>CM029443.1:37500-637500 GCA_017140255.1 Eucalyptus paniculata subsp. matutina
CACGTTTAGTCACATATCTCAATCGAACCGACCTATCTCTCATCTCTAATAGATTTTTAACTATGCCGTAATGGTTTATGCGAATGACCACGGTCGAGAAGTGGTATATGGAATCTACCTCCCATCATGGGCTTATTTCCCTAATGGATTCCTTCTCTGAAAGAACTAAACCTCGATGCAGACGAGGCAACTTGCTTGTTCAATCCTTTTTCTATTATCTGAGCTCGACAATAGATTTCTCGATAATCAATCAAATCCAGGCAGCAAAGGTTGTTCAACTCAGAAGGAAGACCAACTCTGAATCTTTCGGCTTTGTCTTTAGGGTCTTCTATCAACCTTGAAGCATATTGTGAAAGTTCCGCGAACTTTTGTTCGCAGGCAATACTCGAGAAGTATTGATCATTAAATGCTTTAAGGAAGGTGTCCCACACATGGAGCACACCTTCCAAAAATACGGTGTCCTTGGTGTCTCTCCACCAAATGTTCGCATCGCCCTGAAGTTGGTACACATCCAATACCACCTTATCCTCTTCATTGCACATCAGAAGTGCAAACACATTTTCAAGATCCTGAATCTAAAGTGATGCGACTTCAAGGTCTCCTTCACCAATAAACCTCGGAGGGTTCGACTTCAAAAATTGTTCCACTAATTTATGAATTGGCCTTCCAACGGCCACATTCACAGGTGGAACTTCAGCAGGGGCAACAACAGGTGCAATGACAAGTGCGGCTGCAGGGGCAGCTTCAGCAATGGCAAAAACACTTTAGTTAAATACTAGAGCTTGTCTAGGCTCTAATTGAACTAACTAATCACCTAACCTACATTGATAAATAATTAAATTCATTAATTTAATCTAATCTAACCACCTAATCCATCTTAGCCTAATCTAATATGTTCCTAAGCATAATTAATCCACTAATCAAAGATTAGTGAGTTAAACTCGTTTTGCGATCCGATCAACTCAAATTATTAGGGACGTAATGGGGCTCACTTCTCTCCAAAGCGGACCTAACTTTTGACACTGGGAAGCGGGCCAAAACGGGCTGAACAATTTCTTGAATACCAACTATTTTAGATTCTGTTTTGCAGTGCAAAACAGAGGAAACGAAGCTGGTTGGGGTGGCAAGAGTGATGGTGGTCCGACAAAGGCAATAAGGGTCGGTTTAGGGTCCAAGCGAGGGCAAACCAATGGCGGAACAACTTAAACAATGGCGGTACAAGCCCGAGCAATCTAGAGGTCATTTGGGATCGTGGCTGGAGTACCAAGCTGGGCGCGACGAGGTGGAGAGCTCGTGCGCATGCGGCGGGGCTGAACGGTGAACAATAGTGTCAGCGAGCGATTCCGAGCGGCTGGCTAGCTCCAGTGGCTCCTCTATTGGTTGCTGGAAGCTTGCAAAGCACAAATGAGAAAGAGGAGGGAGGAGCCGACGATGCTGAAGGTGAGAGGAACAAGATGGGGATGGAGGGGGCCACTTGGCTCAATTTTCTCTTCCTTTGTCCCCTTGACCCTATCCCCCTTGCATGGATGGATTTCACTAGCAATTTCCATCTCTCGAACCCCTCTAGAAGACCTTTGAAAGTGTCAAAATGTTGTTGGGGGGGGCATATGAATTTGCTTGGAAATTCATCCCATTGGACAGTTATTCTTATTTAAATCAATCCATTTTGGGCCTCTATAAATTCCACTAACACCCCAAAGATAAAATTGGTATTTTTCCTCTGCATTTGATCCCATTTGCTTCCCAATTTCACGATCCAAAACGGTCCCTAGCTTTTTCTGGACAAAAACAGCCCTATGACGACTTTTTTCCAAAAAGTCATGATTTGTAGAAAAATCTTCGAAGGCTGAGTTGATGTTCCTAAAATGACCTGTGACATGACAGAACTTTCAATTTCTGAACTCCGATTCAAATTCGTAATTCATTTCACTCCGGTGCAATTTTAGCGTGACTTAGGCCATCGGGTAGCTTTTAGATCTTTCTACGGTTAATGAACAGTTCTCAATTTTCTTTAAGCCACAATGAACCTCTTCGACACTAGCAACTCTCAGTAGTCATGAAAATCTTGAGGGTACCAAAACGACAGAAAAATCATACTACTTCTGATCACTGAGAACTTTACAATTTAGTGGGATCACCCACGTTTAACCACGCATCTTAGTTGAACTGACCTGTCTCTAATCTCTAATCCCTTTATATCTATGCCATAATGATCTCGGCAGATGAGCATGGTCGAGCAACCAATTCTTAGTTGAATTCTCAAGTTTATTTACCTTAAAATCTCTTAATAACTTCTCTAGATAGTCTAGTTATCTCACGAGTGATCAGCTTAGAGAATAGCATTATAAGCACGTCGATGAAATACCCGATTTATTGACTTTAAAGTGGAGTTGAAAATCTAGGATGTCACAGGAGATGCGCTCTCTGGACGATTTGCCTACTCAAACTCAGCTTTAAAGGAAAAATAATGGGAAAAACATTATTCTTATGTCATTCCTACAATTTTCGAGATAGTTTTTTCTTTGCAAGGCCTCCCTCTCGAAATGTTGTGCATAGTAGAAGCAAGTTTTGACAAAAAAATTGTTGGAACGAGGACATATGGCATGAAGAATATTTGCCTACCCAAACTCAATGCAAAAGGAAAAATAACTAGAAAATTGATCTTATTGTATCGTTCCAACAATTTTAAACACGGTTTTTGCTTTGCAAGGGCTACCGCTTGAATGAAGCAAATTTTGTGACAAAAAAAATTATCAAAACAAGGGGATGCACTCACCAGAAGATTTGCCTACTTGAACTCAATGCAAAAGGACAAACAATTGAAAAATGCCCTTATTGTATCATTCCTACGATTTTCAAGATGGTTTTTGCTTGGCCAAGCCTTCCTCTTGACATATTATGTAGAATAGATAAAATCTCATTAAAAAAAATTGTCGAAATGAGGTAATGCATCCTCCAAAAGATTTGCCTACTCAAACTCAATGCAAAATGGCAAATAACTGGAACAATGCTCTTATTGTATCGTTCCTACAATTTTTAGATGGTTTTTTGCTTCGCGGGGCCTTCTTCTCCAAATATTATGCAAAAAAAAAAAAAATTTCCTCAAAAAGGGTTGTTGAAATGAGGAGATGCCATAGAGCAGATTTGCGTACTCAAAGTCATTGCAAAAGGAGTAATAATTAGAAAGACACTCTTATTGTATCGTTCCTACTCTTTTTCGAGATAGTTTTTGCTTTGCAATGCGAAAGGACAAATAGCTAGAAAAATGTTGTGATTCTATCATTCCTATAGTTTTCGAGACAGTTTTTGCTTTGCTAGCCTTCCTCTCAAAATATTGTGCATAATAGAAAAAATTTCATCAAAAAAAGTTGTTGAAATGAGGAGATGCCCCCTCGAAGATTTTCCTACTCAAAGTTAATGCAAAAAAGACAAATAATTTGAAAAACACTCTTATTGTGCTATTCCTACAATTTTTGAGATAGCTCTTGCTTCGCAGGGCTATCCAGTCAAAATATTATGCAAAATAGAAATAAATTTCCTTAAAAAAAAAGTCATTGGAATGAGGAGATATGCCCTCCAAAAGATTTGCCTACTCAAACTCAACTTAAAATGACTAGTAATTGGAAAAATGCTCTTATTACGTCGTTCCTACTCATTTTAGGATAGTTTTGGCTTTGTAGGCTTCCTACTCAAAATGTTACATAGAATAGAAACAAATTTTTGTAAGAAAATTGTTGGAACGTGTTTATGCGCTCTTTAGATGATCTGCCTACTCAAATTCAATGCAAAATGACAAATAACTGGAAAAACGCTTTAATTGTATCGTTTCTACAATTTTCGAGATGATTTTTGCTTTGTGTCGGGACCAAAATTTCGGGATGAACCACCTAGGGTTTGGCTAATGGATTACTAAGCCTAAACTTAGCTCGAGCTCTCCCAAGCTCATACCAATTTGCGACTTAGGTTCAAGTTCTTAACATGCGATTGATTTTTAATCAAGAGTCACCATTAATCTATTTTTGGTGGGTCGATTAGAAATCCAAGTAAAGTAACGGGAGATTTACTTTACTCCTGCGAACAAGAGATTGTGAATTTAGGGACTTGGCTATGCTTTATTTCTCTAATGCCTTTTTATTACCTTTCTCTTTTATTTTGAAAAAAAAAATTGCAAGTAGCTTGAATTGATTTTAAATCTATTTTCCTAACATGTGAGGTGATCATGCGGGTGCTTGAACCACAAATTTAACACTCAAATAAAGCAGTGAATAAATTGTAGGGCTTACCTCATGACAACGAAAGCATCTATAATGTTAGATCATAATTCACATTGTTAGTACTAGATATGATTTCTAATTAACATACAATTTATTTATTTTTCACTTATTTAATGAAAATCATGCTTTATGCAATGCATGCTAATAACTTAATATGAAGTAATATGACATGGCAATATGACCTAACTATATGACGTAAATAAAACGCAGTCTATCCTAAAGCATGAAATGAATTTATTCTAAGATAATTTTTGGTATTTCCCATGAAATTCGAAATTAAGAAAATGCAAAAATTATCTAGCTAGATTAAGATTCTATCCAACTTATATTAAGAATTAGGTTAGGCCAAATCTTAATTTAAACTAGGATGTTATCCCTAACCGAAAATGCAATCTATCTAGGAAAAGGATATCTAAACTTTAAAAAAAAAAAAAAAATTGCAATCTTATCATACTATGCAATGATGTGCAAAGAATGCCCTAATTCTATTTTTTTTCTATTTTTTTCTTTTTTTATAAAAATTCGAAATTAAAATTGTCAAATAATTAAACATGCAATTTAAATTAATGAAACGAAAATCTAACATCCTAAATTTATGTTTTATGTATTTTTTATTTCAAAAATTCAGAATAAATAAAATGCTTAGTCTAAATATGCAAATTACCCTAAAGCATGCGATATTCTAATATGAACCTAATCTATCTCAATTTTCTTTTTTTATGAAAACAAAATTGATTCAAATGACATGGCAGAAGATCAGAGCAAGACAAGATTGATATCCCAAAAAATTGATGAACCATATCTCGTGCATGAGATCAGGTTGATCAACTTCAAATAAACTGCGAATCAAATCTCAAGCGTGAGATCAAATTGGCGATTTTTCATGTGATTACGAGTCAGATTTTGAGCGCGAAAATCAGAATGTCAATTTCTAATTTGAGAGGCTATTTCATGTCGGGAAATCTCAATCATACACTAAGGAATAATTCAACCAAAAAAAAGTAAAATAATAAAATAATAAAATAATAGAATAAAGTAAATAAAAAACTACCGACTTTGATTTTTCCCTTTTTTTTCAAACAAAGCTTGGCAGCTCATGTTGGGTCGCCAAGGGGGGTTGATTTGTGATTCACGACAAGGAAGACCATCGGCTTGGTTGTCCCCGGTGCGACTCGGAGCTCATGGTGCTTGTGGTGGCTTACAGCATGCTGACGATGGGAAGTCGTTGCAAAACAATAAGGTAGATCATAGGTTGGAATGTCTGGATTCAAGGTACGGATTGTTAGGGAACGCCCCATAGCAACTCATGAGAACGTCAATGAAATGGAGTGCCACCAATGCACGCGTGGATTGAAGTGCGAGTCCTTCCCGGGCTTGTGTTGACTATATGACTAAAGTTCTCAAAGGAACAAACGATGAGCCACGTAACTGCTCACGATGAGGTTTGGCTAGGACTAGATAAGTAGCACAGCGATAAAGGTGGATCAGGTGTAGCTCGGCTAGTCGCACTGCGAGGGTGTCAGCATCAGCAAGGTCATTGGAGCAAGGAGTTATTATGGCGAAGGGCGAAAAACAAAACAAGCTTGGTATCGCCACTATTAGGCTTCTCAGATCAGGGGCTATGGCATCCCAAAATTTCATGACAACCCCTGGATATACCATGAACCATGAATAGGTGATGGAAGTGTTCTTGATTTATGGCCTTTAGACCAAAGAATTGTAATAGATTAATGCCGATTATTTTAATGGAGAATTGGTTAGATAGAAATATATCTTATGTTAATGGATGATCAAGGTTGGTGCTATAAGACAATTTGATAAGGAAGATTTTGTTCTTGACTATGCATCCTATAAGATTTAATTCTTATTGATTTAAATTACAAAGTTTTGTGGCCTTATAAATTTTAAGTAGGTGTATTTATTTAAAAGGGGATTAAATGGAAAGGAATAGGAGAGGGTGGGCTGATTTCCTAAGCCTCAAAGCCCGTCCAAAACCAGCCCACGCAGCCCCCCCCCCCAATTTGGTGACCAAGGATGGCCCAAGCCCAGCCGAATGAAAGCCCAAGATTGGCCCAAGAAGAAGACCCATCAACCTTGCATGTAATTGGACAAGTGGCGTGGAGGTTGAACCAAGTGTGGCTACCCCCATTTGCTCCTTTGGGCGACTGCATGCAATCAAATGATTGCAAGTCATTGTAGGGGGAGGAAAGAAAGGGACGGAGAGCTTGAGAGAGGGAGAGAGAGAGAGAGTTACCAAGGGGAAGAGAGAAATTGAGAGAAAGGGAGAGTGAGTGTGCAGAAGAAGAAGGAAGCCGATCGTCCACCTAGCTCGCTGCCATTCTTCGCCACTTTGCTCGTTTTCTTGTAGCCATTTGTGCTTAAATTTGAGGCAAGTGAAGTCCTAAAACCTACCCCTTGCGTTGTTGTGTGCATGTGTAGTAGATGGTAAGTCTTGGTTGTGGTAGATGGGATGAAATTTCTGAGCTTTGGAGAGAGATTCGTTGGCCATGCATGCTGTTTCTGGAAAGACGAGTCCGACCATCCATGAGATTGTGTGTTGCATGTGACTTTTTAGTTGGAATCTTGTTTCAATTTCCTCATGAAAATTGTAGAGAACACCTTGAAGAACAACATACTAAAATTTGAGGCAAAACGAACAAGCATTGGTTAGTGAAATGATTTTCTTAGGAGAAATTAGATCTGGAATTTTTTGTGCTGAACTTTACTCAAATTTGGAGTGAAATGAACAAGTATAGCCTAGTAAATCGACTAGATCTTGAAGACGGTGATTCTGGTGATGTGTTCCGAGATACCCGAGACTTCAAGGACCTACATGGTGACCATATTCTGGTTATTTGACCTAGATCTCTTCATGAAACTTGTAAACGACACCTTGATGTAGAACATATCCAAATTTCAAAGAAAACGAAAGAGAATAGGTAGGTGAAATCTCAATATTTCGGAGATGTATACACTGGACGATGCGGTAAGGGATCTAGAAGCTTCGTGAGACTGTATAAAATAATCTAAAAAGAATTTGGCTTGGAGTCCTTCATGAAAGCTGTACGAAAATGTCTTGGCTATAATCCAGTAAACTTGCATAATTTTTGGAGGCCATATGGATATTTTAATCGAATTTCTTCGGAAACCGTGCATTCTAGTTTCATCCAAGAATCATAGGATGTTTTGTGAAAATTGGGAAATTGTGTGAAATGCTATTTGGCCATGTATTTTGTATGACATTATCATCCTATTGGCTTGTTTAACACTTGCTGTAATTTTTATAATTTTGGGAATTTGTTGATATTGAATTTAATATTTATGGAAATGACAAAAGTTGGAATTTAAATAAATAAATAGAAAAAATAAAATAAAATAGATTATTTTATTGGCCATAAATTCCATTAAACTTATTAATAAATAATTTTATCTTGTTGCATGTGTGATAAAGTCTTGGTATATATATATATATATGACATGGAATTGAGATGCATGCATGAATTCAATGATGAGTATGATCTTGATTTGTCATCACATCACATGCCATGATAAATTGAATCATATTGATGTGAATTGAGATAAATGAGCAAGCCGTCGGAGGTGAGCCGACGATGCCCCGGGAGTGTTAGGATGCCTGGCTAGAAGGATACGACTGGTTGCCCGGTGGTCATGGATGGCCAAATATCGGAGGGTCCTCGGGAGACCGAGTGGTATCGAGATGCCCGGAGAGTGGGGGAGCCGGAAGCTCGGCATGGTAATTATGCCGAGGGATACCTCACGATGCCAGATTGGGTGCGAGATACCTGGCCTGAAGGGTGCGGCTGGTTGCCCGGTGGCCTTAAATAGATGGATACCGGAGGGTCCTCGTAATGCCAGTTGGGGTACGAGATGCCCGGAGAGTGGGGGAGCCAGATGATCTGTAATTGTATCTTGGATACATGTGGGATGCAACCATTGATCCCGGGAATAAGAAATGTGGCGGTCCAAGATGAAATTGGAACTAAATCATACATGGTGATATATGTGTGACATGATGCATGATGATATATGCATGACATTATGCATGACAATATATGCATGATGATGACGATGAAATGCATGATGATATGCATGATGATGATGATGATGATGATATGCATGATGGTATGCATGATGATGATATGCATGATGATATGCATGATGATGATGATGATATATGATGATATGGCATGATAACATGTGTAATGTGATGATGTCATGATGATGATGACATGTATGACATGATGATGCATGATAGTATGCGCATGGCTTCAAGGTAAGTAATGCCTACAATGCATGTATGATTTGTATGATGCATTAAGTTGTTATTGGATTCCTTATCTGGTGAGTGGTTGTACTCACCCCTTTTGGGGACCAACATTTTACATTAGTAGTATGCCGCTTCCTGCCGTCGCGCGGGGTGCATTTTACGAGTTACCGTCCGACGTCGAGGTAGAGTGTGAGGAGTTCAACTGTCCTTCTGTGCCTAGACTCACCTACATACGTGTGCGCTGTTTTGTCTCGTACGACATAGGCCTGGCTGGGGGCCCGATTGTCCAGGAGTTTGTCTCCGTCCATATTCGCCGCAATGGGGTGATGGGAGGGATGCTACCACCGCCGCCGCCTGACGCACCGGACTAGGTGTGAGACCTGTGTGCGACGAGTAGGGGCTGTGTTTTTTGGGAGTTAGTTAGCCGACACATTTGATGGGAGTTGAGCACGTGTGATGTAGAGGGTCGAGGGTCCTTTTTGAGGTTTTAGGCTGGACATGCCAGAGTCCTCTTTTCCTTTTAATGTATCGACCCAAGGGAAGTCACATCTTGAAAATATATGTAAATAAGTATCGTGGGTTGTTTATAAATCATGGTGATTAGTGGTGTGTATTTGTATCATGGTTGGTAGGGGGAGAGATGGTGATGTTTTGCTTCCGCTAATGAGTCGCGCTAGGACCGCTTAAAAAAAAAAAAAACGCCTATGAATAACGACGCTTCTTCTAGAATAAAATCAGAAAGGTAAATCACGAGTAACTTTGGTGCTTGTGGCGATCGCCGAAGGATTCAGGGTGCCACATACGCCCTTTTTGGTATCAGAGCAAATGGTTATAGGTGGAGTGATAAGGAACCTCAATTGGATATTGAGGAACATGATGACAATGCACACCATAAACGAAATAATTGAATAACGGGTGATGAGAATTCACTCGTAGATCCCTAGTAGTTTACTTTGGATTGCCTTTAGGTACCACTAACATGTATATGTTGCTTATGTAGTAGTAGTAGTTGATTTGAATGGAGGCAGTGAGTCTCAGATTATTCTTGAGGCAATGCTTGGAAATTGCAAGATAGTCATGATGCGTGCTGGAAGTGCTCATCCATCGAGGGCTGAAGCCTCTGCTGCAAGGGCTGAACCCTGAATGGAAGACATCCTACAGGCATTAGCCAATATTGGAAATCTGATGGAAAGGCAGTCGCAGCAACAGCCCGGAGCAGAACACCGTACTTAAGGACTAGTGGAGCAGTTTTTGAAGCTAAAGCCACTTAAGTTAATGGAATGGGAAGTCTTGAGGAGGCGGAGCAATGGATTGATGGGATGGAATGAATTTTCTGGCTATTGGACTACCCTGATGCTGGAAAATAACTTTAGCAAAGTACCAACTGGAGGGAAATGCAAAGTTTTGGTGGAGAGCATCGAGGGACACAATCTTTCCACCAGGTACTCAGGTTAACTAGGAAGAGTTTGTGAGAGCTTTTAATAGAAAGCATTTTTTTGATTATGCTAAGGATAGGAAAATTACAGAATTTGTTCAATTGGAACAAAAGGAGCTGACAGTAGATCAGTCTGAGGCTAGATTTTTTGAATTGTCTAGATATGCTCCTAGGCTAGTTGAGGACCAGGAAGAGAAAGCTAAGAGATTTCTGAAAGGGCTGAGGACGGATATCAGGAGACAACCAGTGCCTTTGAACATAAGAGATTATAATCAGATTTATGAAATGGCTCAGCTGGTGGAGTAGGTGTTGATGAGGGAACATTCAGAGGATAAGAAACCATTGTCCTTTAGTGATGTGAGAAGGGGTAAGAGACCCTATACAGGTCAAGGTCAGACCTGGGGATCTAAGAAGAAGGGAGATTTTGGGAACTATGGAAGAGGCAATGGTAGCCTGAGTTTGGGAAGGACACCTTATCAGAATGCGGAGTGTCGAATGTGTAATGGGCGACATGGCCCAGGACCTTGCATTGGACAACCAAAGTGCTATGGTTGTGGACAAATAGGCCGTATTAAGAGAAACTGCCCTCAAGAGAGATCGCACGCGAGTATTGGCTCAGTGCAGTAGCCGCAGCAGAATGCTGATAGGCTAAACTTACCAAGGAATCCCTAGAGGCCACCAGCACAAGGAATAGTGTATGCGATTACCCAAGAGGAAGCGGAAGCTTCCAAAAATGTTATCTAAGGTACGATCCTTATAAATGATAAAAAGGCTTATACATTATTTGATACGAGTACTATGCATTCATTCGTGTCTGAAAGATATAGACAGTTGAGTAAGATAGAAACTATGCCTCTTGAGACGCCTCTTTGTGTTTCTACACCTCTAAAGGATGTGGTATTATCTACGCTAGTCTGTGGAAATTGTAAGATAACGATGGGGGAAAAGGATATGGAAATAGACTTAGTTGTAATGGCCATGTATAATTTTGATGTTATCATAGGAATGGACTGGCTTCGTAAATATCGGGCGCAGATGGATTGCCATAGGAAAGTGATCCAATTTACCTTACCTGATCAATCTAGTTGTGAATTTCTGGGAAGTTAGACCCACCTACCTGTAGCACTTATTTCGGCAGTAGAAGCCTATAAGTCACTTGACAAAGGATGTCAAGGGTACCTAGCCATAGTTAGAGATTATGCAAGAGAGGAGCCTAGACTTGAGGAAGTTCATGTAGTTAACTAATTTCAAAATGTATTTCCTGAAGAATTGCCTGGATTGCCGCTAGAGCGAGAGATTGAATTTGAAATTGAATTAATGCCTGGAACCGGACCAATATCAAAAGTCCCATATAGGATGGTCTTAGTCGAATTGAAGGAGTTAAAAGTGCAATTACAAGAGTTGCTTGACAAAGGATTCATTAGACCAAGTGCTTCACCTTGGGGTGCACCGGTTTTGTTTGTGAAAAAGAAAGATGGAACGATGCGCTTGTGTATTGTCTATAGGCAGTTGAACCAAGTAACCATTAAGAATAAGTATCATTTGCCTAGAATTGATGACTTGTTTGACCAACTCCAGGGAAGTTCGATCTTCTCTAAGATTGACTTGAGGTCAGGATACTATCAGTTAAGAATTAAAAAGAAGGACATTCCTAAGACTGCGTTCAAGACTCGTTATGCACACTACGAGTTCCTTGTTATGCCATTTAGATTGACTAACGCGCCGGCTGCATTTATGGATTTGATTAATAGAATATTTCAGCCTTATTTAGACCAGTTTTTGATTGTCTTTATTGATGATATTCTGGTATATTCAAAAGGGCCTAAAGAGCATGGGCAACATTTGAGCATAGTTTTGCAGACTTTGAGAGATTATAAGTTGTATGCTAAGTTTAGTAAGTGTGAGTTATGGTTGAACTAGATAATATTTCTAGGACATGTGGTGTCAGGAAAAGGAATTGCAGTAGGCCCAGCAAAAGTTGAAATGGTAGTAAATTGGCCGAGACCAACGACACCTACTGAAATACGAAGTTTCTTAGGACTGGCTGGTTATTATAAGAGGTTCATTGAAGGATTTTCACGACTGGCAGGACCTTTAACTAAGTTAACCCGAAAAAATGTGAAATTTGAATGGAATGGGGAATGTGAAAGGAGTTTTCAGGAGCTCAAAAGGAAATTGACTTCAGCTCCAATTCTGACTATACCTACTGGACCTGATGGTTTCACAGTGTATAGTGATGCATCTCACAAAGGACTAGGATGTGTGTTGATGCAGCATGGCAAAGTTGTATCCTATGCATCTAGACAATTGAAACCCCATGAGCTAAATTACCCAACGCATAATTTAGAACTAGCAGCTATAGTGTTTGCCTTTAAGATATGGAGACACTATTTGTATAGGGAAAAGTTTGAGATTTATACGGATCATAAAAGTTTGAAGCATCTGTTGTCACAAAAAGGAATTGAACATGAGACAAAGGAGATGGATGGAATTATTGAAGGATTATGACTGTGAGATAAGATATCATCCAGGGAAAGCGAATAGAGTAGTAGATGCTCTTAGTCGTAAGTCGGCTATGGAGATAGCTAGTTTAAGGATGGCAAAATGGGAATTGTTAAAATCTGTCACAGACTCAGAATTTAAGTTGGAAATGGATTGTGTTACTAGCATGCTTAGTGCATTAAGGATAGAGCCTGAAATTATCCAGAAAATTAAAATCCTGCAAGGATCTGACCCAGAGATTTTGAAAGTGAAAGATGCTGTATCTTTAGGGAAAAGATCGGAATTTCAAATCTCTGATGATGGAATAGTAAGATGTCAAGGATGACCTTGTGTTCCCAACAAAGAGGAATTAAAGAAGGAAATTCTGTTGGAGGCACATAAGAGTAATTATAGTATTCACCCAGGTAGTACAAAGATGTACAGGAATTTGCGTCAGCAATTTTGGTGGAATGGTATGAAGGCAGATACGGCTAAGCACGTTTCTCAATGTTTGACGTGCCAGCAAGTAAAAGCGGAACATCGTAAACCCGCAGGACTCTTAAGACCACTAGACATTCCCGAATGGAAATGGGAACATATAACGATGGACTTTGTGCAAGGATTGCCAAGGACGTCAAGTAGTCATGACTCAATTTGGGTTATAGTGGATCATTTGACTAAATCGGCTCATTTCTTAGCGATTCGCATGGACTACCCAATGGATAAGTATGCGGACATGTATGTAAGTCAAGTGGTACACTTACATGGTGTTCCAGTGACCATTACTTCAGATCGGGATTCGAGGTTAACTTCGAATTTTTGGAGAAGTCTTCAAATTGCATTAGGGACTAAGCTTCAATTTAGTACTGCTTTTCATCCCCGGACAGATGGACAAACAGAAAGAGTAATCCAGATAGTAGAAGATATGCTGAGAGCTTGTGTAATTGATTTCAAAGGAAATTGGGATGAAAGATTGCAATTAGTAGAGTTTGCCAATAATAATAGTTTTCAGAAAAGTATAGGCATGGCTCCCTATGAAGCATTATATGGAAGGAGATGTAGGACTCCTGTCTGTTGGAGTGAAGTAGGTGAAAGGAAGTTGACAGGACCTGAATTGGTACAAGTTACCACTGAGGCTATTGAGATTATTAGAGAAAGACTTAAAATAGCTCAGAATAGGCAGAAAGACTACGCAGATAGGCGTAGAAGGCATTTGGAATTTAGTGTAGGAGACCATGTATTCCTTAAGGTATCTCCAATGAAAGGGATATCTCGATTCGGGATGAAAGGTAAGTTAAGCCCTAGATTTGTTGGACCTTTTGAAATACTCGAGAGGAAAGGGGATGTAGCTTATCGTTTAGCATTACCTCCTAAGTTAGAAAATCTGCACGATGTGTTTCATGTATCGATGTTGAGGAAATACCAGCCGGATCCTGGTCACATACTCGATCATGAAGCCATCAAAGTGGATGAGAAAATTAGGTACATTGAAGAGCCTGTGCAGATATTGGATCACAAGGAGCAAATTCTTAGGACCAAGAAGATCCTATTAGTTAAGGTATTATGGCGACATCATGATATGGAGGAAGCCACATGGGAAAGTGAGGATCAGATGAAGGAAAAGTACCCCTATTTGTTTCAAGAAGGCGCCAGTGGTGTTTTGAATTTCGAGGACGAAATTCTCTAAGGAGGGGAGAATTGTATGGCATCCCAAAATTCAAAGCCAAGCCATAAGGTGTGTTAAAGTCTCTAATTAGGTGATAAATTTCCTATGGCTTATGCTTTAGCCATTAGTCTTTTTAATTAGATGATTTGTGCATGTGACTGTGAAAATTTAAATTTGATAGATTAATAATCTATGCTTGGCCATGCACTTTATAAATTAAATTTCAATAAACAAGATGTCCCAAGACTTTGGCCAAGATGAAAATTGAAAATTGAAAATATTTATAGAAAGGAATTTGAAAATATTGATGATGATATATGATGATATGCATGATGATATGCATGATGATGATGATGATATATGATGATCTGGCATGATAACATGTGTAACGTGATGATGTCATGATGATGATGACATGTATGATATGATGATGCATGATAGTATGCGCATGGCTTCAAGGTAAGTAATGCCTACAATGCATGTATGATTTGTATGATGCATTGAGTTGTCATTGGATTCTTTATCTGCTGAGTGGTTGTCCTCACCCCTTTTGGAGACCAACATTTCAGATTAGCAGTATGTCACTTCCCGCTGTCGCGCGGGGTGCATTTTACGGGTTACCGTTCGACGTCGAGGTAGAGTGTGAGGAGTTCAGCTGTCCTTCTGTGCCTAGACTCATCTACATACGTGTGCGCTGTTTTGTCTCATACGACATAGGCCTGGCTGGGGGCCCGATTGTCCAGGAGTTTGTCTCCGTCCACATTCACCGCGATGGGGTGATGGGAGGGATGCTACCGCCGCCGCCGCCTGACGCACCGGACTGGGTGTGAGACCTATGTGCGACGAGTAGGGGCTGTGTTTTTTGGGAGTTAGTTAGCCAACACGTATGATCGGAGTTGAGCACGTGCGATGTAGAGGGTCGAGGGTTCTTTTTGAGGTTTTAAGCTGGACATAGCAGAGTCCTAGCTTTTCCTTTTAATGTACCGACCCAAGAGAAGTCCCATCTTGAAAATATATGTAAATAGGTGTCATGGCTTGTTTATAAATCATGGTGATTAGTGGTGTGTATTTGTATCATGGTTGGTAGGGGGAGAGATGGTGATGTTTTGCTTCTGCTAATGAGTCGCGCTGGGACCGCTTAAAAAAAAAAAAGCCTGTGAATAACGACGCTTCTTCTAAAATAAAATCAGAAAGGTAAATCAGGAGTAACTTTGGTGCTTGTGGCGATCGCCGAAGGGTTCGAGGTGCCACAGTCTATCCCACTCTAACGAAGACCTAGACTAAACATGAGTGAAGAACAAAGAAATAATCAGACTCAAGATTATTTTTCGTCAAGGGTTCAGGCTGAACAGGATATTGACCGCTTTCTGGTTGGAGATCTTTCTTACCTTCTTTGGATATTATTATCGAAATCAATCAAGAACGGTCATATCATTTTGGAAGGCAAGTTTATTAGGAAAGAATCTACTTATGGAAACCTAGATCCTGATTATAAAGGCGACTAGGATCATTGGACTTTCATCACAATCTTCCAACGGCTAGTAATCTCCTTGATTGATTCTGTCCAACAGGATGATTGGAAGAATTCCTCTGGAAGGTGCCAACGGTCGAAAAGGCATAGAGGAGTATTTAAGGAGGTTTTTTAACTGATTCGAGGATTGTGTGAAAGAAGAACTCCAAATTCTGAAACTTCTAAATTACTTATTCTTCCTCATATAGTGCTTAAACTTGTATTTGAAAAAAAAAAAGAAACTCCAGAGAGTGACTTTGTAAGAGTAATAGAATCTTTTCACTGAGAAGTCGATATCATAAGGCCGTAACACTCTTTTTCGATTCATAGTGATGACCAACTAGAAGGTTGTTAGCATGGAGAGTAGACGTAAGCTTAAACTAAGCTGAACCACTTTAAATCTCGTGTTCATATTTCTCTTCCCTGAACTCGTTTACTTTATCAGTTGTGATATTTTTCTGTGTTTTTTAAATAGTTAAAGTCTAAAGTTTTCTTCAAAGTCTATTGTTCATCAAACTCAGTTTAAAAGTAAACCATTTTTACTGCATTTTACAAAAAATTGTTTTCACACCTATTCATCCCCATAGGTATTTATACTAGCCCTTTCAGTGATTTGTACCCACACGAGCAACACATCTCAAAAGAAGGGATCAGGTGTGAATATAGAATTTCAAGGTATCTTTACATAATAGCCCTCCTAATAGTACTATCTTCCCTAAGGATAGCATCACTTCATCCATTAGGTGGTTTCCATAGTGGGTATGCTAAACTATTGTGAGTCTCATCGAGACCCATGCCCCTCGTGACAAGTTCATTTATTATCTAGTTGTTTAGAACAACCTAAAAAGATAGGAGTGGTCAATAGCCTCATTTTTTTAGGGTTGGCAAGAAAACACAATCAAGGGTAGGCAGTGACCTCTCGATTTCTACGCAACTAGAGCTTCTAGATTCGTGGACTTGGGTTACGGTAATATTTCTATTAGCATCATTTCAGTACTTAATAGTATGTTGTGTTCCTAACATGTCCATACATTTCTTTTTTATTTTTTCAAGTTGATAGAACTAACTAAGTGGTCATGCATAGATGGTTGATTTTAGGTAATTCTATTTCTATAAAAGAAAAAAGAAAGCACACAATTGAAATTTAAAGACAAGGCAGTAAGTAAATGTGGCATCCCGGAAATTCAAAGCCGAGCCTTAAGGTGTGTTAAATGTCTTTAATTAGGTAATAGAATTTTATGGCTTATGCTTTAGCCAATTTGTCTTTTAATTTGATGAATTATGTTTGTGATTGTGGAAATTCAAATTTAATAAATTAAGCTTGGCCATATGATTTAAATTTCAATAATTGAAATATCCCAAGACTTTGGCCAAGATGAAATTTGAATTTAGAAATATTTATAAAAAGGAATTCAAAAAAAAAAAAAGAAGAGAAAATAGGGTTATTTTCGAAATGGGCCTTGGACCCATTAGCCTAGAGCTTGGTGGGCCAAGCCAGTCGGCCCATTGGGCCCAAGAGGGGAGTTCGACCAGCCCAAGAAGGAGTGGCCGGTTGGGCCTAAGCCCAAGCCCATTAACCCAAATCAAATTTCAAAAATAGAAATGACAAGTGGCCAAGGGAAGAGCATGCATTGGTGAGTCATTAGGCAAGTAATCATGAGCTTTGGGGGAGTATAAGAGGGATGAGGAGAGAGAGATGGCCGGTTGTTTTGCTTCATTTCTGTCCAAGAGGGGTGTGCGAGAGAGAGAGAGGGTTTGAGAGAAAGAGAGAAACCGAGAGGGAAAGAGAGAAGGCGGAGCCGAGAGGGAAAGAGAGAAGGCGGAGCCGAGAGGGAGGAGCCGCCGTGTCTCGCCGTCGCCGCCTTGTCCGACCGTCCTACGCCGCATTGTGCTTGCTGTTCGTTCATTTTGGAGGCAAGTGGGGGGTCCTTTACTTCTCTTGCATGTTGTTTTGATGGTTGCATGTTCGGTTTTAGGGGTGATTTGGGCGAAATACCGAAGTAAGGGTTGAATGTGTTCATGTTATGTGGCTGTTTCCGTTCGGTTGGTGGTAGACAGTATCTTATTCGAGCTTTCATGTGTATTTGGAGTGTGATTTTGGCTTCGGTGTCTTCATCAAAGTTGAAGCTAACATCTTTTAGTATGACATACTCTAATTTCATAGAAAATTATGGTGATATGTGGGGTCAAAAGCTCTGTTATACGGAGACCTCAGATCTGCGAAATCTTCACTGACCTTTTGTTGATTTCTTGGTTGCATGTTGATTTCTGTTGGAGATCTCACTTTGTTGTCTTCTTGAAAGTTGTAGGAAACACATTAAGCTACAACATACTCAAATTTGAAGCAAAAATAACAAGTATAACTTGGTGAATCGGTTAGATCTTGGAGATGGTTGATTCTGGTGAGGTGTACCGAGACACCCGAGACTTCATGGGTTAAAATGGTGACCATAATCTGGGTATTTGACCTAGATCCCTTCATGAAACTTGTAAAGGACACATTTTTACATAACATACTTAAATTTCAGAAGGAACGAAGGATATTTGCTGGGTGAAATATAAGAAATACGGAGAAGTGTGTTCTGGACGAAACGGTAGTGGTTCCAGAAGCTTCGTAGGGCTATGGAAATTAATATAAAAGGAATTTGGCTTAAATTTCTTAATTAAAAAGGTGCGAAAATGTGTTGGATATCACCCTGTAAAGTTTCGTAATTTTTGGAGACCGAATGAATATTTTAATTAAATTTATTCGGAAACTGTACAGTGGGTTTAAATCCGAGAATTTTAGGATGTTTTTGGAGGAAATTGCGAAATTATAAGAAATTCGATTTGGCCACGAATTTTAGATAAAATTGTGATCCTATAAATGATTTTTGAATATTATGATTTTGGGAAAATCATGGATATTAAATGTTTATTTATGAAAATAAATAAATATAATAAAATAATAATAAAATAATAAAATAATAATAAAATAAAATAGATTTTGTTTGGCCATGGATTCAATTCCATTTGTGTGGCACTTGTGTGATGCGGTCTTTGTCTTTGCATTAGGTTGAAATGCTTATATGATTAAACTATGACATGTGCATGACATGTGAATTGAAATGCTTATACGATTAAACTATGACATGTGCATGACATGTGAATTGAAATGCTCATATGAATAAACTATGACATGTGCATGACATCTAAATTGAAATGCTTATATGATTAAACTACGACATGTGCATGATATGTGAATTGAAATACTTATGTGATTAAGCTATGACATGTGCATGACATGTGAATTGAAATGCAAGTGTGATATGTTTGTTGCCATGCCAAATTTCCATGTTAAATTGAGATAAAAGATAAATGTGGATGAGAATGAGGTTGTGGTGGAGGATGTTGTCTGGTGGCCTGGTGGCGTAATTCTAGAGATTCCCTAGGAGTTTCAGGATGCCCGGAATGTGGGGGGCCGGAAGCCCTGTCGGAGGTTTCTGCCCGAAGGGAGTGACTCGCGATGCCAAGATTGGGGTGCAAGATCCCCGGCTAGAAGGGTAAAGGCCGGAAGCCCTGTCGGAGGTTTCTGCCCGAAGGGAATGCCTCGTGATGCTAGTTGAGATGCGAGATGCCCGGAATGTGGGGGGCCGGAAGCCCAGTGGCCATGAGATGGCTGGAATGCTGGGATCCCTGTCGGAGGTTTCTGCCCGAAGGGATGATGATGATGGTGAATTTGATGATTTGAGAAAAGATAATGTGGGGATCAATTGATAAGTAAAAGTGGAAATTGATCTATGATGTGATATGCATGGTGATGCATGGCTAATGATGATGTGATATGCATGTTGATGCACGGCTAATGATGATGTGATATGCATGGTGATGCATGGCTAATGATGATGAAATGATGATGTGATATGCATGGTGATGCATGGCTAATGATGATGTGATATGCATGGTGATGCATGGCTAATGATGATGTGATATGCATGGTGATGCACGGCTAATGATGATGTGATATGCATGGTGATGCAAGGCTAATGATGATGTGATATGCATGGTGATGCATGGCTAATGATGATGAAATGATGATGTGATATGCATGGTGATGCATGGCTAATGATGATTAAAGGATGATGTGATATGCATGGTAATGCATGGCTAATGAGGATGAAATGATGATGTGATATGCATGGTGATGCATGATTAATGATGATATGATGTGGTGTGCATAGTGATGCATGGTTAATGATGATAATGACATATGAGATGCCATGATGATGATATATATGCTATGATGATGCATGAATACGCTTGACATCAAAAAGGTAAGCAATGCCTGCATTGTATGATGGTATGCATGGTGCACTGAGTTGTTATTGGATTTCCCTATCTGCTGAGTGGTTGTACTCATCCCTTTTGGGGATAACATTTCAAATTAGCACTATGCCGCTACCTGCTGTTTCGCGTGGGGTATTTTACGGTATACCGTCTGATGTTGAGGTGGAGTGCACGGAGATAGATTGTCCCTCTGTGCCCGGATTGACGTTTATCCGAGTGCGATGCTTAGTTATGTATGATATCGGCCTGGCTGGGGGCCCTGTCATACAAGAGTTCCTGTCTGTGCATGTTCGACGGGATGGAGCGATGCGAGGGATGCTGCCGCCGCCACCACCTGACGCATCGGGTTGGGTGTGAGACCTGCGCGCGAGGAGTAGGAGCTAGATCACTTTTTGATGTAGATAGTTGATGCTGGTGATGGGAGGGTTTTGTGTTCATGTGATGTTAGGGGTCGGAGTTCCTTTTTGAGATTTTAGGTGGGACATGGCAGAGTCTTAACCTTTCTGGTTTTTGTATCGACCCGAAGAAAATCCCATCTCACTATATGTATGTATGTACGCAAAGCATCATCGTTATTTATAAAATCGTGCTGTTAGTTGGTGTGTATTTGTATCATGGGTTAGAAGGGAGATAGATGAAGATGTGAATTTTGCTTCCGCTATGAGTCGCGCATGGGACCGCTTTTAAAAAAAAAAATGCCTGTAATCTGGCAAGGCTTAATTTAGCCAAGAGATAGAGATGGTAAAAGATGTAACACCGGTGCTGGTGACGACCTGCAAAGGGTTCGGGGTGTCACAGTAAACGATTGAGTAAGCAATTTAGGGAATGTAGTAAAAAGTAATGAACAAGAGTAAAGCGGAAGATTAAAATCGCAACTTGTCAGGTGTTTATACAATATGAGATAACCCAAAACATATATCAAGGACAAATAATACAAAAAATATGGTCGGATAGGACATATGTGACATCCTGAATTTTAACCCAGTCTCGATAATATGAAATTAACATTTTGTCGACGCGCCAGTGGTCCTTTTTCTCTAAATTGGCCACTCACGAGTTAATTAATCTATTAGGTGAAGCTGTTAAGAGATATAAACGTGACAGACTTGAAAATTCGATCAGAAATTGACTGCTCGACTGTGATAATTGGCAAGGGTCAATACGGCACCATCATAATCGATTAGTGATAGGGTTTAGGTCGATTCGATGGAATGGCATAATTAATTTGTGGGTGATTCCACATGATTGCAAAATTCGCGTTGAACGTCACTTACCCAATTTTCTATCGATTCTATACTTGGTACCTGTAATTGAAACCTTGAGATTTTTATGACAACCGAACGTTGCCTACGAGTCGGAGATGGACAAACGTGAATCGAAAATTATTGATCATGGATCAAATGCATTAAAATCCCTAAAAGCCACCTGGAATGTTGGGTTGCGCTAAAATCGTGTCCGGTCGATTTTAACTACGAAATGGAATTCAATTTCAATAATTGAACGTTCAAGCGTGTCACAATTTATTTTTAGGACCTCTTCTCATCTTTTGGGAAATTTCCGTGGAGCCCAGAATTTTGGTGGAAAAATCAATTTCGGCAAGAAGAATTGATGGAAATTCGTAGGGGCTGTTAAAGAGGGATTTTTGGGCTGCCAAGTTGGTTTGTTTGTGAAGAAATTGGAGCTAAATTGCCATTGGAGGGTCCCTAGACTTTGTGGGCAGAATTAAGGGACTTATTGGCCTTCAAAATGGATTAATTTGTGAGGAATTAGAAGGAAATTGAAGAGAAATTCGTATGGGCAATTGAAGGGGATTATTTGGCCATCAAATTGAAGTTGTTCATGGAGAATTGAGGAGAAAACAACCATTGGTTGATGCTTTGACAAAATAGGGCAAAAGACTTTGAGGCTCCAACACTCAAGTGGCTTGATATTTCTCCATGGCCCCCATTAGTTCTTGCATGGACTTCCTTGGCCCTTTGTCTCCCCCCCCCCTCTCTCTCATGCACATCCTTCCCCTTTAGCTGAACCCGTTTGCTTTCTTCTTCTTCATCAACTCTTCTTATTCTCCATTCCTCCATTTTGTTTCCTCTATGTTGTTGTTGCCACACCCTCATAGCTCGACCAGCACCTTCGTCCGCTAGCTGTTCAGTGAGCCCCTACCAACCCCGGCTTCAAGCAACCTCACCAGCCTAACCAACTTCTCCTCACCGTCGAACCAGAGCACGCCATCCCCTGCCTGGCAGCCTTAGGCCATCCCTGAGTAGCCAACCATGATCGTCAACCAGCACTGTCAGCCGTCCGCCCGTCCCCGCATCCGCCAACCCACTCCATTTGTCCAACCAGCCTCCCAACTCCCTCAATCCAGCCCTTCCAGAACCTAGCTCAGTAGCTCTAAGCCGTAAGTTGTAGGATTGTTTTTAACCTCTTTCCGACCTTCGTTTGAGACGCCATAGACTCGGGATCTCACCGCCGTCACCATGGACCCCTCGCCTCACTAATCCAATGAGTTAATGCCATAATCTTGGATTTGTAAGTTAATTGCACTTAGTTGGATTAGTTTATGATTAATTAAGGATTGGGGAGATAGTTAGCCTTAATTAAGATTAGTGTAATTTAGTTAGAGTAACTTAGGCTACGCATGACAAAATTTCTGAAATAGAAATTAATTTCTTCACAGAAATCAATTTGTCAATTTCTATTCCCCGGACAAGTTTCTGAGCAAAGAAACCCATTTGATAACGACTCAAAATTTCTATTTCTGAAACAGAAATATGTTTGATAACAGAAAAAATATCTATTTTCTATGAATCATGTTGTCCCCATCCTTTTACCTCACTCTTCTTGGTGCTTGTGATGGTAATTTAATTTGATAAAAGTTGGTAAATCACTTTAATTTATATTGATAATTCAATAGAGTAGTTAGGAACTTCAAAACATTAACAATGTATGTAAACAAAAGCTAGTAATTAGTATAAAAAATGCTAATATGTAAACTATAAAAGATTTGGGAATAGGGAACTTACATTTGAGGGATAAAGGAAATTTAGAATAAGATGTTTCAATAAACTTTGATTTAAATAAATCTTGTGGAAATGATTTTTTAATCAGTGAGGTTAACTGAAGACAACGAGTTTCCATATTAAGCTTTCTGTGGCTTACCTAACAGTCAAGTTCCCGTTTATCTACACTCGTCATCCAACTTATAAACATTCAAGTCAAGCGAGGCATTTGACGTACATTACCGTGACATGGACTTCAATTCAATTCCGGCCTAAATGGATCAAATACTAGTCCTGATCAATATAAGAAAAATTCATAATTATTACTGGCTATACATTTTTCCGAGTTCAAGCACGCGCATAATTTCTGCAATCCTTTCACTTTAACATTCAAAACAAAGTGAGCATAACCACTTCCAGTGAAATCTTTCTTATATTCCCATAGGTAAATCTCCAATACATGTACATAATCAGTTATCAAACTACCAATGACTACTACTCATAGTATAACTTCATAACTAACAAGCCTTTTCTTGGAGGTGAAATCATGCCTCATATAAAACCAAATGCATGATCAACACCAAAGTGACTCACTACTGGGAATGATCTCGGCAAAATTTCGAGGGATACTGCCTTCATAACTCAAAAGTTTTGTAGAAAATCTCGAAATCAAGTAGGAAATAAACAAAAAACTTCGAGGACGAAAGGTTCTCAAAAAGTCATTTTCCCACTACACTGCATATAAATTTTCTAGTATCTTAGCACAGGGTCAACCCACCTGAAATATCTAAAGCATAAGTTCAGATACATTCAGAGATTCAAACATCAGAACATCATCATGTTGCGTGAAGAAAACAATGAAACAACAAAAGAATAGATCGAAAATAGAACCAAATGCTCTACTTGGCAGTCATTTTTGCTTCTCTCAATCAAATAACAGATGCAACCACATAAAATGATTTATGAGGATCTCATACATGAATTAAAATGTCGCCCCCAAAAAACTATATATATCCCTAACTGCTTGCTGTCAACTCAACTTGATCAAGATCTAACCGAGAGCTCCAGGGCAAAATGGGGCTCTCAAACCATATCATGAATTCAAAAAACCATATAAACAATCTTGACACTTAGCCCTGCCTTCTCGAATCAAGTTGTGCAAGTCAAATGAAATTGGCCCTCTTTAAGAATCTAATTGTTCTACAGTAATATGGCCATATCGACTCAATAAAATCCAAATACCACTCCAGCAACCACTCTTGCAATTCTTTGAGTTTCCTTCTAGAAAGCTCCTTGTAGTCCAAGTTCTTTACATCCACCACAGGTTGCTAGACACGAGAACGTACGTCTTCTTTTAGCTTCCCATTTGCAGCATACTGATAAGTAGTGAGGTAGTACACAGGCAAGTTCTTAACTACTTTAACTGTCTACTATAAAGTGAACAAATAAAGTGCCCACAATCCTTGGAACAGCTTGACATAGAGGGCAACGAGGAGTGGCCCCAAGATCCACAAAGGGGTCAGCTCCTTTGAAACTTCACTCCCATAGGTCACATTAATAGCTAGGTACAAAGGAGCACTGCCAATACAAAATAATTAGAAGTATGAGGATTGTTGGAATTCATGTCGGCGGAAGATAACTTGATTCCGATGTGCAAACAGCAAATAGTCCTGGAACGAACGTTGAATTGTGAATAAAGTACGAACAATACTTCCTCACGTTAGTCTAGATGCAATCACAAGGAAAACACCCGATATCCACGGCTTAAATGCAAGTTGTTCTTGCAAAACTGAAATAGAACGCCTTGATGGAAAGGGGAGAGAAAAATGAAGAAAATGTTCTGAATGTACGTTTGTCCAACCACTCCAACGATTGTACTCAGGCGTCTTTTATATGACCCCATCACACCCCTTCATTATAGCATATCAAGTCCAAATGGTGCGGTCCAATCGCACCCCATCATGGACTTACTAGCTAAAGTACAACATCTCCCACTTGGACATGACGGTCTTGATAGCTCTCTATCAAGAATATAAGGCATTCAACATTCATCAACTTTACAAAACAATTCATACTGGCAAATAAGCCGTGCGACCAGTGAGTACAACTGCACTTGGGAGCTCAAATTATGCACCTGTTAGGGATGACATAATAGCTACAACATTGAAAATAAATAAAAAATGGATGTCTCACAGTGCCCCAGACTTATTTTGTTACATCAGTCCAAAGTATACCTATCCTTTAAAGGCTATATTTGACTATCCTTAAAACACTATGTATTTACAATTATATCTGTAACCACAAAAAGGGCGATATAATTGGTCAACCAATAAATACCCGTGATAGATGTAAAACAACAACAATCTTCCTTCGCACTCATGTCTCTCTCAATTTCGGAACAATTGCTTTCCTAGACATGTCCCATAAACCATATCTATTCATGACCGTCCGTAACATGCTAAAGTAGCAACATTGATCTTTCACTTCGAGAACACAGTCAGAAGTAACATTGGGCACAAAAATTGAGGTAAAATACAAATTACCTCAAGGGCTCACATGATGAGTAAATAGGGATAATTTTACTCATATTCCCTTATTGCTCGTACACTGCACATGTAGTATGAATTACATGCTATAGTGGATTACTCTTTCTATAAGAGCATATGTCATTTATCAAATATATCTACCATACAGATCTTAGCCTAAACATAGTCACGTGCTTCTCACGTACTCATGTTTAACTTGAGTGCTATATCAGTTCGCTTTCTATAGAGCCCAATTAAGTACTCGCATTCGGCATCTTTTAGGCATACATGATTGTGGGACTATCATGTTCGATCTTATTATAAACAAATCACAGACCTCATATTGACTCTAATCAAAGCGACATATTTTATGTACCAAACTTGCTTTTAAGCATTTGTTTGTACATAACGTCTCATCTCAATGTGTCAACTACATCATTTGAGGCAATTACTCGTGTGAGTGAGCCAATCATTAGCTTGTGCTAGTCTTTTAGTGGATTTGTACTTACTGATAAAACATCAAATCACTAATAAACAAACAAATACAACACATCTGTTCACAAATACATAAACCAATGATCCTCTACAATAACATATATCACATTCTATGCAATCCTAGTGACATCCTATGGGTCAATAATATGTCTCTAGGAATAGCCTTTGTAAATGGATCAGCAACCATTCTATTGGTTGAAATATATTGTAGGATCACTTCTTTCCGCGCTATAATATCTCTGATAAAGTTATTATTTATGTCAATGTGTTTTGTCCTTCCAAGATACTTGGGATCTTTCACATAGGTAATGGTTGCTTGACTATCACAATAAACTGTCACCGGTCTTAGAACTTTAGTAATAGTGGCTAAATTTTCCAAGAAACATTTTAGCCATACTGCTTCTTGCACTGCGACAGCAGCAGAACATGCAATAAATTATGCCTCTATCGTAGATAAGGTCGTGCATGTTTGTTTCTTGCTATTCCAAGAAATCGCACCTCCGTTAAGCAAGAATGCATATCCAGAAGTCGATTTACGCTCATCCAGGTCTCCACCCCAATCGGCATCTGAATAACCTAATAGGCATAAATCATTCCCTTGATAATCAAGTCAATAGTCCATGGTACCCTTCAAGTATCTCATGATCCTCTTCACTGCTTTCCAGTGTGCTTGACTGGGATTTGATTGATATCGGCTTACCAATCCCACGGCATAACATATGTCGGGTCTAGTACACATCATAACATACATCAAACTTCCGACCGCACTAGTGTAAGAAACAGTTTCCATCACTTTAATTTCTTCTGGAGTCTTAGGATACATCTCAGTACTTAGGCCTTCACCTTATATGACAGGGGTATCAATGGGATTACAATGCTGCATATTGAAACGTTCAAGAATCTTCATAATATAAGACTCTTGTGATAAAGTAAGGATTTTCCTTGATCGATCTCTTTCGATCTTAACTCCTAATATATAAGCAGCTTCTCCCATGTCCTTCATCTCAAAATTGGAGGACAACCATTCTTTTATGATGATAACTGAAACCTTGTCATTTTCAGCCAATAGAATATCATCTACATAAAGTGATAAAATCACAAATTTATCTTCGGACTGCTTGACATATACACAGTGATTTTCCTCGATCATCGTCAAACCAAAAGTGGTTATGGCTTGATGAAAATGAATATACCACTGTCTAGATGATTGCTTAAGGTCATACATTGAGCGATGAAACTTGCAAACTTTATGCTCTTGACCTTTAGCTATGAAACCTATTAGTTGTTTCATATAAATTTCCTCAACTAATTCTCCATTGAGAAATGCCATCTTTACATCCATTTAATGTAATTCAAGGTCCAAATTTGCAACGATAGCTAGAATAAGGCATATTGAGGCAATTCTTACAACTGGTGAAAAAGTTTCCTCATAGTCTATACCCTCTTATTGAGTATAACATTTTGCCACAAGGCAAGCCTTATACTTTTCAATGGATCCATCCGTCCTTTGCTTAATCTTAAAGACCCATTTGTTTTCAATGGCCTTACGATTGGGTGGTAGATCAAGCAAGTCCCAGACATGGTTTGCCCTCATTGACTCCATCTTATCTTCCAAAGTTTTTCTCCATTCTTCCTTATCAAAGGATGAGAGAGCCTCTTGAACAGTCTTAGGCTCGGCATCGTCCTTTTGGGCAATCATAAATGGTTCGCCTTCAATCTCAAAATGATGACGGGGAATACTTTTACGAGTACTTTTATGTAATTGAATTTCTCTTGAATTCAATTCATTAGGCGATGCAACACTCCCACTAGGTCTTGTGTGTTGAGGTAAATCTTCATTTTCCTCTACAACATTAGTGGTTGTGTTATCAGGATCTTCCATCTCATATAATTGGAAGTCCTTATCAATCTCACATCTATTAGGAAAATCGTTCTCCAAGAACGTGACATCTCGTAACTTCATTTCGATCACACTTCCATCAGCTTGTTCACCTACGAACACGTACCCTTTGGAGTGTTTGGAATGTCTTATAAAGATACATTTCTTCCCTCTAGGACCTAATTTGCCATGTTTATATGAAGAATCATGAACATAAGCTGCACATTCCCATGGATGTAGACTACTCAAGTCTGGTTTCCTACCAGTCCATAATTCATAAGGGGTGGAAGTGACTGATTTTGAGGGCACACAGTTAAGTATAGGCAGTAGTCAATAACGCATCTCCCCAATAGAAGATAGTTAAATTTGCTTGTACCATCATAGACATAACCATTTCCAATAGGGTTCTATTCCTTCTCTCAGCTACCCCAATTTGTTGTGGAGTACCGGGATAGTCAATTGTCGTATAATTCCCTTTTTATCACAAAGAGCCTTGAATTGCTCCGATAGATACTCACGTCGACGATCGGTTCTCAATGCCTTTATTTTTTTGTTCAACTGATTCTCTACCATCGCTATATATCGTTTAAAGCAGTCTAATGATTTAGACTTATGGGAGATCAGAAAGACATAACCAAAACGTGTGAAGTCATCTATGAAAGTGATGAAATATGAGGCTCCATGCCTCGCCCTCACATTCAAAGAACCACAAATGTTAGAATGTATGAGATGCAATGGAAATTCAGCTCTAGTCCCTTTACCGAATGGTTTTCTAGTTGTTTTTCCTGCCAGACAATGTTTACATATGGATAGACTAACATTAGTGAGTGACCCTAAAAGGCCTTCTCTAGCTAATCTTTGCAATCAAATGTGACGTAATCTAGCATGCCAAGTACTTGCATCAATCTCAACGTTATTAGAAGACGCAATTAAAGAAAAACAACCATCAACATTAACATTGTGCTGATCATAGTCAATGTCTAACAGCATAAAACTATTCGATACATGACCTAAACCATAATAAATTGTTCCATACAAAATGTCAACACAATCACCATGGAAATTCAATACATAACCTAAGCTAAGAAGAACAACTACAGATACCAAGTTTCATCGAATATCTGGAGCATAAAGGACATCATGCAGGAACATGTTTCAACCACCACGTAAGATTAATTTACATGTGCCGATACCCTTCACTCTAACTCTTGAATTATTCTCAACATATATTCATCTTCTTCTAGGTGGTATCCGACGATACTCCATAAATGCTTCTCGGTCTCTAGCTACATGGTCTGTTGCTCCTGAGTCTACAGTCCACATTGGATGAGATTCAGCAATCATTACAGTACTAGAAACAAAAGCATTACTCAAAGTAATGGAGTAATAAGGTATATTTTTCAGCTCTGTGTATTGACGAGCAAAGTGACCCATCTTACCACAATTGTGGCATTCCATCTTGGCCTTGTCCTTCTTCCCACCACGCTTCTTGCGTCGGAAGGTCTTAACCCTCTTGGGTGCCTGATCAGTCATCTTCCCTTTATTGTTGAACTGAAGATTCCTCTTGCGCTTGAAGCCCGAAGCTTTGCGCGAACTCAATTCAGCAACATAAGCATGGGTAGAGGATCTTGCAGCCTCTAGGCGCTTATTCTCTAATTTCAAATAATGCACAATATCATCAAAAGTAACAATATTCTCATTATGCGTCATATTGATCTTCATATGCTCCCAATTGTCAAGAAGAGACCTTATAACAGCCTGAACTTGCTATTCATTAGTAAAGGAGTGACCTGCCGACTTCAACTCACGGATCATGTTTGGGTACTTTTGGAATGTATCAAACTTGACGGTAAGTCTCCTCAACTTAGTGGCAGATGTACCCCCAAACTTATCTTCCAAGGGAACCCACATAACTTGAGCTTTATCATAACTCTCAAACTCACACATGAGATCATCTTGCATATAGCTCAGCAACGTGATGTGAGCAATGCTATTTTTCTTTTTCCAATCTTGATAAGCTTCCAGATCTCTCCTGTGTTGAGTTGAAGTTCCATGCTCAGGTCCATCCATGGTATGATTGAGGGTTTCCAAAACCTCTTGCTCCTCAAGGATGTACTGTACTTTTTGGTGCCAAATATCATAATTGTCATCGTTCAGCTTCTCACCCTTATTGAGGTCAACCACAATGGTTTTGGATGCCGAAGCCATAATAAATTGCTATAATACATTAACATAACAAACGCAAAATCAATACTAGCACACTTTACAGAGTAACACACATATTTAATTTGAAGCAAAGACAAACTAAATTAATGATAATTCAACAAAAGACACAACAGAAAAAGTTCACAATGTTCCCAATCAACTTCTATATGCAATTGTTCTATTATCATTAATTAGTTTAATTTGCGTAAATTTTAAGTTCTAGGTAAGAATTTCTTTCAATTCTACCAACCTACAAACTTCCACTAGGAAAAATAATTGCATGATCTTATGTAATTTCTACATTTTTCCTTAACACAAAAAATATAGCATGATAATAACCAACGTATAAACAACAATCATGCTTCAACTATAATCAAAAAATGCAATTCAACATTGAATGGATTTCCTGCCATTGTTCTAATTTTCTAGCAATTTTTGGAAGAGAAATCTGTTTCAGAAATAGAGAAATCAATTTACGTTACCAAACGGATTTCTGTTCTAAACCTGTTCTGGGGAACAAAGAAATTGAGAAACATAAATTTTACCATGTGCTGCCTTAGTTAGTTAGGTTGTAGTGTTGGACCGAATTAAACATATCATGAGACAATTTCTCTGGAAGGGCCCAGGCTTAGGGAGGGGTGGTGCTAAGGTTTCCTGGGAAGACATTTGCCTTCCAAAGGAGGAAGGAGGGCTCGTCATAGGTAAATTGAGGGATTGTAATAAGGCAATGATACTAAAGCACATCTGGATCCTAATCACAAACAAGAAGTCCTTGTGATGTAAGTGGATCCACTGGCACCCGAGAGGACCCCTTGATCTTTTATTCTCGGATTCGTTGATCTAAAGCTCTGGTTTATCCAGGCAAGCTACGATGGCTGACCTCTTTTCACCATCTAGATAGACCATGAAAGCAGTGTTAGAGTCTTGGGACCAACCTGTTCCTATTCTTACTCAAGTACCAGATCGTTTTACTTGGCTAGGAAGCTCTTCCGATTTATTCTCGGTTGCTTCGGCATGGCATGCTATCAGAAGGAGGAAGGCTCAGGTTGATTGAGCTTCTTTGATATGGAACAATGTTATTTCTCCAAGATATTAATTCAATCTCTAGCTTATTGCTAGGAACCATCTTCCTACTTAGGCTTTGCTTTTATCATACGGCCAGATTGGGGATGCAGTGTGTGCTTTCTGCAAATTGATGTTGAAATCCATCTATCATCTTTTTGTCGGTTGTTGCTTCATAGCTAGTTTTGCCTTCTTTTGGGCTGCTAGGTGCAACCTCCCATGGCGCAACAAGACTTGGTCAGAGAATCTTCGGTGGGCTTTGATGTTACTTTTCGATAAGGATTTCTATCGTTCCATTGCCGGCTTTTTTCATTTGGTGCGCTTTGCCACCTTATTTGGAAGTATAGGAATGAGATCCGCTTTAAAGACCATACTTTGGCGGTTTCGGGCATGAAAAACTACCTCATTAAAGTTGTTAAGGATAAGGCCTTAACGTTCGCAAATGTTGAAGACAACTCGAGGAAAAGGAGGCTCCAACGTAGCTGGGGGATTGATCCTTGCATTTTCTCCTCTAACCTAGCTCATCCTTAGTGTTCCTGCTTGTGGCGCTTTTTGTTGATGGACAAGGCCGCCAGCGCTTTTGTTTGGGGTTTTGGGCTTGGGTAACCATTGTTTGGCAGGTTGGTTGCCTTCTTTGTTAGGTGGTCCTTGTTCAGTGTGTGGCCTTCCTTGTGCTGGCTTGCCGTGTAGCTTGTTCTGCCTTTTGGCTTTTCTGTTTTCTTTCTTTCGGCACCTTTCCACTAATGATGCCTCTGTTTCATTTTAAGGGTAATTTTTGGTGCCGTTCCCTTGTATATTTTGGTTAAGCTTAATACAATTACCATTCACCAAAAAAACTTAGTTAGTTAGGTTAGTTTGGTTAGTGTAATTAGATAGTTAGGTGGTTAGTTTAGTTAGGATTAACTACCCTAGGTTAATTTACTTGACTAGGGTTAGTTAGTTAACCATGGTTAATTTATTTAAATAATTTATTTTTCCAAAGAATTTAGTTAATTAATTATAATTCGCGTAAATTGTACCAGAATAGCCGATTTGTAGAATTTTATGCTGATCGTCGTGGTGGAATTCATTTGTGAAATTGTTTTCTAAATTATTCAATTGAGTGCTTGGTGATGATTTTTATTATTATTGCAAAAACACGATTTTATGGTATCTAATTAGAAAAATACTAGGTGTCGGGTTTTGATGGCAAAAATTTTTTTTGGTACTATACAAAATCATGGAATTTTGAAATGGGAGAGTAGCACATTTTGTGGATTAATTTAAATGTGTGACCATGCACAATTATTTTACCGGGTATTTATAACACGGAGAAAATTGGTCAATTCCATTATTTGAAATAAAAATATTTGAGTGCAAAGCACGATGTTCTTGGCCGAGTATAGATGTGCTTGTGGTCATTATCGGAACCCGTCCTGATGTGTTCACACGGGACGATGCCTGATTAAATTCAGATGCCCTTGACAACAGATACCAGTCGCAATGGAGGTTATGTTGAAGCTCCTTCAGGCATGCCATCTCGATGTAGACGTTGTCGTGCCCGATGGAGCGGGACGACGCTCGGTTATGCTAGATGACCATCGGCTAATGAGTTTGCCATGGCTATTAGGTCGTAAATAAGTGGAACATGCTTGAGTGATTGAGATAACTACGCTTGATTATGGGACAAAATTGTGTGGCATGGAATGGGACATGTCTTAACGGTTTGATCTTATAATTGGGACCCCTGTGAATATTTGATGAATGATATGAGGTGTTTCAATTATTGAATTATGGTTGCTACGTTTATATATATATATGTGAGATGTACTAATGTGCAGGAAGGTGCTAAGGTGAGGTAAGTCCTATATGGTGCATGTTTAGGTTGTCTCTAGGTGAATTATCGTCCCAATCGGGGTTTAAGGTGTAGACTCGCTAAGATTTTATCTCACCCCATGTGGTTTATGTATTTTTAGGTCCTTAGATGGAGGTATAACATGTCCATTTTGGGTGGCCACAGGAAATGGAGACTAAGTCTACCCTTCTCCCCATCCACGGGACCACCTGGACCCGTGAGCTCGTAGTGACCACTTTTTGGGTCGATGAGGGCCTACCTCACTTAGTACCTCATAGCTTCAAAGCGTGGTACCGTAATGAGCCTAACGGGGTCCGAAGGGTCCTTTGGAGGGTTTTGACGGGCCTTCCATCGAAACTGAGTATGAGGAGGTACTCGACCTCGTTGTGGATATCGATATATTAGAAGATACCATGGCGAACCCAGGGCCCGAGGCTGAAGGGCTCGGAATAGAGGTAGCTGATCCTTTGGATATCGACATCCCAGATGGTGTCATGGTGGACCCGGATCCTGAGTAGGTAGGGTCCGAGGTAGGATTGGCTTAGTAGCTTCTTTTTTATATAGACTTTTTTATATAGACCTGTAGGAAAGACTTAGCATGTATATAAAGTTTGTTTTATGAAAAAGGCGTAGCATATGTTTTACTATCCCTGCATTTGATTGTTGTCCAGGGTTTATGAGTTCGCTTCCGCGTGTGCATAAAATGAATGAGTTGCCGACGAGTCATGGGAATGTCACAATTTAATCGACCGCTGAGGGATGTGTGCATGCCTGGGGTTCAGGGTGTGACAACATCAACCTTCTATCATCTTAAAGTCATGAAGTATCTCTATCTCCAAGGACCTATTCTAATCCTAACCTAAAATTAGGACTAGGTACATACAATAGGAAAGAAACAATCATTCACTACAAAAACAATCAAAACCACTTGGCAACCAAGAACAATCAAGCAATTGAAATCATATGCAAAAGTGAACAAATTGGTCCTTGGGGTTAGCCTTTGCAATACATGTGTCGATCTCCTCTAGACACCTATCCCAAATTCATTTTTAGAGTTTATAACCATTGACCACCATTTGTGTTCTCGCATGGCAACCAATGCTTATAAACCCCTAAGACATGTTCTAAGTGAATCCCAAGGTCATCCCACAGAATCATGCATCGTCATACCCATGCATTCATCGAAAAACCACATGCATAGCAAGAAATAGACATGCAAGTAGGCTCATGAGCCTTGGTTCTCAATCAATTAGACAATTTTAGCGAGCCAACACTAGATCACTTATTCAATCAACAGGCGCTAAACACATGCACGGGCCACCTAGGGAATGTAAACAATTCAAAGGTTTTAAGAATCCAAATGGTGCTCAAAAGCCATTTAAAGAGCGATTAATAGTGAGTTGTGAGGAAATATGCTAATAGTATAGGAAAGATACACCATAGCTATGGAAGGCATGGGGTTCACTTGGGTGCAACGATGGGCACTCAAATCGAGCTTCGCAAGCACCCTAAATACAGTCCAAACTTTAGACAATATCAATACTAAACTAAGAGCATAGTTTGAAATTTTGGAATTCAAAGATAACATGAAAAGTGTGTGCATAAGCAGTACTTGAACTAAAAGCAAGTTCAAGACAACAAAAATAAGAAAATTAAGACAAGTTCAAAACATTTGAGAGGTCTCAAAAAGTGGCACCCTGAGCCGCTTGAGGTCACCACAGGTACTTATCACTCATCCTATTACATACCAATCTAATGACTTTTTTTTTTTTTTTTTTTTAAGGTCCCAACGCAATTCATTAGCGTAAGCATAAATGTATCTTACCACTCCTCCCTTCAATAACAACAATGCAATTACACACCAACTATGCTTCAAATGAAATACAAAGTCGAATCACTTTTATTTACATTTTATGGTGGACATCTCGGGTCGGTACAAGCAAAAGGCCAAGATCTTAAACTATACTTGGCTATCACTCAAAAGGGACTTGACCCTACATCGAACATGTACACCCTCCATCTACAAGTGACGTCTATTCCCAAAAAGTGTTAGCTCCCACCAGTCATGTGCGCCATCACACCTGACCATGTGCATCAGGCGGCGGCAGCAGTAATATCCCTAGCATCACTCCATTGCGCCGAACGTGGACAGACAAAAACTCTTGGATAATCGGGCCATCAGCAAGATCCACATCGTACATCACCAACACACGGACTCGAACAAATACTAAACCAGGGGCACCGGCACAGATGTGCTCTGTACACTCCACATGAACATTAGTAGGTATGCCATAGAAGGTACCGCGCATGACTGGTGAAAGGGGTATCTTTATAATTTGAAATGTTAATCTCCAAAAGTGGTGAGTACAACCACTCAGTAGTATAGATCCACCAAACAACAACACAATCAAGGTATCATGAATAAATTACATATTGTTCATGCATTCAAGCATACTTCACCTTACAGCCATGCATATTTCATCATGCCATATGTGCATACATCAACATGCACTCATCATCAAGCAACCATGCATATACCATCATGCTATCTATGCATAGATCACCATGCACTCATTATCAAGCAGTCATGCATATATCATCATGCCATATGTGCATATATCACCATGCACTCATCATCAAGCAGCCATGCATATACCATCATACCATATGTGCATATATCACCATGCACTCATCATCAAGCAGCTATGCATATACCATCATGCCATATGTGCATATACCACCATGCACTCGTCATCAAGCAGCCATGCATATATTACCATGCCATACATGCATATCCATGCGCATGATGCCATTTTCAATTTTATCTTTCCAAGGACCGGTGTTTGCATCCCACAATTTATCGCTCGCACCCAACCTGACTTCAGGAGGAACCTCTGGCACACACACTCCTGGCATCTCGCACCCCAACTAGCATCACGAGGAATCCCCCTGGCACACACCTCCAAGCCTTCCGGCACCCACCTCTGGGCATCCCGACACACCCGCGGCATCCGGCACACACACTCCTGGCATCTCAAAACTCCCGAGGCATTGTTGGCTCACACCCCCAACGATCTTGTTATTGTCTCAATTTATATTTATATATGCATTTCAATTTCAACATAACTTTCAATGCATCAATATCAAGAGTCTCAACTAGCTTTTGATGCCATGCCACATGCCATATGTCATCACATATGCAGCAAAATCAACCACTCAAAGCATTGCATCACATGGAAAAATTCATTTATTTTTGAAAATACATCAATTCCTAGATAAAACAGAATACAGTCCTTTGATTAAAACTCTAGAAAAATTAGTAAATGGTATAAATAAATCCTGAAAACATGACACATTATAGATGAGATCTAAAGGCAGATATCTCATGAAAAAAAACCATATCAAAAGAGTCTCACACAAAACAGTATGATCCATGCATCACATCCTTCAAATTTCAACACTACAGCATGCCCAGTTTCGGAAGTAATTTAAATTAATTATCCAAATGAACTCCAAAAATTATGAAATTTTGATATGTTATAGATAAGTCCTAAAGGTAAATATATCATGAATAAATCAAAACCCAAATCGTTCTAGATTAATATATATAGACGATTAATTCCCCCTGGTCCCGATGTTGTGTTTTTTTCCAGATTAACTTCTCCCAAGAGAAACATGTTTCACCGACCTACATATGTCCGTTTCCTCTAAATTTTCATCATGCTATACCTCAGTATCTTACCTAAAACTTTCATTAAGGACACATGATCAAATTTTTAATGGATAATTTTATAAAAATCACAGAAGCATACTAGGTCGAGGTAGCATTTTTTCCAGATCCAGTTTCTTCAAAGGACAACGATTTCACTGACCTATTTTTTTTTTTTTTCATTTCCTCTAATTTTTTGATATGTTTTACCTTAAGAAGTACACTACAACTTTCATTAAGAAATCAAAGTGAGATTTTTGCAAGAAAGCTACTTTACAGTCCACGAAATCATTGAAGGTACGCACAACAAATTCCAGATCTAACTTCTCCAAAGAAAAATCATTTGACTAACCAATAATTGTTCGTTTTACCTCAAATTTTATTATGTTGTTCCTCAAGATGTTCTCTATAACTTTTGTGAAGGGATCAAAGCAATATTTCAACTAAAAATTCACATGGAGATCACAAACTCATGAAAGGTCGAACTGACTTTTCCAGAAACAGCATGCTAGGCCAACAAATCTCTTCCTAAAGCTCCGACAAAACTCACCATTCTTCTACACACACATCACAGCAGCAAAGGATAGTTTTTTTTAGGACTCTACGTGCCTCTAATCCAAGCACAAACAGCAACAAAGATGGCGGGCAAGGCGGCGAACAAACAGCGACGAGGTAGGCAGACGATCGGCGAATGGACCTGCCTCTTTCCTCTTGCATGCACAGCCTCTCCTTTCTCTCTTTCTCTTCTCTCTCTCCCTCGAACGACTCCCTCTCTTTCTCTCCCTTTTTCCTCGCTCAATCCGCCCCCCTCACTCTCTAATTTCTTCCCCCTCATGATTAACAATCATGATCTTGCATGCCATCGCCACTTGGCAATCACCATGCAAGATGGGCTTGATCCGGCTGGGCTTGGGCCAGCTTGGTCGACGGCAGCTCTGTCTTCTCCTTTGGGCTTCACGGGCTAGGCCCACATGGCCTAATGGATGGGGCTATAGGTTGGTCTTGGCCTAATAGTCTTGGCCCTCTTTTCTCTAATTTAATCTACTAATATTTTCCACTTAAATAAATACCTAACTTGCAAAAATTATATGGCCATAAAACTTGTAGTCATGAATCCATAAATTCCATTTTTTAACACACATGGCCAATGATAGAATTTTCTTTCCTATCAAACAATTATCCATTAAAAGCTTGTCCATAAATCTTATTACAAATTATGGATTAAATGGCTACCATACCACTTGAGGTTATTTCCATCACTCATTCATAGGCCTTAACGCATTTGGAGGTTGTCATGAATTTTGGGATGCCACACAAAAGCCTACTAAGATGTTTTTTTTTTTTTCAAGATTTTTTGTGCAAAGAGTTCAAAAGGTGAGAATCAAAATCCGCGAAGACACATGAAGGAAATTTAGCAGGCAAATTGACCTAAAAAATTATAGAATAAAAACATAGTAAAAAGTTGTAGAAAAACATCACCAAACAGGGCAAAACATCAGCATGATTGAAAGGGAACCCATAGACTATCAACTTCAAGAAAATTATACAATATCAAGAACATCAAAAGGAGCAAACTTCAGAAAACCTTTTAGGTGAGCTATATAGAGATTTATAAAAATTCAAGAATGCGCAACATTGCGTCAGAAACATCACAAAACAGCAGGGTATCATGACACATTGACGGAGTTAGACCAAGTTAACAAAGTCTAAACAATGTGAAATTTCACCACGATGCAGACAAAATAATGATGAACAAAATTTGTTGAGGACTCAAACTCAGATTCCCTAACGAGAAAATCACTCAAAAATGACAAAAAGTCAGACTTAACGGGGAAAAATAGGGGTTTCGAATTTTGTCTAGGTCAGATTTCTAAACTCAATTGACAAAATTGGAAAATGGGTGAAATGATATGCAAAGCAAAATCAGCTTCATTGGAAAGATCAAGGCGCATCCTAAGACTTCTTAAGAAGACTTGAGTTCAATCAGTTGCTCGACTTTTTGTTTCCTTGCCTGTTTTCCTAATTTCCTTCATTCACACACGCGAGAATGACTCGTCGAAAGTGGCCTCAAGTCGACCATTTCGGATCGGTCATCCAACAAGGGGAGCGAGCGGCAAGGACTGTTAGAAGTCAGAGAGCGGACGGCGTTCAAGAACTTCTATAGGAATTCCGACGTAAATTGGGGTCGGGACGTGTGACAAATCAGTTTGCAAGAATTCATTATCTTATCAGAAAGGATCTATAAAATTGGATACAGAAATAGAGATTGAGAATGTGGCATTGTAGTTATAATTTTATCAAGAGTTAGATTATCGGCAGATTTGATCGCTAATTTTTATGACAAGGTGAATGAGAATGGGGCCTTTGAACGAAAACTGTAGGTGTCAACAATAATTTTTCCGAAATATTAGTAAGTTAATATTTCTTTTTTAATTATACATTGCGTGAAATTTCTCTTCTTTTTAATCAACAATCGACGTTGCATATCAAATTAGTCTTGCGAATTGTTAGAATGGACCGTAGAATTTCCTAAGACATTGACATTGCAATCCAACTTGTTTTCTTTAGATTTATAAATGAAAAGGCATTTTTCTTACAGGTAAGTGATTACTGTAGTTAAAGTTCTTAATTTAGACAAGATTTATGGATAGTAAATAATCAGCCTTGCTTCTGAGGTTTTCTTAATTAACACAAGGTAACGGACTTTATATATTTATTTGTGTGTGTACTAAGGTGGATGGAGTATGATGAGAAAAATAGTGCGGTAGACTTTATAGGTAAGTTTTTTTTTTGTTCATATTTTTTATTTTCTTTGCAAAGTCTAGAGACTTTGGTTATTATTATTATTTTTTTATCAATTCTATCTCCGATTTTCATCTCACTTTCAAATTTTTATTCTGTCTCTTTGTAAAGTGTAGGAATTGACCGCACACCCATCATACTAGGGCCCCCACCCCTGAGTTCCTTTACAACTAGGTCCGCTTGTCTAGTGGCGAGTTTGCAATTAAGTGAAGCATTCTTTAACTTCTTTTTTATTTATCAAATAAACATATTTTAACGTCCAATAATATTTTTCAACCTCTTTTGGAATACTGTTTTTTTTTTAAATCTTTATATAGTTAGTATAATTTTGGGTGGGGAAAAAAGGTAAGTGGGCTCAAAAGTTTCTTCAGTTCACATTACTTCCTCGTGGCCAAAGCTGAAATTGCAAAAGCGTTTTCTTGAGTAGGACCAACCACTCCTTTGATGATTGACATGGGAGACAGTGACACTACATGCTTAATGCTCCTCTGGATCCATGTGTTAGAGAAAACTCCTTTATTATTTTGAAGTTGACAAAACCTTTCAAAGTCTATATCTGAAGATTTCAAGACTTTATCATCAACATCTGAAGACCGCTAGATTTTAGTCACAAAGTCTATCGTCACTGATAGTTCCAAACTGAAGAATGAATACTTATCCAAATGCAGAATTATTATCCAGATGAAAGATTATCTTCAAAGTTTCGATTTGTATGATTACTAGAAGACCTTATAGCTTAATCAATTATTCTTGTTGGAAACTATTTCGATATGAAGATTTTTGAAAGGCGAACAAACTTGGAAGGTTCTACTAATGGAAACTCAAGATCTTGATTATATGGGCGAATAGGATTGATGGGCTTTCTTCACATATCATCTAACAACTCGAGATCACCTTAATTGATTATGTCCAATGGGTAGATTGGAAGAATTCCTTTGGAAAGTGCCAACGGTCAAGAAGGCATGAAGGAATACTTAAGGATTGACTCTTTCTAGTCTCTCGCTTCTTCACTTGTCAAGCAAAACATTGTTTACAAAAGAGAGAAACTCTTAGTAAGATTATGTGAGAGTTCGGTAGAAACTTGTCACTGTGATAGTCGAGATCACAAGTTGTAATATCTCTTTTGATTCATAGTGGAATCCAGCCAACAGGCTGTCAGCGTGGAGAGTGGACGTAGGCTTGATGTAAGACGAACCACTATAAACCTTGTGTTCTTATTTTCTCCTCCTTGAACTCCTTAGTTTGTTATATTGTTTGTCTACTTGCTGAAGTTCAATTACGATTAAAGTCCATCATTTTAAAAGGAAAACTAATTCTCCAAGTCTTGTGAAAAAATTTATCTACGCCTATTCACCCCCTCTAGGTGTTAGTACTAGCACATTTCAATTGGTATTAAAGCCTGTGTGCTTATTTATTAAAGTGTTTTACTTCTTAAGTTAAAGATCTACGGCTAGTATTTTGGCTCTAGGATTGGTTGAAGGTTAAAGCAACACCAGACCTCCTCACTTTGATGGAAAAGAATATAACGTTTGAAAGAACAAGATGAAGGCATTCCTAAGATCAAAAGGTCCGCTGGAATGGAATGTGGTAGAAAAGGGATAATTCCCAAAGCTATATCTACTTTAGAAACAGAAAAGGAAGTTGGAGATGCTGGCGAGATAACACAAGCAAAAATAACCAAAGAGACAAGTTCTTGATGCTAAAGCCATTTATTTATTTGAGCTCTACGTTGCATGGAATTAAATAAATTGTGATATTTTAGGGATTTACCCTAAATTGTTTGAAATTGAGTGAAATTGAATGATTGATTGGTAGATGGCCAAGTATGTTTAATTGGCATTTATAATGCTTTGATGAGTTGTAAAGTGGGTGGAATCATGAGAGTGGATTGGAAATACTCTGGGCTATAATCGATCAGACACGGTGTATGGGCCTACGTGGTTCGGTGACTAAGGATGTCACTGGCGAAAACGACGTCTTAAAGAACGCACGTATCGGTCTAGTACATATCCCATCATGGACATACATGGTTCGGTGATTTGGGATATCACTAGCGAAAACGGCACCTTGAAGAATGCACGTAGTTGTCTATTGAATACATGATTATAGGCATGTGTGGTTCGGTGATTTGGGATATCACTGGCGAAAATGGCGCCTTAAAGAACACACGCAATTGTCTAGTAGATACGTCACCTTGGCGAACTTGACGCCCGAGAGCATTGATGTGGCTCTGTGACCAAGTGCTCAATAGAAGGTTATATGGTGTGGAATCAATGACCTAGAATGGTCCGTTTGACATGTAATCGACTAGTTCGATTGATCAATGATTTGATCAGATTGTCATGATTTGATTGATTGTTCGTTATGATTTGTGAAGCGTTTGTATATAACCTTGAATTGCAGGTTGAGACCGATGCCAAGGTAAGTCATTTGACTCATGCTGTGCTTAGGCAACCGAGTAGTGTATTGGTTCCCTAATTGAGCCTTAGTGGGGTAGAACTCGCTGAGACGTAGTCTCATCTCGGTTTGGGGAAAACATTTAAGGACCTCGATGAGGAGCTAAGGAGGAGGAATCTGAGAAGGAGGTGAAACCTAAGAAGAAGGATTTTTGGAAGAAGAAGATAATTCCGAAAGGGGCCTTGAGTACGACCCGGATGGACTGAGATTCCATCTTCTCTTGTGAACTCCATTTTGATGTTAATAGTTATGAAGTTCTATGGTTTGTATATTGTATAAAAGTTTGGTTATAAGTTTTAATATGAAAAATATGTTTTTGCTTTTCTATCCCATCGTTTTATTGTCTAGGGATTATAATTGCTTCTGTATGTGCTTAATAATATAGGGTCGGCGATACATAGTCCTGGGATATCGCATTATAAAATCGACCAAGTTAGAAGAATGTGTGCGTGTCCGAGGATCGGGGCGTGACATCCCCATTTTGTGGTATTAGAGTGAAGTTCAAGATTGGAGTGATAAGGAGTGATGACCATGGGATAGTTAGTAGGAAAGGCCTTTAAATTCATGCTGGTGCATGTATGTGTTTGCTGAATGCTAAAATTGCTTGTTGTTTGGATCGCTCCGTTTCTAATTCGGTGTTGAATTGGAAACAGGTGTTAGTTGAGTAAAGCTCCACCATGAGTGATCAGGAGTCGAGAACTCCTACAGAGAGGACCAATAGGGCCGTTATTTGGGGTAGAGCTCTAACTCATGTTGGAACCTGAGGTAGACGTGGTCGAGCACCAGCATAGGCTAGCACGAGTGGAATGATTCCACCTATCGTAGATGTCGGGGTAGCAGCCCTTAATGATCCTAGGGTGGATGGGATCTTGTGTGTTTGGAAGTGATGGGTACTAGAATGGATCAACAAGCTGCTACTGTTAAAGTCGCTACTTAGGCCACTGCAACTACCGCTGCTACCGCCGCCACCAGAGTTGCCCTTGCTACCACACCTGTAGTCGCACCTATCGTTGCTCCTGCCGTCGGGAATGTTAAAGGTCCACCGGAGATAGTGGTCGCTGCAAGACCAATCCATAAGCTGGTGGAGCATTTCCTAAAGCTAAATCCACCATCGTTCACCGGGTCTGGAGATCTCGAAGTTGCTTCTTCATTGATTCAGAAGCTCAAGAAGGCGTTTGCACTACGGATGTGCAACGAGGCTGAGAAGGTAATGTTAGCAACTTACCAGCTGGATCGAGTTGCGGACACTTGGTGGATGACTACTCATGAAATGATCTTTCCAGAAGGCGCTGTTCAGGACTGGAACACTTTTCGTGAAGCCTTCAATGATAAGTTTTTCTCTGAGACTACCAGAGAGGTGAAGATGGTAGAATTTCAACATCTTCGCCAGGGTTCCCTATCTGTTGATGAGTATCAGGCGAAGTTCACTGAGCTTTCACAATATGCCCCAGAGTTAATTGAGAATCCTGTGAACCGAGCGAGGAGGTTCAAAGATGGATTAAGACAGGATTTGAGAAGCGCGTTAGTCCTTCTAGATCTGAAGACTTATAATGACATATATCAGAGAGCTCAGAAGATTGAGAAAGATCATAACGATAAAGCTGCCTCATTTGGATCGAGGTTTAGCTCTCGTAGAGACAACATCCACCAAGGAAAGAGGCCGATGTTTGGAAATAGATTCCAAGGCCCGCCCAACAAGAAAAGTGGATTTAATAGGCCGGTACCCAGTAGTGTTGGTGTGTGTCACTTTTGTGGGAGAAGACACGGGGTAGCACAGTGCCCAGCTAGGACAGGTGCATGTTTTGAATGTGGCCAACAGGGCCACATAGCTAGATATTATCCAAAGAAACAAAGAGGAAAACCTTTGTTGTCGCCACCACCACTGACGAGACAGATATAAGGGTATGCCCCTCAGAATGCACCGCAAAGAGGACAGCAGAGACCTCCAATTCAGGGCACCGTGTACACGATTACCCAAGGTCAGGCAGAAGTTGTGCCGGCGTGATCATAGGTACGGTCTCGCTCAACGACCAACTTGCTTATGCTTTGTTTGATTCAGGAGCAACCCATTCCTTCATTGCCGAGCAATATGTTAGGATGTTAGGGTTGAGTCTTGTATTGTTGGAGTCAGCAATTTGCATATCTACACCCTTAAAAGATAAAGTTATTGCTGCTTTGGGATGTTCGGGGTGCAAGTTAGAGATTGGTGAGCGAATGGGAAAAATTGACTTGTTAGTCCTAGCCATGTATGATTTTGATTTGATAATTGGCATGGACTGGCTCACTAATCAACAAGCTAAAATGGACTACTATCGCAAGGTGATTTAGTTTGACCCGTTAGGGGGTAAGAGCTTCGAGTTTGACGGGAATTGAGGAGGACCCTTGATTTACTTAATCTCGTCACCGGAAGCAACTCGTGTGTTAGACGAGGGTTGTCGTGGGTACTTAGCGACTATCGTGGATACGATAGTTGAAGAGCTGAAAAATGGAAGATATTTCAGTGGTACAGGAGTTTCCAGATGTCTTTCCAAAAGAATTGCCAAGGTTACTGCTAGAAAGAGAGATTGAATTTGTAATTAAGCTAGCACCAGGGACAGAACCGATCGCAAAGGCACCTTATCGAATGGTGTTATTTGAGTTGAAGGAAATGAAGGTGTAGATGCAATAATTACTAGATAAGGAATTTATTCATCCTAGTGCATCACCTTGGGGAGCGCTAGTTCTATTTGTTAAGAAGAAAGATGGTTCGTTGCATTTGTGCATCGATTATCAGTAGCTTAATAAGGTAATGATCAAAAACAAGTATCCATTGCCAAGGATAGATGACTTGTTTGATCAGCTGCAAGGAGCATCAATATTCTCGAAGATCGACTTGAGGACATGATATCATTAATTGAGAATTAGGAAGGAGGATATTCCTAAGTCGGGATTTCGTACCCGGTATGGTCATTAAGAGTGATTCAAGGATGCATGCACCATGTGTAAAGGTTGTTTGAGATTCTCCTTCGAAGGCATGTTCTCCTACTTAGATAATCCAAAAATTCTCCTCCGTTTTCAATAAGTTTTGTTTAATTTTCCTTTGTTAATTTCCTTTGTGTAGATCTTGCGGATCTCTCTTTGCTTGTTCTTTTTCCCTGGTGAAATAAGGAGAGAGATCTCAGTACTTTGGGCATACACTACTCAGGTGGTTTGGCACGGTTAGGAGGATTCAAGAATTTTGCATCAGTATCAAGTCTATCTAGTCAACAAACTATTAACATAACTTAATAATTGTGATTCAAGGACTTCACATAGTAAATCTGTTTGATTTTTATGGGACTTTTAGTAGATAAGTGATGGTATCTATAGAAAAATCTTTTATAGGAATACCCCATGTAAATTCATGTTGGAAAATTTAGGGTTGGATCGGGCTATGTAAGGTTCCCAGCAATTCGTAATTTTATTAGAAAATGTGAAATAATGCAAAAGAGATTGAGGATGCGGCATTACAATTGTATTTTTATCTCGAGTCAAATTATCGGCAGATTTGATCACTTGTATTTTCATGAAAATGTGAATGAGGCCTTTGAGCGAAGAATTTAGGTATCAATAATAATTTTTCTTAAATATTAGTAAGTTAATATTTCTTTTTAAGTCATCCCATGGGTGAAATTTATTTATTTTTATCAATGATTCTGGACTCCATATAAAAGCAGTTTCGCGAATTGTTAGTCTGCACTGTAGAATTTTCTTGGACATTGGCATTGCAACCTGACCTATTTTGTCCAGATTCGTCCTTGTAGAAGCGCGGGAAAACGTGGCGTGCGGTGGGACAGAAAAACAAAAGCGAGGAAGAGAAAAAATGCAGGGGAGTCTAGATTCAAGGGGAGGCCGACCCAACAGGAGAGGAATGGGCAATTCGGGACTCCAGTGCAAAAGGCGAGAGCAGATATTCTCGTCTCTCTTTCTCTCTCTCTCTCTACTGTGTACAGTTCCTTCGTTCAATAATTTTTGCTTTTTCGACAACCAAAGGGCGCACCGACACAGCGGGCTCGCACGTGCCGAGCCTCGACCATGGTCCTACGCACGCTCGAGGCGGGACCCACCTCCCCTATACCCCCAACAGAGACAAGTTCTAACTGAATCCCAAGGTCATCCCATAGAACATGCATCGTCATACCCATGCATTCATCGAAAAACCACATCATAGCAAGAAATAAACATGCAGGTAGGCTCATGAGCCTTGGTTCTTAATCTGTTGGAATTCAAGTCGGTGGAAGATGACTTACCTGATTTCGATGCGCAAACAGCAAATGGCCCCGAATCGAACGTTGAATTGCGAATAAATCACGAACAACACTTTCTCACGTTAGTCTGGATGTAATCACAAGGAAAACACTCGATTTCCACAGCGTAAATGCCGATCGTTCTTGCAAAAGTGAAATGGAATTTCTTTTTCTTCTTTGATGGAAATGGAGAGAAAATTTAGTGCAAATGAATTGCCAACCCTTCCAACGGTTGTGTTTGGGAGCCTTTAATATGTCTCCCTCTATAGCCCTCCATTTGTGTCTTTCCATCATAGTATATCAAGTTCAAATGGTGCGGTCCAATCGCACCCCATCATGGATGTACTAGCTAACTACCTAAAGTACAACATCTCCCACTCGGACATGATGGGCTTGATAGCTATCTCTCAAGAATATAAGGCATTCAACATTCATCAATTTTACAAAACAATTCATGCTGACAAATAAGTCATGCGACCAGTGAGTACATCTACACTTGGGAGCTCAAATTATGCACCTATTAAGGATGACATAATGGCTACAACCCTGAAAAGAAATAAACAATCGATGTCTCACAGTGCCCCAGACATATTTTGTTACATTAGTCCAAGTATACCTATCCATTAAAGGCTATACTTGATTATTCTCAAAACACAATGTATTTATAATTACATCCGCAACCACATAGGGCGATATAATTGGTCGACCAGTAAATACATGCGATAGATATAAAACAACAACAGTCTTCCTTCGCACTCATGTCTCTCTCAATTTCAAAACAACTGCTTTCCTAGACACGTCCCATAGACCATATCCATCCATGACTGCCTGTAACATGTTAAAGTAGCAACATTGATTTTTCACTTTGAGAACATAGTCAGAAGTAACATAGGGCACAAAATTGAGGTAAAATACAAATTACCTTGAGGACTCACATGATGAGTAAATAGGGATAATTTTACTCATCTTCCCTTATTGGTCGTATAATGCACATGTAATATGAATTACATGCTATAGTGGATTTCTCTTTTTATAAGAGCATATATCATTTATTAACCATATCCACTCTACGGATCTTAGCCTAAATATAGTCACGTGCTTCTCACGTACTCATATTTAGCCCGAGTGCTATATTAGCGCGCTTTTTTTAGTGTCCAATTAAGTACTCGCATTCGGCATCTTTTAGGCATACATGATTGTGGGATTATCATGTTTGGTCTTATTATAAACAAATCACATACCTCACCTTGACTCTAATTAAGGTGACATTTTTTATGTACCAAACTTGCTCTTCAGCATTTATTTGTACATAACATCTCATCTCAACGTGCTAACTACAGCACTTAAGGTGATTGCTCGTGTGAGTGAGCCAATCATTACCTGTTGACATACTTTTCAATAATATATGTGTGTTTATGCCAGTCTCATAATGGATTTGTACTTATTGATAAAACATCAAATCACTAATAAACAAACAAGTACATTACATTTGTCCACAAATACATAAAACAATGATCCTCTACAATAACATATATCATATTTTACGCAATCCTAGTGACATCCTATGGGTCAAGAATATGTCACTAGGAATAGCCTTCATAAATGGATCAACAACCATTCTATTAGTTGAAATGTATTGCAGGATCACTTCTTTCTGCGCTATAATATCTATGATAAAGTTATTCTTTATGTCAATGTGCTTTGTCCTTCCATGATACTTGGGATCTTTCACATAGGCAATGACTGCTTGACTATCGCAATAAACTGTCATTGGTCTTGGAACTTCAGTGATAGTGGCTAAATTTTTTAAGAAAAGTTTTAGCCATACTACTTCTTGCACTGCGGCAGAACATGCAATAAATTATGCCCCTATTGTAGACAAGGCCGTGCATGTCTGTTTCTTGCTATTCCAAGAAATCACACCTCCATTGAGCAAGAACACATATCCATAAGTCAATTTACTCCCATCCAAGTCTCCACCCTATTGGAGAAATCCTCTTGAAGTATTTTGAAGCTGACAAAACGTTTCCATCAGTCTAGTCTAAAGGTTTGCAGACTCTACTATTTAAAGTCTGAAGACCTCCGGACAGCCAGACTCTAGACTCAAAGTTTATCCTCATTGACAGTCTCTAATCCGTTGAAGAAAGGTTACCCAGAACTGGATGTTTTGTTAAGGGCTTGACCTTATCAACTAGAGAAGATCTCGTGGCTGGAATAGATACAATGGAATCCTTTGATTGATCGAGATTGACTCGAAGATTAAGGAATCGATGATTGCCTAAATATTCTTGGAAGGTTCTACTTATGGAAACCAAGATCCTGATTGTATGGGCGAACAAGATTGATGGGCTATCGACACGTTCCTTTAATAGCCCGAATGATCTTCCTAATTGATTCCATCCAACGGGTAGATTGGAGGAATTCATTTGGTAAGTGCCAACGGGTATGATGGCATAAATGAGTATATAAGGAAGACGTTCTAAGTTATTCAGGTGTGCGCGATAGAAGAATTCCAAAGTCTAAAGCTCCATGTTGTTTAGACAATTCCCTTGAGCGAATACTTGTTTACAAAAGAGAGTCTATATTTGTGAGAAACCTTGAGGAGGTGTGATAGAACATCTACATTGTGGAATCAAGGAAAAGCTGAGCTGTAACTTCTCTTTTGTTCATAGTGAAATCCAGCCGGTGGGCTGTCAATGCGGAAGAGTGGACGTAGGTTGGAATAAGCCGAACCACTATAAACCACGTGTTCAATCTTCTCTTCCTTACTCTTTGTACTTTGATCGTAAATCATTTTGTGAACTCCTTTCTATCGGCTGCCTAGAATCGCTTCTGTATCTCGATAAATTGTTTGTGCACCTATTCACTCCCCTCTAGGTGCTTATAGTACCTATCTCAATTGGTATTAGAGCTCGTGTACTCACTTTGTTTGAAGTGTTTTACTTCAGAGTTAAAGATCCATGGCTAGTATGTTGGTTCCAGGGCTGGTAGAAGGGCAAAGTAACACCAGACCACCATACTTTGATGGAAAGGATTACAACATATGGAAAAACAAAATGAAGGCGTTCTTAAGATCAAAGGATCCTTTGGAATGGGACGTTGTAGAAAAAGGAATCATTCCTAAAGCTGCATCTGTCTCAGAAAGAGGAAAGGACACTGTTTAGTCCAGCGAAATGAGTCAGGAAGAGATAATCAAGAGACAAGCTTTTGATGCAAAAGCAATTTACTCTTTATATTGTGCTTTATCACCTACTGAATATAACAGAATATCTTCTTGTGATATAGCCAAAGAAGTTTGGGATAGATTACACATTATCTATGAAGGAACCGATCGAGTGAAAGAGACAAGAATCAACATTCTTCTCGGTCAATACGAAGCCTTCAGAATGAAACCAGGAGAATCTATAACTGACATGTTTAGTCATTTTACAGAAATCGTGAATGGTCTTGAAAATCAAGGTCAACCAATTTATGATCCCATGAAAGTAAACAGGCTACTGCGTGGACTCTCCAAGGATTGGAATCACATTAAGACCTTAATCAGAGAGACTCAAATAATCATGCCACTGTCTGTCGATGAGCTGGTTGAGACCCTTCAGTCTTATGAAGTGGAACGAATCAATGAAGACGAAGATCCCAAAGGTAAGAAATCAATTGCATTAAAATCTAATGATGATTCTGATGTAATAGATTCTGAAGACGACATGGATGATGAAGAACTTGCTCTCATGATAAGAAGATTCAGAAAGCTGAACAGAAAAGGAAGAAGATTCAATTTAAAGAAACAAAGTTTTCAAAAGCAACAGACCAAGTCGGTTGAAGATGATGAATCAAACAAAGATGTAGTCTACTTTGAATGTAAGAAAAATGGACACATCAGACCCAACTGTCCGCTTCTAAGGAAGAAGAAAAGAAAAAATGAAAGATATCGAAAAGCTCTCAAAGTTGAAACCTTGAGTGATATAGAGTGCGAAGATAGTGAAGATGATTATGCAAACATATGTCTAATGGCACAATCAGACTTAGAATCAAACTCCGAGACTGATTCAGACTCAGAAAGTGAATTCGAGGTAAGTAACTTCAAAATTCCTTTTAAAGTTTCAATATACATTGATGAATTATGTTTTAGTATTAAGACTTCTCTTAAAAGAATTTCTGAACTCAAAAAGGAAAATTCTGCTTTGAAACAACAAGAGAATGTTTTGAAAGAAAAAGTGAAATGCTTAGACCAAGATGTTTCTTCTCTCAAAGAAAGTGAAGATAATCTTTTGAAAGAAAATGCATTTTTGAAAAATGATATCTCAAATATTTCCAAAAGATTTTCTCTAGGATCTGAAAAACTGGAGAAAATACTTTCTATTCAAAGACCTTATTTCAATAAATCTGGTTTAGGAATGACTGCTGAAACCATTCCTTTAATCGATTTTCCTAAAGTAAAAGAAAGAATTAAACAAAGACCAACAAGGAATGCTTACAAAAATCATTTTGAAATGACCTTTGTAAACCAGTAGGTCGCAATGCTCTTAGATGTTCAAAATGCAATAGTGCAGAGCATTTTGAGAAAGAATGTCCTATGGCTTGGAGACCTGTCAATAAAGTCTGGGCAAAAACCGTATATCAGACTAACTCAAAAGGACCCAAGAAAATATGGGTACCAAAGAAAGCTTGAGTTTCCTTTTAAATGCAGGTCACTATCAAGAAAAAGGTGAAATGGTACCTGGATAGTGGATGCTCGAAACACATGACAGGAGATTCAAATTGTTTCATAAAGCTTGTTCAAGTGAATGGTGGAAAAGTCTCATTTGGAGGAAACAGCAAAGGAAAATAGTGGGATTTGGAACTGTAATGATTGGGAACCTCACAATAAGCAATGTTTCTTTAGTTGAAGGGCTCAATTACAATCTGCTCAGTGTCAGTCAGCTTTGTGATGCCGGGTTCAAAATCAACTTTCAAGAGGGTATTTGTTCAGGAACCAGTAAAGACTCTACTCAATCTTTCATGGGTCGAAAACATGGAAATATCTACCTCTTACATGTGAAACCAGATGAATCGCAATATCTAATCTCAATCCAAGACGAAGCGAACTTATGGCACAAAAAGCTTGGGCATATCAACATGAAGCAGATAGCCAAAATCTCAGCAAAGAAGCTTGTTCGTGGTCTACCTAATTTATCATACCAAAAGTCTGATCTATGTACACCACGTATATTGGGAAAATAGGTAGGAAATTCCTTTAAGCTAATAAATCAAGTTTCCACTAACCGTGTATTGCAGCTCTTGCATATGGATCTCTTCGGACCAACAAGAATGCAGAGCATTGGAGGTAAGAAATATTGCCTAGTAATTGTGGATGACTACTCACGATTTACTTGGGTATATTTCTTGACAAGTAAGTCTGAAACTTTAAAAAATTTGCTAAGAAGGTTCAAAATGAAAAGGGGTATGTTATTTCAAGTATAAAAATAGACCATGGAGGTGAATTTGAAAATCAAGATTTTGCTAAATTTTGTGACGAATCTAATTTACAGCATTTGTTCTCTTCTCCATATACTCTAGAGCAAAATGGAGTTGTGGAAAGGAAGAATAGATTTCTTCAAGAAATGGCCAGAACTCTCTTAATTGAAAGCAATATTTCTTTACGGTTTTTGGCTGAAGCAGTTTCAACATCATGTTATATTATCAATAGAGTTTTTCTAAGGCCTATTCTAGAAAAAACCCCCTATGAATTATTCAAAGAAAAGAAGCCCATTGTTTCATATTTTCATGTATTTGGATGCAAATGTTTCATATTGAAAAATGCAAATGATCGAGTTGGTAAGTTTGAAGAAAAGTCAGATGAAGGCACCTTCTTTGGATATTCAACCACAAGCAAAGCGTACAGAGTCTATAACAAGAAGACTCAAACTGTGGAAGAATCAATGAATGTCAAATTCCAAGATTCTATACAAAATGAATCTATTCAGACTCATTTTGAAGAGACTAAATCTGCTCCAGACTCTACAAAGTCTAATTCTCAATAAGCAGCTCAGACTTTGAAGGACCAACAACAAGTGACTGTTGAAGATTCTAGTGAAGGAAGTGACCATCAATCTGATAAATTAACTAGCAACTGGAAACATAAGTCCAGTCATCCCAAAGATCTTATTATTGGTGACATCAATGAAGGAATTCGCACAAGATCCAAAAAGCGAGAAGAGTCTAGTGCTGTGGCTCTTATTTCTGAAATAGAACCCAAGAGCATAGAAGAAGCTTTATGTGATGAAAGCTGGATTGAAGCTTTGCAAGAAGAACTCAGACAATTCAGAGTTAATGATGTTTGGGAGCTGACTCCTAAACCAAAAGGTAAATCAATTGTTAGAGCTAAATGGGTTTTCAAGAACAAGATGGATGAGAAAGGAAAAGTCATAAGAAACAAGGCTAGACTCGTGGCCAAGGGATACACACAAGAAGAAGGGATCGACTATGACGAGACATATGCACCGGTAGCAAGGTTAGAAGCAATTCGTTTATTACTTGCATTTGCTTGTCATAAAAATTTCAGGTTATTTCAAATGGACGTCAAAAGTGCTTTCCTAAATGGTTTCATCCGTGAGGAAGTCTATGTGGAACAACCACCAAGGTTTGAAGACCCAAAGAAACCAAACTCAGTATTCATACTCAAAAAGGCCTTCTATGGCTTAAAGCAAGCACCTCGAGCTTGGTACAACATATTAAGTAAGTTTTTAATTCGAAATGGATTTGTTAAAAGTAAAGTAGACACTACCCTTTTTATTAAAAGAGAAAGCAAAAGCTTTTTACTTGTTCAAATATATGTGGATGATATTATTTTTGGATCTTCTAATGAAAGTTTATGCAAGAAATTCTCTAAGACTACGCAGGATGAATTTGAAATAAGCATGATTAGTGAGTTAACCTTCTTTTTCGTGCTCCAAGTGAAACAACTGGAGGAAGGAACTTTCATTCATCAAGAAAAGTATACAAATGATCTTGTCAAAAAGTTTGGACTGGACAATTGCAAAAAGGCTGACATACCAATGTGAAGTTCCTTGAAGATAGATAAAGATGAAGGAGGAAAGAAAGTCGACCAAAAGCTATACATGAGTATCATCGGATCACTTCTTTATCTTACTACCTCTAGACCTGTCATTCTGTTTAGTGCTTGCATTTGTGCCAGATTTCAATCAGACCAACAAGAATCTTATTTGAATGCTGCAAAGCATATTATCAAGTATATTTCATCAACTTCAAGCTTTGGTCTCTAGTATCCAAAAAGGGGAGACTTTACTCTTCTTGGATATTCAGACGCAGACCTTGCTGGATGTAGAGTCGATAGAAAAAGTACTTCGGGTACTTTTCAACTACTTGGAGGCAGGACAATATCTTGGTTTTCAAAAAAGCAAAGTACAGTAGCTCTCTCTACAGCAGAAGCAGAGTATATAGCTCTCGGAAGTTGTTGTTCACAAATTTTGTGGATAAAACAACAGCTAAGAGACTTTGGAATTGAAGACTTATGCACGAAGATTAATTGCGACAACACCAGCGCTATAAATCTCACCAAAAATCCGATTCTCCACTCAAGAGCAAAGCACATATAGATTCGACATCACTTTATTAGAGACCATGTTCGAAATGGAGATGTTTCAATTCAACTTGTTGACTCAAAGAATCAACTGGCGGATATATTCACAAAGCCTTTGGAGAAAAATCAATTTGAGTCTATCCGTTCCAGACTCAACATTTTGAGGTATGAGGAAATCAAAGTCTAAAGACCTTCAGACTCAGACATACAAGACTTTAAGTTAGTCTTGGTACGATCGTCAGACTGTAAATTAGTCTTGTTGATCCTCCATTCCCGTTTTCTTCCCTTGTTTAATCTTTGAAAAAGTTGTCATCTTTCTTGGGAAAGTCAAGCAAGGAATCTTTCAAAAACTAAGAAAGATGTCGTCTTCAAGAAAGTCTTCGAGAATCACAAGCAGGGCACCACGGCGAATGAGTGAGGGGCCTACGCACTTCGATCTCACCAAAGAAGATGTGGCTCCAGAACAACAATCGAGCCCAAAACATTCTCAGCAGCGTCACTCTCCTCCATCTAGCCCTCAATGCGTTGATCATCAACAAGAGGAAGAAATCATCAAGGATGCAGACCTTGTAAGAGTTCAAAAGCCTACTTCTATTTATAAGCTGTATCGTGCCTTAAAAGCAACACGTACTCCCTTGAAATATGTCGATGATTTTCTTAAAGAGAAAGGGTATGTAAATGAATATATCTTTCTGTGAAGAATGGAAAATTTGGGAATTGCTCGTAAAGGGTTGGCTGAGGAAACTCTTGTGAATATTTCGAGTGATCCTCGTGATTGGGGACTGAATCCTGTAGATGGGAATGATGATGACAAATTGTACAATCAATTTCAACCGAGAATGGGTATTGCGGTTGAAAGTCGAGGAAAAAGAGGAGATTTGTTCAGATCGAAGGAACAAAAGGATTTGTACTTGAAATTGCTGAAGCGTGGGGTAATAAATCCTAGGAGTGTTGATTTTGATTTTCTGGATGCTGTAAATGTGAGCTTGAGGGAAAAGTTCGGTTATCTTCAACTTGAAAAGTTATGCTTCGACACTACAGAGGCCTATGCTGAACTAACCGCATATTTCTATTCAAATCTTAGCTTTTTAGATGCGAGTAGATTTTCCTTTAGTGTCGAAGATCAAGACTATGTTATGGATATGGATATGCTAGCAGATGTGTTGGGAGTCAAGAGGGGAAGATATCAACTGATCAAAGTTTCTATTGTTGGTGCCACATTAGAACTTGTCAAGGACAAGAGAATAGAGGAAAAGATTTCCTACTTAAGGATGAGTGCATGCAACATCTTACTTCACAAGATTGTGATCAATTGCCTTCGACCAATATCAACTTCCAAGACTGATGTTTCAAGTTTAGAGACAAAGCTAATGTATGCCATTCTCACTGGGAAAATGTTTTCTCTTCCTCACACTGTTATGTTCCACATGTATAGAGCTATGATGAAGGACAGAGGCCAACTTCCTTACCCAAGCTTGTGACGAAGTTATTCAGACATCTGGATATTCAGCCTCCGCAAATCTTTTGTGTTCGATCATGCGATCATATGGTGGTAAGACTGAAAATGGTGACCAAGATGCGTCTGAAGGAATTGAACAAGGCGTTGGAGAAATTCAAGGAGAAGATTCCACTCAAAGCTCATCAACCCTCTTCTTCATCAAAGCGGAAAGGAAAGGAGCCCTTGGTTGCTTCAAAACCGGAAAGAAGAACTCTTATTGTTGAAGATGAAAATGATGATAAAAATCTCACCATCTCTGCAATGGCTTTGAAGAACTTAAGTCGTCCTGTTCCAGGGAAAGAATCGGAAGAAATGGCAAAAGAAACAGAGATGAAGGAAGCAGAGGAGAAGGAAGAAGAAGAAAGAGAAGTTGAGAAGGAAAGAGTTGAGACAGAAGAAGAAGAAAGAGGAGAAGAAGGAGAACCTAACGAACACTCTTCTACACATGAAGGCGTGGAAACATAGGGAGATCAAGAGAAAAGAGGGAAGTCATCATATCCCGACGCAAGTGAAGGAGTCAGTCGCTCACCTGCAGACCCAGAGGACGTTTATGTCTCTCAATTTCCAGAAGAAGGTCATGAAATTTCATCGCCAAACCTGCGAGATTATGTTGATCTACCATCGTCTGCATTTACTCCATCAGATCGAGCCGAAGCAAGTACTCAGATTGATAATGTAGCAGATTTTCGCAGAATCATGGATATTCTCTTGGAGATGTGAGGTCAAAATTATGCCTTAGGATGCGAGGTTCAAAACTTGCAAACTGCGGGTCAAGTTTCTTCATGTTCATTGAATGATAAAATCCAAGCCCTCACTGTTCAGACTCAGGCCAATGCCAAGGGTGAGGAGATCGCACAACTGAAGGAAGACTTGAAAAGGCTGGAAGGCATCGTTCAGTCTTTGGGAGATTTCCAGCTTGTCCGCGTTCCCAAGAAATCTTGACTTTATTCCATTTTCATCTCAACCCTTTTAATGCTGACAAAAAGGGGGAGAGATGCATGATTTGAACAATTTAACTTTTAATCGTGTGGTTGGTGTGTTGGACTGGTTGTTGGATTTTGTGGATTGTTTTAATCTGTTTGACTTTGTTTTTGTATCTGGATGAGAACTGAACTAGACTTGGACTTGACTGCTTTTATTAACTATCATTGGTATCTTATGGATGGCTTTATCACTTATCAGACTAACATATTTTATGTGGTTACAGATTCTAGTGTTATTCATTTAGCCATTTATCTCTATAAGATATACATACGTGTTTGAGAAATGTTTTGAAGGTCAAAGTTGTTCAAATCTGCAGAAAAGTTTTGTCACCATCAAAAAAGGGGGAGATTGTTGGAGAAATCCTCTTGAAGTATTTTGAAGCTGACAAAACGTTTCCATCAGTCTAGTCTGAAGGTTTGCAGACTCTGCTATTTAAAGTCTGAAGACCTCAGGATAGCCAAACTCAAGACTCAAAGTCTATACTCATTGACAGTCCCTAATCCGTTGAAGAAAGGTTACCCAGAACTGGATGTTTTGTTAATGGCTTAACCTTATCAACCTGAGAAGATCTCGTGGCTGGAATAGACATAATAGAATCCTATGATTGATCGAGATTAACTCGAAGATTAAGGAATCGATGATTGCCTAAATATTCTTGGAAGGTTCTACTTATGGAAACTGAGATCTTGATTGTATGGGCGAATAGGATTGATGGGCTATCGACACGTTCCTTTAATAGTCCGAATGATCTTCCTAATTGATTCCATCAAACGGGTAGATTGGAGGAATTCCTTTGGTAAGTGCCAACGGATATGATGGCATAAAGGAGTATATAAGGAAGACGTTCTAAGTTATTGAGGTGTGCGCGATAAAAGAATTCTAAAGTCTGAAGCGCCCTGTTGTTTAAACAATTCCCTTGAGCGAATACTTGTTTATAAAAGAGAGTCTATATTTGTGAGAAACCTTGAGGAAGTGTGATAGAACATCTACACTGTGGAATCAAGGAAAAGCTGAGCTGTAACTTCTCTTTCTTTCATAGTGAAATCCAGCCGGTGGGCTGTCAGTGCGGAAGAGTGGACGTAGGCTTGGAATAAGCCGAACCACTATAAACCACGTGTTCAATCTTCTCTTCCTTACTCTCTCTACTTTGATCGTAAATCATTCTGTGAACTCCTTTCTATCGGCTGCCTAGAATCACTTCCGTATCTCGATAAATTGTTTGTGCACCTATTCACCCCCCTCTAGGTGCTTATACTAGCTATCTCACACCTCAATCGACATCTAAATAACCCAATAGGTGTAAATCATTCTCTTGGTAATAAAGTTGATAGTCCATGGTGCCCTTCAAGTATCTCAGAATCATCTTCACTACTTTCCAGTGTACTTGACTGGAATTTGATTGATATCGGCTCACCAATCCCATGACATAACATATGTCGGGTCGAGTACGCATCATAACATACATCAAACTTCCGACTGCACTAGCGTAAGGAACAGTTTCCATCACATTGATTTCTTCTAGTGTTTTAGGACCCATCTCAGTACTTAGGCCTTCACCTTGCATGACAGGGGTATCAATGGGATTACAATGCTGCATATTGAAACGCTCAAGAATCTTTATAATATAAGACTCTTGTGATAAAGTAAGGAGTTTCTTTGATCGATCTCTTTTGATTTTAACTCCTAATATATAAGCAGCTTCTCCCATGTCCTTCATCTCGAAATTATAGGACAACCATTCTTTTATGGCGATAACCAAAACCTTGTCATTTCCAGCCAACAGAATATCGTTCACATAAAGTGATAAAATCACAAATTTATCTTTGGACTGCTTTATATATACATAGTGATCTTCTTCGATCATCGTGGAACCAAATGTTATTATTGCTTGATGAAAACGAAGATACCACTATCTAGATGATTGCTTAAGGCCATATATTTGAGTGATGAAGCTTGCAAACTTTATGCTCTTGACCTTTAGCTATGAAATTTATTGATTGTTTCATATAGATTTCCTCATCTAATTCTCCATTGAGAAATGCCGTCTTTACATCCATTTGATGTAATTCAATGTCCAAATGTGCAACGATGGCTAGAATAAGGCGTATTGAGGCAAACCTTAGAACTGGTGAAAAAGCTTCCTCATAGTCTATACCCTCTTGTCGAGTATAACCTTTCGCCACAAAGCGAGCCTTATACTTTTCAATTGATCCATCCGCCTTATGCTTAATTTTAAAGACCAATTTGTTTCCAATGGCCTTACAATTGGGTGGTAGATTAACCAAGTCCCAGACATCGTTTGCCCTCATTGACTCCATCTCATCTTCCAAAGCTTTTCTCCATTCTTCCTTATTAGAGGACAAGAGAGCCTCTTGAACTGTCTTAGGCTCGGCATCGTCTTTTTGAGCAATCATAAATGCTTCCCCTTCAATCTCAAAACGACGACAGGGAATACTTTTATGATTACTTTTACGCAATTGAATTTCTCTTGAATTCAATTCATCATGCGATGTAACACTCCCACCAGGTCCTGTGTGTTGAGGTAAATCTTTATTTCCCTCTACAACGTTAGTGGGTGTGTTATCAAGATCTTCTATCTCATATAATTGGAAGTCTTTATCAATCTCACCTCTATTAGGAAAATCGTTCTCCAAGAACGTGACATCTCGTGACTCCATTTCGGTCACACTTCCATCAGCTTGCTCACCTATGAACATGTACCCTTTGGAGTGTTCGAAATATCTTATAAAGATACATTTTTTCCCTCTATGACCTAATTTGCCACGTTTATGGGAAGAATCATGAACATAAACTGCATATCCTCATGGACGTATACTACTCGAGTCTGGTTTCCTACTAGTCCATAATTCACAAGAGGTGGAAGTGACCGATTTTGAGGGCACACGGTTAAGTATATAGGCAGCAGTCAATAGCGCATCTCCCTAATAGGAGATAGATAAATTTGCTTGCGCCATCATAGACCTAACTATTTCCAATAGGATTCTATTCATTCTCTCAACTACCCCATTTTATTGTAGAGTATCAGGAATAATCAATTATCGTACAATTCTCTTTTCATCACAAAGAGTCTTGAATTGCTTTGATAGATACTCACATCCACGTTCAGTTCTCAATGCCTTTATTGTTTTGTTCAACTGATACTCTACCATCGTTATATATCATCTAAAGCAATCCAATGCTTCTAACTTATGGGAGATCAGAAAGACATAACCGAAACGTGTGAAGTCATCTATGAAAGTGATGAAATATGAGTCTCAATGCCTCGCCTTCACATTCAAATGACCACAAATGTCAGAATGTATGAGATGCAATGGAAATTCAGCTCTAGTCCCTTTACCAAATCATTTTCTAGTTGTTTTTCCCGCCAGACAATGTTCACATACGGATAGACTAACATTAGTGAGTGACCCTAAAAGGCTTTCTCTGGCAAATCTTTGCATTCTTTGCAATCCAATGTGACATAATCTAGCATGCCAAATACTTACATCAATCTCAACATTATTACAAGACACAATTAAAGAAAAACAACTATCGACATTAACATTGTACTGATCATAGTCAATGTCTAACACCATAAAACCATTCGATATATGACCTGAACCATAATAAACTGTTCCACACAAAATGTCAACACAATCACCATGGAAATTCAATACATAACCTAAGCTAAGAAGAACAACTACAGAGACCAAGTTTCATCGAATATCTAGAGCATAAAGGACATCATGCAGGAATAGGTTTCAACCACCACGTAAGATTAATTTACATGTGCCGATACCCTTCACTTCAACTCTTGAGTTATTCCCAACAAATATCCATCTTCTTCCAAGCGGTATCCGACGATACTCCACAAATGCTTCTCAGTCTCTAGCTACATGGTCTGTTGCTCCTGAGTCTACAGTCCACATTGGATGAGATTCAGCAAGCATTACAGTACTAGAAACAAAAGCATTACTCAAAGTAATGAAGTAATAGGGTACCTTTTTCGACTCAGTGCATTCACAAGCAAAGTGACCCATCTTGCCACAATTGTGGCACTCCATCTTGGCCTTGTCCTTCTTCCCACCATGCTTCTTGCGTCAAAAGGTCTTAACCCTCTTGGGTCCCTGATCAGTCATCTTCCCTTTGTTGTTGAACTGAAGATTCCTCTTGCGCTTGAAGCCTGAAGCTTTGTGCGAACTCGATTCAGCAACATAAGCATGGGTAGATGATCTCGCAGTAGCCTCTAGGCGCTTATCCTCTAGTTCCAAATGACACGCAATATCATCAAAAGTGATGATATTCTCATTATGCGTCATATTGATCTTCATATGCTCCCAATTGTCAGGAAGAGACCTTATGACAGCCTGAACTTGCTGTTCATCAGTAAGGGAGTGATCTGTTGACTTCAGCTCACAAATCATGTTTGACATCTCCCGAAGATACTGCTTCATCGTTACATTTGGGCGCTTTCGAAATGTGTCAAACTTGAAGGTGGTCTCCTCAGCTTAATGGCAGATATACCCCCAAACTTATCTTTCAAGGCAACCCGCATAGCTTGAGCTTTGTCATAACTCTCAAACTCACACATGAGATCATCTTGCATACAACTCAACAACGTGATGCGAGCAATGCTATTTTTCTTTTTCCAAGCTTGATAAATTTCCAGATCTCTCCTATGTTGAGCTGAAGTTCCATGCTCGGATTCATCCATGGTATGGTTGAGGGTTTCCAAAATCTCTTGTTCCTCAATGATGTACTGAACCTTTTGATGCCAAATATCATAATTGTCACCGTTCAGCTTCTCACCCTTATTGAGGTCAGCCACAATGGTCTTGGATGACGAAGCCATAATCAATTGCTATAACACATTGACATAATAAATGCAGAATCAATACTAGCACACTTTACAGAGTGACACACATATTTAATTTGCAGCAAAGACAAACTAAATTAATGATAATTCAACAAAAGACACAAAAGCAAAAGTTCACTATGTTCCCAATCAACTTCTATGTACAATTGTTCTATTATCATTAATTAGTTTAATTTGCGCAAATATTAAGTTCTAGGTGAGAACTATTTCAAATTCTACCAACCTACGAACTCCCACTAGGAAAAATAATTTCATGACCTTATGTAATATCTATAGTTTTCCTTAACACAAAAAAACATTGCATGATAATAACCAACATATAAACAATAATCATGCTTCAACTATAATTAAAATTGCAATTCAACATGTAATGGATTTTCTACCATTATCTTAATTTTCTAGCAACTAGAAAACTGCAAGTATATTAAAATATATATATCATATCATTGAACCAAGCTCCACACAGCATATATAACATCATTTGCACACAAGCTAGCTACTGTATTTCCTTAATCACAAGGAAATACAAGCTACAAATGAATAACCTGCATTAAACCCCAAAAAATACCCGTACATAGGGTTTCCTACGCATTTTCATAAATTTATAAAATTCAAAAGTATAAAATAATTATACTACTGTATAGACGACACTCATACGAACCAAACGCCACCAACCACGCTCCAATCGGAGCTCGCATGCGCGCCCACACACTGCCTAAGTGCATGACGCCTGTGGCACACGCGCCAGCGAGCCAAACGGCTCCTGGCTGATCTGACCGGTCCAGCCGATGAACGGTTCGATCGGTTTGACTGCTGGACCGGTTGACCGATCCGACCGTTGAACGATCAAGGGTCGGGTCGGGTCAGCTCAACGGGTCGAATCACGGGTCAGGTCGGGTCTCTGGTTGGGTTGGGTCGCTAGTCGGCCAACTGTCACCAGCACTGACATCATCAATGACATCATCCCAGCTGTTACCGACCATTGGGTGACGTCATCACGCGCCGGTTCGCTTACCGGCGCATGACAGTTCGCTGGCTGGCGCACGTCCGCACGTGCCGGTTCGCCGACCGGCGCGTGTGGCGAACGCGCTGGTTGTGCTAGCGCTTCAGGCGCATCGGCTTTTAGCCGCGCGTGTGGGCGTGTCCGGCGTCGCCTGGTGGTGCTCAACCCACCACCGGACTCGTCTCGACGAGTTCTTTCACTCTGTATATTCAAAAATTAATTTTGACAAAAAAATTATTTTAAAAAACGGCCGAAACCTCATGGATCACGTGACCCCGAACCCGTTCTTTGCTCTAGTTCAATTTCGAGTTTTTCATATGGCAATTCCAACTATCAGAGATCCAAACAGTGTAGAATACAAACTTTTGATCTCAATATCAAATGGTAAATGAGAAAACTCGATGAAAAACAAGGCAGAAAACACGATTGAGCTCTGATACCAATGTTGGAATTCAAGTCGGCGGAAGACGACTTACCTGATTCCGATGCGCAAACAGCAAATGGCCTCGAATCGAGTGTTGAATTGCGAATAAATCACAAACAACACTTCCTCACATTAGTCTAGATGTAATGACAAGGAAAACACCCAATTTCCACAGCGTAAATGCCGATCGTTCTTGCAAAAGTGAAATGGAATTCCTTTTTCTTGTTTGATGGAAATGGAGAGAAAATTTAGTGCAAATGAATTGCCAACCCTTCCAACGGTTGTGTTCGGGAGCGTTTTATACGTCTCTCTTTGTACCCCTCCATTTGTGTCTTTCCATCATAGCATATCAAGTCTAAATGGTGTGGTCCAATCACACCCCATCATGGATGTACTAGCTAACTACCTAAAGTACAACATAATCAATCAGACAATTTTAGCGAGCCAACACTGGATCACTTATTCAATCAACAGGCGCCAAACACATGCACGGGCCACCTAGGGAGTGTAAACAATTCAAAGGTTTTAAGAATCCAAATGGTGCTCAAAAACCATTTAAAGAGCGATTAATAGTGAGTTGTGAGGAAATATGCTAATAGTATAGGAAAGATACACTACAGCTATGGAAGGCATGAGGTTCACTTGGGTGCAACGATGGGCACTCTAATTGAGCTTCACAAGCACCCTAAATACAGTCCAAACTTTAGACAATATCAATACTAAACTAAGAGCATAGTTTGAAATTTTGGAATTCAAAGATAACACGAAAAATGTGTGCATAAGCAGTACTTGAACTAAAAGCAAGTTCAAGACAACAAAAATAAGAAAATTAAGACAAGTTCAAGACATTTGAGAGGTCTCAAAAGCCTACTAAGATGCTTTTTTTTTCCAAGATTTTTTGTGCAAAGAGTTCAAAAGGTGAGAATCAAAGTCCGCGAAGACACATGAAGCAAATTTAGCAGGCAAATTGACCTGAAAAATTATAGAATAAAAACATAGTAAAAAGTTGTAGAAAAACATCACCAAACAGGGCAAAAAATCAGCATGATTGAAAGGGAACCCATAGACTATCAACTTCAAGAAAATTATACAATATCGAGAACATCAAAAGGAACAAACTTCAGAAAACTTTTTAGGTGAGCTGCATAGAGATTTATAAAAATTCAAGAACGTGCAACATTGCGTCAGAAACATCACAAAACAGCAGGGTATCATGACACATTGACGGAGTTAGACCAAGTAAACGAAGTCTAAACAATGTGAAATTTCACGACGATGTAGACAAAATAATGATGAACAAAATTTGTTGAGGACTCAAAACTCAGATTCCCTAAAGAGAAAATCACTCAAAAATGACAAAAAGTCAAACTTAACGGGGTAAAATAGGGGTTTCCAATTTTGTCTGGGTCAGATTTCTAAACTCAATTGACAAAATTGGAAAATGGGTGAAACAATATGCAAAGCAAAATCAGCTTCATTGGAAAGGTCAAGGCGAATCCTAAGACTTCTTAAGAAGACTTGAGTTCAACCAGTTGCTCGACTTTTTGTTTCCTTGCCTGTTTTCCTAATTTCCTTCATTCACACACGCGAGAATGACTCGTCGAAAGTGGCCTCAAGTCGACCATTTCGGATCGGTCATCCAGCAGGGGGAGTGAGCGGCAAGGACTTTTAGAAGTCAGAGAGCGGACGGCATTCAAGAACTTCTATAGGAATTCCGACGTAAATTGGGGTCGGGACGTGTAACAAATCAGTTTGCAAGAATTCATAATCTTATCAGAAAGGATCTACAATATTGGACGCGAAAATAGAGATCGATAATGTGGCATTACAGTTGTATTTTTATTAGGAGTCAAATTATCGACGAATTTGATCACTAATTTTCATGACAATGTGAATGAGAATGAGGCCTTTGAATGAAAACCGTAGGTGTTGACAATAATTTTCCTTAAATATTAGTAAGTTAATATTTCTTTTTAAATCATTCCTTGGATGAAACTTCTTTTCTTTTTTATCAACAATCCAGACTGCGTATCAAATTGCTCTTGCGAATTGTTAGATTGGACCGTACAATTTCCTTAGACATTGACATTAAAATCTGACTTATTTTCTTCATATTCAAAAATGAAAAAGCCTTTTTTTTTTTTTATGGGTATAAGTGATTAGTGTAGTTAAAGTTTTAAATGTAGACAAGATGTATGGATAGTAAATAATCAGCCCTACTTCTGAGGTTTTCCTAATTAACACATGGTAACTCATTCTTAGATGGAAAAAAGGAGCGATGATAGACATAAGAAAAATGGATATATATGCGCGCGCGTGCGCGTACTAAGGTGGATGGAGTATGATTAGAAAAATAGGGCAGTAGCCTTTATAGGTAAGTTCTGTTTTTAATTTTTTGTTTTCTTTGCAAAGTCCATCGAGTTTGGCATTTTTTTTTTTTGTCCATCTTATCTCTAACTCTCATCTCACTTTCAAATTTTTACTCCGTTTCTTTAAAATAAACATATTTTAACGTCCAATGATATTTTCCACCTCATCTGGTACACTCTTTTTTTTAAAAATCTTTATATAATTAGTATAATTTTGGGTGGGGGAAAAATGTAAGTGGGCTCAAAAGTTTCTTCGGTGCACGTTACTTCTGATGTAGCTAGTATGAGTACCTAGAGGGGGGTGAATAGGTATACAAAGATTTTTCTTGATAATTTCTGTATACTTACGCAATACTTAGACAGTTCAAGGATTAGCGAAAGATAACAATCAATGTAAGACTGAGTAAGGAAAGAGAGAATTAAACACGCGGTTTATAGTGGTTCGGCTTGATCCAAGCCTACGTCCACTCTTCTGCACTGACAGCCAATTTGGCTGGATTCCACTATGAACAAAGAGATGTTACAGTGTTGTTCTTCCTTGATCTCTCGATGTAGATGATCTACTACACTCGCTCAAGGTATCACCAAATATAAGCACTCTCTGTGTATACAATTTCGCTCGAACTGTATCGACTAACAATCAAGGTTCTTCAGACTCTGGAATTTTTCTATCAATCACACACTTAAAACAACTAGAACGTCTTCCTTTTATACTCCTTTATGCCATCATAGCCGTTGGCACTTACCAAAGGAATTCCTCCAATCTACCCGTTGGACGGAATCAATCAAGAAGATCATCCGAGCTATTTAAGGAATCTGATGATAGCCCATCAATCCTGTTCGCCCATACAATCAGGATCTTGGTTTCCAAGAATAGAACATTCCAAGAATATTTCGTCGACCATCGGATTTTCAATCGATCTTAGATAAGAATCAAAGAATCCGAAATGATTATCCAACTAAAGAATCTTTTCCAGAGGATAGGATCGAATCCTCAACCATATACCTCGGCTTTGGATTTCCTTCGTCACTGGATTAGAAAGACTGTCAGCGAGAATAGACTTAAGTCTTGAGTCTTGATTCTTAAGTCTTGAGAATTGAGTCTTGAGTCTTGAGTCTTGAGAATACAAAGTCTTCAAACTTTAAACTGTCGGTCTTCAGACTTTAAACTGTCGGTCTCCGAACATCCAGACTTAGACTGATAGAAACGTTTTGTCAGCTTCAAAATATTCTGGAAAGATTTCTCCAACAATCTCCCCCTTTTTGATGGTGACAAAACTTTCTTGTAGATTTGAACAACTTTGACCTGCAAAAACATTTCTCAAGCAATATGGCTAACTCATAAAGATTAATAAAACAACCAGACTCTGCATCCACAGAAAATTGGTTAGTCTTTCATGAGTAACACCATATAACAACACTTGAAATAAATGCAACCGGTCAAGCATCACAATCCACAGTCAATTCAGTCAAATTCACACCCAAGTTCAAGTTCTCAATTCATACTCAAAATTAAACATAACCACTAAAAGGTTTAAAAATATGTTTATTGGTTCAAATTGGTTATCCCCCTTTTTGTCAGCTTTAAAAAGGGTGAGAAAGGAGTCATGTCTGCTTGGGAATGCGCACGATCTGGAAATCCCCAATGGACTGAACTACTCCTTCGAGCTTCTTCAGATCTTCCCTCAGATGAGCTACCTCTTCTCCCTTAGCATTTGCTTGAAGTTGCAGAGCGAGGTCTTTGAATTTATCCTCCAGAGAGACTGAAGATGCTTGTCTAGCATTTTTCAAGGCTTGGATTTCACAATCCAGACCGTATATCTGTCCACGCATTTCCAGAAGAATATCCATGATACGACGAAAATCTGCAGAATCTTCCGTCTGTGTACTGGCATTGGCTTTCTCAGAAGGTGTGTATGCAGACGATGGCGCTTCTGTTAAGTCTTGCAGATTTGGTTCTGACGTATCGTGACCTTCCTCAAGCAATTGAGAGACCTGAACTTCTTCTGGGTCTTCTGGAGATTGTCTTAGATCTTCATTGACAGCAGCATGAGGTGTAGACCTCTCTTGCTCGCCAACTCCCCCTGTCTCTAGGACATCGAAAGAGGAAGAGTGATGATCATGCTCTTGATTTCCCTTCTCTCCAGATTCATCAGCAGACTTTTCTTTTTCTCCTTCTCCTTCTTCTTCAACTTCTTTCTCCTTCTCTCTCTGTTCTTCTTCTTCTCTGTTCTGCTCTTCTTCTTCTCTGCTCTGCTGAAGTTCTGTCGGTTGAGACACATAACGTTTGGTTCTTGTCAGTGCTTGGATAGTGGGATCTTCATCATCTTCATCTTCATCTTCATCTTCATCTTCATCTTCCAGGATGAGAGTTCTTTTCTTCTTTTTCAATGGAGCACCAATGGCCTCCTTTCCTTTTCTCTTTGAGGCAGACTGAACTGGAGATTTCACTTTGAATTTCTCCATTGCCTTGGAGAGTTCTTGCAGACGCATCTTCATTAACATTTTCAACCCTACCACCATCTTATCACACGGTCGAACACAAAATGTATGTGGCGGTTCAATGTTCATGTGTCTGAAGATCTTGGTCACCAGACCAGGATAAGGCAATTGTCCTTTGTCTTTTGACATTGCTCTGTACATATGGAAGAGAATAATGTGCGGGAGAGAAAACTTCCGTCCTGAGTTGATCGCGTACATCAACTTTGCTTCAGAAAGAGACACAGAAGCCTTTGACGTAGACTTCGGTCTGAGACAGTTGATCACAATCTTATGAAGCATGATGTTGATGGCCTTCATCCATGAGTAGGTAATTTTCTTCTCTGCGTCCATATCTTTGACAAGATCCAGAGTAGTACGAGCAGGTGAGACTTTGATTGGAATATAGCGTCCACGTTCAACTCCAACTACGTCCGCCAACATATTCACATCTACCACGTAGACTTTGTCTCGAACACTGAATGAAATTCTATTCGCATCCAAAAAGCTAAGATTTGAATAGAAATAAGCGGTCAGTTGAGCATACCCGTCCGTAGAGTCAGAGCAAAAAGTCTCAAGTTGAAGCAAATTCAACTTTTCTCTTAAGTTCATGTTGATGGTGTCCAGGAAGTCAAAATCAACACTTCTAGGGTTTATCACCCCTCTTTTCAACAGCCTGAAATACACTTTTTCCTGATCCTTGGATTTAAACAAATCCAATCGATTTCCTTTCACCTTTGCTGCCACACCCATTCTAGGTTTAAATTCAAGGAACATTTTGTCATCATCATTCCCTTCAATCAGATTTTGTCCTGGCAAACGAGGGTCACTGGGAATGTTCGCTAGTGCCTCCTCTGCCCTTCCTTTAGGAGCAACTCCCAATTCTTCCATTTTCCGCAGAAAAAGATACTCATTCCCGTAATTTTTGTCATTAAGGAAGTCATCTATATATTTTAATGAAGAACCAGAGCTTTTCAACGCACGATAAAGCTTATAGATAAAGGAGGGTCTTTGGACTCTTCCGGGTCGGCTTCCTCGATTATCTCTTCTTCCGGATGTTGACTTGCATCTTGTGGGGCAGGAGGTGCTGAATGACGTGGAGGAGAGCGAATCGGACTTTGTCGCTGACTTGATAAGTCTTCTTCCTCAGTAAGATCGAAGTGAATCGGTCCCTTCTCCATTCTTTGTGGTCCCCTGCTTGCTATTCTTGATGATTTCCTCGAAGACGACATCTTTCTTTGTCTATTGGAAGATTCCTTCACTTGCTTTTCCCAAGAAAAATGACCACTTTCTCGATGACGAACAAGAAGAAGAAACAGTATCGGGAGGAGAGTGTCTTTTAGGGTTTTGAAAATTGGGCGAAGAAAAACTGTATATATATACCTCGGATTTGAAAAGAGAAGTTTAATCGGTACAAGGAAAGTGTACGAACACTTCTTTTCAAAATCAATAACTGCCAAAATTAATTCCTTAAAAAAAACAAGTTTTCAAATTTCACACGAATTATATCTGAATGAAAGATCGTACCTTTTCGAGATTAGATAAAATAACTAAACAAGAATTCGTACCTTTTAGATAAAATAGCAACTTACAGTCTTTAGCCATGAATGTTTGAGTCTCATGATTTAAAGTCTGAGAGATCAGAGTCTTAGAGTTGGTGAGTCTCTAGACTTTAACTTCTTCAAGCTTCAAAATGTTGAGTCTTGAGCGGATAAAGTCGAATTGATTTTTCTCCAAAGGCTTTGTGAATATATCCGCTAGTTGACTTTTTGAATCAACAAATTGAATCGAGATTTCTCCATTTTGAATATGATCTCTAATGAAGTGATGTCGAATCTCAATATGCTTTGCTCTTGAATGAAGGATTGGATTTTTGGTGAGATTGATCGCTTTGGTGTTGTCACATCTGATTTCTATGCATGAGTCTTCAATGCCAAAGTCTTGTAGCTGTTGTTTTATCCATAGAATTTGCGAACAGCAGCTTCCAAGAGCTACATACTCGCTTACGTCGTTGAGAGAGCTACGGTGCTTTGCTTCCTTGAGAACCAAGACACCGTCCTGTTTCCAAGCGTTGACAAGTTCCGAAGTGGTCTTTCTATCGACTCGCAACCGCCAGATCTCGCATCTCGAGTATCCTAGAAGATTAAAGTCTCCCCTCTTTGGATACCAAAGACCGATGCTTGAAGATGAGGCAACGTATTTGATAATACGTTTCACGGCAATGAGATGTGATTCTCTAGGATCGATTGAAACCTAGCACAGATGCAAACACTCAACAAAATATCAGGTCTAGAAGCGTAAGATAAAGAAGTGAACCGATCATGCTCTGTACAGCTTTTGGTCTACTTTCTTCCCTTCTTCATCCTTGTCTATCTTCTGAGAACATGACATTGGTATGTCGGTCTTTTTGCACTTTCCCAATCCAAACCTTTTGACAAGATCATTCGCATATTTTTCTTGATGAATGAAAGTTCCTTCCTTCATTTGTTTCACTTGGAGTCCAAGAAAGAATGTTAACTCTCCCATCATACTCATTTCAAACTCATCCTGCATAGACTTAGAAAATTTCTTGCATAGACTTTCATTAGGTGAACCAAAAATAATATCGTCCACATATATTTGAACAAGTAAAAAGCTTTTGTTTTCCCTTTTGATAAACAAGGTAGTATCTACTTTACCTTTGACAAAACCATTCTGTAATAAAAAACTTACTTAGTCTGTCGTACCAAGCTCGAGGTGCTTGCTTTAAACCATACAGGGCCTTCTTCAGTCTGAAGACTGAGTCTGGCTTCTTTGGGTCTTCAAACCCAGGTGGTTGTTCCACATAAACTTCCTCATGGATAAATCCATTTAGAAATGCACTTTTGACGTCCATTTGGAATAACCTGAAATTTTTATAACAAGCAAATGCAAGTAATAGACGAATAGCTTCTAACCTTGCTACTGGTGCGTAAGTTTCGTCATAGTCTATTCCTTCTTCTTGCGTATATCCTTTGGCCACGAGTCTTGCTTTGTTTCGTTCGACTTTTCCTTCTTCATTCATTTTGTTCCTGAATACCCATTTGGCTCCAATAACAGTTTTACCTTTTGGTTTAGATGTCAATTCCCAGACATCATTGATGTTGAATTGTCTGAGTTCTTCTTGCATAGCTTCGATCCAACTTTCATCGAGATAAAGCTTCTTCTATGCTTTTTGGTTCAATTTCAGAAATGAGAGCCACAAAGCACTAGATTCTTCACGCCTTTTTGATCTGGTGCGGATTCCTTCATTGATTTTGCCAATAATGAGATCTTTGGGATGACTGGATTTGTGCTTCCAGTTACTAGTTGATTTGCCTGGTTGATGATCTCTTTCTTTATTTGAATCTTCATGAGCATCTTGATGTTGGACTTCCAGAGTCTGAGATGCTTCTTGAGTTGAAGACATTGGAAAGTCTAGAGCGGGTTCAGACTCTTCATATTGAGTCTGGCTGGATTCATCTTGCGTTGAGTCTTGGAATTTGATATTCATTGATTCCTCTACAGACTGGCTTTTCTTGTTGCAGACTCTGTAGGCTTTGCTTGATGTAGAATATCCAAGGAAGATACCTTCATCTGATCTTTCTTCAAACTTACCAACTCGATCATTTGCATTTTTCAAAATAAAGCATTTGCAACCAAACACATGAAAGTATGAAACGATTGGCTTCTTACCTTTGAACAATTCATAGGGGGTTTTCTCTAGAATAGGTCTTAGGAAGACTCTATTTATGATATAGCAGGCTGTTGAAACAGCTTCAGCCCAAAATCGTGAAGAGATTTTACTTTCAATTAAAAGTGTTCTAGCCATTTCTTGAAGAGATCTATTCTTTCTTTCCACAACTCCATTTTGCTTTGGAGTATACGAAGAGGAAAACATGTGATTAAAACCATATTTATCACAAAATTTCGTAAAATCTTGATTTTCAAATTCACTTCCATGATCTGTTCTTATACTTGAAATAGCACATCTTTTTCATTTTGAACCTTTTTTGCAAACTTCTCAAAGTACGAAAAGGTTTCTGACTTACTTGCAAGAAAATATACCCAGGTAAAGCGAGAGGAATCGTCTACAATTACTAGACAATACTTCTTACCTCCAATGCTTTGGGTTCTTGTTGGTCCGAAGAGATCCATATGAAGCAACTGTAGTACATGATTAGTAGAGATATGATTTATTGGCTTAAATGAATTTCTTACCTGCTTTCCTAGAATGCATGGAGTGCATAAGTCAGACTTTTGGTATGGCATTTTAGGTAGTCCTCGAACAAGCTTCTTTGATGAGATTTTGGCTAATTGCTCCATGTTGATATGGCCAAGCTTTCTGTGCCATAAGACTGCTTCATCTTGAATTGAGATTAGGCATTGTGCTTCATTTGGTTTTACATCAAGGAGGTAGATGTTTCCATGCCTTCGACCCATGAAAGGCGAGTCGAATCTTTACTAATTCCAGAACATATGCCTTCTTGAAAGGAGATCTTGAAACCGGTATCACACAATTGGCTAATGCGAGAAGATTGTAATTGAGTCCTTCCACTAGAGATATATTGCTTATTGTGAGATTTCCAATTTTCACAGTTCCGAATCCCACAATGCTTCCTTTGCTATTTCCTCCAAATGAAACTTTTCCACCATTTACTTGAATAAGCTTTATGAAGCAATTTGAGTCTCCTGTCATGTGTCTTGAGCATCCGCTGTCAAGATACCACTTTACCTTCTTTTTGACAGAGACCTGCATTCAAAAGAGAGTCTCAAGCTTTCTTTGGTACCCAAATTTTCTTGGGTCCTTTGGTGTTAGTAGGATGAGCATTATTAGGCCATACTCTCTTAACAGGCTTCCAAACCATAGGACAGTCTTTTTCAAAATGATCTTGACTGTTACACTTTGAACATCTTAGAGCATTTCGACCTACAGACTTTACAAAGACTTTCTTGAAATGATTTTTGTAAGCCTCTTTTGACGGTCTTTTCTTAATTCTTTCTTTTACTTTTGGAAAATCAATCAAGGGAATTGTTTCTGCTGTCATACCTAGACCAGACTTATTAAAGTAAGGTCTTTGGACTGAAAGAACTTTTTCAAGTTTTTCCGACCCTATTGAAAATTTCTTTGAAATATTTGATAAATCAGTTTTTAAGAAAGCATTTTCTTTTGAAAGTTTATCTTCATTCTCTTTAAGAGTAGAAACATTCAAGTTTAAACTTTTCACTTTTTCTTCTAAAATGTTTTCCTTTTGTTTTAAAACTGAGTTTTCCTTTTTAAGTTCGGAAATCTTTTTGAGAGAAGTCTTAAGACTAAAACATAATTCATCAATGTATTTAGAGACTTTGACAGGGATTTTATAATCACTTACCTCAAATTCATTGTCTGAGTCTGATCCAGAGTCTGAGTCTGATTGCGCCATCAGACACAGGTTGGCATATTCCTCATCACTTTCTTCACACTCTGTATCGCTCCAGGTTTCGGCTTTAAGAGCTTTCTGAGACTTCTCAGGCTTTCCTCTTTTCTTCTTCAGAAGAGGACAGTTGGGTCTAATGTGTCCCTTTTTCTTACACTCGAAGCAAACTACATCTTTGTTTGATTCCTCATTATCAACAAACTTGGTTTGCTGTTTCTGAAAACTTTGTTTCTTTGAGTTGAACCTTCTTCCTTTTCTATTCAGCTTTCTGAACCTTCTGATCATAAGAGCAAGCTCCTCATCGTCCAGATCTTCTTCAGAGTCTGTATCATCAGAATCATCGTTAGATCTTAATGCAATGGATTTCTTACCTCTTGGATCTTCGTCTTCATTAATTCGTTCCACTTCGTAAGACTGAAGAGTTCCAATCAGCTCATCTACAGATAATGGCATAATTCTTTGCGTCTCTCTTATTGAAGTCTTTATATGATTCCAATCCTTGGAGAGTCCACGCAGTAGCTTGTTCACCTTCATAGGATCAGAAATTTTCTGTCCTTGATTCTCAAGACCATTGACAATATCTGTTAAACGGCTAAACATGTCAGTTATAGATTCTCCTGGTTTCATTTTGAAGGCTTGATATTGACCAAGGAGAATGTTAATTCTGGTCTCCTTCACTCGGTCTGTTCCTTCATAAGTGATATGTAATCTATCCCAGACTTCTTTTGCTGTAACACAAGAAGATATTCTGTTATATTCAGTTGGTGACAAAGCACAATATAAAGAATAAATTGCTTTAGCATCGAGTGCTTGTCTCTTGTTTATCTCTTCTTGAGACATTCCGCTGGCTTCAACAGTTTCTTTCCCTCTTTCAGAGATTGATGCAGCAGTAGGAGTGATTCCTCTTTCCACAACATCCCATTCCAGAGGATCCTTGGATCGTAGAAAGGCTTTCATCTTGTTCTTCCAGATGTTGTAATCCTTCCCATCAAAGTAGGGTGGTCTTGTATTGCTTTGCCCTTCCATCAGCCCTGGTGCTAGCATACCAGCCATGGATCTTTTACTCTGAAGTAAAACACTTCAAACAAAGTAAGAACATGGGCTCTGATACCAATTGATGTAGCTAGTATGAGTACCTAGAGGGGGGTGAATAGGTATACAAAGATTTTTCTTGATAATTTCTGTATACTTACGCAATACTTAGACAGTTCAAGGATTAGCGAAAGATAACAATCAATGTAAGACTGAGTAAGGAAAGAGAGAATTAAACACACGGTTTATAGTGGTTCGGCTTGATCCAAGCCTACGTCCACTCTTCTGCACTGACAGCCAATTTGGCTGGATTCCACTATGAGCAAAGAGATGTTACAGTGTTGTTCTTCCTTGATCTCTCGATGTAGATGATCTACTACACTCGCTCAAGGTATCACCAAATATAAGCACTCTCTGTGTATACAATTTCGCTCGAACTGTATCGACTAACAATCAAGGTTCTTCAGACTTTGGAATTTTTCTATTAATCACACACTTAAAACAACTAGAACGTCTTCCTTTTATACTCCTTTATGCCATCATAGCCGTTGGCACTTACCAAAGGAATTCCTCCAATCTACCCGTTGGACGGAATCAATTAAGAAGATCATCCGAGCTATTTAAGGAATCTGATGATAGCCCATCAATCCTGTTCGCCCATACAATCAGGATTTTGGTTTCCAAGAATAGAACATTCCAAGAATATTTCGTCGACCATCGGATTTTCAATCGATCTTAGATAAGAATCAAAGAATCCGAAATGATTATCCAACCAAAGAATCTTTTCCAGAGGATAGGATCGAATCCTCAACCATATACCTCGGCTTTGGATTTCCTTCGTCACTGGATTAGAAAGACTGTCAGCGAGAATAGACTTAAGTCTTGAGTCTTGATTCTTAAGTCTTGAGAATTGAGTCTTGAGTCTTGAGTCTTGAGAATACAAAGTCTTCAGACTTTAAACTGTCGGTCTTCAGACTTTAAACTGTCGGTCTCCGAACATCTAGACTTAGATTGATAGAAACGTTTTGTCAGCTTCAAAATATTCTGGAAAGATTTCTCAAACAACTTCCTCATGGCTAAAGCTGAAATTAAGACCGCGTTTTCTTGGAGTAGGACCAGACACTCATTTGATGACAGTGACATGGGAGATGGTGACTCCACATGCTTAATGCTTCTCTGAATCCATGCATGAGATTGTTCGTTGTGGTATGGACTTAATAGCATGACATTGTTTGTTGTGGCAGCTCCTTTAGTTCCTCTTTCCCTACCTATTTAGAGAGGCTGGAAGCAGAACGAAATGATGTTGATCAAGGGACTTATGAGATGTTGTACGACCATGTTTAAAGGTTCTTGTAAAGTCACTAAACTTAGATGCATAAAAACTATCTTCCTCAGCAGTGCGTCTAATAACACAAAAATTCGTTAATCTAGGAGCAGAAAGAGCCAACTTGGCTCTATAAACTATCCAGGAGATTGGTTTTACCTTCCACATGTATTATGCGACGTTCAAAACTACTTCTTTTCGTTAGCAACATTTCAAAATTTATCCAAAACTAATTAAAAGAAAACCTCTATTCAGTCTTACAAAATGCTCACTTGAAATCTGCACCATGCGAAAATATTCACGGTGGACAAGTTGATGCACAAATTCCACCGTCTTGCTTATTCCAAAGAATCTATTAAACTTTGCATTACGTAATTTCATACTGGAGGACAAACCACGATGACAAAGTTATCATCCACAGGACAGTCTATAACTGAGTGCGAAAGTCCAAATTGTTGGGACTTTCAACCACAATGACATTTCTAGTAAGCCAATTCACTTCAGCACAAGAGCTACATGCAACTAAACTGCACACAAGTCCGAAGCGCACCTAGAACAAATGTCTCCCAAAACAACCTGCTTAGCTCAAAACTCGATTCCACTACTACACAAAAGTTTATACTTTTTATGGATCGGAATAAGTGATTGGGGGTTCCGTTTCCTTGATGGAATTGGTCCAAACCGGAAACTGATCACCACTACCATGACCTCAATTGTCTTGTTTTCTAGTGACTTTGAACTTGTAATCATATCTCAAGGCTCCTCATGTATTCGATCTTCTTTTAAAACCTTGACGAGATCTCATCAATACTTTTGCGGATCATAGTCAATCACTTGTAATTGTATATCAATGACCGATCCAGGGTGAATATTGATGTGTACCAATTTCTATATCAATCTTAATAATTGTCAACTATGCGTGACATGCTTGGTCATATCCATGCATTAGCCGCATGCTCATCCATTCTAAGGAATTGGTCATTTTTTGTTATAAATAGATTCAATAGATTGGATATGATATTTTGCATTATACATATATGTTTTTCAGAGATTAGTGTATATTGACGCTGAGCATGAATTCGTGTTAGGTTTCTCAATTCACCCGATGGGAATGCTTCCAGGGGAGTCTTGACAAAAGCCTCCCGTTCATCCCGGATTTTCCGGCTTTCTAGTTGCTTTTTACTCTAAATCTTTGCTGAATTTAGGGTCAATACGAGTGTTCGCTGCATTTTCTCTGCCGTGTCCTTTTTGACCGGGTTGCTCTACTTTTTGTTCCCTTGCGCGTTTTCCTAATTTCCTTCGTTCACACACGCGTGAATGACGCGTCGAAAGTGGCCTCAAGTCGACCATTTCGGATCGGTCATCCAGAAGGAGGAGGGAGCGGCAATGACTTTTAGAAGTCGGAGAGCAGACCGCGTTCAAGAAATTCTATAGGAATTCCAGCTTAAATTCGCCTTGGAAAATTCGGGTCAGGACGTGTAACAGATAGGTTCGCAAGAATTCATTATCTTATCAGAAAGGATCTATAATATTGGATACAGAAATAGAGATTGAGAATGTGGCATTGTAGTTATATTTCTATCAAGAGTTAGATTATCGGCAGATTTGATCGCTAATTTTCATGACAAGGCGAATGAGAATGGGGCCTTTGAATGAAAACTGTAGGTGTCGACAATAATTTTTCTCAAATATTAGTAGGTTAATATTTCTTTTTTAATTATACATTGCGTGAAATTTCTCTTCTTTTTAATTAACGATCCACGTTGCATATCAAATCAGTCTTGCGAATTGTTAAAATGGACCGTAGAATTTCCTAAGACATTGACATTGCAGTTTTCTTTAGATTTATAAATGAAAAAGCATTTTTCTTACGGGTAAGTGATTAGTGTAGTTAAAATTCTTAATTTAGACAAGATTTATGGATAGTAAATAATCAGCCTTGCTTCCGAGGTTTTCTTAATTAACACAAGGTAACTCACTCTTAGATGAAAAAGAAGCAATGCTAGACATAAGAAAAATGGATATATATATATATATATATATTTGTGTGTGTACTAAGGTGGATGGAGTATGATGAGAAAAATAGTGCGGTAGACTTTATAGGTTTTTTTTTTGGTCATATTTTTTATTTTCTTTGCAAAGTATAGAGAGTTTGGTTATTATTTTTTTTTAATCAATCCTATCTTTAACTTTCATCTAACTTTCATCTCACTTTCAAATTTTTATTCTGTCTCTTTGTAAAGTGTAGGAATTGACCGCACACCCATCATACTAGGGCCCCCACCCCGAGTTCCTTTACAACTAGGTCCGCTTGCCTAGTGGCAAGTTTGCAATTAAGTGAACCATTCTTTAACTTTTATTTATTTATCAAATAAGCATATTTTAATGTTTGATAATATTTTTCAACCTCATTTGGAATACTGTTTTTTTTTTAAATCTTTATATAATTAGTATAATTTTGGGTGGGGAAAAAAGGTAAGTGGGCTCAAAAGTTTCTTCAGTTCACATTACTTCCTCGTGGCCAAAGCTGAAATTGCGAAAGCGTTTTCTTGAGTAGGACCAACCACTCCTTCGATGATTGACATGGGAGACAGTGACACTACATGCTTAATGCTCCTCAGGATCCATGTGTTAGAGAAAACTCCTTTATTATTTTGAAGTTGACAAAACCTTTCCAAGTCTATATTTGAAGATTTCGAGACCTTATCGTCAAATTCTGAAGACCGCTAGATTTTAGTCACAAAGTCTATTGTCACTAATAGTTCCAGATTGAAGAATGAATACCTATCCAAATGCAAATTTATTATCCAGATGCAAAATTATCTTCAAAGTTTCAATTCGTATGATTACTGGAAGACCTTATAGCTGAATTTCACACTTGCTTATTCAAATATTCTTATTGGGAACTATTCCGATACGAACATCTTTGAAAGGCGAACAAACTTTGAAGGTTCTACTAATGAAAACTCAAGATCCTGATTGTATGGGCGAACAGGATTGACGGGTTTTCTTCACATATCACCAAACGACTCAAGATCACCTTAATTGATTCTGTCCAATGGGTAGATTGAAAGAATTTCTTTGGAAAGTGCCAACGGTCGAGAAGGCATGAAGGAATACTTAAGGATTGACTCTTTAGTTATTCGAGAGTGTGCATGAAAAGAGAATTCCAAAATCTGAAACTTTCTAGTCTCTCGCTTCTTCACTTGTCGAGCAAAACATTGTTTACAAAAGAGAGAAACTCTTAGTAAGATTATGTGAGAGTTCGGTAGAAACTCGTCACTGTGATAGTCGAGATCACAAGCTATAATATCTCTTTTGATTCATAGTGGAATCCAGCCAACAGGTTGTTAGCGTGGAGAGTGGACGTAGGCTTGATCTAAGATGAACCACTATAAACCTTGTGTTATTATTTTCTCCTCCTTGAACTCCTTACTTTGTTATATTGTTTGTCTACTTGCTCAAGTTCAGTTACGATTAAAGTCCATCATTTTCAAAAGGAAAACTAATTCTCCAAGTCTTGTGAAAAAAATTATCTACACCTATTCACCCCCTCTAGGTGTTAGTACTATCCCCTTTCAATTGGTATTGGAGCCTGTGTGCTTATTTATTGAAGTGTTTTACTTCTTAAGCTAAAGATCTACAGCTAGTATTTTGGCTCTAGGATTGGTTGAAGGTTAAAGTAACACCAGACCTCCTTACATTGATGGGAAAGAATATAATGTTTGGAAGAACAAGATGAAGGCATTCCTAAGATCAAAAGATCCGCTGGAATGGAATGTGGTAGAAAAAGGGATAATTCCCAAAGCTGTATCCACTTCAGAAAGAGAAAAGGAAGTTGGAGATGTTGGTGAGATAACACAAGCAGAAAGAACCAAGAGACAAGCTCTTGATGCTAAAGCCATTTATTATTTATATTGTGCTTTATCATCTTGTAAAACAGTGAAAGAAGTCTAGGACAGGTTGCGTGTTACCTACAAAGGAACTGATCGAGTCAAACAAACAAAGATCAATATTCTACTCGGACAGTATGAAGCCTTCAAAATGAACTTTGGAGAATTTATCACCGATATGTTTAGTCGTTTCGCAGAGATTGTAAATGGACTAGCATATCATGGACAGACAATTTCAGGACAAATGAAAGTCAACAAATTGCTGCGAGAACTCTCTAAAGATTGGAATCATGTAAAGACCTCGATAAGAGAAACCCAAAGGATCATGCCTCATTCAATAAATGAACTAGTGGGCACACTTCAATCATATGAAGTGGAACAAATCAATGAGGAAGAAGATCCCAAAGGTAAGAAGTCAATTGATTTAAAATCTAATGATGATTCTGATGTTATAGATTTTAAAGATGAATTGGATGATAAAGAACTAGCACTCATGATAAGGAAGTTCAAGAAGTTGAACAGAAAATGAAGAAAGTTCAACTAGAGAGAGCAGAATACTCAAAGATCTCAGAAGAAATCAAATGAAGACAATGAGACAAATAAGGATGTGATTTGCTTCGAATGCAAGAAAAAAGGACACATTAGATCCAACTGTCCTCTATTGAAGAAAAAGAAGGGAAATACTAAGATGTTCAAAAAGGCTCTTAAAGTAGAGACATGGAGCGACACTGAATGCGAAGAAAGTGATGAAGAATATGCAAATATATGCTTAATGGAAAACTCAGATTTAGACTCGGAGTTTGAATCAGATTAAGATTCAGACTTAAGCTCAGACAAAGAAGTCGAGGTAAGTAATTTAAAAATTCCTGTTAAAGTTTTAAAGTACATAGATGAACTATGTCTTAGTCTCAAGACATCTCTTAAAAGGATTTCCGAGCTAAAAAAGGAAAATTCTAAAATGAAGCAACGGGATATTTCTTGGAAAGAAAAATTTGAAAATCTAGACAAAAGCTTTGTTGTTTTGAAAGAGAATTTGCATTCTCTTTCATAGGAAAATGCTTTTTTGAAAAATGGCATTTCAAATATCACAAAAAGGTTTTCAAAAGGATCTAAAAAGCTAGAAAAGATTCTTTCTATGCAAAGACCTTATTACAACAAATCTGGTTTGGGAATGACACCAGAAATGATTCCTTTAATTGATTTTCCAAAAGTAAAGGAAATAATCAAACAAAGACCTACAAAAGCTTTTTACATAAATCATTTCCGAAAAGTTTTTGTAAACTTGTTAGCAGAAGTGCTCTCAAATGTTCAAAGTGTAACAGCTCAGAATATTTTGAGAAGGATTGTCCTAAAGTTTGGAGACCTATTAAGAAGGATTGGGCAAAGACTGTGTTTAGCACTAACTCCCGTGGACCCAACAAAATGTGGGTACCAAAGAAAACTTGAATTCTTTTTGTGATTGCAGGTCACTATCAAGAAAAAGATCAAATGGTATTTAGATAGTGGCTGTTCGAGACACATGACAAGAGACTCGAGTTGCTTTATAAAGCTTGCACAAATAAATGGAGCAAACGTTTCTTTTGGTGGAAATAGCAAAGGAAAATTTGTTGGATGTGGAATTGTGAAGATTGGATGTCTCACAATCAACAATAATCTACTCAGCATAAGTCAACTGCCCGACACTATATTCAAAATCAAATTCCAAGAAGGCATTTGCTTAGGAACTAGTAAAGACATGGAAACATTTATCTACTGGACATAAAACTAGATTGCTCTCAATGTCTAATCTCCATACAAGATAAAGAAATTCTTTGGCATCGAAAGCTTAGTCATGTTAACATGAAGCAGATTGTCAAGATTTCCTCTAAGAAACTTGTTCGTGGACTGCCTAACTTAGCTTTTCAAAAGACTGAGTTATGCACACCATGTGTTCTTGGAAAACATGTTATAAGCTCTTTTAAACCTATTAATCATGTTTCTACTAATCGAGTTCTGCAACTTCTACATATGGACCTCTTTGGACCAACGAGAACTCAAAGCATTGGTGGAAAGAGATACTATCTAGTAATCGTAGATGATTACTCTTGCTTCACTTGGGTATTCTTCCTGGCAAGTAAGCTTGAAACATTCTCTTATTTTTCAAAATTTTCTAAGAAGATTCATAATAAAAAAGGGTATGCTATCTCAAGCATGCATACAGACCATGGAGATGAGTTTGAAAATCAAGACTTCGATAAATTCTATGATGAATCTGGTTTCCAGCATGTTTTCTCTTTTCCATATACTCTAGAACAAAATGGGGTCATGGAAATGAAAAATAGATCCTTGCAGGAGATGACAAGAACACTTTTAATTGAAAATAATAGTTCCTCTCATTTTTGGGCTAAAGTAGTTTCTACAACATGTTATATCATTAACAAAGTTTTCTTGAGGCCTATTTTAGAGAAAACTCCTTATGAAGTGTATAAAGGAAAAAGGCCAAATGTTTCTTATTTTCATGTATTTGGTTTTAAGTGTTTTGTTTTGAAAAATACAAATAATCAAACTGGTAAGTTTGAAGAAAAGTCAAACGAATGAATTTTTCTCGGCTACTCACCCACAAGCAAAGCCTACAGAGTTTTCAACAAGAAGACTCAATCTGTGCAGAATCTATGAACATCAAGTTTCAAGACTCATTACAGAATCAAGTGGAAGAGATTCAACTTGAAGATTCTGTACCTGCTCTAGATGTAACAAAGTCTACTTCTCATGAAGAAGCTCAAACTCCTATTGATCAACTTCAAGAAGAACCAGAAGGTTCGAATGAAGCAGAGGATGAGCAGACTCACAAACCAACCAGTAACTAGAAGCATAAGTCAAGTCATCCCAAAGATCTCATCGTTGGCAACATTGATGAAGGAATTTGCACTAGATCCAAAATGCGAGAAAAGTCCAGTGCCTTAACACTTGTTTCTAAAGTTGAACCCAAAAGCATAGAAGATGCCTTGGTTGATGAAAGCTAGATTGAAGCTATGCAAGAAGAATTCAGGCAGTTCAGCATCAATGATGTTTGGGAATTAATTCAAAAACCTAAAGGTTATTCCAAATGGATGTGAAAAGTACTTTCCTAAATGGATTTATCTAAGAAGAGTCTATGTGGAACAACCACCTGGTTTTGAAGATCTAAGAAAGCCCAACTCAGTCTATAGACTGAAAAATGCCATTTATGGATTAAAGCAAGTACCTCACGCCTAGTATCAAAGGTTAAGTAAATTCCTAACTCAGAACAGTTTTGTTAAAGAAAAGGTAGATACTACTTTATTTATTAAAAGAGAAGGTAAAGATTTTCTACTTGTTCAAATTTATGTTGATGATATTATTTTTGGCTCACCTAATGAAAATCTATGCAAGAAGTTTTCAAGATGTATGTAGGATGAATTCGAAATGAGTATAATGGGTGAGTTAACATTCTTTTTGAGGTTGCAAGTTAAACAATCAAAGGAAGGCATTTTCATTCACCAAGAGAAGTATGCAAAATATCTCATCAAGAAGTTTGGATTGAAGAACTACCAAAACACTAAGACACCAATGTCAAGTTCCTCAAAGCTGGATAAAGATGAAGAAGGGAAGAATGTTGACCAGAAGCTATACAGGAGCATTATTGGATCACATCTTTACCTTACTGTATTTAGACCTGATATTTTGTTTAGTGTTTATATCTATGCTAGAATCCAGTCTAGTCCCAAAGAATCTCATCTAAATGCAGCAAAGCGCATCATTAAATACGTCGCGACTACTTCAAAACTCGGTCTCAGGTATGATAAAGAAAAAGACTTTACTCTCCTTGGATATTCAAACGTAGATTTAGCAAGATGCAAAATGGATAGAAAGAGTACTTCTGGTATATGTCAACTACCGGGCAACAAATTGGTATCATGGTTTTTAAGAAAACAGAGTATCGTAGCTCTTTCTACAGTTGAGGCGGAATATGTAGCATTTGGAAGTTGTTGCTCTCAAATATTTTGGATGAAATAATAGCTAAGAGACTTTGATATTGAAGAATTAAGTAATGAGATCAAATGTGACAACACCAGCACCATCAATCTCACAAAGAATCCAATTCTTTATTCAACAGCGAAGCACATAGAGATTCAATACCACTTCATTAGAAATCATGTTCAAAGCGGAGAAATTATGATTCAATTCATCGACTCAAAGAACCAGCTAGTAGATATATTTACAAAGCCTTTGGAGAAAAGCTTATTTGAATCTATTCGGACAAGACTAAACATTATATCCTCTACCGGTTAAAGTCTGATGGTGCTCAGACTCAATTCAGTAAGTTAAAACCTTCTAAATATATGTGATTTTATTTTTGGATGGAATTTTGAAAAGTTATGTTTACTTTTTGAATTGCTACTTGCCTATTTTATTTTTAGAAATTAATTCTTGAATTTTTGGCAGCTTTTCATTGTCGAAAATAGCAGTTATCCATTTTTTGAAAAGGTGGTTTTACTTTTTCCTTATGACGTTTCGTATGCACTGTTTTACTTGCTTTATATACCGTCATAACTCATGTTCTCCATTTAGAGTTGAAACCCTAGAATACTATGATCTTACTCTTTCTCACTTTCTCTTGAGTTTGATCAAAAAAGTTCTCATCTTTTCGAAAGAACGAGTTCGAAGAAATCCCTCTGGACTTTGACCATGTCGTCCCAAAGAAAATCTTCTCAAATTGCAAACTGGGGACAACAACACATGCCTGAGGGACCTATTGTGGCATCCTGAAATTCTTTGCTAACCATTAGGGGTACTCCAATTAGTGTCTCGTACTGAAATCTATGGTCGAGTTTAAATGGATAGATCTTGGAAGAGGATGGCTTATCTCTAGCCATGTGCATCGTGAATTAGAATCCATAGGTTTGTAATTCTAAGTGTTTAGTTATTTAATTTTACCCTATAGTACTTCAGTTTAATAAGATTTAATTAGTATTTAAAAAGGAAATTAAAATTGATTTTAATTAGGTTGGGCCTTAGGCCCAATGGCTTGAGCTCTAGGTGGGCCGAATGGCCAGCCCAATTGAGGCCCATGAAGTGTGACCGTCGACCGAGGGGGGGAGTAGTGGCCGGCCCACTTCTTCTAAGCCCAATCCAAGCCCAAGCCGATCTTGCATGAGCTTGGCCAAGTGGCAAAAAGAGGATTACATGCATTGGCCATTGAGGGAGGCAAATAATCATTGCCAATGATGGAGTTTTGGGGAAATAAAAGGGAGAGAGAGAGAGAGAGTGGCTGGTTTAATTTGGCCAAGCCAAAGAGAGAGAGAGAGGGAGTGCAAGAGAGAGGAACCGAGGAGGAGAAGGAGTCCGCCGTTCGTCCGCCCGCACGCCATCCGTCCGTCACCGGTGTGCCGTCCGTTTGCTGTCATCCGCTTGATCTTAGAGGCAAGTTAGGATCGATTTCTACTCTTGCATGTGTGTCTTGCATGTGTGATTTGTTGGTGGCAGATCTCGGATCTTAGGGTAGGCAAAACTGAAGCTAGAATGTGACTTGTTCTGGAAAATGCTTGATGATTTCGTGTAAACCGCTCGATCCAGAATCTTGTGGAGGCTTGCATGCATGTTTTGAGTTGGATTTTGACTTTGATTCCTTCACAAAAGTTGTATCCAACATCTTAAAATATATCATACTAAAATTTGGGACAAAATGGTCGAGATTCAAGGGGCAAAACTCTCTTTCTACAAAGACACTAGATCTGGAACTGCTTTGCTGACCTTTTGGTAGTTTTGTGGGTTGCATATCGATTTTTACTAAGAATTTCTCTTTGACAATCTGGAAACATGGTACTGGACACCCGAGACTTCTTGGACCCATATGGTGACTATTCTTTGGAAATTTCACTTATATCCTTTGATGAATGTTGTAGGGGATCTCTTGAAGCAAAACATATCCAAATTTTAGAGGAAACGAAGAAGAATAAGTGGGTGAAAACTCGATATTTCAGAGATAGCTATACTGGACGTTTCGGTGCTAGAATTAGGAGCTTCAGATTTCTATATAAAATGATCAAGAACTAATCTGGCTTGGATGTCTTCATGAAAAATCTTCTTTAGTTCATAATTTTCGCAGGTCATTCGGGTATTTTAATCAAATTATTTCAAAAATTGTGCAATCTGTTTCTATCTGAAATTGCATGCTGTAATTGTGTGGATTATATCTTTTTGTGTGAAACTCTTTTAGGCATGTGTTCTTAATAAAATTGTTATCTTATTGACTTGTCTATCACATGTATTGATTTCAAAAAAGGTACAATCTGGAATTTTGTAAACTTCAAAAAGGCATGATAAATGGACGATTCTAAATTGTATGGACTCCATGAATTATATTGCTATGAATGATTGTGTATTGCTGCATGTATGATGATGATTGGAGATGCATGTATGAATTCAAAGGATGAAAATGATCTTGATTGCCATCACATCACATGCCATGTTAAAATTGAATTATAATTGAAGATGTGAATTGAGATAAATGAGAAGGCCGTCGGAGGTGTGAGCCCACGATACCCCAAGAGTGTCAGGATGCCTGGTTAGAAGGGTACAACCAGTTGCCCGGTGGCCTTGAATGGCCGGATATCGGAGGGTCCTTGGGAGTACCGAGAGGTATCGAGATGCCCGGAGAGTGGGGGAGCCGGAAGCTTGGTAGGTATTGTGCCCAGGGATGCCTTGTGATGCTAGTTGGGGTGCGAGATGCCTGGCTAGAAGGGTATGGCCGGTTGCCCGGTGACCTTTAATGGCTGAATGCTTGAGGGTCCTCATGATGCTAGTTGGGGTACGAGATGCCTGGCTAAAAGGGTATGGCCGGTTGCCTGGTGGCCTTAAATGGCTGAATGTCGGAGGGTCCTCGTGATGCCAGTTGGGGTACGAGATGCCCGGAGAGTGGGGCAGCCGGAGCCTGATTGTATCTTGGATACATGTGAGATGCAAACATTGGTCCTGGGAAAGAGAAATGAGGCGGTCCAAAATGAAAGGATGAAATTGAGAAATTGAAATTGAATTATGCATGATGGTACATGTGATATGTGATGTGAATCGTTGCGGAAGGATCGTTCTACGAAGGCCCAGATGGTGCAATTGCAAACCTCGACCTCCAATCAAACCTGTGATTGGCAACCTCGGTATGAACGTGACCTGTTGACGAACACGTGTCAACCAACCAACGTTATGGACGCCACGAGCGAAAGAATTCGCTATCTCGCTCGATAAGTCGAAGAGAATCTTGATTAGGTCAAGTCCTCAAAAGAACAGTAAAAAGAGAACCTCTCAATTCTTTTCCTCAAAAATAAAAATATATCCTTCCTCAAAGAAATTTGGCAAATCCTTTATATAGGCTGCCACACAAACCCTAAAAACCAACCCTAAAAATCTAATGCGTTATATTCTAAAATATTCCTATTTTAGAATATTCTTAAACAAGAATATATATATAAATTGACTTGGTCAATTATTTGGTGACAAGATAATTAAATTGCACCAAGATTTCCAAGATTCTTCAAGATTTGATCCAAGGTCATCTTCACGCCAAAGATCACGAACCATGACGCCAACAGCTTGCTTGAATTGTTTGGCCCGCGCTCGAGTAATCGAACCAGTAGGAATAGACAATGGGTCCCTAGCACCTCCTCCTCGATATGACTCGATGTCCACATCATTCCCTCCCCCGTGAAAAGGATTTGTCCTCAAATCATCACTGGCATCAAAAAGAGTCAAGTCAGAAACATTAAATGTGGCACTAACGTCATACTTACCTGGAAGATCAAGCTTGTAAGCATTATTGTTAACTCTTTCCAAAACCATGAATGGTCCATCCCTCGCGGTAATAACTTAGAATGTCGCTGCTCAGGAAATCTCTCTTTGCGCATATGAACCCAAACCCAATCGCCAGGTTCAAACACCACTTCCTTGCGCCCTTTGTTAGCTTGCCTTGCATATTGCTCAGTCTTGCGCTCAATATTTGTGCGCATCTTCTCTTGCAACGACTTGACAAATTCAGCTTTCTTTGCTCCATCTAAATCCACACGCTTATCAACAGGTAAAGGGGTTAAATCTAACGGAGTTAATGGATTAAAACCATAGACAACCTCAAATGGTGTAAATTTAGTAGCAGAATGCATGCTCCTATTATATGCAAATTCAACATGTGGCAGACAATCTTCCCAAGATTTTATGTTCTTTTTAATAATAGCACGCAACAATGCCCCTAAAGTTCTATTAACTACCTCGGTTTGACCATCGGTCTGTGGATGACAAGTAGTAGAAAATAACAACCGTGTTCCTAGTTTTTTCCACAATGTTTTCCAAAAGTAGCTAAGAAATTTAGAATCTCGATCTGAAACAATCGATCTAGGCATGCCATGCAAACGTACAACCTCCTTAAAGAACAAATTAGCAATATGGGATGCATCATCAGTTTTATGACAAGGTATAAAATGAGCCATCTTTGAAAACCGATCAACAACCACATAAATAGAATCTCTACCATACTTAGACCTAGGCAATCCTAACACAAAATCCATAGAAATATCAATCCAAGGATGCGTTGGAATAGGTAATGGTGTATACAAGCCATGCGGTTTAGTTGTAGACTTCGATTGCTTACAAGCAATGCATCTCTCACAAACACGTGTGACATCTCTCTTCATATGTGGCCAATAAAAATGTTCATACAACACTTCATAAGTCTTATTAATGCCAAAATGCCCCATTAAACCACCACTATGAGCTTCTCGCACCAACAATTCACGCAAAGAACACTTAGGCAAACATAGTTTGTTTTCACGAAAAAGATAACCTTCATGCCTATAAAATTTATCAAATGCAGCGTGTTCACATGCTTCATAAACTCTCCCAAAGTCATCATCATCAATATATAAGCCCTTGATATGCTCAAAACCTAGACACTTTGCTTCTAAAATAGTTAGAATCGCATACCTTCGAGAAAGTGCATCGGCTACCACATTTTCCTTACCTTTCTTGTACTTGATCACATATGGAAAAGTCTCAATGAACTCCATCCATTTGGCATGTCTTTTATTCAACTTTTGCTGTCCTTTCAAGTACTTCAAGGTCTCATGGTCGGTGTGGATCACAAACTCCTTTGGCCATAAATAATGTTGCCAAGTCTCCAAAGCTCGCACTAAAGCATACATCTCCTTATCATAGGTAGGATAATTCAATGTTGCTCCACTCAATTTTTCGCTGAAATAAGCTATGGGACGCCCTCCTTGCATCAACACGGCTCCAATTCCTGTACCAGAAGCATCGCACTCTATCTCAAAAGTAGCACTGAAATTTGGTAAAGATAATAAAGGAGCATTAGTTAACTTATCTTTTAGCAGATTAAAGGCTTTCTCTTGCTCTTCTCCCCACGTGAAACCCACGTGCTTCTTGATAACCTCAGTTAAAGGTGCGGCAATGGTGCTGAAATTTCTCACAAATCGTCGATAAAAACTCGCCAATCCATGAAAGCTACGCACCTCTCCTATGGTCTTAGGCGTTGGCCATTCACGGATTGCTTTAACCTTTTCTTCATCAACCTGTATACCATTAGCACTAACAACAAATCCTAGAAATACTAATTTGTTGGTAACAAAAGAGCACTTCTTTAGATTAGCGTATAATTGCTCGGCCCTTAAAACCTGCAAGACAGCTCGCACATGCTCAATATGGTCATCAAGACTTCGGCTATAAATCAAGATGTCATCGAAATAAACAACCACAAATCGACCAATAAAAGCACGCAAAACATGATTCATAAGTCGCATAAATGTGCTCGGTGCATTAGTTAATCCAAATGGCATTACTAACCACTCATATAATCCATACTTGGTCTTAAATGCAGTTTTCCATTCATCACCTTCTTTCATCCTAATTTGATGATAACCACTTTTCAAATCGATCTTAGTGAAAATACAAGAACCATGCAACTCATCCAACATGTCATCTAATCTAGGAATAGGATGTCGATACTTTACCGTAATATTATTGATTGCTCGGCAATCGACACACATTCGCCAAGTTCCATCCTTCTTTGGCACTAACAAAACAGGGACGGCGCATGGGCTAAGACTCTCTCTCACATGCCCTCGTTCCAATAATTCACTTACTTGCCGCTGAAGTTCCTTTGTCTCCTCGGGATTGCTTCGATATGCGGGTCGATTAGGTAATGGCGCACCAGGAATCAAGTCAATTTGATGTTCTATGCCTCGAATAGGTGGTATCCCTCCAGGAAGTTCATCAGGAAAGACATCTTCAAATTCCTGCAATAAAGACACAATAGGACTAGGCAAACTTGGGTCAAGATCGTTAGTAGAAAACAAAACCTCCTTGTACACAAGTACAAGTATTGGTCGATCTAGAACTAAGGCTCTCCTCACTTCACTTGATTTTGCATAAAAATTATTTTGCCTCTTTTCTTTCCTCTCTTCTTTTCCCTCAGTTTTTACCACAATCTTTCTCTCGGCCTCTCCTTTTCCTTGCGTCTCATACACACCACGCAAGCCCTCGGATTTCTCACCTTTTCTTTCTCTCTCGGCTTCTCGTTGTATCGTTAATTGATCTTGATACACCTCACTAGGTGTCATTGGTACCAAGGTATAAGTCTTTTGATTCATCACCAATGAATAACGATTAGTATATCCATCATGTTGTACCTTTCGATCATATTGCCATGGTCTTCCAAGCAAGATATGACCCGCTTGCATAGGTACAACATCACACTCTATCTCGTCCTTATATCTCCCTATCTCAAATGGAATTCGAACTTGCTTCGATACTTTCACCTCACCACTATCATTTAACCATTGAAGTCTATAAGGCCTAGGGTGCTTTGTTGTCTTCAAGCCCAACTTATCCACCATAATACAACTTGCCACATTCGCACAACTACCTCCATCAATTATCATACTACAGATCTTACCATTCACCACACACCTTGTATGAAACAAATTATCTCTTTGTTGGTGATGCTCCTCCTCCTTTACTTGCACACTCAGAGAACGCCTAACCACCAATAAGTCTCCTTTTATAGCCACTTCTCCATCACTACAATCCTCCAATGGTGGCATCTCATCTTCATCTTCTTCCCTTTCACTTTCGGACTCAATAACACCATGTCCAGTCATGATCATCACCCTCCTATTAGGGCATTGATTCGCCATATGACCCCTGCCCAAACACTTAAAACATTTAATTTCACGAGTTCTAGTGTTAGGATTTTCGGTTTTACCTGAAACCGGATTCGTTCCAACTTTACCGTCCCTCTCCTTCTCCTTTGAGGTTTCGGTTTTGGTGTTGTTTCCTCTCCAATTTGGCTTCTCATCTCTCTTCCAATTGGATCTCCAATTCTGACTTGAACCTCCTCCACTCTTGTGATTTCGGTCCAACTTCAATTGCCGCTCAACTTTGATGGCTTTGTCCACCAATTCCTCCAATTCAACATAGTGTTGCAGCTCTACCACCCTTGCTATGTCTCGACTCAAACCACTCAAAAATCTTGACATTGTGGCCTCACGATCCTCCATCACATTAGCACGGATCATGGCAATCTCCATCTCCTTGTGATACTCTTCCACGCTCTTATTGCCTTGTGTGAGATTTTGTAACTTTTGAAACAAATCTCGGTGGTAATGACTAGGTACAAAACGCCTTCTCATCACCGCTTTCATCTCATCCCACGTCTCTATCGGTCTTTCACCATTGCGCCTCCTACTAGTCACAAGTTGATCCCACCAAATTATAGCATAATCAGTAAATTCAACAGCTGCAATTTTTACCTTTTTGAGCTCAGAGTATCGTTGGCAATCAAATACCATCTCCATGCGTTTCTCCCACTCTAGATACGCATCGGGATCATTCTTCCCTTGGAAGGAAGGAATCTTCATCTTGATGTTGCCAAGTTCATCATCTCCTCGGTGTCTAAACCTTCGGCCTCCATTCCACCTTTCAAATCGAGCATCTCGATCATCCTCCATGTCGGCCTCATCATCATCATATTGTCGTTGCCTTCTATGTTGTGTTCTAGAGGCATCTCGCTGATGTTGCGGCCTTCCTCGGGGTATCTCTCGATCACCATCAATCCTCATGCCATTCCCCATCATTCGGCCACTAAGCTCCTCTACTACGACCCTCAATTGCTGGATGCTTTCCACGAGCGCTTCATCCCTTCGTATGGAGTCAACCTCCCGTTGATTCACACTTTCTTCGCGCGACATATTTTAGACCTGCAAGTAAACGTTAGTCTAAAAAAAATCCTCACCAATCGCTCCCTCACGTGTTTCTCTTGAGATGTTTGTCACTCCTCTCGTGTTTAACTCAAGTCTAGGCTTTTTCCACCCTCAATTAAGCTTACACACTCTTGCCTTTTTCCTCTCGTATTCTCTTTTCACAAGCTCTTTATTGGACTCAAAACCTGTCTCTCAACCCCTTACGACAATCAATCAAACTAATCAAACAAGATTAGATCACTATTGATTTTGTTTCAGCAAATAACAATTTCAAACCAACAAGTACAACTTTCGAAATTCCAATTGAAACGCAAATCACTACTGATTTTGTTTCAATTTGGTCTACTAACAAACGAGTCGCCTTTTTTTTTTTTTTTTTTTTTTTGTTCGGCTAATTTTTTTTTGCCGAATCTGTTTTTTTTTCTCTTGCACACTTTTTTTTTGTGCGTTTTTTTTTTTTTTTTTTTTTTACTTTTTTTTTTTTTTTTTTTTTGACGAACTCAGATACAATTTAAGATGCTAGAAAAGAAAAATTTAAAACTAACAGCAAACAACTACGTATGGAAGCACAAAAGCAATCGGATCCCTAAATTAGCTAGAACCGAAACCCTAACTCAATAAATCTCAAATTACTAAATATCAACAGAAAATTAAAGATAAATAGACCTTGTAGAAGCAAGCTCTGATACCAAACTGATGTGAATCGTTGCGGAAGGATCGTTCTACGAAGGCCCAGATGGTGCGAATTGCAAACCTCGACCTCCAATCAAACCTGTGATTGGCAACCTCGGTATGAACGTGACCTGTTGACGAACACGTGTCAACCAACCAACGTTATAGACGCCACGAGCGAAAGAATTCGCTATCTCGCTCGATAAGTCGAAGAGAATCTTGATTAGGTCAAGTCCTCAAAAGAACAGTAAAAAGAGAACCTCTCAATTCTTTTCCTCAAAAATAAAAATATATCCGTCCTCAAAGAAATTTGGCAAATCCTTTATATAGGCTGCCACACAAACCCTAAAAACCAACCCTAAAAATCTAATGCGTTATATTCTAAAATATTCCTATTTTAGAATATTCTTAAACAAGAAATATATATATAAATTGACTTGGTCAATTATTTGGTGACAAGATAATTAAATTGCACCAAGATTTCCAAGATTCTTCAAGATTTGATCCAAGGTCATCTTCACGCCAAAGATCACGAACCATGACGCCAACAGCTTGCTTGAATTGTTTGGCCCGCACTCGAGTAATCGAACCAGTAGGAATAGACAATGGGTCCCTAGCACCTCCTCCTCGATATGACTCGACGTCCACATCACATCGCGCCTTAGTGATGTATGATGTGGGCCTGGCTGGGGGCCCTGTCATTCTGGAGTTCATATCCATCCATGTTCGTTGAGAAGGAGTGATGCGTGGGATGTTGCCGTCGCCATCGCCTGACGCACCGGGATGGGTGTGAGGGCTCGTGCGTGAGAAGTAGGAGCTGTAACTTTTTGGGATGATTAGCCGACACTAGTTGATAGGGGATCTTGCATGATAGACATAGTGGATCGAGCATTTCTTTTTGGGTTGTGGCTGAGTGTGGCTACATGTCCTGGCCTTTCTTTTGATGTATCGACCCAAGGAAACCCATCATAGAAAATATGTAAATAAAAGTGTCGTGGCTTTATATTTTCTTATGATGTTTAGTGGTGTGCAATTGTATCATGGTTGATGGAGGGAGAGATGGCATTATTATATTTTGCTTCCACTAATAAGTCGCGCTGGGACCGTTTTAAAAAAAAAATGTCTATGATTTACGACGCTTCTTCTAAGAGATGTAACTAGTGTTCCATTAGGTGTAGCATTAGGTGCCTGTGGCGACCTAAGGTGGTTCGGGGTGCCACACCTACGCATTTCAATTTGACTGAGGAAGACGATTCTCCACAACAATAGCAGCAATAGCTAAGACAACATTCTCAACAGCATCAACAAGCAAGACAAGATCCTCCTCCTCAACAAGAACAGGAAGAGATTATTGAAGACGTTGAACTTGTAAGGACTCAGAAACCCCAATTTATCTAAAGATTGTATTCCAATCCGAAAAGGGGTGACTCTATTATAAATCTGATTTATGAGTTCTTGAAAGCTCAAGGTTACAAAAATGAGACCTATTTCTTGAACACCTTGGAAAAGATAGGCGTTGCGCCTACAGGAGCGGCTCAATGGACATTTGAGAATTTTCCTAATGATCCGAGCTACGGTCAACCGGAAGAGAAAGACGACGATGGAAGGAAGGTCTCTCTCTTTTAGCCCAGGTTAGGCGTTGCAGCCAAGATTCGTGGTGAAGGGACAAATTTATTTCATTCTAAGGACCACATGAAGACTTATTTGAGTTTGTTGAAAAGAGGAGTTATGAACCCTAGAATCGTGGATTTTGATTTTCTTGACTCTTTAAAGGTCAATTTGAGAGAGAAGCTTGGTTTGCTTCAACTAGAAAGTTTTTGCACCGAGACAATTGTTGCCTACCCCAAACTCACTGCATACTTTTATTCAAATGTATCCTTTATAGATGCAAATAAATTCATTTTTACTATGAGGGATAAAGAGTTTGTGGTGGATGTAGACACATTGGCTGATATAATTGGAGTGGAAAGAGGAAGATTCCAACCAGTTGGTGTGTCTTATGCCCATGCTACCTTGTCCGCTATACGTGACAGAATGGTGGAAGGCAAGATTTCTTATTCAAGAACGAATGCCTCCAATATTCTCCTTCACAAGGTGGTGATTAATTGCATCAGGCCGAAGTCTACCTCAAAGACAAATGTTTCTCGTTCCGAAGCAAAGCTCATGTACGTGATCAACACAAGTCATAAGTTCTCTTTGCCTCACACAATTCTCATGCACATGTATAGAACTGTGGTGAAAGACAAGGGACAACTCCCTTACTCGACACTTATCTCAAAACTCTTCAAGCATTTCAAGATAAGATTTCCTACTCCTCTTTATGTTAGAACCATTGCTCCAATGGTTATTGGTCTCAAAATTGTTTCTAAGATGAGGTTGAAGAAGCTGAGCAAAGAGTTGGAACGTTTCAAGGAGAAGTCTCCTATGAAGGGAAAGCAAGACTCTGTTGCTAAGAAAAGGAAAGGCAAGGAGCCCACGACAGAATTAGTAAAAAAAAGATCTCTCATCTTGGAAAATGAAGAAGAGGATGATGATGATCTTGCTATTTCAGCTTTTGCCTTGTGAAATCTACAGAGTTTTGTGAGCTTTAAAGAGACAGAGAACAAAGACAAGAAGGAACAGAGAGAAGAGACGAAGGAAGAGAAGACAAGAGAACAAAGGAAGAAGAAGGAAGAGAATGAGAAGAACAAGAAAGAAGAAGAGATGAAGAAGAAGGGAGTCGTGATGACTCTTTTGAACCGACACTGGCTGTATCCTTGTCCGACAATTCGGAGAAAACAAGGAGTGGAAAGACTAAAGAACAACATTACTACAGTACTGAAGTAGAGCATGAAGAATAGCATATCTCTCTACCTGAAGGCACGAAGACAGGGGGAGGCGATGAAAATCGAGGTACTTCTTCACCAATCTTTGCTAGTGATGTTAGTTGGTCTCCACCAGACCTAGAAGAGGTCCATGCCTCTCAATTTCCTGAAGCAGATCTTGAGGCATCCACTCCTAGTCATCATGGTAGAACAATTGATGTTCCCCCTCATTTTCAAACTCCTCGAATTGACTTGGCTGGACCTAGTGCTGCTCCAGATCATTCTGCAAACTTTCAAAGATTGATGGAACTTCTCTTAAAGTTAAAAGCTCGGCAATATGCTTTTGAGTTTGAAATGAAGCACATGATGACTGTCTTCATGACATCTACAAGCTCTTTGCAAGAACATATCCAAGCCCTAACGCTTCAATTGCAAGAACATGCTAAGGGTAAGGATATTCAAGAGATTAAAGAGTCTTTGAAGAAACTTGAGGACACAGTCAAGTCGATGGGGGATTTCTAGCTCGTTCATATTCCTAAGCAGCCATGATATTCTTTAGCTTTTATCAAAAAATTTCACTCGTTTTTACTCCACTTTTTGATTATCACAAAAATGGTGAGAATTTTAAGTGGCAAATTTGTTTGAATGACTTTGTTTGACTTTGACGAAAACCTTTATTGTTTTAAAGTTGACAAAACCTTTCCAAGTCTATATCTGAAGATTTCAAGACTTTATCGTCAAAGTGTAAAGACCGCCAGATTTTAGTCACAAAGTCTATCGTCATTGACAGTTTCAGACTGAAGAATGAAGACTTATCAAAATGCATAATTATTATCCAAATGCAAGATTATCTTCAAAGTTTCAATTCGTATGATTACTATAAAACCTTATAGCTGGATTTCACACTTGCTTAATCGATTATTCTTATTGGAAACTATTCCGACACGAAGATCTTTGAAAGACGAACAAACTTGGAAGGTTCTACTTATGGAAATTCAAGATGCTAATTATATGGGCGCACATGATTGATTCTGTCCAACGGTAGATTGGAAGAATTCCATTGGAAAGTGTCAATGGTTGAGAAGGCATGAAGGAATATTTAAGGATTGACTCTTTAGTTATTTGAGAGTGTGCGAGAAAAGAGAATTCCAAAGTCTAAAACTTTCTAGTCTCTCGCTTCTTCACTTGTCAAGCAAAACATTGTTTACAAAAGAGAGAAACTCTTAGTGAGACTGTGTGAGAGTTCGGGAAAAACTCGTCACTGTGATAGTCAAGATCACAAGCTGTAATAATTTCTTTTGATTCATAGTGGAATTCAACCAACATGCTGTCAACGCGGAAAGTGGACGTAGGCTTGATCTAAGCCGAATCACTATAAACCTTGTGTTCTTATTTTCTCCTCCTTGAACTCCTTAATTTGTTATATTGTTTGTCTACTTGCTCAAGTTCAATTACGTTTAAAGTCCATCATTTCCAAAAGGAAAACTAATTATCCAAGTCTTGTGAAAAATTTTATCAACACCTATTCACCTCCCTCTAGGTGTTAGTACTAGTCCCTTTCACCATGCTCCATGTGTAAGGGTTATTTGAGATTCTCCTTCCAAGGCGTGTTCTCCTACTTAGATAATCTAGAAATTTCCCTCCTTTTTCCATAAGTGTTATTTAATTTCCTTTGTTAATTTCCTTTGTGTAGATCTAGTGGATTTCTCCCTGCTTGTGCTTTTTACCAGGTCAAATAATGAGAGAGATCTCAGTACTTTGGTCATACAATACTCTAGTGGTTTGGCACAATTAGGAGGATTCAATGATTTTGCATAAGTATTAGGCTTTTTTGGCAACCAAAGGGCACACCGATAGGGGAGGCTCGCACGTGCCGAGGCTTGACCATGGTCCTACGCGCACTCGAGGCAGGACCCACCTCCCCTATACCCTCAATAGAGACAAGAGACCAGAAAGGGGGGGAGGTAGGGAGAGAGGAGGAGATAGATTGTGGCACCCCTCGACGGCCCCCGATCCGTTAGGGTCGCCACAGTTCGCTTACTTTTCACTTTCCCCATTAACATGTCACTCTAATACCATTTCAATTATAGCCGGTCCATACAACCATGCGGTTTACACTTTTTTTTTATAGGTCCTTTGCTCAATTCATATACGGAAGCACATCCAACAAACTCCATTCCCTAAATTCAAAAAACGATGCACACCTACTAAATATTCATAGGTAAAAGCCCTACACTTTTATTTACTTAAACCAGATGTACATCATTCATTAGTACATCAAAATGCCATAGTTTTCTATGCTAGGCTATACTTCAAAAGATGACCGATTATCTCTTCCAACAGTTGTATACTTTAGAGTCCATCGATTAGTGTCGGCATCCAAAAGTTCCCTCCTTTGCTATCCTCCCCCTCGCGGTCGTATCCAACTGCTCAATCCATCTACTAATCTGAAATGTTGGTCCCTAAAAGAGGTGAGTACAACCAATTAGCAGGTAAATGAATCCAATAACTACTCAATGCATCATACAAGTCATACATGCATTGCGGGCATTACTTACCTTGAAGCCATGGATATACTATCATGCATCATTACCACAATCATAACACATACATGTGTATCATCATGTCATACTCATATCATCGTCATCATGACATTATTATATCACACACATGTCATCATGATCGTATACATAACACCATCATACCATACACATGTCATCATCATTACCATGCATCATGCATGTATCATCACCATCATATCATCATATCACATGTCCATTATCATTCCCATGCATCCATGCATGTAACATTATCGTCATATCACATGTACTATCATCATTGCTATGCATCCATGCATGTAACATCATCATCATATCATCATATCACATGTACCATCATCATTACCATGCATCCATGCATGTAACATTATCGTCATATCACATGTACCATCATCGTTACCATGCATCCATGCATGTATCATCATCATCATATCATGCATATATCACCATGCATAGTGTCATGCATATATCACCATGCATGATTTAATTCCAATTTTCATCTTGGACCGCCACATTTCTCATACCCGAGACCAATGTTTGCATCCCACATTCATCACTCATGCCCAATCCTAGCATTGCGAGAAACCTCCGGGCATGTATCCAAGATACAACCGGGCATCTGGCGCCCACACATTCCGGGCATCTCGTATTCCAACTAGCATCATGAGGCATCCGGGCATGTATCCAAGATACAACCGGGCATCCAAAGGGCATCGACTCATTCGAACCTCTGGGCATCTCGCACACCACCTGGCATCACGAGGAATCTCCGGGGCTCGCCATGAAAATGGTTACCCCTACCCTCCGGGCATGCATCATGATACAACCCCTCACCCTCCGGGTATGTATCATAATACAACCGGGCATCCCGACACTCCCAGGGAAAACCTTTGGGCATGTATTCATAATACAACCAGGCATCCAAAGGGCATCGACTCATTCGAACCTTCAGGCATCCCAACTCACAGGGCATCGTCGGCTCACACCTCCGACGGTATCATCATCACCAGGATGCATATTCTCATACATCTCATTTCTCATCTTCAATTATAGTTTAATTTTAACATGGCATGTGATGTGATGGCAATCAAGATCATACTCATCATTGAATTCATACATGCATCTCAAATCATTGCCATGCATGCACCAAGACCTCATCACACATACTACATGGTGCAACTATTTATAAAATAAAATTCATGGAATTTATGCCAATTAAAATAATCCACTTATCATGCCCTTTTTACATTTATATAAATTCCAGCCTGTGCCATTTTCAAAAATATTAAATTTAATTATTTAAATAATCTCAAAAATCATAAAATTAAGGCAAGTAATAAATAAGACAATCGGGTAATGATTTCATGCAAAATACACGGCCAATAAAAATTTCACACAATTTCATAATTCACACAAAACAACATATACTTTTCCGATGAAACCAGAATGCACAGTCTCAGAAGTAATTCGATTAAAATATCCATAGGACCTCCATAAATTACGAAACTTTATCGAGTTATAGCCAAGACATTTTCGTACATCTTTCATGCAGACTTCCAAGCCATATTCTTTCTAGATTAGTTTCTACAGTCTCACGAAGCTTCTGGATCCATCACCGAATCGTCCAGTACATGCTTCTCCGAAATACTGAACTTGCACCTACCTATTCTTCCTTTTTTCCTATGAAATTTGGATATGTTCTAAATAAAGATGTTCTCTACAAGTTTCATGAATATATCTAAGTCAAATAACCAGAGTATAGTTGTCATTTAGGTCCATGAAGTCTCGGGTGTCCTGTAATACATCTCCAGAATTACTGTCTTCAAGATCTAGACGATTTACTGTGTTATACTTGTTCATTTTGCTTCACATTTGAGTATGTTGTAGTTTAAGATGTCCCCTACAACTTTCATGAGGAAATCGAAGAGATATTCTTAGCGCAAATCAACATGCAACCACGAATCCAACAAGAAGTCAGTGAAATCGTTCCAGATCTGAGGTCTCCGTAGGATGAGAGTTTAGCCCTTCAAATCTCATCATTTTCCACGATATTTCATTATTTTGTAGTTTAAGATGTTAGCTACAACTTTAATGAAGAGATCAAAGCCAAAATTGGACTCTAAACATGCATGCAAGCTCACACAACATTCTGATCCAAACTGTTCAAGCGAAAACAGCATGCACTCAAGAACAAGCCATCCATACTCCGGTTTTTCTCTCCTAACTACTCAAATTCGACACTATATCAACCATACATGTAACAAACACACATGCAAGAGCAGCAAAGGACCCTCAACTTGCCTCTAGACCGGACAGACGGCGGCACACGGCGGCGAGCACGGCGGACGGACGGCGACAACTCCTCCTTGGCTCCTCCTCTCTCTCGGCCACTCTCCCTCTCTCTCTCTCAAAATCTCTTTCTCTCTCTCTCACTCTCTTGGCCGAATGAAGTAACTGGCCACTCCTCTCTCTCTCTTCCCTTTTATTTCCCCTAAACCTCATCATTAGTAATCATTGTTTGCCTTTCAATTGACCAATGCATGCCTTCCTTCTCTAAGCCAATGCATGAAGACCTCTTGCCACTTGTCACAACACATGCAAGATGGGCTTGGGCCTCCTTTTGGGCCAGTGACAGCCCCCTTTTCGCGGGCCTAATTGGGCCGACTAGCTTGTCCCATCAAAGGCTCAAGCTATTGGGCCTAAGGCCCAACCCAATTAAAATCAATTTTACCCATTTCTTATTCTTTATTTTAAGAATTAAATTACTAAATTCCACATGGCCAAAATCTTGTAATATTTTACATATAGGAATTTAATTTATGAGGTGCATAGCCAAGCATAGATTATTAATTTATCCTATTGTCCTAAATTAAAAATTCATAAACACAAGCACAATAAAACATAGCCTTAAGAAAACTAATGGCTAACTTGAATTTTGGGATGCCACAATTCTCCCCTACTTAGAGAATTTCATCCTCGATATCAGACATTCCCTATGTCTCTTGAAATAAGTGAGAGTACCTTTCTCTCATCTCATTTACACTCTCCCATGTGGCTTCCTCCACATCATGATATCGCCATAATATCTTAACCAAAGGAATTCTCTTAGTCCTGAGAATTTGTTCCTTTCGATCCAATACTTGCACAGGCTCTTCAATGTACCTCACTTTCTCATCCACTTTGATGATATGACTGGGGTCTGACTAATACTTCCTCTAAAGTTAAGGATGCAGCTCTTAACATATCTTAATTTATCTCAACACAACAAACAATTTTAAAACAACAACCACATCTGAAATTTCTTTTGAATGCTTGAAAATCTTCCTTCATGATATCAAACAATACAAACTGAGGTTTTCAAAAGCATTCAACAACAACAGCAAGCTTTGAAATCATATGTCATTTCCATGTCAAAACGTTTTGAAATCACCAATGTGGAAAATCCTTTGAGTTCTCGAAAATCCCACTTTATGATATCAAATAATGTAAAATAGGGATTCTAAAGACACAACAATATAACAATAATAGTCTTTGAAAATAGGTAAATCTCATATTGTTGAAACCAATTCACAAAATCAAAGCATGATACCAATTCCATAAAATCCATGTTCACGTTTATATTTCAAATGTTTTTCGGAATCCACGTGTAAAGCCTTAAGTCGCACTTGCATCACGGCACGAAATAAAATACTTTATCAAAACCCTTAGTAAATTTAAATCGGTATGTTGGCAAAAATTCCAATCACAATCCCAACTCCAATGGGTTGGAATGTTTTCTATAAAAAGTTCAGCAATCTTTAAAATAGAAAACATTTCTTAAAACATTTGGGCACGGTGTCACAGTACTCATAAATTTTGACGAAATTCAAGAGATTTTCTAAAACAATTCAAAATCAAAATATGTTTTTCGATTGAAGTTCAAAACTTGGAATGTACAGGTGATAATTTCCTCCAAAAACCATAAGCATTTCTTGAAGTATTGAAAATCATAGTTCGGCAAGTCGATAATATTGGTCCCATCATAAAGATTTTTGAAACTAAAAAACTTTGAAATACCAAAATCCTAAGCCTAGAACCATCAAAATCAACACCACCAATAACTCATTTGGTTCAGTCCAACAAAGACATTCACTACACCTTCATTGCAACATGAATTCAAGCCTAAAATATAGCATCATCCCTTTGATTCAAATATTGATAGTCCACCAAGACTTATTCAATTCAAAGATCGACAATCCACCAAAATAAAACTTGTCTAGTTTCCATCGAATATATCTCATGTCTCATCCTAAAGGATCATCACTTAGGCTAATCATTCATCAAATCCACAATTTGAACTTCCACCATTTCACCTTGGAAAGTCTATAACCACAAATGATCATGTTCACTAATTCCACCAAACCTTTTTCAAACTGAGATGATCACCTAAAATTAAAAGTTGATCATCGTCAATTAAACCTATTATTTTGACATATAAACCACAAATAATTTCGTATCTCATATGACTACTCAAACTCATGACTTCCAAGATCAATCTATACATACTAAATGCCTCCATGTAATGCATCAAGACTTCCAATGAGATCCTCTAATAGAAAGTCACTACTTAGCTCAAATGATCATAACTTAATCCTCAAATTCATAATTCACTCTCCATAATTCACTTCTTAAGCCTTGCTTGCAACACTACGCTTAGATGCTGCGCATGTTCTTCAGGTCCTTTAGAATATATCAGGATATCATCAAATGAAGACAATCACAATTTGATCCAAATAAGGCTTAAGTATCCTACTCATTAAATCCATGAATGCAGCTAAGGCATTCGTCAATCCAAATAGCATAACTAGGAACTCATAGTGTCCATAGCGAGTCCTAAACACGGTCTTAAGAATGTCTTCTTTCTTAATCCTTAACTGATATCCTGATCTCAAGTCAATTTTAGAAAAGACCGAACTTCCTTGCAATTGGTCAAATAGGTCATCAATTTTAGGTAATGAGTACTTACTCTTAACAATCGCATGATTCAATTGCCTATTATCAATGCACAAACGCATCGACATGTCCTTCTTCTTTTTTCACAAACAAAAGTTCTACAAGCTTAAACATGCTTCCGTTGAGCCACTCTAATAAAATTATCCCAGAAACACTACCCTCCTAGTTCAATTCATAGTTCGGTTCATTCCCGTCCCCTTTTGCCATTCTAGAAGCCTGCTAGGAGACGCTCCTTGTTCAAGTCCTCTGACCTCGGCGTCCACTCCCCGCCCTCAACAAATCGGGATGTTACAGGTACACCAGCTTTCGCCTGGTTCGAACCCAAACTACACATCCATTGGAGGATCTCGTTTCAATATGGACTAACTTACAAAGTTATTATCCGTTTTGGCCTATTCATACTAGGCCTCATGGTTTTATCCTTAGCGCATGGGTAAGTACTATCTCAGGAAATCATTCATCCTAGTCCATTGCTTACGGAGCTAGTTCATTCCTACGATGACATCAAAGTCATACATAACTATCACTATCAAGTCCATTTCTAGATCTCATTCCCCTAGGGTTATCTCACTCATCTCACATGCCAACGTAGATAACAACATATCTTTCAGCGATGTAGAAATACGAAGAGGCATATCTAGAGATTTGTTCCTACTCCTCACAATCATCTATATTTTTCGGACACAAATGAATGCGTGTCACTCACATCAAATAACGCATATACCTTATTATGCCTCTATCGAAATCATACATGAGCTAACACTTTTGGAAGCTCCTACTTCCTCTTGAGTGACCATATACACCCTTCCTTATGGTGATGGCCTCTGTGGATTCCTTGGTGGATTTGGTCCACCAGTACTTTGTTGTACCTGTCGCACCGAGTTGACATTCGGCTGCGACCTTCCTTGTGGACAATCTTTCTTAAAGTGACCTCTCTGCCCACAACCAAAACATTTCAATCGATCATTACAGGGTCCTGGTCCATGTTGTCCACCACATCTCTGACAAATGTTACCCTGGTAGGGTACTCTTCCTAGAATCGGGCCACTCCTGACCTTTCTAGAATTCCCAAAATTATTCCTCTTCTTAGATTCCCAGGGCTAGCCTTGATCAGGATAAGGTCTCTTACCCCTTCGAGCATCACTAAAGGTCATTTGTTTCTTAGATTCTAATTGCTCTCTCACTAACTCTTGCTCCACCAACTGTGCCCTTTCATAAATCTCATTATAATCCGTTATATTTAGAGGCACTAGTTGTTTTCTAATATCAGTCCTTAATCATTTCAGGAATCTCTTAGCATTTTTCCTCTCGATCCTCAACCAACCTAGGAGCATACCTAGACAATTCAGAAAATTTTGCCACATACTGGTCTACTGTCAGCTCCCTTTGTTCTAATTGAACAAATTTAGTGATCTTTCTATCCTTGGCACAATCAGAGAAATGCTTCCTATTGAAAGCCTTAACAAACTCATCCCAATTCACATCAGTACCTGGTGGAAAGATTGTATCCTTCGAGGCTCTCCACCAAAACTTTGCATTTCCCTCCAGCTGGTACTCTGCCAAAACTATTCTCTCAGCATCACTGCAGTCGAACAACCGGAAAATTCGTTCTATTCCATCGATCCAATGTTCCGCCTCCTCAGGACTTCCCATCCCACTAAACTTAAGTGGTTTCAACTTTAGGAATTGTTCCACCAGTCCCTGAGGGCGACGTTCCACTCCGGGTTGTTGCTGCACTTGCCTTTCCATCAGATTTCCAATATTGGCTAATGCTTGCAGGATATCTTCCATTCGAGGTTTAGCCCTTGCAGCAGAGGCTTCAGCCCTCGATGGATGAGCACTTCCAGCTTGTACCATGATTTCCCTACAGTTTTCAAGCATTGCCTTAGAAATAATCTGAGACTCACTATCTCCATTCAAAGCAATTACTACTACTACTACTACTACTACATAAGTAACATATACATGTTACTGGTACCTAAAGACAACTCAAAACTAATTACTAGGGATCTACGAGTGAATTCTCGTCACCCGTTATTCAATTATTCCGTTTTATTTCCTATGGTGTGCATCATTCTATCCTCATTTCCATCTGAGGCTCCTTATCACTCTAAATGAACCATAGCTCTGATACCAAAACAGAATGTGGCACCCCTCGATAGCCCCCAATCCGTTAGGGTCGCCACAATTCGCTTACTTTTCACTTTCCCCATTAACATGTCACTCTGATACCATTTCAATTGTAGGGGGTCCATACAACCATGGGATTTACAATTTTTTTTTACAGGTCCCTTGTGCAATTCATATACGGAAGCACATCCAACAAACTCATTTCCCTAAATTTAGAAAACGATGCACACCTACTAAATATTCATAGGTAAAAGCCGTACACTTTTATTTGCTTAAACCAGATGTACATCATTCATCGGTACATCAAAATGCCATAGTTTTCTATACTAGGCTATACTTCAAAAGATGATCGATTATCTCTTCCAACAGTTGTATACTTTAGAGTCCATCGATTAGTGTCGGCATCCAAAAGTTCCCTCCTTTGCTATCCTCCTCCTCGCGGTCGTATCCAATGACTCAAACCATCTACTAATCTGAAATGTTGGTCCCCAAAAGGGGTGAGTACAACCACTCAGCAGGTAAATGAATCTAATAACTACTCAATGCATCATACAAGTCAATCATGCATTGTGGGCATTACTTACCTCAAAGCCATGCATATACTATCATGCATCATTACCACAATCATAACACATACATGTGTATCATCATGTCATACTCATATCATCGTCATCATGACATTATTATATCACACACATGTCATCATCATCATATACATAACACCATCATACCATACACATGTCATCATCATTACCATGATCCATGCATGCATCATCATCATCATATCATCATATCACATGTACCATTATCATTCCCATGCATCCATGCATGTAACATTATCGTCATATCACATGTACCATCATCATTGTCATGCATATATCACCATGCATGATTTAATTCCAATTTTCATCTTGGACCACCACATTTCTCATACCTGGGACCAATGTTTGCATCCCACATTCATCACACGCGCCCAAGCTAGCATTGCGAGAAACCTCCAGGCATGTATCTAAGATACAACCGGGCATCCAGCACCCCCACATTCCGGGCATCTCGTATCCCAATTGGCATCACCAGGCATCCGGGCATGTATCCAAGATACAACCGGGCATCTAAAGGGCATCGACTCATTCGAACCTCTGGGCATCTCACACACCACCTAGCATCACGAGGAATCTCCGGGGCTCACCATGAAAATGGTTACCCCTACCCTCCGGGCATGCATCATGATACAACCCCTCACCCTCCGGGTATGTATCATAAAACAACCGGGCATCTCGACACTCCCGGGGAAAACCTCTGGGCATGTATTCATAATACAACCAGGCATGCAAAGGGCATCGACTCATTCGAACCTTTGGGCATCCTGACTCCCGAGGCATCGTCGGCTCACACCTCCGACGGTATCATCATCACCACGATGCATATTCTCATACATCTCATTTCTCATCTTCAATTATAGTTTAATTTTAACATGGCATGTGATGTGATGGCAATCAAGATCATACTCATCATTGAATTCATACATGCATCTCAAATCATTGCCATGCATGCACCAAGACCTCATCACACATACTACATGGTGCAACTATTTATAAAATAAAATTCATGGAATTTATGCCAATTAAAATAATCCATTTATCATGCCCTTTTTACATTTATTTAAATTCCAGCCTAAGCCATTTTCAAAAATATTGAATTTAATTATTTAAATAATCTCAAAAATCATAAAATTAAGGCAAGTAATAAATAAGACAATTGGGTAATGATTTCATGCAAAATACACGGCCAATAAAAATTTCACACAATTTCATAATTCACACAAAAAAGCATATACTTTTCGGATGAAACCAAAATGCACAGTCTCAGAAGTAATTCGATTAAAATATCCATATGACCTCCATAAATTACGAAATTTTACCGAGTTATAGCCAAGACATTTTTGTACATCTTTCATGCAGACTTCCAAGCCAGATTCTTTCTAGATTAGTTTCTATAGTCTCACGAAGCTTCTGGATCCATCACCGAATCGTCCAGTACATGCTTCTCCGAAATACTGAATTTTCACCAACCTATTATTCTTCGTTTCCTATGAAATTTGGATATGTTCTACATAAAGATGTTCTCTACAAGTTTCATGATGATATCTAAGTCAAATAACCAGAGTATAGTCGTCATTCAGGTCCATGAAGTCTCGGGTGTCCTGTAATACATCTCCAGAATTACTGTCTTCAATATCTAGACGATTTACAAGGTTATACTTGTTCATTTTGCTTCAAAATTGATTATGTTGTAGTGTAAGATGTCCCCTACAACTTTCATGAAGAAATAGAAGAGAGATTCTTAGCGAAAATCAACATGCAACCACGAATCCAACAAGAAGTCAGTGAAATCGTTCCAGATCTGAGGTCTCCTTAGGATGAGAGTTTAACCCCTCAAATATCCATCATTTTCCATGAACTTTTATTACGTTGTAGTTTACGATGTTAGCTACAACTTTCATGAAGAGATCAAAGCCAAAATCGGACTCTAAACATGCATGCAAGTTCACACAACATTCTGACCCAAACTGTTCAAGCGAAAACAGCATGCACTCAAGAACAAGCCATCCATACTCCAATTTTTCTCTCCAAACCACTCAAATTCGACACTATATCAACCATACATGTAACAAACATACATGCAAGAGCAGCAAAGGACCCCCAACTTTCCTCTAGAACGGACGGACGACGGCACATGGCGGCGAGCACGGCGGACGGACGGCGACGACTCCTCCTCCGCTCCTCCTCTCTCTCGGCCACTCTCCCCCTCTCTCTTGAAATCTCTCTCTCTCTCTCTCTCACTCTCTTGGCCGAATGAAGTAACCGGCCACTCCTCTCTCTCTCTTCCCTTTTATTTCCCCTAAACCTCGTCATTAGTAATCATTGTTTGCCTTTCAATTGACCAATGCATGCCTTCCTTCTCTAAGCCAATGCATGAAGACCTCTTGCCACTTGTCACAACACATGCAAGATGGGCTTGGGCCTCCTCTCGGGCCTCTTTTTGGGCCAGCGACAGCCCCCTTTTCGCGGGCCTAATTGGGCTGACTAGCTTGTCCCATCAAAGGCTCAAGCTATTGGGCCTAAGGCCCAACCCAATTAAAATCAATTTTACCCATTTCTTATTCTTTCTTTTAAGAATTAAATTACTAAATTCCACATGGCCAAAATCTTGTAATATTTTACATATAGGAATTTAATTTATGAGGTGCATAGCCAAGCATAGATTATTAATTTATCCTATAGTCCTAAATTAAAAATTCATAAACACAAGCACAATAACACATAGCCTTAAGAAAACTAATGGCTAACACATAGACCATAGGTAATTTCATTACCTAATTATAGGCTTTAATTTCTCTAGAGGATGACTTGAATTTTGGGATGCTACGTAAATGGATATATATTTATTTATGTGTGTACTAAGGTGGATGGAGTATGATGAGAAAAATACTGTGGTAGACTTTATAGGTAAGCTTTTTTTTCTTAAATTTTTTTTATATTCTTTACAAAGTTTAGCGAGTTTGGCATTTTTTTTTTTTTTATCAATTCTATCTCTAGCTCTCATCTTGCTTCCAAATTTTTATTCCGTCTCTTTGTAATGTGTAGGAATTGACCGCACGCGCATCGTAATAGCGCCCCCACCCCTGAGTTCCTTTACAACTAGGTCCACTTGCCTAGTGGCAAGTTTGGCAATTAAGTGAGCCATTCTTTAAATTTTTATCTATTTATCCAATAAACATATTTTAACGTTCAATAATATTTTTCGACCTCATTTGGAATACTTTTTTTTTAAACCTTTATATAATTGGTTTAATTTTAGATGGGGAAAAAAGGGAAGTCGGCCCAAAAGTTTCTTTCGTTCACATTACTTCCTCGTGGCCAAAGCTGAAATTGCGAAAGCATTTTCTTGAGTAGGACCAGCCACTCCTTTGATGACCGACATGGGAGACAGTGACACTACATCTTTAAAGCTCCTCTAGATGCATGCACCATGTGTAAAGGCTATTTGAACAGAAAAGGAAGAAAGTTCAACTAGAGGAAGTAGAATACTCAAAGATCTCAAAAGAAATCAAATGAAGATGGTGGTTTTATTATTATTGTGATAGGCCTAAGTTGGCCCGTTCGCCCATGCTGGGCCTAAAAGCCCGGCTCACAAGATTAGGGCCCATGGATGAAAGAATATAAATAAGGGACACGTTCCTTTTTGGAGGGGACGTATATAAGGGAAAATAAAGAGGGAGGAACGCACCTTTTGGCATAACGTACGTTCCTCCTCCCTCTCTCCCTCAAAAACGTTCCAAAAAGTAAGAACAATGCATAAGAGGCGACACCCATCTTCCCTTTAAGACGAATTGACATCATCAGATCTAACTGGATCCGAATTTCTTCCCCGATCTTTAGCATTGATGTTTAATCTGTGGCTAATAAGGTACGCTCGATTCCGTGGTGTGCTTTAGGATCGGTGATACATGTTTTTTCCAGGGCTCGGCTTCCGCATAAGTTTAGGGGTTGGTGTCGGGTGGTGGTGGTTGCGTGAAGGGTAGAGAGCTGATATTTCTTTTTGGGGAGTAGCCGCCACTGTTGGATGGGGGATGTTATGTGATTTTCTTTAGGGGTCGTAGTATCTTTTTGGGATGAGGCCGAGTGTGGCTGAAAATCTTGACCTTCTTTTGTTGTATCTACCCACGAAAAACCCATCATGATAATATGTAAATAAAAGAGGCATGGCTTATCTTTTAAATCATGATGATTAGTGGTGTGTATTTGTATCATGGTTGGTAGGGGGAGAGATGGTGACGTTTAAATTTTCTTCCGCTAATGAGTCGCGCTGGGACCGTTTTGTTTTTAAAAAAATGTGTCTACGAATTACGACGCATCTTCTAAGGAGTAACATTGGCGCTGGTGACGACCTGCGTAGGGTTCGGGGTGTCACAGCTGGCCTTTTTTGGTATCGATTTAGTGTCGAATTCGGTTTTTGGGAATTCGATAAACCCAACATTGGTATCAAAGCCGTTATTCTTTTTTTCCGATCCTTTTCCATGTTTTTCCCGACCCCTTTCATGTTTATGGATGATTTATTATTGATTTTTCGTAAAATTAATCGGCTGACACCGATCAGGCCGAAAAATCCCAACACCCAAGCACTGTTCATCCATTTTTTCGAGTTTCTATAAGTTGAAATCGATTTCTGATGGCATTGGATGGAAGGTCTCGTTGAGACGATCGCGACGAGTGGCGGAACACCGCCAAAGGCCACCGGATGCACCCCTACGCGCAACCGGATGAACCGGCGTCTTCGATGCATGCAACGCAAGCGCGTGCGTTGCACGCGAGCGTGGGGCCAACGCGTGCATGTGCGACGCACTTGCAGGGGGGGCCGTCGATGGCACGTGCAAGGCACGCGCCAACTGACGTCATCATGACGTCAACTGCACGTGTGCTGCACGTGCCGGTCAGTCCGTCTGACCCGGCCCAACCGGCCCGACTGGTCTAACCGATCCGATCGACCCGTTGACCCGTTGACTCCGACCGTTGACCGTTGACTTCGACCGTTGACCCAAAAAAAAAAAGAATCTGTTTCTTTTTCAATTATGTCTATGTGGGTTATAACTAATCCATTTTTTATTCTGCATTTGTTACATGAATCATGGAAAATTATGTATTTTCCCTTAGGTTCATTATGGATTATAAGTGATCAATTTTTAGTTTTGCATTTGTTGCAGGACCTATGATGCGTTCTGAACGGATACCTGTATTCCCGAGAACGGAAGAAGGAAGTGCAAAACTTAAAAGGCTAATGACAGAGTTAGCTAATTATCGATGGTATGACGTTGATTTAGTATCACCTGTGGTCAAAGTCAATCATATGATACAGGAAATCATCTAGAATGGTTATCTTATGCCGATTTTTGAGAATGTGCTGGCATTGATGAACACCCTTCCACCTGAATGGCAAGTAGTGTTAGATCGCCTATGGGAGATCAACGTGGTCCCAGGTTATAGGAGATTAGTAATAGCTTTTGTAAGAGAGTATTATAGGATTGAGTTAACCAAAACTTCAACCCTTAAATTGAGCGCCACATGGCGTAGAGTGAATGCGCCTTGGAGGCGACATGAAAGTTCTCCAAAAGTTTTTCCATGGTTGGCAAATGTACCTTTAGATTTCTTAGATATTTTGACTGATAGATTAGCAAGGAATTTCCCTATTTATGGAATAGATTAGTTTGAGATGTTTTGGGTGTAAATATCTTTTTCTATGTTGATATTTTCCTATATATATATTACTTAGTGTAGCGGATAGTTGTATTATGTGAAAGCATTATTATTCTATTGGATGTCAAATATTATTTGCTTTTTGTTATTGATGACTGTTGTGGGTAGTTCATGGAAGTTTTTGTAACTTTATAGAATTTATTTTGCATAAGACAATTATATTAATAATAGTTTTAAGTTAGGATTTTTGGAGGATAATTGAAAAAATAGTGACATTTTGATTCTTAAACCTTACTTGAAATTGTTTATAAATATGATGTGTCTATGCAAAGTGGATGAATAAATGATAGGCATTAATTATTCGTGCATATATGTCTGATGGTGTCAGCAACTAAGAACGTAATTGCTGATATGAACGGCAACAATTGTGAAATATTGGATATGAAGATTCAATATATGCTGGAAAAGCAAGAAGCACTAGAAGCTCTTGACGATGTTATGGAAGATCTTAAGGATGTCGTGCACCATCTTAAGCTAGTAAAGGACCGCCTAACGGCATTTGAGCCGATATTTGCAATATCGGTTCTAGCTTAGAAAGGGTTTTGAGCTCTAAGCACAAGCGTATTGATTCGTTCAATATGTGGAAATGCAAATGATCAAGTGTTAATTGCAAGAAATCAAGAGTTAACCAACACAAAAGAGGAAAACGTCGTCAAGTGAAGAAAATGTCAAGGGTGAGGTGTTACAATTGTGACAAGAAATGTCACTATGCTTGCAACTGTTATGAGCCGAAAAAGGTAAACACCTCTTGTGCATTTGAGAACTTTGCTTATGTGTCAAGTTCTGTATTATTGATTGAATCCAATCCTTTGTGGATTATAGATTCAGGAGTGACAGACCATGTAGCGAAGGATATAGGATCCTTCATGGAATTCTGATGAGTACCAACTAGAACTAAGTGGATCTATGTGTAAAATAACTCCAGAGCTGAAGTTAAAGGGATTGGCACCTGCCAATTGAATATGCGTGGTAGACGCACCTTGTTCCTACAAGATGTTTTATATGCTACAGGGATTCGTCGAAATTTAGTGTCTGTTTTGGTGTTGGTTAAGCTTGGTTTTAATATGAACTTCCATAATAGAGGTGTAGATTTGTATTTGGATACGAACTACTATAGTTGTGGTTATTTTCTGGATGGTTTTATTGTACTAAATGTTGACTATGGTGATGTCAATTTTTGTTATTCCCTTTTCACGTCTTCTACTTCATATGATAATGATGTGAATGTGTGGCATGCTAGACTTGATCATATTCGCCAACAACGTATGAATAGACTAGCCAAAGAGGGCTTGTTGGGCAACATTGAAAAAGTCAATTTGCCCATATGTGAGCATTGCTTAGTAGGGAAAATGACAAGGAAACCATTTGGAAAAGGTAAAAGAGCTGTATTTCCTCTGCATTTAATCCATTCTGACGTATGTGGTCCAATGAATATGAAAGGAATGCATGGGGCTATTTATTTCATCACTTTTATAGATGATTATACTCGATTCGGATATGTCTATTTGATTTCTCATAAATCTGAAACTTTAAGTTGTTTCAAAAGGTTTATGAACTTAGTAGAAAATCAATTAGACAAGAAAATAAAAGTATTGAGGTCCGATCGAGGTCGAGAATATTTATCTGATGAGTTCAGAAAATTATGTAATGAAAAAGGAATAGAAAAACAATTGTCTATTCCATATACTCCACAACAAAATGGTGTTGCGGAAAGAAGAAACAAAATCCTACTGGAAATGGTTAGGTCCATGATAGCGCATGCTAACTTACCTATCACTTTTTGGAGTGATGCGTTGTTAACTGCTACCTATATACTTAACCGAGTGCCTTCTAAATCAGTTACTTCCACTCCATATGAGTTATGGACAGGTAGAAAACCGGACTTAAGTTTTTCTTAAGCCATGGGGTTGTGCTTCCTATACTCATGAGCCCTCTCACAAGTTTAGGAAATTGGGTCCCAGAGGAAAGAAGATTATTTTCATAAGATACTCCGAACACTCGAAAGGGTATGTGTTCATAGGTGAGAAGGAAAGTGGGAGTATAGCTAAATTTGAATCACGAGATGTCACATTCTTAGAGGATGAATTTCCTAAGAAGGGCGAAATAGGGGAAGATTACTTCATATATGAAACCTTGGATCAAGATAACGATATTAGTGGAATTCATCCAAGTGAGAGTAATATGAGAAGTGATGAATTAAACTCAACACATTCTCAATTACAATCACATGATGTGATGACATCATCATTATCTAATCCTAGTGGGAGCATAATGGGGAATGATGTGCAAAGTGTACAATCTCCCACACGGTGAACAAGTCGTCAAAGTATTCCCCGTCGACGTTTTGAAATTGAAGGGGAAACTTTTATGATTGCTCCGCAAGATGAGGATGAGCCAAGAAATATTAATGAGGCTCTAAATTGCCATAATAAGGAAAAATGGATTCATGCAATGGAAGAGGATATTGAGTCAATGAAGTCAAACCAAGTTTGGAAACTGGTTGATCTTCCAAAAGGACGCAAAGCTATTAGGAACAAGTGAGTTCTCAAAATAAGGCGAAAAGTTGATGGTTCGATAGAAAGGCATAAGGCTCGCATTGTGGCGAATGGGTATAATCAACAAGAATGAATTGATTATGAAGAAATATTTTCTCCTGTAGTGAGATTTACCTCGATTCGCATTATTCAGGCAATAGTGGCTAGTATAGATCTTGAGTTACATCAAATGGATGTAAAGACTACTTTCCTCAATAGAGAATTAGAGGAAGAAATATATATGGAACAACCTGCTGGTTTCATAGTGAAAGACCAAGAAGAAAAAGGTATGTCGACTTTTGAGGTCGATATATAGCCTCAAGCAGTCATCAAAACAATAGTATATACGTTTTCATAATACCATAATGGCATATGACTTTACAATGATTGATGAGGATCATTGGGTATATATCAAAAGATCCAAGGATCAATTTGTGATCATATCATTATATGTTGAAAATATATTCATTGCCGGAAGCAATATGGAGTTGGTTAATATTGTCAAGAGTTGGTTGTCTTCCAACTTTGAGATAAAGGATATGGGTAAGGCTACATACATTCTTGGAGTTAAGATTTCAAGAGATCATTCAAATAGATCGTTATCTGTTTCGCAAGAAATATATATAAATAATGTTCTTGAACAATTTCGTATGTAAGATTGTAAACCCATAGACACTCCTATTGCAAAAGGTGAAGGATTGAGCCATAGATTGTGTCCAAGAACTCCACAAGAAAAAGAACAAATGAAACATGTTCCTTATACTAATGATGTTGGGAGCTTGATGTACGCTATGATGTGTACAAGACCTGACATATGTTTTGCAGATGGAATGGTGAGAAAATACCAATCCAATTCAAGTCAAGCACATTGGAAAGTCGTTAAAAGAATACTAAGGTATCTAAAGGAAACTGCTAATTATACGCCGAGTTATCAAGGAAATGATCTACGACTCTAATGCTATTCTGATGTTGATTATGGAGGAGATTTAAATGAAATGAAATCTACCTCTAGCTTTGTTTTCTTACTAAATAATTGCGCCATATGTTGGAGCAGTAAGAAACAAACATGTATAACCTTGTCCACGATGGAAGTTGAGTTCGTGGCATTATCAGCAGCATTACAAGAATGAGTTTGGCTTAAGAGATTTTTGGATCATTTAGGTGTTATTGGAAGTGCTGCAGATCCATTATTAGTTAACTATGACAGCCAAGTAGTTATAGCACACACCAAAGATCCAAAATATCATGGCAAGACCAAACACATATATACCAAGTATAACTTTGTCAAAGATATGGTTGCACGGAAGGATGTGAACTTACAGTACATATTATGCATAGAATGGTAGCAGATCCTATGATAAAGTCAATACCTAGAGATGTGTTTTGTGGCCATATGAAATCTCTAGGATTGCGTAGAGGCTAATGTATTGAATATTGTAATTTCCCTAAGTGTTCACATTTGATGAATTTGTGTTTTCATCATTAATGCCTATGAATCTTTATTTGATCTTTATGCATCTTAATGCTCAGTGCATTATATTAAGTTGAAAAAGTATGTCGGATGGATAAAAGATTAGCCCACTCACACGGGTAATTGCCTCTATTTACTGTGTGATAAATAGAGATAAGACTATTTTAAGCTTATTATCTAGGTGATAATCGAGAGCTCAAGCTTAAAATATATTTGTCGCCTGAACTGGGTGTTAAGATGAGGACATAATATTTACTATGCCCGAAAGTAAAATAACCCACATATTTTACTTTATCTGTTTATGATGCCAGATGTGAGTTTTGATGAATTTTGTGAATGAGTAGATACATGAACTCAAGTTAAACATTGGATATGTCTGAACTATCATATGTACGGTATTGAAGGTGTAGACATACGCTCCATGGGAAATGAGTTAATACCGTAATACGTATTTCATATTACGTATGCATGAAACGACCAATAAAAGTGGCAAAAGTTTGATCTCAACTTTTATGTCGTGTGAGACTCTTGAGGAAAAGAGTTCCTCAATTTAGTGCCCTCATGACTTTTACTTATTCTCAAGATTTCTATTTAGTGTTTGCTATCTTAGGATGTTGCCAATAGTCATGAGTTGATTCGATCTAATGGGACATTTCTAGAAAAGCAAGCTGAACTGAAATTGAGAGTTTGAAGGAAAGAGGAATATCGAATTTGGAGAATCACATTGTAGTTTTGTATTCACTAGTTAACCAATTATGACTGTCTTTAGATAATCATAATTGTGAATACAATATATATATATATATATATCATCGTTTAAAAAAGATCAAGAGAGATATAAATGTGATCGATCGATCGATCTAGGGTACTACATACTAAATCTACTCAGAGTGTGATACCTATTATGAGTTGCTATATATTCCTAACAAATGTTTGGCAATGAGCTCTCAAAGTATGCTGGTCGCACGAATTATTCACCGGTATGAATGTTGAAGAGAGATAAAGAGGATCCTGTTTGGCCCACCATGTGCAAGTGGGAGATGATGGTTTTATTATTATTGTGATTGGCCTAAATTGGCCTGTCCGCCCATGTTGGGCCTAAAAGCCCGGCCCACAAGATTAGGGCCCATTGATGAAAGAATATGATGAAGGGACACGTTTTTTTTTTTTTTTGGAGGGGACATATATCAGGGAAAATAAAGAGGGAGGAATGCACCTTTTGGCATAACGTATGTTCCTCCTCCCTCTCTCCCTCAAAAACGTTCCAAAAAGAAAGAATAGTGCGCAAGAGGCGACACCCATCTTTCCTTTAAGACGAATTGACATCATCAGATCTAACGGGATCAGAATTTCTTTCTCGATCTTCAGCATTGATGTTTAATCTATGGCTAACAAGGTACGCTCGATTCCGTGATATACTTTAAGATCGGTGATACATATTTTTTCCCGAGCTCGTCTTCCACATAAGTTTAAAGGTTCGATTTAGTGTCAGATCCGGCTTTTAGCAATCCATTAAACCCAATAGAAGACAATGAGACAAATAAGGATGTGATTTGCCTTTATATAATTGGTTTACTTTTGGATGGGGAAAAAAGGTAAGTGGGTTCAAAAGTTTCTTCAGTTCACGTTACTTCCTCGTGGCCAAAGCGGAAATTGCGAAAGCATTTTCTTGAGTAGGACCAGCCATTCCTTTGATGACTGACATAGGAGACAGTGACACTACATCCTTAAAGCTCCTCTGGAAGCATGCACCAAGTGTGAAGGCTGTTTGAACAGAAAAGGAAGAAAGTTCAACTAGAGGAAGCAGAATACTCAAAGATCTCATAAGAAATCAAATGAAGACAATGAGACAAATAAGGATGTGATTTGCCTAGTTGCAAGTTTGGCAATTAAGTGAGCCATTCTTTAACTTTTTTTTTATTTATTAAATAAACTTAGTTTAATGTTCAATAATATTTTTCGACCTCATTTGGAATACTTTTTTTAAAAAAAAAAAAACCTTTATATAATTGGTTTATTTTTGGATGGGGAAAAAAGGTAAGTGGGCTCAAAAGTTTCTTCGATTCATGTTACTTCCACGTGGCCAAAGCGGAAATTGCGAAAGCATTTTCTTGAGTAGGACCAGCCACTCCTTTGATGACCGACATATGGGAGACAGTGACACTACATCCTTAAAGCTCCTCTGGATGCATGCACCATGTGTATAGGCTGTTTGAATAGAAAAGGAAGAAAGTTCAACTAGAGAAAGCAGAATACTCAAAGATCTCATAAGAAATCAAATGAAGACAATGAGACAAATAAGGATGTGATTTGCCTAGTTGCAAATTTGGCAATTAAGTGAGCCATTCTTTAATTTTTTTTATTTATTAAATAAACTTAGTTTAACGTTCAATAATATTTTTCGCCCTCATTTGGAATACTTTTTTTTAAAAAAAACCTTTATATAATGGGTTTATTTTTGGATGGGGAAAAAAGGTAAGTGGGTTCAAAAGTTTCTTCGGTTCACGTTACTTCCTCGTGGCCAAAGCGGAAATTGCGAAAGCATTTTCTTGAGTAGGACCAGCCACTCCTTTGATGACCGACATATGGGAGACAGTGACACTACATCCTTAAAGCTCCTCTGGATGCATGCACCATGTGTAAAGGCTGTTTGAACAGAAAAGGAAGAAAGTTCAACTAGAGAAAGTAGAATACTCAAAGATCTCATAAGAAATCAAATGAAGACAATGAGACAAATAAGGATGTGATTTGCCTAGTTGCAAATTTGGCAATTAAGTGAGCCGTTCTTTAACTTTTTTTATTTATTTATTAAATAAACTTAGTTTAACGTTCAATAATATTTTTCGACCTCATTTGGAATACTTTTAAAAAAAAAAAAACCTTTATATAATTGGTTTATTTTTGGATGGGGAAAAAAGGTAAGTGGGCTCAAAAGTTTCTTCAGTTCACGTTACTTCCTCGTGGCCAAAGTGGAAATTGCGAAAGCATTTTCTTGAGTAGGACCAACCACTCCTTTGATGACGGACATATGGGAGACAGTGACACCACATCCTTAAAGCTCCTCTGGATGCATGCACCATGTGTAAAGCCTGTTTGAACAGAAAAGGAAGAAAGTTCAACTAGAGGAAGCAGGATACTCAAAGATCTCAGAAGAAATCAAATGAAGACAATGAGACAAATAAGGATGTGATTTGCCTAGTTGCAAATTTGGCAATTAAGTGAGCCATTCTTTAACTTTTTTATTTATTAATTAAATAAACTTAGTTTAACGTTCAATAATATTTTTCGACCTCATTTGGAATACTTTTTTTTAAACCTTTATATAATTGGTTTATTTTTGGATGGGGCAAAAAGGTAAGTGGGCTCAAAAGTTTCTTCGGTTCATGTTACTTCCTCGTGGCCAAAGCGGAAATTGTGAAAGCATTTTCTTGAGTAGGACCAGCCACTCCTTTGATGACCGACATGGGAGACGGTGACACTACATGCTTAAAAGGCTGTTTGAGATTCTCCTTCGAAGGCATGTTCTCCTACTTAGATAGTCCAAATATTCTCCTCCGTTTTCAATAAGTGTTGTTTAATTTTCCTTTTTTAATTTCCTTTGTGTAGATCTTGTGGATTTCTCTTTGCCTGTGCTTTTTTCCTGGTGAAATAAGGGGAGAGATCTCAGTACTTTGGGCATACACTACTCAGGTGGTTTGGCACGGTTAGGAGGATTCAAGAATTTTGCATCAGTATCAAGTCTATCTAGTCAACAAACTATTAACATAACTTCATAATTGTGATTCAAGGACTTCACATAGTAAATCTGTTTGATTTTTATGGGACTTTTTAGTAGATAAGTGATGGTATCTATAGTAAAATCTTTTATAGGAATACCCCATGTAAATTCATGTTGGAAAATTTAGGGTTGGATCGGGCTATGTAAGGTTCACAACAATTCGTAATTTTATTAGAAAATGTGAAAGAATGCAAAAGAGATTGAGGATGTGGCATTACAAATGTATTTTTATCTCGAGTCAAATTATCGGCAGATTTGATCGCTCGTATTTTCATGTAAATGTGAATGAGGCCTTTGAGCGAAGAATTTAGGTATCGATAATAATTTTTCTTAAATATTAGTAAGTTAATATTTCTTTTTAAATCATCCCATGGGTGAAATTTATTTATTTTTATCAATGATTCTGGACTCCATATAAAACCAGTTTCGCGAATTGTTAGTCTGCACTGTAGAATTTTCTTGGACATTGGCATTGCAACCTGACCTGTTTTGTCCCGATTCGTCCTTGTAGAAGCGCGGGAAAACGTGGCGTGCGGTGGGACAGAAAAGCAAAAGCGATGAAGAGAAAAAGGCAGGGGAGTCGAGATTCAAGGGGAGGCCGACCCAACAGGAGAGGAATGGGCAATTTCGGGAGCAAAAGGCGAGAGCAGATATTCTCGTCTCTCTTTCTCTCTCTCTCTACTGTGTACAGTTCCTTCGTTCAATAATTTTTGCTTTTTCGGCAACCAAAGGGCGCACCGACACAGCGGGCTCGCACGTGCCGAGCCTCGTAGGACCGCGGGCTCGCACGTGTCGAGCCTCGACTGTGGTCCTACGCACGCTCGAGGCGGGACCCACCTCCCCTATACCCCCAATAGAGACAAGAGACCATAAATTTGCAGGTTAAAATGATTAAACTGATAAATCGTCAAAAAATATTTGGTTAAATTTATCAAATTAAAAGGTTTAAGACTGAATTGATCAATATAAAATAGATTTATCATTGAATTGGTCCTCATAAAATATGTTCGGAACTTTTTGGATGATTATTCCATTAAAAAATAACTGTGGAGTTAAAAAATGCTTCATATTTCTAGCAATTTCCTTGTCAAGACTCAAGAATAGAAGCGTCCAAACTTAAATGTTTCGTGTCCCCAGTCGAGGCACCGTCCGGGGTTGGATGTCTTCATTGATCGTCTGTCTCTGTAAACAATATCATCAATATGAAATCATGATTGTACGGTACATGATATAAAATTTCCCAACTCTCTGTCCTGTCGTCCGCAACAATCACTTCTTGCCCACATCCTCATTTTAAATTAAAAATTGTTGACGAGTTGACCAAAACAGACTATAGAGGGCCATTATAACGAGAGTCCACCTGATGAATATTCGCATTTCTTTGCAAGGCTGTTTCAGTAGCTATAGCATCACTCACCGGTTTGCTCAGTTCTTCTTGGTAAGGTTTGTGAAAGCACCTCCTTCGACTCTTCCAGTCAATCATATCTCGCTGAATTCCGTTTTCAATCATCTTGATCTGGTGCTAGGATCTATAATCTTGTTGATCTATCGTGATGAAAAATTGTGTCTTTTATAATAAGGTTCCATCTTTCGGAAGAGTTATCAACTTTTTTGTATGAATTGATTCTTAGAAATGTCTTTCTGAACTTACATCTTGTGTTGAACTACACAGTTTTCTTGATGGAGAACAATTGTCCAGGAAATTGTGCGGGTTTCCCGTACTTCCCTCCTCCATCGGCAATGGTCACTCCTATTTCGGCATCGGCCACTCCTATTTCGGCATCGGCCAACGACACTCCATGGTGGAAAGATGGCAAGTGGGTTATCCTCGCCATAGTCTCTGTCGGTGGCCTACTCAAAGTTCTCCATTCCATCTATCGTCAAGCTCTTAAAGACAAAACCGCCACTGCGAAGGAAAGATCGAAGTCTACAATTAAGATTCGACACAGCATCAATCCGCCGTCAGAGACCGGCTCCAAAGCATAATAATTTGGGAGCTTCTATGCATGTTTGTGTGTGAAACTTGAATGTTGCAGTGACAGATCGTCCACTGTACTGCAGAACAATGGAGATTCAATGTAATGAATAATTTTTGTGCCGGAGGGTTTATCGAATTCCTTCTTATAATTTACGGAAAATTCCATGGTTCATCAAGAAATGGTTCTTTACATCGTAATGAATCATCACTCTGCATCTTTTCTATCTCCTATACAAAATATTGAGATACACAAAATTGGGAAAGTTTTCCGATTAGTTGATGAGATTTATTTCTTTTTTTATCTGACGACCATCGGGGAATTGAGATTAGTTTAAGAGGATTCTCCGAAACATCCTTATAACCGAGTAACCAAATATAAAAATGAAAATAACCAAAACAACTTCATATCTCCAACTCACGTTTGAAAAACAACATCAATGATTTCGGAAAAGGTACCAAAAAAATTAGGGATAAGTGCATTAGAAGTCTTACAACTTATTATGATAATGCAATTGAGTCCTAAAACTTTAAAAAAAGTGCAATTAGGTCCTAAAACTTATCACGAAAATTCAATCAAATCCTAAAACTTTCAAAATGTTCAATAAAGTCCTAAAACTTGTCTTGAAAGTGCAACCGAGTCCTAAAACTTTCAAAAAGTGTAATCAATGGAATGACTTAGATTGAACCATTTTGATGAGTTTTAGGACTTGATTGCACTTTTTGAAAATTTTATGACTTAAATGCACTTTGTGACAAATTTTAGAACTTAATTGCAATTCAAGATGATCCTATGAATCCTATGAATCATAGGATTCATAGGATTTATAGGACTTCAACTTACTCAAGATGCTATTCAAGATGATCCTATGAATCCTTTCCTTGTTGAAACTGAAAAGCAACAGATTCAAGCATTTTCAGCTTTAAGGCTCCAAGAGGAATCGTTTTATAGGCAAAAGTCTAGAGTTCGGTGGTTGAAAGACGGGGACCTAAATACTAAATTTTTTCTCCGAGTCGTGAACAGGAGGTACCTCCAAAATAGAATCATCTCCTTAACCAATGGGGATGTCACCACCTCCGACCCGGTGGAAGTTCAAAAGATGTCCGTCGATCACTTTCGTGATCTTTTGGCTGCTCCCCCTTCTTCATCTTGTCCAGTGAAGGAGGAGATTCAAGCTATTCTTAATCACGCCCTGGATGCGGAACAGGTTTGTTTTCTATCTAGGCCTATTACGGATATGGAAATCAAGGAAACTCTTTTCTCTCTTGCAGTAGGGAAAGCCCCTGGTCCTGATGGATTTAATGTTGATTTTTTCAAGCATTCTTGGGATATTGTTGGTACTTCGGTAATATCAGCAGTTAGAGATTTCTTTGAAACGGGCGAGCTATTGAAACAAATTAATGCTACCATTCTTGTTTTAGTGCCCAAAATCCCTAATGCTTCAACTGTCCATGACTTTCGGCCAATTGCTTGTTGCAACACTATATATAAATGCATCACTAAGCTCATTGCAAACCGGATGACTCATGTGCTGCCTAGCATCATTAGTTCGACCCAAAATGCTTTCGTCAAGGGGAGACACATTAGTGATAATATTTTGCTAGCCCAAGAACTTTTCAGTGGCTTCCACCATGACCCCTATCGGGCCAAATGTGCTATTAAAGTGGACTTTCGGAAAGCGTATGACACGGTGAGATGGGATTTCATTGAAGTATGCATGCAGGCTTTCGGTTTCCCTCAGAGTTTTATTGATCGAATTATGGCTTGCATAAAAACCCCTAAATTTTCCATATCCTTGAATGGTGACCTCCATGGTTTTTTCGCAAGTGGGAGAGGTATTCGTCAAGGAGATCCAATGTCGCCATATATTTTTACCTTAGTAATGGAAGTTTTTACCGGTTTGCTGGATATCCAAACAAGCCACCCCTCGTTTCGGTTTTTTTGGCGGTGTAAATCTTCCATGCTTTCCCATCTATTTTTTGCCGATGATGTGCTCTTATTCTCGGAAGCAAGCATTGCCTCTGTGGATCTGTTGAACGCTGGGATTGACTCATTTTCTAATTGGAGCGGTTTGGCGCCGAACATGAGTAAGAGTGAGGTATATCTATTCGGTGGATCGCCTACTTTGCACAATGACATCTTGAACAAGCTAGGTTTCTAGGTTGGTACCCTTCCCTTTCGGTATCTTGGAGTCCCTGTTATTTCCACGAGATTAGCAAAGGCGGATTATGTGGCTTTGGTAAATGCAATTACAGCTCGGCTCCAATCTTGGACGCACAGATTTTTGTCGCTTGCCGGTAGAATCCAGCTTATAAAATCGGTTCTCCACTCTATTCAAGTATATTGGGCGAGTGTTTTTTTTTTGCCGTGTGCTGTGCTAGATCGTATTGAAAAACTTTTTCGCCAATTTCTTTGGAAAGGACCAACTATGGGTCCTGGGGGGGCCAAAGTCTCCTGGAGTGATGTATGTTTGCCAAGGAAGGAAGGTGGACTTGGGATTCGGTCGTTAAAGGAGAACAACATAGCCTCGATGCTTAAACACATTTGGATTCTCTTCTCAGATAAAGAATCACTTTGGTGCAAGTGGATTCACTCCATTTTCCTAAACCGCAAGAACTTTTGGGTGGTCCCTATTCCGACTCATTGTTCTTGGGCTTGGAAAAAACTCCTCCGTCTTCGGGACGTATATCAACAATAGTTTAGATGGAAAATTGGCAATGGTCGAACTGCTTCCTTCTGGTTTGATCCGTGGCACATCAATGGTCCTCTCTATAAGGTATTTTCCGACCAGGATATTTATCGTTCGGGCATATCTCGGGTTACTTCCGTAGCTGACGCCTTCTCATCTCCGATGGGCTGGTATGTTATTAACATCTTGGCTGGATGGTGGGATCCTCTTCCTATCTTCAACCAGAGTGAAGACCGAATCCAGTGGATTCATCATCCCTCGGGCCGCTTCTCTTCAGCCTCTGCTTGGGATCTTTTGAGACCTAGAGGCAACGTTGTTCCTTGGTCTTCTTTTGTTTGGAGTTCTACTATGCCGCCTAGATACCAGACTCATTTGTGGCTTATCACCCGCAAGAGGTTGCCGACCCAGGTTCTACTTGCTTCGGTTGGTAGGCTCTCTTGATTACTTGTCCCTTCTGTTCATGCAGGCCGGATTCAGTAGATCACTTATTTTTTGCTTGTCATGTCCCTGGTAATCTAGCTGCTTATTGGGCGGCAAAATTTAATATTTCTTGGCGCAACAAATTGTGGCTTGAGAACTTGGATTGGGCGACTAGACGCTTCTCGGACAAAAACTTCTATGATGTGTTGGCCCGATTTAGTTATGGAGCTCTTTGTTATATTATTTGGAAGGAGCGTAACAATATCATCTTCCGTAATCAGACTCTGTCCATACCGGCAATGAGGATACATCTCCAGAAAGCCGTTAAGGATAAATCGTCGACCCTGAAGAATGTTGTGGATAATCCTAAGAACAGAAGGCTGCAACGAAGCTGGGACTTGAGTCCGTCTATCTTTCGTTGATAAAGGGTTTTTAGTTTTGGCTTGGTCTTTTGTTTCTTAGTTCAGTGTGTTTTTTTGGAACTTGGCACCCTTACACTCTCCCGCGAATTGGGTCCTTTTGAGTGTTCGTTTTGGTGGTGCCAGGCTTTTCTTGTACTTTGTGCAAAATCTTATCAATACAAATCTTACCTTACCAAAAAAAAAAAATTGCAATTTTTGAAAGTTGTAGTACCTAATTGCATTTTCATGAAAAATTTTAGGACTTCTAATGCACTTATCAAAAAAAAAAAAAAATTAGAAACCTATAGTATTGGTATCAATTCGGTCTTAAATCTTTCAATTGGAAAAATTTAATCTTAAAATTTTTTGCATTCACACCAATTTAATTTATCCGGCTAATTTAACGCAGGAATTAGTGAAGTGGACATCAATAGTCCTAATTATTATTGAAAACAACACAATTTCAATTATCTTTTTATCTTTGAAAGTTGATCTATATATTGACACAATAATATCTTCTTAGTGTTAATCTATTTTATGTCATAATTATACATATTTTGATATATAATAATCTTCAGATAATTTGTTTCCCTTGTTATCATCCTTTCTACATATTTGAGGAATCCAACTTAGTGGAAATATCCCACTTAGTGAATGTTCTATTTCGTATTTCTTGATGAAACTGGGTCTATAAATTTCTTGATACCAATGAGAATCTAAGTGGCAGAGATGTCACAGATTCTCTTAAAATAGTAATGATGCCATCAAATAATCACTTTCCTTTCTTGCATCATCTTGTAAATTGTGGCAAAAGCAAGCTTTATAATACAGCTCCACAATTATCTATTTTTCTATAAAAGTCATAAATCTATTGCACTTATGTTAATTTAGTCATAAATCCTTTAATTGCACTAATTGAATCCTAAATGTTTTCATGTTTTGCTAATTGAGTCTATCCAATCAATTTTGATAGGAAGATTGTGACATGACAATCTAGTTAGCGTCAAATACCTTATGTGGCGTTCTGACGTTGATGTGGAAAACTTTTTTTTTAAAGTTTTTCTATTTTTAATTCATTTTCTTTCCTTTTTTTGTACTTTTCTTCCCATTTTGCTCGTTGTCACAACTATTAGGTTAAGCTAATGGATTACTAAGCATTGTGCTTGCCACAGGCTCTCCCAAGTCCTACCAATCACAACTTGGTACTCAATCAAACATGTAATTAGGCTTACCTTTTGGAGTCATTACTAATCGGTTATGGGTCAATTAGACACCCAAGTAAAATGTGGGAGTACATTTTACTTCTGCAATGGATTTGAGGACTTAATTACGCTAGATTAATCTGTCATTCTTTCGGTACATTTTCTGTTTATTTCGAAAATATTTTGCTTGCAATCTTTGTTGGTTTTTAACCAACGCCACTAACATGTAAGGGTTAATCATATGCGTACCTAAACAATAAAGTGACACTCATAAATCAAAACAGTAGATAGATTGTTAGAAGATTTTGAGAACCTAGATGTGCTAAGTAAGCAAAGCGTATTCCTATCCATCACCAGGAGGTTTCTACAAACTTTCACTTTAGAAAAATATGCATACAGAATGCATGAATGTTGTGCATGATTCTGCATGAAATAATGACTAACTGATATGAAATTTATATTATCTTTTGTATTTTTTTTGTTTGCTTAACACGCCTAATTAAAAATAATAATAAACCCTAGAATTCTATGTCAAAAAGAATTGACTCACATGCTCTAACTAAATAACTAAATGATTGTCACGAGCTTCCTTCCGGGTGTATACCGTTCCTAAATTGTCCAATTGAGAATGGAAATAACATGTTTCATTTCCTTTCCACAGATGATAATTGCGGTAAGTCACCCAAGGGGTAGTAACCACCACCCACGAAGCATAATGAAATGGAGTCCGTTGATTCTACAAAAAAAAAAAAGTAAATATATTTAGCCATAGCGACAACATTTGCAATTGAGAAAACATGATGAGGCCGAATCATTATCTTCAGTATAACAAGATGTATATCGTTCCTGAAAGGAATTCAATTGGCTATAGAAATAACATATTTGATTTCTATTGTAGATAACAAATGGAAGGTCAGGCCATAATGGGGTAAATTAATGCAATCCATAAGGGGAGTACCTGTTTGATTAGGTGTTATTTTTTCTATTTCACTGGTGTATGTCAGACCAGTCTTATTTCCTCCGTAGGAGGAGCCTTTCTCCAACAAGCTGATGGATTCAAAAGAAACATATACCATCGAACAATGGTGGGGAAATAATTTTACGAGCGCTGACTCCAAACATTGAAAAAGGAATATCAAGCAACTTCAAAGGAGCAGTTGTAAGATCCAAGTGGCAAAATAGAAGAAGGGTAAGACGGAAATGTCTGACACTTGAAGAGCAAACACAAGGGTAACGTTGTATGATTCCTAATCTTCTTGCCTCAAGTGCCATTCATTAGTATGGTCTCTCTTATTACTTTGCCGGTTCGCCTAGCCACCATGGTGTGGGTAAGTACCTCTTTCCCCAAAACTCTTTTCATAGCAATAAAAAAAAAGAAAAAAAGAGAAAAAAGAAGCAATCTTACAAAGCAGTAAGGTGCTTAGTGCTTTTCCAAGTTCAATTTCAAGGAAAAAAAGAAGAACATGAAAGAAATTTGAAAATCAGTGTCTTCATAATGTTTTGAATGACATTCTTTGATTGAAAACTGTTTTTCAATGCATGTACATGCATTGGTACATGCATTATGAATAAAAAATCCCCACAAAGGATAGTTTGAATTGTTAGGATGAACATATGAGTGAATTGTGTTAGAGAAGTCCCACATCAGAGAATTAATGTAGTGTGGAGCAGTTAATATGTCCTAGTTGGTCTATAACTCATAGGCTTAAGTTTTTGAATGATGGTGGGTCCAATTGGATATATTGATTGGCTCGAACTTGGGCTGCCTCTTGGCGATTTCCTCCGGTGAAGGTATTAGGCTTTTATTTCTCATTCCCAACAACTGGAATCAAAGCCTATGGTTGTAGTTTCTGAGTAAGTGGGCATTGTGGGGTAGCAACGCAGGCCTATAGAAGTTGATATAGAACGATGCTTGAATTAAGAGGGAGCAGACCTAACGTCAAACTCATACTTGTGGGGAAAATTGTTAGGATGTATGTGTGAGTAAGTTATGTTAGAGAAGTCCCACATCAAAGAATTGATGTGATACTGAGTAGTTGATATATCATAGTTGGTCCATAATTCATTAGCTTAAGCTTTTGAGTGAAGGTAGGTCCAACTAGATATAGTGACGGCTTGGACTTCGGCTTTCTTTTGACGATTTCCCTGGTAGAAAGTATCGAGCTTCTACTACGCACTCCTAGCATGAAACAAGTGATTTTGCCAAGTACAAGGGAATGTTGAATATGCCAAATGATAGCACTTAGGATGACAAAAAGCAAGCTATATCCAAATATGTGATATCCTGATTTTCAACCCTATTTTCGATGAAATGAAATGAGCATTTCATCGATGCGCCTATAGTCTTTTTCTCTGAGCTGATTACTCATGAGATAACTAATCTATTAAGTGAAACTGTTAAGAAATCTAAACGCGACAAACTTGAGAATTCGACCAGAAATCGACTACTTGACCATGCTAATTTGCAAGGGTCAATGCAGCACTATTAAAATCGATTAATGATCAAAGATATGTCGATTCAACAAATGCATATAATTAAAGTGTGGGTGATTCCACCTAATTGCAAAATTCTCGTTGAATGGCACTAAACCGATTTTTCTGTTATTTTTGTACCTTGTGCTTGTATCTGAAATATCGAGATTTTCATGACAACCAAGAGTTGCCTATGAGTTGAAGATGTGCAATGTGGATCGAAAATAATCGATCACGAGTCAAATGAGCTAAAAATTCCTAAAAGTTACCCAGTAGATTAGGTCACGCTAAATTTGTGTCTAGTTTAAATTAACCATGAAATTGAACTCGATTTTAGAAATTGAAAGTTCTGTCATGTTATGATTTATTTTAGGAACGTTAACTCATCCTCCAAAGAAATTTTGACAAACCCAAATTTTTGGAGAAAAATCAAGATTTGGCGAAATTGGACAGGGAAATTCAGATAGGCCAAATTGGGTGTATTTTTGCCTTCAAGTTGGATCAATTGGCAAGGAAAACTATGGAATTTGATGTGGGCATCCTCCTTGGCATTTTGGCCTTTGAATTGAGACCAACTGAATTGAATTTGAAGTGAATTGAAGGGAAATGCTTGGAAATCCATAATTGTGACATCTTGAAATTCGAGCCATCTGAGGGATGAATGAATTTGAATTTCGTCAATGCATTGTCAGTTGATCTCACTTGGAATTGATCATTCACGAGATATTAACCTTGAGGGGAAAGGCTAATGAGAACAAAACTTGTGTGACTAAATAACTTGACTTGGGAAAATGACTTGACTGTGAAAATGATCCTATAAATAGGCAAGCCGATTTCAAGGACGACTAAAAGTTGAGTTACGGATAGAACATAATAGAACAAAGGGTGATTCTGTTTACTGTTATTAAGCCCACGAATGACCCTAGGTCGATCCTTGGTAATCGTGTACTTTGAAATAAGAATCTATCCTCCGCAATTTCATGTAGTCAAGGACGTTCATGTGTCAAGATGTTTTGAACGTGATTTGGCACAAGTCGGTTATGCGTGAATCCTCAAAGCCGCCTGTTAGTTTGAGTTGCACCTAAAATAGCATTAAGGGGAAATTAACATGGCATGAGAACCCAAGATTGGACTTCGAATTATTGGGAAAGTCCAGGATGGACTTTGGACAGTGCTACTTCATCGGTCGATAGCCGTTGGTTAAGCCGAGTGTTGGGAAAAAGGACTTACGCTCCAAGGGATCAAGCCTGTGAAGATGTGGGCCAAGCAAAGCCAGTGTGGGCCTTAGGCCTGAGGGGGGAGAGCCAGCATGGGAGGCTTGAGCAAGCAAGTGAGCCGATTGGGCCCAACCCATTATTTTATCTTCCAAGCCCATTACCAAGCCTTAAGCCCATTTGAGCCCAACCAATTCCAAACCTCGCTACTATTCATTTCCAAGACCATTTCTTAGGCTCGCCCATCAATTTCGGCCCAATGGTAGGTTGGGAATTTGTGCAAGGTGGGAATGACCAGTTTGCCCTTAAAAGCATGTGGATAGGGGTAAAGGAAGAGAGAGAAGATGATGTCACTTTGCATGGGGACTTGGGGCAAGCCTTTATAGTCTTCTTAGAGAGTGCACCAGCCCTCACTTCACACTTTTTCTCCTCTCTTCAACTCATTTCGATCGGAGCTCTCTTTCCCCTATTTTCCCTTTCTTCTGGTTTCTGTTCCAGCTAACCTTTCTCCGAAAACTTGAGTTGTTTGTTGCCTTCCCGTGAGAATCAGCCTTCGTGCCACCCACCATCATACTCAGAGGGCCCAAACAGTTCAGGAGGACTCGGCCACTCATCAAACGGAGTTGCCAGCCGACCAGTCAACTGGCCAAAAGAAACCGCTCGCCGGTCCGTCAATCTGCCTGGCGGCTTGCACTGCTTCACCCGTTTCACCTGTTTCAGCCATTTTCTTCCCATTTTGACCAAGCCTCCATCTAGCCCAGCCACTAGTAGGTCCCCGTCGACCCCTAGGTGCCACCGGTCGTTGGCCAACCCCTCACCGAAGCTCCAGCCAAGCCCGTTCAGCTCTGTTCCTCCTCTAGCAGTCGAGTTTTTTGTGTTTCAGTGGGAGTCTGAGTTTGTTGTTGTTGTTCTAGCCTTGGGATCGCCTTGGATTGTCATGGTAAAGGTCCCCGAGTGTAGCCTCCATTGTTGCTGCCGCGTCCGTGTCTTTGGCCTGTTTAATGGGTGAGTTTAGCTCATAATCCCACGATTAGTTCCTAAAATTGCTTAAGGTTGGTTTAATTAGTGTTAGTTCTAGCTTAGGAGGTTTAATTGAGTTATGTTAGTACTAAGATAGATGGTTAGATTAAGGGTTAATATTAGTTTAGTTTAATATTGCTTTATTTGCTTAATTGTGGCTTATGTGCTTAATTAAGCTTGGTTAACTTTAATGGATTAATTGTTTTCTTTAATTAGTGTTTTTAATGACTTTTTGGTTTAATTTATTAGTTATTTAATGCTTAAAATTCACTGTTCATGCGACATTATTCACAAAAAATTGTTCACGTGCACTATTCACCCAAGAATGAAAAGTTGTCCAATTTCACGCGTTTGTCTCATGAGGTGATTTTACTGTATAAATGCATGGGCATCCACGTGAATTGAGTGATTTTGACAAAAAGGAAAATATGCTTTGTCCAAGGGACACCGAAATGGACCGCCATTAGGGGAAAATGATTTGAAATTGTATTGGCAAGCATGGTGCATTGGTTAAATGCTTGAAGATAAGAAGGGAGTCTTAATGGTGTGCTTGCGTGATCAAGAAATGGAATCCATCACCCAACAGGAGTTTGGGGGCGATGCATAGTGAGTCGTGGTGTATGCTTGCATGATCAAAAGTTGAATCGTCACCCGACGGGAGTTTGGGGGCGATACCCGGTGGGATTTAAAAGCTAGTCGTAGTAGATTCGGGACCAATATCCCGTTTTAGGAAATTGTGTGAATGGGAGTTCTAGACGTAGTCATGCCCGATGGGGCGGGATGAAGCCCGATCTTTATCGATAGCCTGGCGAGAATCGGATGATCACTGACTAGGAAGTTAGCCATGGCTGGGAGGTCATTAATAATTAGAGCACGCATGAGTGTTGAGGTCAATAGTAGTTGACTAGAAAGTTAGGCATGGCCAAGAGGTCATAAATTAATCGGACTGTCAACTGGGAGTTGATCGTGGCCAATGGGTCGTAAGAACTAGAAACATGTGTGAGTGTTGAGATGGTTGGGCCTTATTATGAGATAAAATTGTTTGGCGTGGTATGAGACGTTTCATAACAATTTTACATTATAATCGAAACCCGTGTGATCGATTGATGCATGATAGGTGGCATACTAAAGCACAAGAGCATATGAGAATCATGGCATCTTTGGTCTTAACTATGCATGAGTTGAGCACATTGTTTATGGCACGCATGCATGAATCGATAACGTGCAGGGTGTGGCAATGGCTAGGTGAGATCGCTTGTGATGTGACTCGTATGTGATTGATGAACTGCATCATCTAATGGCCATGTGCATTACGTGTATTATGTTGAGACGTAACGTGCAGGGTATGGCATACCGGGTAAGGTTGCATGCGATCTGACTATGTGGTTAGTAGTTAACCTTGGCTATTGTGATTTATTTATTATTGGTTGTTAGTCGTGGTAAGTTGTGGAGTGGTTTTGGAGAGATACTGTGGCATCCTAGAATTTTATGAAAATCCATAAGTATGCCATGAGCCATGGATAGGCGATGGAAACACCGTTATTGTATTTTTGTAGCCTTTTGATCCATGATGCGCAATGAGAATTATGGCCAAGCTTTAATGGATAAATTTCGGGAAAGAAAGTTCTATCTTTGGCCATATGTATTATAAATTGGAACTTATGGATTTATGATTTGCAAGTGTATAGCCATTTAATTTGCAATTTAGTACTTTGATTTAATAGGGATTTAATTAGTTTTTAAAAGGGGTCAAATTGTGTATTTATTTAAGCTTGGGACTTAGGCCCAAGAGTGTTGGGCCTAGGATGGGCCTTAATGGCCGGCCCATAAGCCCATGAAGGGGGCCGTCGATTGCATGAAGGAGGGGGGGGGGGGGAATCCGGTTGCATGCCTCCCCCATTTGTCCCAAGGTGATGGCCAAGTGTCCTCCATGCAAATGGTAATGATGGCTAATGATGGAGGGGAGGAAAATTAGAGGAAGAGTGGCTGGTTTAAGCAAGAGAGAGGGAGAGAGAGAGGAGGGTTGATCCGAGAGAGAGAGAGAGGAGGGAAAGAGAAGAAAGAAAGGAAGAAAGGAAGAAGAGAAGAAGGAAGAAGGAGGGGCCGTGCGTCCGCCGTCCGTCGCCGCCGTGTCCTGTCGTCGTTGTGCTCGATGTTTGCTCGATCTAGAGGCAAGTGGGATCCTTGATCTACTCTTGCATGTTGTGCCTTGTGTGTGTGATTGAATGGTGAAAACTTTCGGATGTCTAGGATGTGAAAAATTGAAGTTTTAAGAGTGGTGTTCTAGGCCAGTGTACTGTTTTTGAGAAAACAGCTCGACCTTGGATGTTCTAGTGACTTGCATGTGATGTTCAAGTTGGATTTTGGCTTTGACTTCTAAATGAAAGTTGTTAAGGACTTATTGGAGTATAACATACTCAAATTTGGGACAAAAAAATGTATAAGTGGGTGAAATTGTTATTCTTTGGAAAGACTGGATCTGGAGATTTCGGTACCCACCTTTGATGAATGCATGGACTGTAAGGCAATCTTTTTGTTGAAATTTCACTTTGATTTCTTAACAAAAGATGTAAAGAACATCATGAGGCTTAACATATAAAAATTTAGAGAAAACAAACAAGAATAGGTAGGTGAAATCGTGGTCTTTCAGAGGTAGTTATATCTGGAAATTTGGGTACTAGGAACAGAAGTTTAAACCGCCTATATTTAATTACCTAGGACGAATCTGACTTTGATGTCTTCATGAAATATCTACCTTTATGTCTTGACTATTACATGTTCGAATTTCATAATTTTTTAAAGTCATTTGGGTATTTAATTAAAATGTTTTCTAAAACTGTGCAAGTTGGATTGTGCGAATTTCAAAGGCTGTAATGCAAGGACTATTTTGTTTTGTATGAGCCCTATGAATTATATTGTTCTAAGTGATTGAATCTTGCTGCACATGTGATGATATTTGGCATTACATATAAAATCAAAAGCTGAAATTGACTTTGTTGCCATCACATCATGTGCCGTGTTGATATTGAGACATAAATTGGTGAATTATGATAAATGAGGATACCGTCGGAGGGTGAGCCGACAATACCCCGGGAGTGTCGGGATGCATGGCCGTATGATATGATATGTATGAGTGCATGGTTGTATATGCACCTATAGCATGATGGTATATGCATGAATGATTAATGACAAGTGCATGATGGTGTATGCACATATGGTATGATGACATATGCATGGCTGCAAGGTAAGTTATGCATTGGATGCATGAGTGATATGTACCCTACTATGGTGTCATGATTGTTCTGTTTGATGCATGGAGTAGTTTAACGGATCTTTTACTTGCTGAGTGGCTGTACTCACCCCTTTGGGGACCAACATTTTAGATTAGAAAGATGCATTTCCCTCAGGTCACGCGGGGTACCTTTTACGGCCTTCCATTTGACGTGGAGGTCGAGTGTATGGAGCTTGATTCTACCACTGTTCCTGGTTTGACGTTCATACGGGTTCGGGTGCTGGTGATGTATGATGTGGGCCTGGCTGGGGGCCCGGTCATCCAGGAGTTTTTGTCCATCCACATTTGTCATGATGGAGTGATGTGGGGGATGTTACTGCCACCACCGCCCAACACACCGGGGTGGGTGTGATGGCCTGCATGAGGTGTGGGAGTTGACACTTTTTGAGGATAGCCGACACTTAGAGATGGAGGATTACACATGATCGATATAGGGGGTCGAGATCTCTCTTTTTGAGCTGTGGCCAAGTTTAGCTAAAAGTCTTGGCTTTTCTTTTTGGTTGTACTGACCCAAGATGTCCATCTTAAAAATGTAAATAAAGGTGGCTCGGTTTTATGTTTTCCTTCAATGTGTAGTTGGTGTGCATTGTACCATCATTAAGGAGAGTGGAGGGATGATGAGACTTGTTTATACTTCCACTAATAAGCTCCGCTAAACTCTTTTAAAAAAAAAAAAAAGCCCAAGGACCTCAATCCTTCTTTAAACCCCTTTATATCAAAGACAAGTAACAGGTATCCAATAGATAGAACAATAAGTATCTGTGGCGACCTTAGCTGTTTGGGGGTGCCACATATACCTTGAGTTAAGTTGGTGTTCTAACCGGGGGTTTAGGATGTGAACTTGCTGAGACATAGTCTCACCCCATCATGGGCTTATCTTTTTAGGTCCCTAAAGTGAAGAACCCGGAGCTTGAGAAAGAAAGGTCAAGAACATGTGTGGCATCCCAAAAATTCAAGACAAGCTCTAAGGTGTATTAAAGCCCATAATTAGGTAATAAAATTACCTATGGTTTATGCTTTGGCCATTAGTGTCCTCTTAAGACTAAGTGATATAAGCTTGTGTTCCTGAGTTTATAAATTAGTATTATAGGATAAATTAATGAGAATGATTTATTCTTGGCCATGCACCTCATAGACTAAATTCCTATAGATAAAATGTTACAAGATTCTGGCCATGAGAAATTTAAAATTTGGAATCTATAAAAGAAAGAATTAAAGGTAAAATTTGGGGTATAATTAGGTTTGGGCCTTAGGCCCAATAGCTTGGACTCTTGGTGGGCCAAATGGCCGGCCCATTGAGGCCCATGAAGAGGTGACCCTCGACCAAGGAGGGGAGGAGTGGCCGGCCCACTTCTTCCAAGCCCAAGCCCATCTTGCATGAGCCTTGCCAAGTGGCAAAAAGGAAGGCTCCATGCATTGGCTTGTGGGGAGGCACATCATCATTGCTAATCATGGGAATTAGGGGAAACAAAAGGGGGAGAGAGAGTGGCGGGTTGAGGATTTGGCCAAGCCAAAAAGAGAGAGGAAGTTGCGAGAGAGAGAGAGAGAGAGAGAGAGAGAGAGAGAGGCGAGAGAGAAGGGGAAGCCGAGAGAGGAGGAAGGAGCTCGCTGTTCGTCCGCCCGTCACCGTCCGTTCGTCCGTCGCCGGTGTGCCGTCCGCGTGCCACCATCCGCTTGATCTTAGAGGCAAGTTAGGATCAATTTCTACTCTTGCATTTGTGTCTTGCATGTGTGGTTGAATTCTTGGGTGTTTAGAGGTAAGGAACCGAAGCTAATGTGGTTTGTTTTTGGAAATGCTTGCTGTTCTCGTGTATACCGCCTACCCCAGAAACTTGTAGAGGCTTGCATGCATGTTTCGAGTTGGATTTTGACTTCAACTCCTTCATGAAAGTTGTAGAAAAAATCTCAAACTATAACATACTTAATTTTGGGACAAAATGGTTCAGATTTAAGGGGCAAAAACCTCTTCCTACAAAGACACTACATCTGGAACTGCTTTGCTGACCTTTTGATAGTTTTGTGGATTGCATGTTGCTTTTTACCGAGAATTTCTCTTCGACATCTTCATAAAACTTGTATAGAACATCCTAAAGACTAAAATACTCAAATTTGAGGTAAAATGAGCAAGTGTAGCCTAGTGAATCGACTTTCTCTTGAAGACGGTAAATCAGGAAACACGGTACTGGACACCCGAGACTTCTTGGACCCATATGGTGACTATTCTTTGGAAATTTCACTTAGATCCCTTAATCAAAGTTCTAGGGGACCTCGTGCGGCACAACATATCAAAATTTCAGAGGAAATAAAGAAGAATAAGTGGGTGAACGCTCGATATTTCGGAGATAGCTATACTGGACGTTTCGGTGGTAGAATCAGGAGCTTCGGACGTCTGTAGAAAATTATCTAGAACGAATCTAGCCTAGATGTCTTCATAAAAAATCTACTTTAGTGTCTTAAATATAACCTGGTAAAATTTCATAATTTACGGAGGTCATTTGTGTATTTTAATCGAAATATTTCAAAAACTGCGCAATCTGATTTTATCCGAAATTACATGCTGTAATTGTGTGAATTATATTTTCTTGTGTGAAACTCGTTTGGGCATGTGTTCTTCATGAAATTGTTATCCTATTGTCTTTTCTATCACATGTCCTGATTTTATGATTTTTGAGAATCATATGGATATTTCATTTAAATATTTTCAAAATTGCACAAGCTGGAATTTAATAAACTTCAAAAAGGCATGATATATGGACTATTCTAAATTGTATGGACTCCATGAATTGTATTGTTATGAATGATTGTGTCTTGTTGCATGCATGATGATGATTGGAAATGCATATATGAATCAAATGATGAAAATGATCTTGATTTCCATCGCATTACATGCCATGTTAAAATTGAACTGTAATTGAAGATGTGAATTAAGATAAGTGAGAAGGTCGTCGGAGGTGTGAGCCGACGATACCTCGGCAGTGTCGGGATGCTTGGCTAGAAGGGTACGGCCGGTTGCCTGGTTGTGCCAAGATAGATGCCCAGAGGTTTGTGCTGGATGCCCGGTTGTATCATGATGCATGCCCGAAGGGTCCTCGGGAGTTTCGAGATGCCCGGAGAGTGGGGGAGCCGAAAGCATAGCTAGTATTGTGTCCAAGGATGCCTCGTGATGCCAGTTGGGATACGAGATGCCTGGCAGGTATTGTGCCAGATGGTTCTCGCGATGCCAGGTGGGGTGCGAGTGATGAATGTGGGATGCAAACATTGGTCTCGAGAAAGAGAAATATGACGGCCCAAAATGAAAAGATGAAATTGGGAAATTGAAATTGAATTATGCATGACATGATGATGATATGTGCATGGATGCATGGTAATGGTGATGATACATATGAGATGATGATAATGAGTGCATGGATGCATGGTAATGATGATGGTACATGTGATATGATGATGATGAGTGCATGGATGCATGACGAGGGTAAGTGCATGGATGTATGTGCACCTATGGCATAATGATACATGTGACATGATGATGGTAAGTATATGACATGATGGTGATGACTATATGATGATGTATGTACATGAGGTATGATGACATGTGCATGATATCAAGGTAAATTGTGCACGGATGCTTTAATGACATGTGATGCTATGATTATGATGATTGTATTGCATGATGCATTGAGTGGTTTATTGGTCCTTTACCTGCTAAGTGGTTGTACTCACCATTTTTGGACCAACATTTCAGATTAGCAGGACGCCGCTCCCTGCTGTCACGCGGGGCGTCTTTTACAGCATTCCTTCAGATGTAGAGGTCGAGTGTGCGGAGATTGACTGTCCCACCATTCCTAGTTTGACATTTATTCGAGTTCACGCCTTAGTGATGTATGACGTAGGCCTGGCTAATGGGCCTGTCATTCAGGAGTTCATATCCGTTCATGTTCGTCGGAACGGAGTGATGCGTGGGATGTTGCCGCCGCCATCATCTGATGCACAAGGATGGGTGTGAGGGCCCGTGCGTGAGAAGTAGGAGCTGAAACTTTTTGGGATGATAGCGGACACTGGTTGATGGGGGATCTTGCACGATAGACATAGTGGGTCGAGTGTTTCTTTTTGGGGTTATAGCCGAGTATAGCTACAAGTCTTAGCCTTTCTTTTGATGTACCGACCCAAGGAAACCCATCATGGGAATATGTAAATAAAAGTGTCGTGGCTTTATCTTTTCTTATGATGTTTAATGGTGTGCAATTGTATCATGATTGTTGGAGGGAAAGATGGCGATATTAAATTATGCTTCCGCTAATGAGTCGCGCTGGGACCGTTTAAAAAAAAAATGTCTATGAATTGTGACGCTTCTTTTAAGAGATGTAATTAGTGTTCATTAGGTGTAGTAATAGGTGTCTGTGGCGACCTAAGGTGTTTCAGGGTGCCACGGCCCCCGTTTTTTGTATCAAAGCAATTGTTATAGGTGGAGTGATAAGGAGCCTCATTTGGAAATTGAGGAACATGGTGACAATGCACACCATAGGATATTAAATGGAATAATTGATTAACTTTGAATAACGGGTGATGAGTATTCACTCGTAGATCCCTAGTAGTTAGTTTTGAGTTGTCTTTAGGTACCAGTAACATGTATATGTTACTTATGTAGAAGTAGTAGTTGCTTTGAACGGAGACAGTGAGTCTCAGATTATTCCTAAGGCAATGCTTAGAAATTGCAGGAGAGTCATGGTGCGAGCTAGAAGTGCTCATCCATCGAGGGTTGAAGCCTCTACTGCAAGAGATTATAATGAGATCTATGAAAGGGCACGGTTGGTGGAGCAGGAGCTGGTAAGGGAACATTCGGAGAATAAGAAACCATTGTCCTTTGGTGATGTGAGACCGGGTAAGAGACCCTATGCAGGTCAAGGTCAGACCTAGGAATCTAAGAAGAAAGGCAATTTTGGGAACTTTGGAAGAGGCAGGGGTAGCTTGAATTTGGAAAGGACACCTTATCAAAATGAGGAGTGTCAAAAGTGTAATGGGCGACATGGCCTAGGACCTTGCAATGGGCAACCGAAATGTTATAGTTGTGGACGAATAGGTCATATTAAGAGAAACTGCCCACAAGAAAGGTCACGCGAGTATGGGCTCGGTGCAACAACCACAGCGAAATGCTGTTAGGCCAAACATACCAAGGAATCCCCAGAGGCCACCAGCACAAGGAAGAGTGTTTGCGATCACCTAAGAGGAAGCGGAAGCTTCCAAAAATGTTATCTTAGGTACGATCCTTATAAATAATAAAAAGGCATATGCATTGTTTGATACGGGTGCTACGCATTCATTTGTATCTGAAAGATATAGACAGTTGAATAAGATAGAAACTACGCCTCTTGAGATGCCACTTTGTGTTTCTATGCCTCTAAAGGATATGTTATTGTCTACGCTGGTGTGTGGAAATTGTAAGATAACAATGGGGGGGGAAAGGATATGGTAATAGACTTAGTTGTAATGGCCATGTATGATTTTGATGTTATCACAGGAATGGACTGGCTTTGTAAGTATCGGGCCCAGATGGATTGTTATAGGAAAGTAATCCAATTTACCTTACATGACCAGTCTAGTTGTGAATTTCTGGGAGATCAGACCCACCTACTTGTAGCACTTATTTCAGCAATAGAAGCCCGTGCATTACTTGACAAAGGATGTCAAGGGTACCTGGCCATGGTTAGAGATTATACTAAGGAGGAGCCTGAGATTGATGAAATTCGGGTAGTTAACGAATTTCAAGATGTATTCCCTGAGGAATTGCTTGGATTGCCGCCAGAACGAGAAATTGAGTTTGAAATTGAATTAATGCCTAGAACAGGACCAATATCAAAAGCCCCATATAGGATGACCTTAGTCGAATTGAAGGATTTGAAAGTGCAACTACAGGAGTTGCTTGACAAAGGATTCATTAGACCAAGCGCTTCACCTTGGGGTGCACCGGTCTTGTTTGTGAAAAAGAAAGATGGATCGATGCACTTATGCATTGATTATAGACAGCTGAATCAAGTAACCATTAAGGATAAATATCCTTTGCCTAGAATTGATGACTCATTTGACCAACTCCAGGGAAGTTTGGTCTTCTCTAAGATTGACTTAAGGTCGGGATACTATCAGCTAAGAATTAAGAAATAAGACATCCCTAAGACTGCGTTTAGAACTTGCTATGGACATTATGAATTCCTAGTCATGCCATGTGGATTAACAAATGCCCCGGCCACATTTATGGATCTAATGAATAGGGTATTTAAACCTTATTTGGACCAATTTGTGATTGTTTTTATTGATGACGTCCTGATATACTCAAGAGGACCTAAAGAGCATGAACGACACTTGATGATAGTTTTGCAAACTCTGAGAGAGCATAAGTTGTATGCCAAATTTAGTAAGTGTGAATTCTAGCTCGACAAAATAATATTTTTAGGGCATGTGGTATCAGGAGAAGGAATTGTAGTAGACCCGGCAAAATTTGAGATGGTAATAAATTGGCCGAGACTGACAACACCTATTGAAATACGAAGTTTCTTAGGACTGGCTGGTTATTATAGGAGGTTTATTGAAGGATTTTCACGACTGGCAAGACTTTTAACTAAGTTGACTCGAAAGAATGTGAAATTTGAATGGAATGGGGAATGTGAAAGGAGTTTCTAGGAGCTTAAAAGGAAATTAATCTCGGCTCCAATCCTCACTATACCAACTGGACCTGATGGTTTTACAGTGTATAGTGATGCATCTCACAAAGGACTAGGATGTGTTTTGATGCAGCATGGCAAGGTCATAGCCTATGCATCTAGACAATTGAAACCCCATGAACTGAATTACCCAATGCATGATTTAGAGTTGGCAGCTATAGTGTTTGCCTTGAAGATATGGAGACACTATTTGTATGGGGAGAAGTTTGAGATTTATACGGGCCATAAGAGTTTGAAATATCTGTTCTCACAAAAGGAGTTGAACATGGGACAAAGGAGATGGATGGAATTGTTAAAGGATTATGATTATGAGATAAGATACCATCCAGGGAAGGCGAATAAGGTAGCGGATGCTCTTAGTCGTAAGTCGGCTATGGAGATGGCCAGTTTAAGAATGGCAGAATGGAGCTTGTTAAAGTCTGTTACAGAGTCAGAATTTAAATTAAAAGTAGATTGTCTTATTGGTATGCTTAGTGCATTAAGGATCGAGCTTGAAATTATTCATAAAATTAAAATCTTACAAGAGTCTGACCCGGAGATTTTGAAAATGAAAGACACTGCGTCTTTAGGAAAAAGACCAAAATTTTAAGTCTCTGATGATGGAATAGTAAGATGCCAAGGACAACTTTGTGTTCCCGGCAACGAAGAATTAAAGAAGGAAATTTTTTCGGAGGCACATAGGAGTAATTACAGTGTTCATCTTGGTAGTACAAAGATGTACAGGAACTTACATCAGCAGTTTTGGTGGAATGGTATGAAGGCAGATACGGCTAAGCATGTTTCTCAATGTTTGACGTGCCAGCAGGTAAAAGCGGAGCATCATAAACTCGCAGGACTCTTGAGACCATTAGACATACCAGAATGGAAATTGGAGCAAATAACGATGGACTTTATACAAGGATTACCAATGACGTCAAGTAGTCATGACTCTATTTGGGTTATAGTGAACTGTTTGACTAAATCTGCTCATTTCCTAGCGGTTCGCATAGACTACCCAATGGACAAATATGCGGATCTATATGTAGGTCAAGTAGTACGCCTACATGGTGTTCCAGTAACTATTACCTCAGATCGGGATTCAAGATTCACTTCGAACTTTTGGCAAAGTCTTCAAATTGCATTAGGAGCTAAACTTCAGTCTAGTACTGCTTTTCATCCTCAGACAGATTGACAAACAGAAAGAGTAATCCACACATTAGAGGATATGTTAAGGGCTTGTGTGATTGATTTCAAAGGAAATTGGGATGAAAGATTGCATTTGGTGGAGTTTGCCTATAACAATAGTTTCCAGAAAAGTATAGGAATGGCTCCCTATGAAGCATTATATGGAAGGAGATGTAGGACTCCTGTCTGTTGAAATGAAGTAGGTGAAAGGAAATCGACAGGACCTGAACTGGTACAAGTTACCACTGAGGCTGTTGAAATTTTCAGAAAAAGGCTTAGCACAACTCAGAATAGAAAGAAAGACTACGCAGATAAGCGTAGAAGGCCTTTGGAATTTAGTGTGGGAGACCATGTATTCCTTAAGGTATCTCCAATGAAAGGAATATCTCGATTTGGGATGAAGGGTAAGTTAAGCCCTAGATTTGTTGGACCTTTTGAGATACTTGAAAGTATAAGGGATGTAGCTTATCGTTTAACGCTGCCTCGTAAGTTGGAAAATTTGCATGATGTGTTTCATGTATCGATGTTGAGGAAGTACCAGCCAGATCCTGGTCACATACTCGATCATGAAGCCATCAAAGTGGATAAGAAAGTGAGGTACATAAAAAAGCCTGTACAGATATCGGATCGGAAGGAACAAATTCTTAGGACTAAGAAGATCCCTCTGGTTAAGGTATTATGGCAACATCATGATATTGAGGAAGCCACATGGGAAAGTGAAGATTAGATGAAGGAAAAGTACCCCAACTTGTTTCAAGATGACACGAGTGGTATCTAATTTCGAGCACGAAATTCTCTAAGGAGGGGAGAATTGTGGCATCCCAAAAATTCAAGACAAGCTCTAAGGTGTATTAAAGCCCATAATTAGGTAAAGAAATTACCTATGGTTTATGCTTTAGCCATTAGTCTCCTCTTAAGACTAAGTGATATGTGCTTGTGTTCATGAGTTTTTAAATTACTATTATAGGATAAATTAATGAGAATGATTTATTCTTGGCCATGCACCTCATTGACTAAATTCCTATAGATAAAATGTTACAAGATTGTGGCCATGAGAAATTTAAAATTTGGAATCTATAATAGAAAGAATTAAAGGTAAAATTTGGGGTATAACTAGGTTTGGGCCGGCCCCTTGAGGCCCATGAAGAGGTGACCCTTGACCAAGGAGGGGGGGAGTGGCTGGCTCACTTCTTCCAAGCCTAAGCCCATCTTGCATGAGCCTTGCCAAGTGGCAAAAAGGACGGCTCCATGCATTGGCTTGTGGGGAGGCACATCATCATTACTAATGATGGGAATTAGGGGAAACAAAAGGGGGAGAGAGAGTGGCCGGTTGAGGATTCGGCCAAGCCAAAGAGAGAGAGGAAGTTGCGAGAGAGAGAAAGAGAGAGAGTGTGTGTGGTGAGAGAGAAGAGGAAGCCGAGAGAGGAGGAAGGAGCTTGCTGTTCGTCCGCCCGTCGCCATCCGTTCGTGCGTCGCCGGTGTGCCGTCCGTGTGCCGCCATCCGCTTGATCTTAGAGGCAAGTTAGGATCAATTTCTACTCTTGCATGTGTGGTTGAATTCTTGGGTGTTTAGAGGTAAGGAACCGAAGCTAATGTGGTTTGTTTTTGAAAATGCTTGCTGTTCTCGTGTATACCACCTAACCCAGAAGCTTGTAGAGGCTTGCATGCATGTTTCGAGTTGGATTTCGACTTCAAATCCTTCATGAAAGTTGTAGAAAACATCTCAAACTATAACATACTAAAATTTGGGACAAAATGGTTGATATTTAGAGGGGCAAAACCCTCTTCCTACAAAGACACTAGATCTCGAACTGCTTTGCTGACCTTTTGGTAGTTTTGTGGGTTGCATGTTGCTTTGTACCGAGAATTTCTCTTCAAAGTCGTAGGGGACTTTGTGAGGCACAACATATCAAAATTTTAGAGGAAATGAAGAGGAAAAAGTGGGTGAAAAGTCGATATTTCGGAGATAGCTATACTGGACGTTTTGGTGCTAGAATCGGGAGATTCGGACGTCTGTATAAAATTATCTAGAACGAATATAGCCTAGATGTCTTCATGAAAAATATACTTGAGTATCTTAACTATAACCTGGTAAAATCTCATAATTTTCAGAGTTCATTCAGGTATTTTAATCGAAATATTTCAAAAATTGCGCAATCTGATTTTATCCGAAATTACATGCTGTAATTGTGTGAATTATATTTTCTTGTATGAAACTCGTTTGGGCATGTGTTCTTCATGAAATTGTTATATTATTGTCTTGTCTATCACATGTCCTGATTTTATGATTTTTGAGAATCATATGGATATTTAATGTAAATATTTTCAAAATTGTACAAGCTAGAATTTAATAAACTTCTAAAAGGCATGATATATGGACTATTCTAAATTGTATGGATTCCATGAATTATATTGTTATGAATGATTATGTCTTGCTACTTGCATGATGATGATTGGAAATGCATATATGAATCAAATGATGAAAATAATCTTGATTTCCATCACATTACATGCCATGTTAAAATTGAACTGTAATTTAAGATAAGTGAGAAGGCCGTCGGAGGTGTGAGTTGATGATGCCCTGGGAGTGTTGGGATGCCTGGCTAGAAGGGTACGGCTGGTTGCTCGGTTGTGTCATGATACATGCCCGGAGGTTTGTGCTGGATGCCCAGTTGTATCATCATGCATGCCCGGAGGGTCCTCGGGAGTTTCGAGATGCCCGGAGAGTGGGGGAGCCGGAAGCCTGGCTGATACTGAGTCGGGGGGATGCCTCGTGATGCCAGTTGGGGTGCAAGATGCCTGGCAGGTATTGTGCTGGATGCCCAGCAAGTATTGTGCTGGTTCTCACGATGCTAGGTGGGATGCGAGTGATGAATGTGAGATGCAAACATTGGTCCCGAGAAAGAGAAATGTGACGGCCCAAAATGAAAAGATGAAATTGGGAAATTGAAATTGAATTATGCATGATGGTATATGCATGACATGATGATGATATGTGTATGGATGCATAGTAATGGTGATGATACATGTGAGATGATGATAATGAGTGCATGGATGCATGGTAATGATGATGGTACATGTGATATGATGATGATGAGTGCATGGATGCATGACGAGGGTAAGTGCATGGATGTATGTGCACCTATGGCATGATGGTACATGTGACATGATGATGGTAAGTATATGACATGATGGTGACAACTATATGATGATGTATGTACATGAGGTATGATGACATGTGCATGATATCAAGGTAAATTGTACACGGATGCTTTAATGACATGTGATGCTATGATTATGATGATTGTATTGCATGATGCATTGAGTGGTTTATTGGTCATTTACCTGCTGAGTGGCTGTACTCACCCCTTTGGAGACTAACATTTCAGATTAGTGGGATGCTGCTCCCTGCTGTCACGCGGTGTGACACCCCTCGACGGCCCCCGATCCGATTAGGGTTGCCACAATCCGCTTACCATTCACTTTCCTTATTAATATATCACTCTGATATCATTTCAATTGCAGTAGGTCCATACAACCTAGGGGTTTACATATTTTAAATCGGTCCCTTGCACAATTTAAATACGGAAGCACATCCAACAACTCATTTTCCTATGTTCAGAAAACGATGCACACCTACTAAACATCTTATATAAGTTAAAGCCGAACATGTTTATTTACATAAAGCAAATGGACATCTTTAGTCGGTACATCGAAATGCCAATGTTTCTATACTCGGCTATACTTTAAAAGATGACCGACATCTCCTCCCACAATCGTATGCTTAAGGTCCATCAACCAATGTCGGCGTTCAAAAGTTCTCTCCTTTGCTATCCTTCTCCTCGCGATTATATCCAACCGCTCAATCCATCTACTAATCTGAAATGTTGGTCCCCAAAAGGGGTGAATACAACCACTCAGCAGGTAAAGGAATCCAATAACTACTCAATGCATCATGCAAGTCATACATGCATTGCCGGGATTACTTACCTCAAAGCCATGTGTATACTATCATGCATCATCACCACAATCATAACACATACATGTGTATCATTATCATATCATATACATGTCATCATCATCATGACATCATCACCTCACACATGTCATCATCATATATATATATCATCATCATCATCATCATCATCATCATCATGCCATGGGTTTAATTTCCGCTTTTAACTTTCAATTTGATCACCACATCACCCATTCCTTGAATCATCAATTTCATCATCTCCTCGGGCAAAGACCTTCAAGACTTCCGGCATTCAGCCATTCCAGGCCACCTGGCATCCAGCCCCCCACATTTCGGGCATCTCGCATCCCAACTAGCATCACGAGGCATTCCCCTTAGGCAGAAACCTTCGACAGGGCTTCCGGCATTTACACTCCTTGGTCGGGCATCCAGCACCCCAATCCTGGCATCGCGAGGCATTCCTCTCGGGTAGAAACCTCTGACAGGGCTTTCGGAATTATGTACTGACATACCATCAAGCCTCCGCTGGAATTACGTACTATATACCACCGGGCATCCCGACACTCCCGGGGCCATCCGACAATGCATCTCTATACATTTCGGGCATCATTCTCCACCACAACCACCTCCTCACTTATCATTATCCATGTTTACCAATTTCGGTCTTAATTTAGCATGGCATATGACGTGACATCAAACAAGTCATACTTGGCATGGAATTCACACATGCATCTCAATTCAATGTCATGCATACATCAAGACCTCATCATACATGCAACATGGTATAATTATTTATGAAATAAAATTAATGGAATTTATGGCCAATAAAGTAATCCATTTTTCATGCCCTTTTTCATTTATTTAAATTCCAGCTTTTGTTATTTTCAAAAATATTAAATTTAATATCTATAAATTCACAAAAATTATATAAATTAAGGCAAGTGATAAACAAGACAATAGAATAGTAATTTCATGCAAAATACATGGCCAAATAGAATTTCACACAATTTCACAATTCTCACAAAATGGCATGTCATTTGCGGGTGAAATCAGAATGCACAGTTTCTGAAGAAATTTGATTAAAATATCCATACAACCTCCGAAAATTACGAAATTTTACCGAGTTATAGCCAAGACATTTTCGTACATCTTTCATGAGTACTTTGAAGACAGATTCTTTTTAGATTATTTTCTACAGTCTCACAAAACTTCTGGATCCATTACCGAATCGTCCAGTGCATGCTTCTCCGAACTACTAAGTTTTCACCTACCTTTTCTTCTTATTTTCCTCTGAAATTTAGGTATGTTATACATCAAGATGTTATCTACAAGTTTCATGAAGAGATCTAAGTCAAATAACAAGTTTCAGGTCCATGAAGTCTCGAGTGTCCTGTAATACATCTCCAGAATTACCGTCTTCGAGATCTTGTCGACTTACGAGGTTATACTTGTTCATCTCACTTAAAATTTGATTATGTTGTATTTTAAGATGTCCCCTACAAATTTCATGAAGAAATCGACGATATATTCTTAGCATAAATCAACATGCAACCACAATTCCAACAAGATGTCAGTGAAATCGTTCCAGATCTGAGGTCTCCGTAGAATGAGAGTTTAACCCCTTAAATGTCCATAATTTTCTGCAAAATTTTAGTATGTTGTAGCTTCAGATGTTAGCTACAATGTTCATGAAGCGATCGAAGCCAAAATCGAACTCTAAGCATGCATGCATGCTCTCACAAAGTTCTGACTCAAGCAGATTCAAACGAAAACAGCAACCTTACTCAAAAACAAGTCATCCAAGCTTCGGTTTTCCTCTCCTAATCACCCAAAATTCAACATACATGTAACACACACACATGCAAGAGCAGCAAAGGACCCCAACTTGCCTCTAGACCACACGAACAGCGGCACACCGGCGACGGACGAGCTCCTCCTCTCTCGGCTTCCTCTTCTCTCTCGCAACTCACTCTCTCTCACTTGGCTTGGCCGAATGCCACTCTCTCTCTCTCTCCCTTTCTCTCTCTCTTTTTGGTTGTATATATATTTGCATGCAACCCCTCTTTGCATGGGGGACACTTGTCCCTAAGAAGGAGACAAGTGTCTCCTTGGTTGAAGACATTTGGAGGAAGCCATGCGGCTCCTCCTTCCCCCTCCATGCGCGACAAATGGGCCGGGCCTATGGCCCACTTTTAGCCCATCTCACTTGGGCCCTAGGTCCAAACTTAAATGGCCCAAGCTTATTTTATTTTTATTTTTTATAATATATCTTAATCATCATTTAAATAAATATCTAATTGCATAAATAATAAGGCCATTAAACTTATAGTCACAAATCCATAAATTCCAATTTATGATGCACATGGCCAATGATAGAATTTTCTTTCCTATCACATAATTATCCCTTCAAAGCTTGGCCATAAATCTTATTGCAAATTATGGATTAAATGGCTATAAAATAACTTAATGGTACTTCCATCACCTATTCATAGACTTTAATGTAACTAGAGGTCGTTATGAATTTTGGGATGCCACACGCGGGGCGTCTTTTACGGCCTTCCTTCGGATGTAGAGGTCGAGTGTGTGGAGATCGATTACCCCATCATTCCTGGTTTGACATTTATTCGAGTTTGTGCTTTAGTGATGTATGACGTGGACTTGGCTGAGGGCCCTATCATTCATGAGTTCATATCTGTTCATGTTCGTCGGAACGGAGTGATGCGAGGGATGTTGCCACTGCCGCCGCCTAATGCACCGGGATGGGTGTGAGGGATCGTGCGTGAGAAGTAGGAGCTAAAACTTTTTGGGATGATAGTCGACATTGGTTGATGGGGGATCTTGCATGATAGACATAATGGGTCGAGTGTTTCTTTTTGGGGTTATAGCCGAGTATAGCTACAAGTCTTGGCCTTTCTTTTGATGTACCGACCCAAGGAAACCCATCATGGGAATATGTAAATAAAAGTGTCGTGGCTTTATCTTTTCTTATGATGTTTAGTGGTGTGCAATTGTATCATGATTGTTGGAGGGAAAGATGGCGATATTAAATTATGCTTCCGCTAATGAGTCGCGCTGGGACCATTTAAAAAAAAAAACAAAAAAATGTCTATGAACTGCAATGCTTCTTCTAAGAGACATAATTAGTGTTCATTAGGTGTACCAATAGGTGCCTGTGGCGACCTTAGGTGTTTCGGGGTGCCATAGCTTGGACGACCTAGCGGTTTCTTTTCGAAATGAACCTCCTTTACATAAACCTTAAGGTTGGCCTCTGTGTGTAAACCATATTGTATATAAAATTTGTGTTTGGTTTTATAATTGCTTGTCCTGCTTTTTTATCCCATATATGTTGTTGTTAAAGGATTAGTTAATCCGCTTCTACTTGTGCATTAAAATGAATGGGTCGGCGACGAATCTTGAGACGTCGCATTGCTATCAACCATCAAGGGATGTGTGTGCGCTTGAGGTTCAGGGCGTAACAGTAGCCATGGGTGGCTGCAATAGTTCTGCACCATACTCGGCTTCTTGGAGAAGATTGGTGAGGGAAAATTGGCTATGGATAGGGCTGAAGCTAGTGAGGGCCAAGTGATGAGTGTTTAGGATATTTTGTGTAGACTTTTGAGGCCAATTGTCCCCCTTAAGCCAGCTGTAGCCACTTCATCTTCTTCCTTAGCTTCTTCTTCTCCATTCTTGTTGTCTTTGAAGAAGAAAACCAACCAACAAACCCGAGAAACCAACTAGCCACCATTGATCGTCGTTTGCACTGCCTGTCGAAGCCACCGCCATCGTCATTCGCATGCCCGTGAGTGCCTGAGCCCACGCATCCAGGCCACCGATTCCGCACCTGCTTGCGCGTCCGTCTACTAGGTCCTTTGTCCCAAGCCCTCATCCGTCGAAGCTAGGCCATCGTCCACCGTTGCCAGCTCACCTCTGCTGCCCCTGTTCGCCTATGGCTGTCCATGTTGCTGTCTGCCACCCGGCAACCGTCCTACCCCCTCCCAAGCCGGTCTTCCAACAGCTTGAGTAGTGAGCTGCAAAGGTTGTTTTCGGGCCCTTCCAAGCTTTGGTAGGTGTCACCATAGGCCCGTGTTTGACTCGTCTCCGCATCGCCTTCGTCATGAACTCATTGGCTCGCTAATCTGGTGAGTTTACATGCTAAACCTTACTTGGGGGATAATTATGCTTAGTAGATGATTAAATTAGCTTAAGATCGGTTTACGTGGTTAGTTTAGTGTGATTAATGGTTTAATTGGGTAAATTAGGCTAATTAGGTAGTTAGATTGGTTTAGTTAATGGTTAATTAGATTGTATGATTTATTTTGCTTAGTGTATTATTTTTCTAAGTCTAATTAGGTGGTTAGATTAGTATATTTAGCTTAATTAGTCATTTACTTAATAATTTTGCATTTATTTAATTATTTAATATTTTTTAGAAATTATACTAGGATGGCCGGTTGTCAGAATTTCTTGCTGATTGTCATGGTATAATCAGTTTATGTAATTGAGTGCTGATTTGTGCAATTGAGTGATGATTGTTGATTTTCAGTTATTATTTCAAAATTATGAAATTTTGGTATTTAATTAGAAAATACCGGGTGTCGGGTTTTGACACCCAAAATGTTTTTAATACTATATCAAATTGTGGTATTTTAAAAGGAAGGATATCAATTTTTATGGTTCGATATGATCGTTTACTCGCACACGATTATTTTAACAAGTGTTTTAAACACGAAGAAAATTGGCCAATCACATATTTTAATTGAGGCATTTGAGTGCAATGCATAATGTCCTTAGCTAAAATTGGATGGTCGTATGACAGTTATGTGAACCTGTCGCGAACGTTTACGCTGAGCAATGCTCCTATATGGAATGCCCCATCTCAATAGATATTTGTCACAGTAGAGGCTGGGTCGAAGCTCTTTTGGGAATGCCGTCTAGAGGTAGACGTTGCCATGCTCAAGGGATGAAACGATGCCCAGTTATGCCGAAAGACTGCCGAACATTGAGTAGGTCATGCCCATGGGGTCATAACTAAATTAGAACGCCTTAATGATTGAGATGACAATGCCTGATTATGAGACAAAATTGTGTGGCACGGAATGAGACATTTTATAATGATTTGGCCGTCTAATCGAGACCCCTATGATTGATTGATTTATTAAAGTGAGGCGTTTCAATTATCAAATGCATTAGATGTATGCATATGCTATATGAATTGTGTTGACGTGCAGGGATGAGTTGAGACGAGGTAAGTCCTCTATGATGTGTGTATAGAGTGCATCTTGGTGTATTATCTTCCTAATCAAAATTTAGGACGTGAACTCACTAAGATATTATCTCACCCCATCATGGTTTAACTTTTTACAGGTCCCTATATGGAGGCCTGTCCGATTCATTTTGGACAACCGTGGGGGTATAGTGAGCAGAGTACCGACGTTCCTATTCCTAGGAGTCCCTGGTTCCATGAGCTCATCATGACCACTATTTTGGTTGATGAGGGCCTACCACAGTTGGGACCTCATCGATTCAAGGCATGGTTTTGTCATGGGCTTAATGGGGTGTGGTAACATCCCATTCAGGGTTTCAATGTACTCGCCGTTGAGGACGAGGGGGTATTTGACCCACTTGACAGTGTCGTGATAGATCTAGATCCCAAGTAGATAGGGTCCGGGATAGGGTTAGCTCGGTAACCTCTTTGTTTATAGACTTTTGTGTATAAACCATACTATATTTATAAAAGTGTTTGGTTTGAAATTGTTGCCCTACTTTTCTATCCCATGTTGGTTGTCATCTGGGGATTGTTTTATTTTGCTTCTGCTTGTGCATGATTCGTTTGGATTGGCAACACGTCCTAGGAACGTTGCAATTTAGTTGACCACCGAGAGATGTGCGTGCGCTCAAGATTCAAGGCATGACAAAACATGTCCCTTATACACTTTGGATTCAATGAGTACAGAAAAGAAAATGAAGTCTTATATCCTAAACATTGAACATCACTTGTCAAGAGCTGTGATATCCGGATTTCGCCAAACCTCAAATACGTAACGGTCTGTGATGGGTCGATGAGTTTGTCATTAGACTATGTCATTGGCACCATTTACGGCCCTGTTTCATTACCATCCTAGTCATTATTGAGATGTCACAATATTGAGATAGTGTTTCATTTAGAAAATTTTTTGAATCACCACACGTGAGACCAAGGGTGTGCTCTTTTGCAAGTGGAATTTCACGCAATGTTTGGCTCGTGCACATGCTATCGTAGCTGATGAAAAGGAGAAATGCCGACCCGAGTATTCCTGCTAACCAACTAGATCGTGGACCCCAATCATGAAAGTCTCTGGCTACACTTTCCTCTCCTTGCGACCAACCAACGGAAGACCGGAACCCCGCCATCGGCACACCCACGTCCGTCCCACCCTCAGAGGTCAACTAATGAGGGCCCGTTGACCCTAGATTGGAGAGCCACATGGTGGCCGTCCTTCTTACAAGTGGCGAGAGGGGCCGTTAGCTATAGCCATGCCCTCTCCCACTTGTCGTCCGCTTGAGCAGCCACCGAAGGAAGAAGTGGGGCGGAGTCAATCTGGCGGAGCTCACGAGGTCTCCCCCTCCCCATCTCTCTCCCATGGCTTCCTTCTTCCTCATTTCAATTGCGCAACTAGTAGAAGAAATCCATAAGCTCTCATCCTTTCGCCCCCGCCTTGATCGCAAATCCCCTGCACGGTACCCTAGCCTCTCACTGCCAGCCTCAGTCCTCGTGACCCACTCACAATTGCTGCTGACCACCTCCTCGCTACACCTCGACCTCCCTCATCACTGTTGGATCGCCCACAACTGACTATAGCCCACCTAGCTGACCATAGCCTGCCCATCTGACCACCTCCGGAAGTTCTCCCTACTTTGCTCGCAATTTATTGCTAATTACCACAGCCAGCCATTGATGTTGTTGTTCCTCTGAGAACACATCCAGTAAGGAGCCTTAGAGATTACAAACTTGATTTCCCTCTCTAGCAGCAAACCTAGCAATTCCTTCGGAAACATGTATGGAAACTCTTAGATTACTAAGATGTCCTCAATCTTCAACTCCTCAACTATCATATCCACGACAGTCACTAGGTAACCTTGGCAACCCCCGTCTAACAAATGGGTTGCCTTAAGCAATGAGATTAAGGTAATCGAGGGTCCTCCTCAACTCCTAATAAACTCGAAACTTTCACCTGCTAATGGGTTAAGCTAAATCGCTTTACGATAACAGTCCATCTTAGCTCGTTACTTGGTGAGCTAGTGTATGCCAATTATCACATCAAAATCATACATGGCTAGGACTATTAAGTCTATTTCCTCCTCTTACTCACCACTCACTAACTTGCAACTAGGACAACCCATCATAGACAACACCTTACCCTTTAACGGTGTTGATATACTAACCACTAACTCCAACAATACAAGACTTAATCCTATTAACTTAACAAATTGCTTAGCTATAAACGAATGAGTTGCACCTGGGTCGAATAAAGCATAAGCAATGTGGTCGTTTAGCGAAACCGTACCTGTGACCACATCAAGCGAGTCCTCAACCTATTCTCGGGTGATGGCATACACCCTTCCTTGAGCTGGCAGCTTGTTCAAATGACTCTGTGGATTATTTGGAGGCGCGATTCCTCGATTATGACCCATCAGCGGTGGCGGCAGTAACTATAGTCCCATCTGTCTTCTGGAATAGTTCCTAGCTATGTGACCCTGCTGGCCACACACAAAACAAGCACCCGTTCTAGCAGGGCACGGGGCTGATCAATGTTGTCTTCCACAAGAACGACACACTCCATTTGGGCTCAACGTTGACTTTCCTATCCCACCCTTCCTATTGGGTGGAACAAGACAGCTTCCTCCAGTCATCGATCTCTTCCCAAACCGATTCCTATCCTGGTTAGAACCAAACCGCGACCTAGATGTGACAGCTTGTTCGTTCAGATTCCCCTCTATCAGTTGGGCTTATCTGTACAACTCATTATAGTTCTTTGGGTTGAGCGATACCAGCGGATTCTTCAACTCCGATCGGAGGCCATCCCTAAACCTCCTCACTTTCTCATCGGGATCCTCAATCAATCTAGGAGTGTACTACGATAAATCGGCGAACTTCATATCGTACTGGTCCACAATCATTAGACCTTAATGAAGGTGATGAAATTCCACCATCTTTTGTTCCTTGGCACAGATTGAGAAATACTTGCCATTGAACGCTCCGATGAAGGTGTTCCACACCTGATCCACACCTTCTAGAAATACACTTTCCCTGCTAACTCTCCACCAAGTACTTGCATTACCATGCAGTTGATATACTGCAAGGATGACCTTCTCCTCTTCAGTGCACCTTAGCATTACAAATGCTTTCTCCAAGTCTTGTATTTAGAGAGTTGGAGCCTCGGGATCTCCTGCTCTCATGAACCTTAGCAAGTTCAACTTCAGGTACTACTCAACAAGCTTATGCATCGGTCTCTTGGCAACTATGTTCTCTGATGGAACTTCAGTAGGTGGGGCAGCGCCGCGTCTTGATACTAGGCCTGCTACCCCAATAAGACTCCAATTCTCTGAAGCGCTTGCATGATCCTGTTGATTTTGGAATCATTAGGGGCTGCTATGCTAGCACCAACAAACGGCAATGTTACTCCACTCGTGTAGGCCTCAACCTGTGTTCTGCCTCGAGTACTTACTCTTGTTGGCGTCCTACCCCAAGTCGCAGGGCCTACTGCCCTTTTCCTAGGAGTTCTCCTCTCCTAGTCACTTATCTCACAGATTCCTTATAGAACCTACTTTCCAATTCCACACTGAATTGAATATTGAGCGATGACACAAACAAGCTACCAATCAGCTATCAATCACATGCATCAACGTATTAAAACGGCATTTCCTATTGACTATTCCATGACCCATTGTACCTTATCACTCCAACCACTAACTCGCTTTAATACCTGGTGAAAATAGTCGTGTGTGGGTATATGGTCAGATCGATCTTTGAAAATTGATATCCTCCAATGTAAAATCTCATTGTTTTATATAATATATAAAACTATTTTCGATGTTAAAATCTGACACTTGGAATTTTCTGAATAAATTGTGGCATCCTGAAATTCTTTGCTAACCATTAGGGGTGCTCCAATTAGTGTCTCGTATTGAAATCTATGGCCGAGTTTAAATGGATAGATCTTAGAAGAGGATGGCTTATCTTTGGCCATGTGCATCGTGAGTTAGAATCCATAGGTTTGTAATTCTAAGTGTTTAGTTATTTAATTTTACCCTATAGAACTTTAGTTTAATAAGAATTAATTAGTATTTAAAATGGAGATTAAAATTTATTTTAATTAGGTTGGGCCTTAGGCCCAATGGCTTGAGCACTTGGTGGGTCCAATGGCCAGCCCAATTGAGGCCCATGAAGTGTGACCATCGACCAAGGGGGGAGGAGTGGCCGGCCCACTTCTTCCAAGCCCAAGCCCAAGCCCACCTTGCATAAGCTTTGCCAAGTGGCAAAAAGAGGATTACATGCATTGGCTTGTGGAGAGGCACATCCTAATTGCCAATGATGGAGTTTTGGGGAAATGAAAGGGGGAGAGAGAGGGTGGCCGGTTGAGAATTCGGCCAAGCCAAAGAGAGAGAGAGGGAGTTGCAAGAGAGAGGAACCGAGGAGGAGAAGGAGCCGTCCACCTGTCGCCGCCCGCATGATGTTCGTCCGTCGCCGGTGTGCCGTCCATTTGCTGTCGTCCGCTTGATCTTAAAGGAAAGTTGGGATCGATTTCCACTCTTGCATGTGTGTCTTGCATGTGTGATTTGTTGGTGGTAGATCTCGGATGTTAGGGTAGGCAAAACTGAAGCTAGAATTGTGACTTGTTCTTGAAAATGCTTGCTGATTTCGTGTAAACCGCTCGACCCAGAATCTTGTGGAGGCTTGCATGCATGTTTCAAGTTCGATCTTAACTTCGACTCCTTCATGAAAGTTGTAGACAACATCTCAAAGTATAACATACTAAACTTTGCGACAAAAAGGCCGAGTTTTAAGGGGTGAAACCAATCCTCTACCAAAAGGCTAGATCTGGAACGGTTTTGTCGACCTCTTGATGGTTTTGTGTGCTTCATGTCATTTTTTACCGAGAATCTTCCTTCGAATTCTTCATGAAACTTGTAGAGAACATCCTAAAGACTAACATACTCAAATTTTGAAGTAAAATGAACAAGTGTAGCCTAGTGAATCGACTTACTCTTGAAGACTAAATCTGGAAACACGATACTGGACACCCGAGACTTCATGGACCGATATGGTGACTATTCTTTGGAAATTAAACTTATATCCCTTAATTAAAGTTGTAGGGGACCTCTTGAAGTAAAACATATCCAAATTTCAGAGGAATCAAAGAAGAATAAGTGGGTGAAAAATTGATATTTCGGAGATAACTACACTGGACGTTTTGGTGCTAGAATCAGAAGTTTCGGATCACTATAGAAAATTATCTATAGCAAATATGGCCTAGATGTCTGCATGAAAAATATACTTTAGTGTCTTAACTATAACCTGGTAAAATTTCATAATTTTTGGAGGTCGTTCGGGTATTTTAATCGAATTATTTCAAAAACTGCACATTCTGTTCCTATCCGAAATTGCATGCTGTATATGTGTGAATTATATCTTCTTGTATGGAACTCTATTGGGCATCTGTTTTTCATGAAATTATTATCTTATTGACTTGTCTATCACATGTCTTGATTTCATGATTTTTGAGAATCATATGGATATTTAATTTAAATATTTTCTAAAATGGTACAAGCTGGAATTTTGTAAACTTCTAAAAGGCATGAAAAATGGAGTATGTTAAATTGTATGGACTCCATGAATTGTATTGCTATGGATGATTGTGTCTTGCTGCATGTATGATGATGATTTGAGATGCATGTATGAATTCAAGGATGAATATGATCTTGATTGCGATCACATCACATGCCATGTTAAAATTGAACTATAATTGAAGATGAGAATTGAGATAAATGAGAAGGCCATCGGAGGTGTGAGCTGACGATGCCCTAGGAGTGTTGGGATGCCTAACTAGAAGGGTACGGCCGGTTGCCCGGTGGCCTTGAATGGCTGGATATCGGAGGGTCCTTAGGAGTACCGAGAGGTATCGAGATGCCCGGAGAGTGGGGGAGCCGGAAGCTCGGTAGGTATTGTGCCGAGGGATGCCTTGCGATGCCAGTTGGGGTGCAAGATGCCTTGCTAGAAGGATACGGCCGGTTGCCCGGTGACCTTAAATGTCTGAATGTCAAAGGGTCCTCGTGATGCCAATTGGGGTACGAGATGCCTGGAGAGTGGGGGAGCCAGATGCCTGATTGTATCTTGGATACATGTGAGATGCAAACATCGATGCCGGGAAAGAGAAATGTGGCGGTCCAAAATGAAATTGAAATTGAATTATGCATGATGATATATGCATGACATGATGATGACGTTGTATGCATGGATGCATGGTAATGATGATGGTACATGTGATATGATGATGATGTTACATGCATGGATGCATGGTAATGATGATGGTACATGTGATATGATGATGATGAGTGCATGGATGCATGGTAATGATGATGATACATGTGACATGATGATGGTAAGTGTATGATATGATGGTGATGACTATATGATGATGTATGTACATGAGGTACGATGACATGTGCATGATACCAAGGTAAGTTGTGCATGGATGCTATGATTGTGATGATTGTGATGATTGTGTGGCATGATGCATTGAGTGGTTTATTAGTCCTTTACTTGCTGAGTGGTTATACTCACCCCTTCGGGGACCAACATTTTAGATTAGCAGGATGCCGCTCCCTGCTATCACGCGGGGCGTATTTTACGGCCTTTCTTTAGATGTAGAGGTCGAGTGTGTGGAGATCGACTGTCCCACCATTCCTAGACTGACATTTACTCAAGTTCGCGCCTTAGTGATGTATGACGTGGGCTTGGCTGGGGGCCCTGTCATTCAGGAGTCCATATCCATCCATGTTCGTTGAGATGGAGTGATGCGTGGGATGTTGCCGCCGCCACCACTTGATGCACCGGGATAGGTGTGAGGGCCTGTGCGTGAGAAGTAGGAGCTGAAACTTTTTGAGATGATAGCCGACACTAGTTGATGAGGGATCTTGCACGATAGACACAGTGGCCCGTGCGTGAGAAGTAGGAGCTGAAACTTTTGATGTACTGACCCAAGGAAACCCATCATGGAAAATATGTAAATAAAAGTGTCGTGGCTTTATCTTTTCCCATGATTTTTAGTGGTGTGCAATTGTATCATGGTTGTTGGAGGGAGAGATGGCAATATTATATTTTGCTTCTGCTAATGAGTTGCGCTTGGACCGTTTTCAAAAAAAAAAAAAGTCTATGATTTACGACGTTTCTTCTAAGAGATGTAACTAGTGTTCCATTAACTGTAGCATTAGGTGCCTGTGGCAACCTAAGGTGGTTCGGGGTGCCACATAAATATTGAAATTTCCCAAATTTTGGAATAAATGACCAAAAATCCATTCATTACTCGATTTGCACAATTTAACACCCAATTGAATAACCTGAACACACCATTGTAACCAGCACAAAATTATGATCACCGGTTAACTTCGTCTAATTTTCGAAAAATAATAAATAATTAAATAATTACCAAAATTAATTAAATAAATACAATTAAAGGTTATCAATAAGAACTTAGGCTAGAAAAGCCTAATTAAATACCAAAACGAGCCTGAAAAATTTCCAAACCAATCTAGATAATTAATACAACCCGTCTAGTCTCTAATTAATCTAATCTAATCACCTAACATGCAAAATTGGATAATTTAAACACTAACCAAATCTAACTAACCACATAATCATTATTTAACTTGTACTAATCACCCCCTAAGCATAATTAGCCTCCTAATCGATGTTTAGCGAGTAAACTCACTGGTTTAACAATCTGGTGTGTCCATGGCGACAGTGAAGTGAAGCGAAGGTGGGCAACAAACTTCGAATTGGCGGCACCAAGTGAGGCTGGGAAAGGCTTGAAAAAGCCTCATGAAGCTCACAACCCTTACTGAAGCTTTAGTGCTGCTCTTGGACGGTAGGGGCTGAACCGACGGTTGGTTTGACAAGATAGGACCGGTGAAGGTTACAACGACCTAGGCGGAGATAGGCGGTGGTTCCGGCAGCTCGGATGGCAACTCCAGCGACTGGCGGAGCTAGACAGGGCTCGGGATGGCAAGAGGCAACAGCCAGGACGTGACAAGGGCGCGGGGTGTGACAACGAGCAGTGGAGCTGGACGGCGCGGCAAAGGGGCAGTCGACGGTGAGGGGCTTGGTGCTCGGTTTTTTTACAACTTTCAGTGCTCCAAAAGATTCAAAAATGGAGAAAGCAACTGAAGGAAGAAGAAGAGGGAGATAGCTGCACATGGGGCGACCTAACTTGCTTCTTCCTATCCCTTTGCCTCTTGAAGAGGTCCCACCAGCATGGGATGGCTTCCTCAACCAATTTCCAAACCACAAAGCTTCCTTAGGAAGCCATTGAAGTGGTCCAAAAGTTGAGAGACAAAGGGGCTATGGAGGTTGACGTATTTTCCCTCAAATTCACTTCAATTTCCTCTTGAATTGATTCAATTTGGCCCTCATAAATTCAACAAAGATGTCCTCGACCAAATTGACGTTTCTCCTCACCAATAGAACCAACTTGTATCCCAAAAACGCGATAAAAAATAGTGCCTTGAATTATCCGAATAACAACTGCCCTACTTTGAATTTTTGCCAAAAATCTCGATTTGCAGAAAAATCTTCGGAAGGTGAGTTGACATTCCTAAAATGACATGTGACATGGCGGAACTTTATTGGATTCAATTTTACAGTTAATTTCGATCTGGCGCGATTTTAGGAATTTTTGGTGCAATTGACTCATGGTTGATTATTTTCAAGCCACCTTGTACATCGGTCTATAGCCATTTGACAAAGGGTTCAAAAATAACACACGGTACGAAAATAACAGAAAAATCAGTCCATTGCCGTTTGACGAAAATTTTGCAATTAGGTAGACTTACCCACTCACTAATCACATATCTCTATCAAATCGACCTATCTCCGATTTCTGATCAATTTTGAAGGTGTCGTAATGACCATTGTAGATTAGCATGGTCAAGCAATCAATTCTTAGTGGAATTCTGAATTCTATTGCGTTTCTAACAACATCACCTGATAAGCTAGTTATCCTGTGAGTGATCAACTCAGGGAAAAAGGCTATAGGTGCATTGATGAAAAGCCCATTTCATCTCATCGAAAATAGAGTTGAAAATAATGATGTCACAACTCTTTCCCTCTTATAAAAATTTCATCCTCAAAATTTAAACCTATTACAAAACTTAAACAAAAAGGTGGGAGTACAATTGTCTTATCGAATCTTCACTTTCTCAAGTTGCTCCTTCAGTGTTGTGGGGTTGCCAAACCACTTTAACCAACGGGATCATCTTGGTGCGCAGAATCTGCTCTTTCCGATGCATAATTTGAACCGGGCTTTCCACGTACGACACTTTGTCATCCACATCTAAACCTTAGGTCTCTGTCTGAAGTAATTGTTATTGGCACTCCATGCAGATGAACATACAACTCTACGTGCTTGTCCAAATCAAGATCATTCTGTACTGCATTGAAGTGAGCCGGCTTCATCAGTCTGTCGAGCACTACCCACATGGAATCATTACCTTTCTGAATTATTGGTAAGCCTGTCACAAAATTCATCGTGACGTGTTCCCATTTCCACTCGGGAATCTCGAGAGTTTGCAAAAGTCCTCCCAGCTTACAATGTTGGGCCTTCACTTCCTAACACTTCAAACATTTGGTGACGTGCTTGGTGATGTCCGCCTTTATATTTTTGTGCTACCAGGATGAATGTTGTAATTGTTACGATGAGCTTTTTGATAAGATTTCCTCTCTGAAAGGGCTAGTAACAACACCAAGACGGGTTGGAATATGTGTTAGGAAATTTTTTTGCAAAGTTCAATAGAAGTATTTTGCTTTTGAAAATGATAGATTTTGAGCGAGTTCAGACTTTAGCAGTTAAATAAAACTATGAACAAGGTAAATGAGTTCAAGAACTAGAATAAGAACACAAAATTTATAGTAGTTCAGCTTAGATCAAGCTTACGTCCACTCTCCCACGCTGACAGCCTACTGGCTGGATTCCATTAAGGAACAAAAGAGATTTTACAGCCTTGTGATCTCAACTTCACAATGAAGAGTCTTTACTACTCTCTCATGAAGTCTCATAAAAATTCGCTCTCTCTTTTGAGTACAATTATGAGCTCAGTGAACGAAATAGTAAGGAACTAGGAAGCTTTAGACTTTGGAATTTTTCTTTCACACACTTATCAAATGACTAGAGATGTCTACTTTAAATACTCCTTCATGCCTTCTTGACCATTGGCACTTTTCAAAGGAATTCTTCCAATCAATCCGTTAGACAGAATCAATCAAAGGAAATCTCGAGTCTTTTGAAAATTGTGATGAAAGCTTGTCAATCCTATTCGCTCATACAATCATGATCTTGGTTTCCATAAGTAGATACTCTCCAAGTTTACTTGCTTTCCAAAAGATTGGTGTATTGAAATTGATTCCAATAAAGATAGCCAATTATGTAGATATTATATCCAACCAGAAAGCCATCCATAAGTCATACGAATTGAGTCCTTGAGGAAATAAAGATAATCTTGCATTTGGATAAGTCTTCATTCTTTAGTAGCGTTCAATTTGGAATTTGTTAGTGTGGACAGACTTTGACACTAAAGTCTGGCAATCATCAAACTTTGACACATAAGTCTAGAAATCTTCATGATAGACTTCGGATAAGTTTTGTAAACTTCAAAACATTAAAGGAGTTTTCTTCCATAATCTTCCCATTTTTTATAATGACAAAACTTTCCTGTAGATTTAAGGACTTTTGACTTGCAAAACAACTCTTGAGCAGTACATGTTGTCTTATAAAAATAAGTTATTTAAGATCTGGTTAGCATTGATTATGCAACCAAAGAAAACATGTCAATCTTGAAAAGTCAGACAAATATCGAGAATTAAACATCTCCATCCATGATCAATACCACAAAGTAAGTTTCTGCAAACGGTCATAAAATCAACAACAATTAACAAATAAACAAAAAGTTCAAAAGTTCACCAAGTCAAAGTCAAATATGCACATAAAAAAAAATGAAATCAAGTTTGTTTTGGAATTTGAATGAGCTGGAAATCCTCATCGACTGAACTGTCTCCTCAAACTTTCACATTGTCTCCTTCGGCTTCTCAACATCTTCAACGTTGGCAGTCTCTTTAACTTGCTGTTGTAAAGCTTGAACTTGAAGATTAAGAGTCTGTAGCTTCTCATGGAGAGAATCTGAAGTAGATTTCAATGCAGATCAAAGCTTTCGGATCTCAAACTCCATATCGTATTGCTATGTTTTTAACTCCAGAAGGAGCTCTAATAGCCTTTGAAAGTCTACAGTAGTTTCTATTTGAGCACCAGCCTTAGCGAAGTGAATTCAAGGAGTGTTGAGATTTGAGGGAACATCAACTTGTCAAACACCATGACTCGGAGAGGTTCCTCAATGCTAGCTTCAGGAAAATGAAAGGCATAGACATCCTCTGAATTGGCAAGAGATCTATTGACATCACCACTTGCAAAATAAGGGGAAGAAGAAGTACCTATTTTCTCATGAACTCCCCCCGTTTCTGTGCCTACAGGTGGAGAAAGGAATTCTTCTTCTTGTTCCTTTTCAATTTTAGGGCGAGAGTGATGTTCTTTTTGGTTCGAGCTCCTACAGCTAGGGGTGAGTGTGGTTCTCGAGTAGAACTGAGAACCAAAGAACCGAATCGCAGGGTCCGGTTTGGTTCCCGGTTCTAAAGAGACCAGTTCCGGTTCTCGGTTCCCTTTTTCAGGGAACCGACAATTCCTGTTCCGGTTCCGGTTCTTATGGGAACCGGAACTGGCGGAACCAGAACCGGTCAAAGTAAAAAAATAATAATAATCCTATAACACATTATTTCTCATTTTCCCCCACGTGATTCCCCCCTCTTCCCCTTTCTTTTTCTCTCTCTCTTTCTTTTCTCCACTTTTTTCTCTCATGTCACTTCCTTCCCCCCCAACTTTTTTCTTTTCTTCTCTCTCTTCTCTTTCCCCCTCTCTTAGCTGAAACCCCACCTTCTTCTCCTTCTTCTTCTTCTTCCTGTCCTCTTACTGGATGCTGCTTCACCCACCACCATACCGCCGCCCCACACTCTACTCACCACCACCTCTTGGCCACTGAACCATCACCACCCCGCTGCCCCATGCTCGTCCGACAAGCCATCTCGCTGTTGAGCCCAACGAGTTGTCGCACCGTCTGCACCGCCCCTCACTGCCGTACCCAAGCCATCGTCACCACCTCTTTCCACTGCTCTCTTGGCTGTCCGAGCTATCGTTGCTCAGAACCGCCACCACCTCCACCAGAACTGAGCTCTTCCCCCTTTGGCCGTGGGTTAAGCTGCAACCACCGCCATCTTCGCTGTGCTATCCATGCCGCCGTTGGTGTCGTGAGACTCGTGTCTTCCTCGCCGTCATGCCACGTGCTCGCTGTCGCCGAACCTCCCTCGACACCCTCGAAGTTCTTGGGTTTCATGTGGAATACCCTGTCCCGGGTCATGGAGCTTGCTGCTATCATGGCCATTGCACTTACAAATGGAGGGGTTGGTGAATTTTTCTTCTACTGTTCTGTCTCTCTTTCTGTTTTAGGTTAAAATTTGTGTTTTGTGAAAGATGGTATCCATTTGTTTATGATTCTTCCTTTGCAGGGCAAGCCTCTAGATTGGCAAGATTTCATAGGCATCGTCACTCTTCTATTTATAAACTCCACTATTAGCTCTATCGAGGAGGACAATGCCGGTAATGCTATGGTTTGAAGAGCTCACTAAATCGATTCTAACCACTGAAGTTGAGGTTATCTAATGAACTCAGAGCATGTGCATTGCTTTTTCGGCTTCGATAGTTAGTTTTAAAATGGCTTATTTTGGTTCATGTTGCATTCTTTTTTATAGGAAACAAAGTGATAATCATAATATAGAAGAAGCCAAGAAATTGACCCATTAACTTTATGCTTCAGTTTCTGGGCATGCCTGATACTGTACTTTGGATCAATTGGTTAGTGCCGTGCTGGCGCACTTCATCTTGAAGGAGAAACTACACAAGCTAGGGATGTTGGACAATGTGATGTGCATTGTTGGTTTTGTCATAATTGTCATCCATGCATTGCAAGAAAGTCCCATCACTCATGTTCAAGAAATATGGATTATGGTGACTCAACCAGGTCAGTCTTCAGGCCAGGTTTATGTGTTCTTTATACGATCACTGATTTGCTGATAACTTACTACATTTATATATCTTTCTCAGCTTTTCTGCTTTACGTCGACTTGGTAATCATGTTGGTGTTCATCCTGGTTTCCATTTTTCACCTAGATGTAGGCACACGGATGTGCTAGTTTACACTGGCATCTGCTTATTAATGGGTTCTCTCACAGTAAATCAACTGCTTCTGCATCTTTTAGGATTTTTTCTTCCTTCCAACCTACTTTAGTGTATTTATGCCAACCATATTGTTAGCTTTAGGTAGATCTTGCATCGTTAGCTTTAGGTAGATCATTGATTCGGGGTGCAGGGAGGCTCATCACCAGGGATAAATTGTATTCTTTTCTGATTCTTTTTGTCTTGTCAAAACAAAGTTAATGAGTTACAATAATTGTCGTGGGGACATGTCTAAATTACTTATGCATATGGGTATTTTTTCTTTCTCAGTTTTCATAAGTTGTATGATCTATCTGCAGTTGATGAGTGTGAAAGCCCGTGGTACTTCTTTGAAGTTGACTTTTGAGGGGAAGAATCAGTTGATCTATCCGGAGACTTGGTTCTTTATGTTGGTGGTGGCTACATGTGTAGTTACCCAAATGAATAATCTCAACAAGGTCCGTCCCAAGATGTTATCCAACTGTAATTAGCTAACTTGCCCAATGCTGAATTTGTAAATTCCATATGTCATTGCCTCACAACAATCGATAATATTGAATGACACCAAATTTCCTCTTTAACAATAACTTTACTTTTCCCATATGTTGAGATTACATAACATTGGGAGAAAAGGAAGTCGTTGAATATATGCATCTTTCTTAACTAGATTTTCACCTGTAAACTTGAAAATCTATGTTCCCGTGGCCTTTTGGCAAGGTTACTGCCCTCCTTCTTCATTTACCTATGTGGTAATTCTTTATGTCGGGATTAGGGAGTCAAATCTCTTGCTTCAGAAACTATTTATTGCAAAAGGTTTCTTTGGGTTCTGTTTACTTATGGATGATATAGTGCTTGATGAGAGCTTATCTTAAGAGCTTTTCTTTGTCTGCTTGGTTTCTCTTTGGTTTGTCTATTTACTTCTTGTTATAGTTCAAATCTGAAAATGAAGAAAAAAAAAAAAGAACCTGTTGGAACCTGGAACCGATTCTGGAACCTGTGACAGGGTAGGTTCCAGGTTCTTAGTTCTGACGGGTAGGTTCTAGGTTCCAAAAAATGAGGAACCTGTACCCGAGGGTAGGTTCTAGGTTCCAAGCGGAACCTGTAAGGAATCGGGAATCGCTCACCCCTACCTACAGCTCCACTCCTTGTCCTCTCTGAATCATCAGATAAGGATACTGCATTTGTTGGTTCATGGGAGTCATCTTTACCCTCTTCTTCTTCAGCTTCTCTTCTTGCTTCTTCTCTTTCCTCTATTCCTTCTCTGTCTTTTATTCCTTCTTTTCCTTGCTCAGTTTCTCCTTTCTCTCCTTGTTGCTTGTCTTGTTGCTCCTCAAAACTAACAAAACTCTGAAGATTCTTCACAACTAACAAAACTCTGAAGATTCTTCAAGTTGAAGGCATAGATAGTAAGATCATCCTCATCCTCTTCATCCTACGAGATAAGAGATCTTCACTTCTTAGTAGGTTCACGCAAAATTTCCTTACCTTTCCTTCCTTTTGTAACAGAGTCTTGCTTGGTTTTGCTAGGGGGATTCTTCCTTCAAGCACTCTGTGGCCTTGTTCGGTTCTTTCAACCTCATCTTGGATAGCATTTTCAATCCTATAACCATAGGAGCAATAATTCGAGCACAAAGAGAGGTTGGAAACTGAATCTGAAAATTTTTGAACAGTTGTGTGACCAGGGCTGAGTAAGGCAATTGTCCCTTACCCTTCACAACATTCCTATACATATACATCAGGATTGTATGAGGGAGATAAAACTTCATTCCGTTTGAAATGGCAAACATCAATTTGGCTTCAGATTGGGAGCCATCTATTTTTGAAGCCGCCTTTGGTTTGATGTAGTTGATAACAACTTTATGCAGCAAAATATTTGAAGCTGACAGTCTTGAGTAAGTGATGCCCCCTTCAGGAAGTCTGTCCTTGATAAGAAATCTCATTGCTTGACCAACATAGACACTTATTGGTTGGAACCCACACCTTTCCACACCAATGATATCAGCCAATGTGTCAACATCCACCACATAGCTTTTGTCACTAACAATAAATTGAAATCTATTCAGATCAAGAAAAGAGAGATTCGAATAGAAAAATGCAGTCAACTCTAAATAAGCAACAGTAGTCTTAGAGAAAAATTTCTCAAGTTGAAGGAGAGCCAACTTCTCCCTCAAATTCACCTTAATCTAGTCCAGAAAGTCAAAATCGATCGATCGAGGGTTCATCACCCCTCTCTTCAATATTTGGGTGTAAACCCTTTTATGATGCTTAGAACGAAATAGACTTATTCCATCACTAGGTACTTCAGCAGCAATTCCCATTCTCAGTTGGAAATTCGAAAACATCCTCTCATCATTGTCTTTGCTTTCAAGCTTATTGAAAGCACTGAATCTAGGATCAATAGGAAAGTTAAGGAAAGATTCATTAGTAGCTCATTCCTTTGTTATTCGTAAATGTTCTATTGTCCTCAGAAAAGTCATTTCATTGTGATGTCCATGTTCTCTTAGAAAATTAGTAATAATGGACATTGGCGAACCACCCTTCTTTAAATGACCATAAAGCTTATAAAGAACCTAAGGGGTTAATGTTCTGAGAGGACCAACATCTACTTCAACTTTCTCTTCCAATGGTGCACGAGGAGGATTATGTGAAGTGTCCTTCGGGCTATGTTGTGGAGACGAATGTGGAGAGTTTTCTTCAGTCAGATTGAAATGTGTTTGTCCTTCTAGCATGCTCCGAGGTCCTTTGTTTGTGATCTGAGAGGATTTCTTTTTGTAAGACATTTTAGCAGTCTTGGAGGATTTCTCAGTCGAGTTTGAGTGGAAAAAGTGAAAACTTTGTAGAGAAATCTTGTGAGAAATGTTGAAACGAGAGACTTGATCCTAGGGTTTTGAAGTGTTGTTTTCAAAAGAGAAGTTCGATGGTTTTTAAGAAAAGTGAAACGGGGTATTCGAAGTGTCAAAAGATGTCTTTTCAGTATGAAAAGGAAAAATTCAAAATCCGAAAATAAATATTGAAATAATAATTTCTAAAAACAAATTAGGCAAGTAGCGATTCCTAAATCATACCTTTTCATTCCAAAATAAATAAAAATACCTAGATTCGAGATATATTCAAACTAAAGTAGCGTCTGGAAATTATGAGTCTGGCCACTCCAGACTTTAGAATACAGGAGAAATAATATTCAACTTGTTGCAAATAGATTTAAATAAGCTTTTCTCTAGAGGCTTTGTGAAAATGTCCGGCAGCTGATTCTTCGAATCAATGAACTAAATCTTAATCTCTCCATTCTGAAGATGATCTCTTATAAAGTGATATTGAATTTCTATATGCTTCACCTTTGAATGAAGAATTGGATTCTTGGTGAGGTTTATAGCACTAGTATTATCACATCTAATTTCAGTGCATTCTTCTTCAATTCCAAAATCTCTTAGCTATTGCCTTATCCAAAAAATTTGAGAACAATAGCTCTCAAGAGCCATATACTTTGCTTCTGCTGTTGATAGAGCTACAATACTCTACTTCCTCAAGAACCAAGATACTAACATATTTTTCCCAGCAATTAACAAGTGCCATAAGTACTCTTTCTATCAATTTTACAACATGCTAAATCTACGTTTGAATATCCAAGAAGAGTAAAATCTCATTATTTTGGGTACCATAGACCCAGCTGTGGAGAGGTCACGATATACTTGGTAATGCATTTTGCAACACTTAAATGAGATTCTCTAGGATCATATTAGAATCTTGCATAGATGCAATCACGAAACAAAATGTCAGGTCTAGATGTAGTGAGATAAATAAGAGAAATGATCATACTTTTGTAAAGCTTCTGGTCTACTTTCTTCCCTTTTTCATTTGTGTCCAATTTCGAAGAACTTGACATTAGAGTATGTTTTGTTGCAATTCTCCAATCCAAACTTCTTGATGAGATCTTTTGCATACCTCTCTTAGTAAATGAAAATGCCTTTCTTCAATTGTTTAACTTGCAATCCCAGAAAGAAGGTTAATTTACCCATCACACTCATCTCGAATTCATCCTGCATAGATCTAGAAAACTTCTTATAGAGATTTTCATTAGGCGAACCAAAGATAATATCATCGACATAAATTTGTACTAGTAAAAAGTATTTTCCTTCTTTCTTTATGAACAAGGTAGTACCTACCTTTCTTTTTTCAAAACCATTTTGGGTTAGGAATTTACTTAACCTTTCATACCAGGCTCGAGGTGCTTGCTTGAGTCCATACATGGCCTTTTTCAGTTTGTAGACTGAGTCTGGCTTTCTTGGATCTTCAAATCTTAGTGGGTGTTTCACATAGACTTCTTCTTGAATGAATCCATTCAGGAAGACACTTTTTACATCCATCCAGAATAACCTGAAATTTTTATAGCAATCAAAAGCACGTAGTAATTTAATTGTTTCTAACCTCGCTATTGATGGATAGGTCTCGTCATAGTCTATTCATTCTTCTTGTGTATATCCTTTGGCCACGAGTCTTGCTTTGTCCCTGACCACTTTTCCTTTCTAGTTCATCTTGTTCATGAAAATCCATTTTGTCCCGATTATAGATTTATCTTTAGGTTTATGAATCAATTCCTAAACATCGTTGATATTAAATTGTCTGAGCTCCTCTTGCATAGCTTCGATCCAGCTTTCATGAAACAAGACTTCATCTACACTTTTTGGATCAAATTCAAAAACAAGTGCTAGAGCACTGGACTCTTCTCACCTTTTGAATGTAGTGCGAACTCCTTCATCAATGTTGCTAATGATGAGTTCTGTGGGATGACTTGACTTGTGCTTCCAATTACTGGTTGATCTAGAAGTCTCTTGATCCTCTACTTCGATAGAATCTTCTCGTTCTCCTTGTTGTTGTTCTTTAGTAATCTGAGTCTCTTCAGGGGAAGTAGACTTTTTAAGTCTGTAATGAGTTCAGACTCTTCAAGTTGAGCCTGATCTACTTAATTCTGCACATAATCTTGAAACTTGACGTTCATTGACTTTTCTACAGATTGAGTCTTCTTGTTAAAGACTCTGTATGCTTTACTTGAGGTTGAGTAGCTAAGGAAAATTCATTCGTTTGATTTTTCTTCAAACTTCCCAGTTCGATCATTTGTATTATTCAAAACGAAACATTTACAGCCAAAGATATAGAAGTAAGAAACATTTGGTTTCTTACCTTTATACACTTCATAAGGATTTTTCTCTAGGATAAGCCTCAAGAACACTATTGATGACGTAAAAAGCTATGGAAACTATTTCAGCCCAAAATCGGGAGGAAATTTTGCTCTCAATTAAGAGGGTTCTGGCCATTTCCTGTAAGGATTTGTTTTTCCTTTCCACTACTCGATTTTGTTTTGGAGTGTATGGAAAAGAGAAAACATACTGGAAACCAGATTCATCACAGAACTTTACAAAGTTCAGATTCTCAAACTCACCTCAATGGTCAGTTCGTATGCTTGAAATAGCAAAACCTTTTTCATTTTGAACTTTCTTGGCAAACTTTGAGAAGTGAGAGAAGACTTCAGACTTATTTGCCAGAAAGTAAACCCAAGTAAAGCGAGAGTAATCATCCATGATTACTAGGTAGTATTTCTTTCCACCAATACTTTATGTTCTAGTTTATCCAAAGAGGTCCATATGTAGAAGTTGGAAAGCTCGATTTGTAGAAACTTGATTTACAAGTTTAAAAGAACTTCTAACTTGTTTTCTTAAAACACATGGAGTGCATAATTCAGACTTTTGATAAGTCAAGTTGGGAAGACCATGAACAAGGTCATTGGAAGAAATCTTGGTAATCTGCTTCATGTTAACATGGTCAAGCTTTTTATGCCAAAGATTTGCTTCATCTTGAATAGATATAAGGTACTAAGAGCTTTCTGGGTTTACATCTAGAAAGTAAATATTCCCATGCCTTCGTCTAGTGAAAGATTGAGAGAAGTCTTTACTCGTTCCAAAACAAATAACTTCTTGGAAGTTTATTTTGATTCTAGTATCGCAAAGCTGACTTATGTTGAGTAGATTGTAATTCAGACCTTCCACCAATGAGACATTATTGATAGTAAGACTTCCATTCTTCACGGTTCCACATCCAACAATTCTTCCTTTGCTGTTTCCACCAAAAGAAACTTTTCCACCATTCATTTGAACAAGTTTTGTGAAGCAACTCAAGTGTCCTATCATGTGCCTCGAACAACCACTATCCAAATACCATTTGATCTTCCTCTTGATAGTGACCTGTGATCAAAAGAAGGACTTAAGCTTTCTTTGGTACCCATATTTTCTTGGGTCCAGGAGAGTTGGTATTAAAAATAGTTTTTGCCCAATCCCTCTTAACAGGTCTCTAAACCTTGGGACATTCCTTTTCAAAATGTTCTGAACTGTTACACTTTGAACATTTGAGAGCACTTCGATTAACAGGTTTTACAAAAACTTTTTGAAAGTGATTTTTGTAAATTACCCTTGTAGGTCTTTGTTTGATTATTTCTTTAACTTTGGGAAAATCAATTAAATGAACAGTTTCTAAGGTCCCAAACTAGATTTTTTTAAATAAGGTCTTTGTACTACAAGAATTTTTTCTAACCTTTCGGATCATTTTGAAAATCTTTTTGTGATATTCGAAATGTTTTCTTTCAAAAAAGCATTCTCCTTTGAAAGGAAATTAGAATTTACTTTTAAATCAACAAAACTTTTATCTAGACTTTAAAACTTTACTTTTCAATAAGTTTTCTGTTCCTTGAGTTTATAATTCTCCTTTTTTAGTTCGGAAATCCTTTTAAGAGAGGTTTTGAGATTAAGACAAAGTTCTTCTATGTACTTCGAGATTTTAATCGGAATTTTTAAATTGCTAACCTCAACTTCTTTTTCTGAGTCTGAATTAGAATCTGCTTCAAAATCCGAGTTTGATTCTGAATTTGCCATCACACATATGTTGGCATATTTTTCATCACTTTCCTCGCACTCGATATTGCTCCAGGTTTCTACTTTGAGATCCTTTTTTGTATTTTTCAGTTATTCCTTTTTTTTTCTTCAACAAAGGACAATTAAGTTTGATATGTCCATTTTTCTTGCATTCGAAGCATATCACATCCTTACTGGTTTCATTTGCTTATGTTGTTTTCTTCTAAAGATTCTGCGTGCTCCACTTCATATGATCAAAGTGTGCCTACTAGTTGAAAGAGGCATGATCCCCTGAGTTTCTTTAATTGACGTCTTCATATAATTCCAGTATTTGGATAGTCCACACAGCAATTTATTGACCTTCATTGGTCCTGAGATTGGTTGTCCTTGATATGCCAATCCATTCACAATTTCAGTGAAATGACTGAACATATCAGTGATGGATTCTCTAAGCTTCATTTTGAAGACTTCATATTGTCCGAGTAGAATATTGATTTTTGTTTCTGTGGCATCCCAAAATTCAAAGCCAAGCCATAAGGTGTGTTAAAGTCTCTAATTAGGTGATAAATTTCCTATGGCTTAAGCTTTAGCCATTAGTCTTTTTAATTAGAAGATTTGTGCATGTGATTGTGAAAATTTAAATTTGATAGATTAATAATCTATGCTTGGCCATGCACTTTATAAATTAAATTTCAATAAACAAGATTTCCCAAGACTTTGGCCAAGATGAAAATTGAAAATTGAAAATATTTATAGATCAAAAAAAAAAAAAAAAAGAGAGGAAAAGTCAATTTTTAATGGGCCAAGTTGGCCGGCCCAATAGAGGCCCAAAAGGAGTGATCGACCGGCCCAAAAGCCCAAGCCCAAGAAGCCCAAATCAAATTCAAAAATCCAATAGGACAAGTGGCACTAGACTCTCATGCATTGGCTTAGGGAAGAAGGCCATGCATTGGCTGGTTTGTAGGCAAGTAATCATGAGAATTTGGGGGTATAAGAAGGAAGAGAGAGAGGGTGGCCGGCCATTTGCTCACCCAAGGGGAGAGAGAGAGAGAGTTGTGCGAGAGAGAGAAAGAGATCGTGTGAGAGGGGGGAATGGCCGAGAGAGAGAGGAGGAGGAACCGCCATCCGTCCGCTGTGTGCCGCCGTGTTCGCCGCCTTACGCCGTCAACCGACCGGTCTAGAGGCAAGTGGGAGTCCTCTAGATTCTCTTGCATGTTTGTTGTTGTTTGCATGTTGAATCTTTGAGTGTTTAAGCGAGAGAAACCGAAGCATGGATGATGTATGTTGAATGGTATGGCTGTTCGTGTTCGGACCGTGTGAGTCAAAAACTTGTTTGAGATTGCATGTGTATTTGGAGTCCGATTTTGGCTTCGATTTCTCATAAAAGTTGTACCTAACATCCTGTACTATAACATACTAAAATTTCGTGGAAAATGATGGAGATTTGAGGGGTTAAAGTCTCATCCTACGGAGACCTCAGATCTGGAGAGTTTTTACTAACCTCTTGCTGGACTCGTGATTGCATGTTGGTTTGTGATGAGAATCTCACTTAGATTTCTTCATGAAAGTTGTAGGGTATATCTTAAACTACAACATACTCAAATTGGAAGTGAAATGAACAAGTATAGCCTAGTAAATCGACTAGATCTTGAAGACGATGATTCTGGTGATGTGTTCCGAGATACCTGAGACTTCAAGGACCTAAATGGTGACCATATTCTGGTTATTTGACCTAGATATCTTCATGAAACTTGTAAAGGACACCTTGATGTAGAACATATCCACATTTTCAGAGAAAAAAAAAAGAGAATAGGTAGGTGAAATCTCAATATTTCGGAGATGTATACGCTGGACGATGCGGTAAGGGATCCAGAAGCTTTGTGAGACTGTATAAAATAATCTTAAAAGAATTTGTCTTGGAGTTCTTCATGATAGTTGTATGAAAATGTCTTGTTTATAATCTAGTAAAAGTTCATAATTTTTGGAGGCCATATGGATATTTTAATTGAATTTATTCGGAAACCGTGCATTCTGGTTTCATCCGAGAATCATAGGATGTTTTGTGAAAATTGGGAAATTGTGTGAAATGCTATTTGGCCATGTATTTTGTATGAAATTATCATCCTATTGGCTTGTTTAATATTTGCTGTAATTTTTATAATTTTGAGAATTTGTTGATATTGAATTTAATATTTATGGAAATGACAAAAGTTGGAATTTAAATAAATAAATAAATAAAATAGATTATTTTATTGGCCATAAATTCCATTAAATTTATTAATAAATAATTTTATCTTGTTGCATGTGTGATAAAGTCTTGGTATATATATATATGAAGGGTGCGGCCGGTTGCCCGGTGGCCTTAAATGGCTGGATACCGGTGGGTCCTCGTGATGCCAGTTGGGGTACGAGATGCCCGGAGAGTGGGGGAGCCGGATGTTTTGTAATTGTATCTTGGATACATCTGGGACGCAAACATTGGTCTTGGGAATGAGAAATTTGGCGGTCCAAGATGAAATTGGAACTAAATCATACATGGTGATATATGTGTGACATGATGCATGATGATATATGCATGACATTATGCATGACAATATATGCATGATGATGACGATGAAATGCATGATGATGATGATGATATATGATGATATGGCATGATAACATGTGTAATGTGATGATGTCATGATGATGATGACATGTATGATATGATGATGCATGATAGTATGCGCATGGCTTTAAGGTAAGTAATGCCTACAATGCATGTATGATTTGTATGATGCATTGAGTTGTTATTGGATTCCTTATCTGCTGAGTGATTGTACTCACCCCTTTTGGGGACCAACATTTCAGATTAGTAGTATGCCACTTCCTGCCATCGCGCGGGGTGCATTTTACGGGTTACCGTCGGACGTCGAGGTAGAGTGTGAGGAGTTCAGCTGTCCTTTTGTGCCTGGACTCACCTACATATGTGTGCGTTGTTTTGTCTCGTACGACATAGGCCTAGCTAGGGGCCCGATTGTCCAGGAGTTTGTCTCCGTCCACATTTGCCGCGATGGGGTGATGAGAGGGATGCTACCACCGTCGCCGCTTGACGCACCAGACTGGGTGTGAGACCTGTGTGCGACAAGTAGGGGCTGTGTTTTTTGGGAGTTAGCCGACACATATGATGGGAGTTAAGCACGTGTGATGTAGAGGGTCAATGGTTCTTTTTGAGGTTTTAGGCTGGACATGGCAGAGTCCTAGCTTTTCCTTTTAATGTACCGACCCAAGAGAAGTCCCATCTTGAAAATATATGTAAATAAGTGTCGTGGCTTGTTTATAAATCATGGTGATTAGTGGTGTGTATTTGTATCATGGTTGGTAGGGGGAGAAATGGTGATGTTTTGCTTCCGCTAATGAGTCGCGCTGGGACCATTTAAAAAAAAAAAAAAGCCTATGAATAAAAACACTTCTTCTAAAATAAAATCAGAAAGGTAAATCAGGAGTAACTTTGGTGCTTGTGGCGATCACCGAAGGGTTCGGGGTGCCACAGTTTCCCTTACTCTATTAGTCTCTTCGTAGGTAACATGCAACCTGTCCCAAACTTCTTTCGCTGTTTCACAAGAAGAAATTCGGTTATACTTTAGCATCAAGAGCTTGTTTCTCGGTTATTTCTGCTTGTGTTGTTTCGCCAGAATCTACAACTTCTTTTCCTCTTTTTGAAGTTGATGTAGCCTTGGAGTTGATCCTTTTTTCTACCACATCCCACTCCAGGGGATCTCTCGATCTTATAAATGTCTTTATCTTGTTTTTCTATACATTGTACACCTTCCCATCAAAGTAAGGAGATCTGGTGTTGCTTTGACCTTTAACCAAACTTGGAGTCAAAATACTAGCAATATATCTTTAGCTTTAGAAGTGAAAACACTTCAATAAAATAAGCACACAAGCTATGATACTAATTGAAAGGGCTAGTAACAACATCTAGAGGGGGTGAATAGATATCAAGAAAATTTTTCGCAAAATTCTGTAGAAGTATTTTGCTTTTGAAAATGACATACTTTGAATGAGTTCATACTTTAGTAGTTAAATAAAACTACGAACAAAATAAAGGAGTTCAGGGAAGAGAATAATAACACATAATTTATAGTGGTTTGGCTTAGATCAAGCCTATGTCCACTCTCCTACGCTGACAGTCCATTGGCTAGATTTCACTAAGAAACAAAAGAGATTTTACAGCCTTGTGATCTCAACTTCATAGTGAAGAGTCTCTACTACTCCCTCACAAAGTCTCACAAAAATTCACTCTCTTTTTTTAGTACAATTATGAGCTCAGTAAATGAAATAGTAAGGAACTAGGAAGTTTCAGACTTTGGAATTTTTCTTTCATGCACTTATCAAATGACTAGAGATGTCTCCTTCAAATATTCCTTCATGCCTTCCGGACTGTTGGTACTTTCCAAATGAATTCTTCCAATCAATCTGTTGGACACAATAAATCAAAGGAAATCTCGAGCCGTTTGAAAATTATGATGAAAGCCTGGCAATCCTATTCGCCCATACAATCAGAATCTTAGTTTCCATAAGTAGATACATTTTAAGTTTACTTGTTGTCCAAAAGACTAGTGTATTGAAATTGATTCCAATAAAGATAACCAATTATGTAGATATTATATCCAACTAGAAAGCCATCCATAAGCCATATGAACCAAATCCTTGAAGAAATAAAGATAATCTTGCGTTTGGAAAAGTCTACATTCTTCAGCAATGTTCATTGTGGAATTTGTCAGTGTGGGCAGAATTTGACACTAATGTTTGATAGTGATCAGACTTTGACACAGAAATCTAAAAATCTTCAGAATGGACTTTGGATAAGTTTTGTCAACTTCAAAACATTAAAAGAGATTTCTCTAACACTCCTTAAGTGTTGCATCGTCAAGTACACACAATCATACTCGGAAGCTTAGTGTTCCGTCATAAAAAATCTGAAAGTCAGCCTTTCTCTTATTGGTATCATCTTGCAGGATCTTCTGAATCTCCGGATCTATCACCTAAAGCGTCTTAATTCTGATATGCACTTCCGGCTCAATTATGAGGGTAGCCATAAAATTTGAAAGGTGGCCTACCTCAAATTTGAAAATCAAATCTCGAGCTTTCTCCAGTATGATCCATTCCTTGATCATCATTTGCACAACTGACCTTATTTGCCTTCCCAGGGTGATAAAGAGTATCACAATCATAATCATTTAGAAGTTTCATCCAATGACGATGTCTCATATTCAACTCATTCCAAGAGAATAGATACTTGAGACTTTGATGGTTAGTGAAGATCTGGAATTTTCCTCCACATAAGTAATGTCTCCAAATCTTTAGGGCGAAAATAATCGCTACGAGTTCTAAGTCATGCATCAGGTAATTCAGCTAATGAGGTCTCAATTGACGGGATGTGTATGCAACAACCCTACCATACTGCATCAACATGCAACTCAGTCCTCTAAACGACGCATCACTGTAGATCTTGTATCCTCCAAGACCAAATGGTATTGTCAACACTGGTATAGTAGTCAATTTCTGCTTAAGCTTTTGGAAACTACGCTCGCATTTATCTGTCCATACAAATTTCTCTTCCTTCTTCAGTAATTGAGTCAACAGCGACGCTAAGGCTGAAAATCCTTCCATGAACATTCTGTAATACCCTGCTAAAACTAGAAAACTTCTGATCTCTGTCACTTTCGTCGGTCTTGGCTAGTTGATTACTGCTTCAATCTTGGATAGGTCCATGGAGATTCCTTCACCTAAAATCACGTGACTTAAAAAAGCAACATGAGTTAACCAAACTCGCACTTGCTGAACTTAGCATATAACTCATGAGTCCTCAAAGTTTGCAGTACCATTCTTAAATGCCTCTCGTGCTCCTCTGGACATCTCGAGTCACTAGGATATCATCAATAAGCATGATCACAAACTAATCCAAATACTCATTGAACACACAATTCATCAGATCCATAAAAGCAGCTGGGGCGTTCGCCAAACCAAACGGTGTTATAGTAAACTCATAATGGCCATATCAAGTGCGAAACACTAACTTCGGTATATATTCTTTTCTATTCCTCAGCTGATGATATCTTGTCCTCAAGTCGATTTTAGAAAAAGTCAACGCTCTTTGCAAGTCATCGATCCTCGGCAGTGGATACTTGTTCTTGATCGTCACTTGATTGAGTTGTCGATAATTGATGCATAAGTGCAACGAACTATCTTTTTTCTTCATGAACAGAACTGGTGCTCCCTAAGGTGATGCACTAGGCTGTATGAATCCCTTATCAAATAATTCCTGCATCTGCACATTTAGCTCTTTCAACTCCGACAATGCCATTCGGTAAGGAGTCTTAGAGATTGGCTCTGTCCTGGGGGCTAACTCAATCACGAACTTGATCTCCCTATTTGGCGGCAAACTCGACAATTCCATTAGAAACACATCTGGAAACTCTTGGACTACTGCGATGTCCTCAATTTTCAGCTCCTCAATTGTCGTATTCATGATAGTCGCTAGGTAACCTTGGCAACCCCTGTCTAACAAATAGGTTGCCTCAAGCAACGAGATTAAGGTAATCGAGGGTCCCCTTCGACTCCCAATAAACTCGAAACTTTCACCCGCTAACTAGTTAAACTGAATTGTTTTACAATAGCAGTCCATCTTAGCTCGTTGCTTGGTGAGCCAATCCATGCCAATTATCACATCAAAATCATACATGGCCAGGACTATTAAGTCTATTTTCCCCTCTCGCTCACCAATCACTAACTTGCAACTAGGATAACTTATCGTAGACAACACCTTATCTTTTAACGATGTCAATATACTAACCACTTACTCCAACAATAAAGGACATAATCCTATCAACTTAAAAAATTACTCAACTATAAACGAATGAGTTGCACCGGGGTCAAATAAAGTATAAGCAATGTGGTTGTTTAGCGAAACCATACCTGTGACCACATTAGGTGAGTCCTCAGTGTGGCATTCCAAAAATTCAAGACAAGCTCTAAGGTGTATTAAAGCCTGTAATTAGGAAATAAAATTACCTAGGGTTTATGCTTTAGCCATTAGTCTCCTCTTAAGACTAAGTGATATATGCTTGTGTTCGTGAGTTTTTTATATTAGTATTATAGGATAAATTAATGAGAATGATTTATTCTTGGCCATGCACCTCATAGACTAAATTTCCCATAGATAAAATGTTATAAGATTTTTGGCCATGTGAAATTTAAAATTTGGAATCTATAAAAGAAAGAGTTAAAGGTAAAATTTGGGGTATAATTAGGTTGGGCCTTAGGCCCAATAGCTTCGACTTTTGATCAGCCAAGATGGTCGGCCCATTGAAGCCCACGAATGGGCTGTCGTTGGCCACAAGGGAGGCCGGCCCAAATACCCTCCAAGCCCACTTCTTCCAAGCCCAAGCCCATCTTGCATGTGTCTTGCCAAGTGGCAAGAGGAAGGCTCCATGCATTCGCTATCAAGGGTGGCTACTAATCATTACTAATGATTGTGGCTTAGGGGAAATAAAAGGGGAAGAGAGAGTGGCTGGTTGAGGGCTGCCGTCCAAATGAGAGAGAGAGAGAGAGAGAGTGAGTTGTGAGAGAAAGAGAGGAACTAAGAGAGGAGGAAGGAGCTTGCCGTTCGTCCGCCCGCACGCCGTCCATCCGTCCGTCGCCGGTGTACCGTCCGTGTGCCGTTGTCCGCTTGATCTTGGAGGCAAGTTAGGATCAATTTCTACTCTTGCATGTGTGTCTTGCATGTGTGGTTGAAATGGTGTTGAATCTTGAGTGTTTAGAAGTACGGAACCGAAGCTAGTGTGGTTTGTTCTTGAAAATGCTTGCTGATTTCGTGTAAACCGCCTGACTCAGAAATTTGTAGAGGCTTGAATGTATGTTTCGAGTTGGATTTTGACTTCAACTCCTCCATGAAAGTTGTAGAAAACATCTCAATATATAACATACTAAAATTTTGGACAAAATGGTTGAGATTTAAGGGGAAAAACCCTCTTCCTACGAAGACACTAGATCTAGAACTGCTTTGCTGACCTTTTTGGTAGTGTTGTGGGTTGCATGTTGCTTTTTACCGAGAATTTCTCTTCGAATTCTGCATAAAACTTGTAGAGAACATCATAAAGACTAACATACTAAAATTTGAGGTAAAATGAGCAAGTGTAGCCTAGTGAATCGACTTTCTCTTGAAGACGGTAAATCTGGAAACACGGTACTGGACACCCGAGACTTCTTGGACCTATATGGTGGCTATTCTTTGGCAATTTCACTTAGATTACTTAATGAAAGTTGTAGGGGACCTTTGGAAGCAAAACATATCCAAATCTCAGAGGAAACGAAGAAGCATACGTAGGTTAAAACTCGATATTTCGGAGATAGCTATACTGGACGTTTCGGTGCTAGAAACAGGATCCTTGGACGCCTATAGAAAATTTTCCAGAACGAATTTGGCCTAGATGTCTTCATGAAAAATATAATTTAGGGTCTTAGTTATAACCTGGTAAAATTTCATAAGTTTTGGAAGTCATTCCGGTATTTTAATCAAAATATTTCAGAAACTGCACAATCTGATTTTATCCGAAATTACATGCTGTAATCGTGTGAATTATATTTTCTTCTGTGAAACTCGTTTGGGCATGTGTTCTTCATGAAATTGTTATCTTATTGTCTTGTCTATCACATATCCTGATTTTATGATTTTTGAGAATCATATGGATATTTAATTTAAATATTTTCAAAAATTGTACAAGCTGGAATCTAGTAAACTTCAAAAGGCATGATATATGGACTATTCTAATTGTATGGACTCCATGAATTGTAGTGTTATGAATGATTGTGTCTTGCTGCATGCATGATGATGATTGGAGATGCATGTATAAATCAAAGGATGAAAATGATCTTGATTGCCATCACATCACATTCCATGTTAAAATTGAACTATAATTGAAGATGTGAATTGAGATAAGTGAGAAGGCCATCGGAAGTGTGAGCTGACGATGCCCCGGGAGTGTCGGAATGCCTGGCTAGAAGGGTATGGCTGGTTGCCTGGTTGTGTCATGATACATGCCTAGAGGTATGTGCTGGATGCCGGGTTGTCTCATAATGCATGCCCGGAGGGTCCTTTGGAGTTTCGAGATGCCCGGAGAGTGGGGGAGCCGGAAGCCTGGCTGGTATTGAGCCAGGTGATGCCTCATGATGCCAGTTGGGGTGCGAGATGCCTGGCGGGTATTGTACCGGATGCTCGGCAGGTATTGTTGTGGCATCCCAAAATTCAAGTCATCCTCTAGAGAAATTAAAGCCTATAATTAGGTAATGAAATTACCTATGATCTATGTGTTAGCCATTAGTTTTCTTAAGGCTATGTGTTATTGTGCTTGTGTTTATGAATTTTGAATTTAGGACTATAGGATAAATTAATAATCTATGCTTGGCTATGCACCTCATAAATTAAATTCCTATATGTAAATATTACAAGATTTTGGCCATGTGGAATTTAGTAATTTAATTCTTAAAAGAAAGAATAAGAAAGGGGTAAAATTGATTTTAATTGGGTTGGACCTTAGGCCCAATAGCTTGAGCCTTTGATGGGCCAAGCTAGTCGGCCCAATTAGGCCCGCGAAAAGGGGGCTGTCGCCGGCCCAAAAGGAGGCCCAAGAGGAGGGCCAAGCCCATCTTGCATGTGTTGTGACAAGTGGTAAGAGGTCTTCATGCATTGGCTTAGAGAAGGAAAGCATGCATTGGTCAATTGAAAGGCAAACAATGATTACTAATGATGAGGTTTAGGGGAAATAAAATGGAAGAGAGAGAGAGGAGTGGCCGGTTACTTCATTCGGCCAAGAGAGAGAGAGAGAGAGAGAGAGAGAGAGAGAGAGAGAGAGAGGGAGGGAGAGTGGCCGAGAGAGAGGAGGAGCCGAGGAGGAGGAGTCGCCGTCCGTCCGCCGTGCTCGCTGCCGTGTGCCGTCGTCCGTCTAGTCTAGAGACAAGTTGGGGGTCCTTTGCTACTCTTGCATGTGTGTTTGTTACATGTATGGTTGATATAGTGTTGAATTTGAGTGGTTAGGAGAGGAAAACCGGAGTATGGATGGCTTGTTCTTGAGTGCATGCTGTTTTCGCTTGAACAGTTTGGGTCAGAATGTTGTGTGAGCTTGCATGCATGTTTAGAGTCCGATTTTGGCTTCGATCTCTTCATGAAAGTTGTAGCTAACATCTTAAACTACAACATACGGAGACCTTAGATCTGGAACGATTTCACTGACTTCTTGTTGGATTCATGGTTGCATGTTGATTTGCGCTAAGAATCTCTCTTCGATTTCTTCATGAAAGTTGTAGGGGACATCGTAAACTACAACATACTCAAATTTGAAGCAAAATGAACAAGTATATCCTAGTAAATAGTTTAGATCTTGAAGACAGTAATTCTGGAGATGTATTACAGGACACCCGAGACTTCATGGACCTAAACGACGACTATAATCTAGTTATTTGACTTAGATCTCTTCATGAAACTTGTAGAGAACATCTTGATGTAGAACATATGAAAATTTCAGAGGAAACGAAGAAGAATAGGTAGGTGAAAATTCAGTATTTCGGAGAAGCATGTACTGGACGATTCGGTGATGGATCCAAAAGCTTCGTGAGACTGTAGAAACTAATCTAGAAAGAATCTGGCTTGGAAGTCTTAATGAAAGATGTATGAAAATGTCTTGGCTATAACTTGGTAAAATTTCGTAATTTATGGAGGTCGTATAGATATTTTAATCGAATTACTTCGGAGACTGTGCTTTCTGGTTTCATCCGAAAAGTATATGCTGTTTTGTGTGAATTATGAAATTGTGTGAAATTTTTATTGGCCGTGTATTCTGCATGAAATCATTACTCGATTCTCTTATTTATTACTTGCCTTAATTTTATGATTTTTGAGATTATATAAATAATTAAATTTAATATTTTTGAAAATGGCACACGCTGGAATTTAAATAAATGTAAAAAGGGCATGATAAATGGATTATTTTAATTGGCATAAATTCCATGAATTTTATTTTATGAATAGTTGCACCATGTAGTATGATGATGATGATACATGTGATATGATGATATGATGATGATGTTACATGCATGGATGCATGACAATGATGATGGTACATGTGATATGACGATAATGTTACATGCATGGATGCATGGGAATGATAATGGTACATGTGATATGATGATATGATGATGATGATACATGCATGGATGCATGGTAATGATGATGACATGTGTATGGTATGATGGTGTTATGTATATGATGATGATGACATGTGTGTGATATAATAATGTCATGATGACAATGATATGAGTATGACATGATGATACACATGTATGTGTTATGATTGTGGTAATGATGCATGATAGTATATGCATGGCTTCAAGGTAAGTAATGGCCGCAAAGCATGTATGACTTGTATGATGCATGTTACATTTTACCTGCTGAGTGGTTGTACTCACCCCTTTTAGGGACCAACATTTCAGATTAGTAGATGGATTGAGCGGTTGGATATGACAGCGAGGAGGAGGATAGTAAATGAGGGAACTTTTGGATGCCGACACTAATCAATGGACTCTAAAGTATACAACTGTTGGAAGAGATAATCGGTCATCTTTTGAAGTATACCCTAGTATAGAAAACTATGGCATTTTGATGTACCGATGAATGATGTACATCTAGTTTAAGTAAATAAAAGTGTACGGCTTTTACCTATGAATATTTAGTAGGTGTGCATCGTTTTATGAATTTAAGGAAGGGAGTTTGTTGGATGTGCTTCCGTATATGAATTGCGCAAGGGACCTATAAAAAAAATGAGTACACCCCATGGTTGTATGGACCCGCTACAATTGAAATAGTATCAGAGTGAAATGTTAATGGAGAAAGTGAAAAGTAAGCGAATTGTGGTGACCCAAACGGATCGGGGGTCGTCGAGGGGTGCCACAATTGTGCCGGATGGTTCTCACAATGCCAGGTGGGATGCGAGTGATGAATGTGGGATGCAAACATTGGTCTCGGGAAAGAGAAATGTGGCAGCCCAAAATGAAAAGATGAAACTGGGAAATTGAAATTGAATTATGCATGATGGTATATGCATGACATGATGATGATATGTGCATGAATGCATGGTAATGGTGATGATACATGTGAGATGATGATGATGAGTGCATGGATGCATGGTAATGATGATGGTACATGTGATATGATGATGATGAGTGCATGGATGCATGACGAGGGTAAGTGCATGGATGTATGTGCACCTATGGCATGATGGTACATGTGACATGATGATGGTAAGTATATGACATGATGGTGATGACTATATGATGATGTATGTACATGAGGTATGATGACATGTGCATGATATCAAGGTAAATTGTGCATGGATGCTTTAATGATATGTGATGCTATGATTATGATGATTGTATTGCATGATGCATTGAGTGGTTTATTGGTCATTTACCTGCTGAGTGGTTGTACTTACCCCTTCGGGGACCAACATTTCAAATTAGCAAGATGCCGCTCCCTACTGTCACGCGGAGCGTCTTTTACGACCTTCATTCGAATGTAGAGGTCGAGTGTGTGGAGATCGACTATCCCACCATTCCTTGTTTGACGTTTATTTGAGTTTGCGCCTTACTGATGTATGACGTGAGCCTGGCTGAGGGCCCTGTCATTCAGGAGTTCATATCCATTTATGTCCGTTGAAACGGAGTGATGCGTGGGATGTTGCCGCCACCACCGCCTGATGCACCGGGATGGGTGTGAGGTGTGGCATCCCAGAAATTCAAGGCCGAGCCTTAAGGTGTGTTAAAAATCTTTGATTAGGTGATAGAATTTCTTTTGGCTTATGCCTTAGCCAATTAGTCTTTTAATTTAAATGAATTATGCTTGTGAATGTGGAAATTCAAATTTAATAGATTAATGCTTGGCCATATGATTTAAATTTCAATAATTAAAAATATCCCAAGACTTTGGCCAAGATGAAATTTGAATTTTGAAATATTTATAAAAAGGAATTCAAAAAAAAAAGGGAGAAAAGAGGGTTATTTTCGAAATGGGCCTTGGACCCATTAGTCTAAAGCTTGGTCGGCCAAGCTAGTCGGCCCATTAGGGCCCAAGAGGGAGCTCGACCAGCCCAAGGGGGAATGGCCGGATGGACCTAAGCCCAAGCCCAATCAATTCAAAAATAAAAATGCCAAGTGGCAAGGGACAAAAGCATGCATTGGTGGGATTATAGGCAAAGCAATGATTACAAATGATGGGATTAAGGGGATATAAAAGGGGTTAGGAGAGAGAAATGGCCGGTTACTTGCTCCATTTTCGTCCAAAGAGAGAGGTGTGTGAGAGAGAGAGCTCGAGCGGAAGAGAGGGACCGAGAGGGAGAGAGAGAAGGCGGAGCCGAGAGGGAGGTGCAGCTGTGTGCTCGCCGTTCGTTCGCTGTCCGTACGCTGTCGTTCATCGCCGTTTGTTCCTCTTTAAGGCAAGTGGAGTCCATAACTTCTCTTGCATGTCTGTTGTGGTGTTTGCATGTTAGGTTTTAGGTGTGATTTGTGCAAAAAACCGAGGTAGGAGTTGTTTATTTGCAAACCGTGTGACTGTTCTCGTTCGGTTTGTTGGAGTCAGTGGCTTGTTCGAGTTTGCATGTGGGGTTGAAGTTCGATTTTGGCTTCGGTATCTTCATGAAAGTTGAAGCTATACTAAAAATTCGTAGAAAACGATGGAGATTTGAAGGGTCAAAAGTTCGATTATACGGAGACTTAGATCTGCGAAATTTTCACTGTCCTCTTGTCGATTTCTTGTTTGCATGTTGATTTATGTTGGAGATCTCACTTTGTTGTCTGCTTGAAAGTTGTAGGAAACACATTAAGCTACAACATACTCAAATTTGAAGAGAAATGAATGAGTGTAGCCTAGTAAATCGGCTAGATCTTGGAGATGATCGATTCTGATGAAGTGTACCGAGACACCCGAGACTTCATGGACTAAAATGGTGACCATAATCTGGTTATTTGACCTATATCCCTTCATGAAACTTGTAAATTACACCTTATTACATAACATACTCAAATTTCAGAGGAAACGAAAGAGATTAGAGGGGTGAGATCTAAAAATTTCGGAGATGTGTGTTCTGGACGACACGGTCGTGGTTCCAGAAGCTTCGTAGGGTTATAGAAATTAATTTAAAACGAATTTTGCTTAAAGTTCTGCATGAAAAGTGGACGAAAATGTGTTGTCTATCACCCTGTAAAATTTCGTAATTTTTGAAGGCCATATGTGTATTTTAATCGGATTTATTGGGAAACTGCGCAAGACTGGCCATTACCCGAATATAAGGTGCTATTTCATGGAAATTGTAAAATTTATGAGAAATTCAATTTGGCCAAGAATTTGTATGAAATTGTAACACTATTAGTGATTGTTTGAATATTATGATTTTGGGAAAATCATAGATATTAAATATTTATTTATGGAAAATAAAATACTAATAAAATAATAAAATAATAATAAAATAATAAAATAAAATAATAATGGCCATAGATTTGACTTAATTAATTCATGTTATTATGTGATAAAGTCTTGGTATGGGTGGTGACATTGAATTGAGATGTATTTGTGATGAAGTCTTGGTAAGTGTATGACATGGAATTGAAATGTATGTACGTATTCAATGTTGAGCATGATCTTGAATTGTCATCACATCATATGTCATGATAAATTGAATCATAATAATGTGAATTGAGAAGACCGTCGGAGGTGAGCCGACGATGCCCCGGGAGTATCGGGATGCCTGGCTAGAAAGGTACGGCCGGTTGCTCGGTGGTCATGAGTGGCCGAATGCCGGAGGGTCCTCGGGAGACCGAGTGATGTCGAGATGCCCGGAGAGTGGGGGAGCCGGAAGCTCGGCATGGTAGTTATGCCGAGGGATACCTCGCGACGCCGGATTGGGTGCAAGATGCCTGGCCTGAAGGGTGCGGCCGGTTGCCCGGTGGCCTTAAATGGCTGGATATCGGAGGGTCCTCGTGATGCTAGTTGGGGTACGACATGCCCGGGGAGTGGGGGAGCCGGATGATCTAAAATTGTATCTTGGATACGTGTGGGACGCAAACATTGGTCCCGGGAATGAGAAATATGATGGTCCAAGATGAAATTGGAATTAAATCATGCATGATAAACATGATGATATATGCATGATGTTATGCATGGTGATATGCATGATGATGTACATGATGATGATGATATATGCATGATGATATGCATGATGATATGCATGATGATATGCATGGTGATATGCATGATGATGTGCATGATGATGATGATGATATATGCATGATGATATGCATGATGATGATGACATATGCATGATGATGTGCATGATGATGATGATATATGCATGATGATATGCATGGTGATATGCATGATGATGTGCATGATGAGGATGATATATGCATGATGGTATGCCTGATGATACATGATGGTATGCGCATGGTCACAAGGTAAGCAACGCCTGTAATGCATGTATGAATTGTATGGTGCATTGAGTTGTTATTGGATTTCCTTATCTGCTGGGTAGTTGTACTCACCCCTTTTGGGGGATAACATTTCAGATTAGAAAGATGCCGCTTCCTACCGTCACGCGAGGCACGTTCTATGGTATCCCGTCAAATGTAGAAGTAGAATGTACGGAGATCGACTGCGTCACTATCCCTGGACTGACATTTGTGCGAGTGCGTGTGTTGGTTATGTATGACGTGGGCCTGGCTGAGGGCCCAGTCATCTAGGAGTTTTTGTCTGTTCATGTTCGCCGAGACGGAGTGTTTAGGGGGATGTTGCCGCCACCACCACCCGATGCACCTGGATGGGTGTGATGGTTGCGTGAAGGGTAGAGAGCTGGTGTCAACTTTTTGGGAAGTAGCCGCCACTGTTGGATGGGGGATGTCATGTGATTTTCTTTAGGGGTCGTAGTATCTTTTTGGGATGAGGCCGAGTGTGGCTGAAAATCTTGGTCTCCTTTTTGTTGTATCGACCAGTGAAAAACCCATCGCGATATTATGTAAATAAAAGTGGCATGGCGTATCTTTTAAATCCTGATGATTAGTGGTGTGTATTTGTATCATGGATTGGTAGGGGGATAGATGGTGATATCTAATTTGCTTCCGCTATGAGTTGCGTTGGGACCGATTCGTTTTTTTAAAAAAAAAAATGTCTGTAATTAACGATACTTGTTTTAAGTACAAGAGAGCAAGAGCAAAGAAAGTGTAACACCGGCGCTGGTGACGACCTGAGAAGGGTTCGGGGTGTCACATGAGGGCCCGTGTGTGAGAAGTAGGAGCTGAAACTTTTTGGGATGATAGCCGACATTAGATGATGGGGGATCTTGCACGATAGACATAATGGGTCGAGTGTTTCTTTTTGGGGTTATGGCCGAGTGTAGCTACAAGTCTTAGCCTTTCTTTTGAAGTACCAACCCAAGGAAACCCATCATCAAAATGTGTAAATAAAAGTGTCGTGGCTTTATCTTTTCTTATGATGTTTAGTGGTGTGCCATTGTATCATGGTTGAAGGAGGGAAGGATGGCGATATTCAATTATGCTTCTGCTAATGAGTCGCGCTGGGGCTGTTTTAAAAAAAAAATGTCTATGAATTGCGACGCTTCTTCTAAGAGCCGTAATTAGTGTTCATTAGGTGTATCAATAGGTGCTTGTGGCGACCTAAGGTGTTTCGGGGTGCCACACTCAGCCTGTCCTAGGGTGATGACATACACCATTCCTTGAGCTAGCGGCCTATTCAAACCACTTTGCAATGCATTCGTAGGCGCGATTCCTCGGTTCTGACCCATCGACAGCGACAGCAGTAATTGTGGTCCCATCTATCTTTTGGAACAGTTCCTAGCAATGTAACATTGCTGGCCATACACAAAACAAGCACCCGTCCTAACAGGGCACGGGGCTGATCCATGTTGTCTCCTGCAGGAATGACACACTCCATTCTAGCTCGATGTTGACTTTCCTATCCCACCCTTCCTATTGGTGGAATAGGATACCTTCCTCCAATCATCGATCTCTTCCCAAACCAATTCTTATCTTGATTAGTTCCAAACTGTGACCCAGATGCGGCAGCTTGTTCATTCAGATTCCTCTCTATCAATTAGGCTCGTCCGTATTGTTCATTATAGTTCTTTAGGTCGAGTGGTACTAGCGGATTATTCAACTCCGATTGGAGGCCATCCCTAAACCTCCTCGCTTCCTCCTCCAAATCCTCGATCAATCTAGGAGCGCACTGCGATAACTCGGCGAACTTCGCCTCATACTGGGCCATAGTCATTGGACCTTGACAAAGGCATTGAAATTCTACCATCTTCTGTTCCTTGGCATAGCTGGAGAAGTACTTGCCATTGAATGCTCCGATGAAGGTGTTCCACACCTGATCCACACCTTCTGGAAATACACATTCTCTGCTGGTCCTCCATCAAGTACTTGCATTATCTTGCAGCTGATATACTATAAGGATGACCTTCTCCTCTTCGGTGCACCTTAGCAGTGCAAATGCTTTCTCCAAGTCTTGTATCCAAAGGGTTGTAGCTTAGGGATCTCCTGCTCCCGTGAACCTCGGCTAGTTCAACTTTAAGAACTACTCAACAAGCTTATGCATTGGTCTCTCGGCAATTCTGTTCCATGGTGGAACTTCTACAGGGCTGTGGCTTGATTATGGGCCTATTGCCCCAACAAGACTTCAATCATCTGAAGCGCCTACATGATCTCATCGATTCTGGGATCACCAGAGGCTAATACCCCAGCATTAATTGACGGCGGTGCTACTCCTCTCGCGTTGGCCTCAACCTACGCTCTGCCACGGGTATCGACTCTTGTTTGCATCTTACCCCGAGTCGCAGGGCCTACTACTCTCTTCCTAGTCACTCATCTTGTAGATTCCTCACATAACCTACTTTCCAATTTCACACTAAATTAGATATTGAGTGACCACACGAACAAGTTACCAATTAGCTACCAATCACATACATCAACGTATTAAAATGGCATTTCCTATTGACTATCCCATGTCCCATCGCACCTTATCACTCCAACCACTAACATGCTCTAATACCACTTAAATGGGGAATGTCACACCTCGATTCTCGAGCACGCGCACATCCCTTAGTGGTCGATACGAATGCGACGTTCCCATAACTTGTCGCCGACCCAATTCATTTTAATGCACATGCGGAAGCGAAACAATAAACCTTTGACAACAAACAACATGGGATAGAAAAGCATGGCACAAATTTCACAAAAGCCACACTTTTTTTATAGACAATTGTGTTCATGTACAAAAAAGAGTCTAGGCAAAAGTCTACAAAATATCGGCTCTCATAAAGAAGCTATCCTATGACAAACTAGTCAAACACATATGTCGATCCTTCAGACTCCACCTCCATAGACTCCAGGCTCCAGGTCCTTCACAAGCACCATCTAAGGACCTGAAAGATAAGCCCATGATGGGGTGAGACATTGTCTCAGTAACTTCACCCCCTAAACCCCTATTAGGACGAAAATACATCTAAGGGTGGCCTAGCCACATAATGTAGAGAACTTACCTCGCCTTAGTTCCCTCCTGCACATCAGCATAGTTCATATATACACAATTGCGTATAATTATAGCACACAACAATTGAAACGCTACACTCAACTCAATTAATCACAAGGGATCCCAATTATAAGGTTAAACCGTTATAATACATCTCATACCATCCGACATAGTTTTGTCGCATAATCAGGTACATCTAACTTAATCAAACATGCGTTCCATTTGTTAATTTCTCCCTTCTAGGGCACGGCCAACTCAATGTTTGGTGGTCTACAGGCATAGCCAGGCATCATCTCACCTCATTGAGCATGGCTACGTCTCTCAAAGACAGCTTTCCAGAAGGAGTATAGGTCCAAAATCTACTACCACCCAAATCCCAATGAATGGGTAACGTCTGGTGTAAACACTTGGGACAAGTTCTCTTACCCAACACACGACTATTCAGTCTTGGTCTAGGACACCATGCTTTACACTCAAATGCCTCAATTAAAATAGTGATTCTAGCCTATTTTCTTTGTATTAAAAATACTCAGTGAAAGTAGTCGTGTGTGGGTACACGGTCAGATCAATCTTTAAAAATTGATATCCTCCGATTAAAAATCTAATTGATTTATATAGTATATAAAACCATTTTTTGGTGTTAAAATTTGACACTTGGAATTTTCCGAATAATTATTGAAATTTCCCAAATTTTGGAATAAGTGACTAAAAATCAAATCAACACTCAACTTGCACAACTTAACACCCAATTGCATAAATTGAATACAACATTACAATTAGTACAAAATTCCAATTACCGGCTATCCCAGTCTAATTTCCAAAAAATAATAAATAATTAAATAATTACCAAAATTAATAAAATAGAAATGAACTTGAAAAATTTCTAAACCAATCTATGTAATTACTACAACCTGTCTAGCCTCTAATTAATCTAATCTAACCACTTAACATGCAAAATTGGATAATTAAATCACTAATCTAATATAATTAACCACATAATCCTTAATTAACTGAAACTATTCACCCTCTAAGCATAATTAACCTCTTAAGTGAGGTTTTGTGAGTAAACTAACCGGTTTGATGATCCGATGAGTCTACAATGACGGCAAAATAGAGACAGGCAACAAACTCTGAAGCGGCGGCACCAAGTGTGGCACCCCTCGATGGCCCCCGATCCGTTAGGGTCGCTACAGTTCGATTACTATTCACTTTCCTTAATAATATGTCACTCTGATACCAATTCAATTGCAGTGGGTCCATATAACCTGGGGGTTTATATCTTTTAGATCGGTCCCTTGCGCAATTCATATAATGGAAGCATATCTAGCAACTCCCTTCCCTATATTCAGAAAACGATGCACACCAACTAAACATTTATAGGTAAAAGCCGCACATTTTTATTTATTTAAACCAGATGGACATCATTCATCGGTACATCAAAATGTCGTAGTCTTCTATACTCGACTATACTTCAAAAGATGACTTATATCTCCTCCACATTAGTCATATACTTAAAGTCCACCGATCAGTGTCGGCATCCAAAAATTCCTTCCTTTACTATCCTCCTCCTCGCGGTTATTTCCAATCACTTGATCCATCTACTGGTAGCAGTGGTAACAGAGATATCTTATCTAGTCTGAAATGTTATTCCCCAAAAAGGGTGAGTACAGCCACTCAGCAGGTAAATGACCCAATAAACCACTAAATACATCACACAATACAATCATAATGATCATAGCATAACACATGTCATTCACGCATCCATGCATAACTTACCTTGAAGCCATGCATATGTCATCACACCACATGTACATACATCCTCATGTCATACATGTATCATCATGCCATAGGTGCACATACATCCATGCACTCACCATCATTATGTCACACATGTATCGTCATGCCATAGGTGCACATACATCCATGCACTCACCATCATCATGTCACACATTTATCGTCATGCCATAGGTGCACATACATCCATGCACTCACCATCCTCATGTCACACATATATCGTCATGCCATAGGTGCACATACATCCATGCACTCATCACCATGCATTCATGCATACATGTTACCATACATAATTCAATTTCAATTTCCAAATTTTATTCTTTCATTTTGGGCCACCACATTTCTTTTTCCCGGGACCAATATTTGCATCCCACATTTATCGCTCGCACCCAATCTTGGCATCGCGAGAACCCTCCGGCACAAACCTCCAGGCATCCGGCACAATACCTGCCAGGCATCTCATATCTCAACTAGCATCACGAGGAATCTCCCTAGCACAAATCTCCAGGGCTTTTGGAATTACCTACCGACATACCACCAAGATCCCCCCCTCTGGAATTACGTACCGTATACCACTAGGCATCTCGAAACTCCCAAGGACCCTCCGAAATTACGCCACTAGGCCACCGAGCATCCGGCACTCCCTAGCTAGGCATCCTGACACTCCCGGGGCATCGTCGGCTCACACCTCCAATGGCCTTCTCATTTATCATGGTTCACATTCACAATTATAGCCCAATTTCAACATGGCATATGTTATGATGGCGAACAAGATCATTTTCATCATTTGATTCTTATATGCATTTCCAATCATCATCATACATGCAGCAAGATACAATCCATTTATGACAATACAATCCATGGGGTCCATACAACTTAGAATAGTCCATATATCATGCATTTTTGAAATTTACTAAATTCCAGTTTGGTCAAATTTAGAAAACATTTAAATTAAATATCCATATGATTTTCAAAAATCATAAAATCAGGACATGTGATAGACAAGACAAAAAGATAGCAATTTCATGCAGAATGCATGCTCAAAAGAGTTTCACACAAGAAGATATAGTTCACACAAATACAGCATGTAAATTCGGACAAAATCAGATTGCACGGTTCTTGAAATATTTCGATTAAAATACCCGAACGACCTCCAAAAATTATGAAATTTTACCATATTATATTCAAGACCCTAAGGTATATTTTTCATGAAGACATCAAGGCCATATTCATCCTAGATAATTAACTATAGATAGTCGAAGCTCCTGTTTCTAGTACCGAACAGTCCAATTTAGGTGTCTCAAAAAAATCGAGGTTTCGCCTACTTATCCTCCTTCATTTCCTCTGAAATTTTGATATGTTTTGCCTCAAGAGATCCACTACAACTTACATTAAGGGATCTAGGTGAGATTCTGAAAGGATAGTCACCATATAGTCCACGAAGTCTTAGGAGTCCAGTACCATACTTCAAGATCTGCCATCTTCAAAAGAAAATAGTTTCACTAGGCTAAACTTGCTTGTTTTACCTCAAATTTTAGTATGTTAATCATCATGATGTTCTTTACAACTTTTATGAAGAAGTCGAAGTAAGATGCTTGGTAAAAAGTGACATGCAAGACACAAAACCACCAAGATGTCGACAAAACAATTTCAGATCTGGCCTTTTCGTAGAGGATGGGTTTCACCCCCTAAAAATCAACCATCTTGTCTCAAATTTTAGTATGTTGTACTTTGAGATTTTTTCTACAACTTTTGTGAAGAAGTCAAAGCCCAAATCCAACTGCAATCCTACATACAAGCCTCTACAACGGTCTGGGTCAGGCGGTATAGACGAAAACATAATACATTTTCAAGAACAACACACTCTAGCTTCGGTTTCTCATACCCTAAGCATCCGAGATCTACCACCAAACAATCACACATGCAAGACACACATGCAAGAGCAGAATATGGATCCCAACTTGCCTTTGTACCAAGCAAGCACAAGCAATCACGGCGGACGACGGACGCATGGCGACGGGCGACGGACGAGCGGACAGATGGACACACCGCTTCTTCCTCCTCTCTCTCGGTTCCTCACTCTCTCAGCAACCCTCTCCCTCTCTCTCACTCTCTCAAAACCAGCCACTCCCTCTCTCTCTTTCTTTTTGGTTGCTTAAATACTTGCATGCTTCCCTTTTTGCATGGAGGGACACTTGTCCCTAAGAAGGAGACAAGTGTCTCCCTTGTTGAAGACACTTGGAAGAGGCCATGCAACTCCTCCTCCCCCCTCCATGCGTCGATAGCCCGATGGGCTTCATGGGCTGGGTTTTTGGGGTAGTTTGGCCTAAGAATTTCGGCCCACTAACCTTTTAATAATCTATTAACATTTTCCACTTAAATAAATACCTAACTTGCAAAATAATAAGACCATAAAACTTGTAGTCACAAATCTATAAATTCCAATTTATAATTCACATGACCAATGATAGAATTTTCTTTCCTATCACATAATTATCCATTAAAAGCTTGGCCATATATCTTATTGCAAATTATGGGTTAAATGGCCATAAAATAACTTGATGGTACTTTCATCACCTATTCATAGACTTTAAGGTATCTGGAGGTTGCCATGAATTTTGGGATGCCACACCAAGCAAGGTCGGGAAAGGCTCGGAAAAGCCTCCCAAAGCTCACAGCCCTTGTTGAAGCTTCGATTTTGGTCTTGGATGGCAGGGGCTGAATTGGCGGCTGGTTCGGCAAGATAGGACCGGTGAAGGCTACAACAACTTAGGTGGAGACAGGCAGTGGTTCCGGCTGCTCGGACAGCGACTCCCCATGGTTGGCGGAGATGGACAAGGCTCGGGATGGTAGGGGGTGATGACCAAGGTGCAACAAGGGCCCAAGACAACAGGACGATCGTGGGGGCTGGCGTGGGGTGTAACGGTGAGCGGTGGAGTTAGACGAAGCAGCAAAGGGACGACCGACAATGAAGGGCTTGACGCTCGGTTTTTCTTGCAACTTTCAAAGCTCCAAAAAGATTTGAAAATGGAGAAAGCAACTTAAGGAAGAAGAAGAGGGAGACGGCTGCATATGGAGGGACCCAACTTGCTTCTTCCTATCCTTTTGCCTCTTGAAGAGGTCCCACCAGCATTGGCTGGCTTCCTCAGCCAATTTCTAGACCACAAAGCTTCCCTAGGAAGCCATTGAAGTGGTCCAAATGTTGAGGGACCAAGGGGCAACGAATTTTGATATATTTGCCTTGAAATTTACTTCGATTCCCTCTTGAATTGATTAAATTTGGCCCTAAAAAATTCAACCAAGGTGTCCTCGACCAAATTGACATTTTTCCTCACCAATAGAACCAACTTGCATAAAAAAAATGTGATAAAAAATGGTATCAGAGCTTGTGCTCACTTTGTTTGAAGTGTTTTACTTCAGAGTTAAAAATCCATGGCTAGTATGTTGGCTCCAGGGCTGGTAGAAGGGCAAAGCAATATTAGACCGCCTTACTTTGATGGAAATGATTACAACATATAGAAAAACAAGATGAAGGCGTTCCTAAGATCAAAAGATTCTCTAGAATGGGACGTTGTAGAGAAATGAATCATTCCTAAAGCTACACCTGTCTCAGAGAGAGGAAAAGATACTGTTGAGTCTAGTGAAATGACTCAAGAAGAGATAATCAAGAGACAAGCTCTTGATGCAAAAGCAATTTACTATTTATATTGTGCTTTGTCACCTACTGAATATAATAGAATATCTTCTTGTGTTACAGCAAAAGAAGTCTAGGATAGATTACATATTACCTATTAAGGAACCGATCGAGTGAAAGAGACCAGAATCAACATTCTCCTCGGTCAATACGAAGCCTTCAAAATGAAATTAGGAGAATCTATAACTGACATGTTTAGTCGTCTTACAGAAATCGTGAATGGTCTTAAAAATCAAGGACAACCAATTTCTGATCCCATGAAGGTAAACAAACTTCTGCGTGGACTCTCCAAGGATTGGAATCACATAAAAACCTCAATAAGAGAGACACAAAGAATCATGCCACTATCTGTTGATGAGTTAGTTTGGACTCTTCAGTCTTATGAAGTGGAACAAATCAATGAAGATGAAGATCCTAAAGGTAAGAAATCCATTGCATTAAAATCCAATGTTGATTCTGATGTTACAAATTATGAAGACGATATGGATGATGAAGAGCTTGCTCTCATGATAAGAAGATTCAGAAAGCTGAATAGAAAAGGAATAAGATTCAATCCAAAGAAACAAAGTTTTCAAAAGCAACAGACTAAGTTTGTTGAGGATGATGAATCAAACAAAGATGTAGTCTGCTTTGAATGTAAGAAAAAGGGACACATCAGACCCAATTGTCCTCTTTTGAGGAAGAAGAAAGGAAAAGCTGAAAAGTATCGAAAGGCTCTTAAAGCAGAAACCTAGAGTGATACAGAGTGTGAAGAAAGTGATGATGATTATGCCAATATATGTCTGATGGCACAATCGGATTCAGATTCAAACTCGAAGACAGACTCAGATCCAAACAGTGAATTTGAGGTGAGTAACTTCAAAATCCCTATTAAAGTTTCTAAATACATTTATGAGTTGTGTTTTAGTCTTAAGACTTCTCTTAAAAAGATTTTCGAACTCAAAAGAGAAAATTCTGCTCTAAAACAACAGAAAAATGTTTTGAAAGGAAAGGTGAAATGTTTAGACATGAATATTTCTTCTTTTAGTGAAAGTGAAGATAATCTTTCAAATGAAAATACATTATTGCAAAGTGATATCTAAAATATTTCTAAAAGATTTTCTATAGGATATGAGAAACTGGAAAAAATTATTTCTGTTGAAAGACCTTATTTCAATAAATCTAGTTTAGGAATGACTGTTGAAACCATTCCTTTAATTAATTTTCCAAAAGTGAAAGAAAGAATTAAACAAAGACCTACAAGAGATGCTTACAAAAATCATTTTAAAATGATCTTTGTAAAACCAGTAGGTCGCAATGCTCTCAGATGTTCAAAGTGCAATAGTGCAGATCATTTTGAAAAGAATGTCCTATGGTTTGGAAACCTGTTAAGAAAGTATGGGCAAAAACCGCATATCATACTAACACCAATGGATCCAAGAAAATATGGGTACTAAAAAAAGTTTGAGTTTCTATTTTAAATGCAGGTCACTATCAAGAAAAATGTAAAATGGTATCTGAATAGTGAATGCTCAAGACATATGACAGGAGATTCAAATTGCTTCATAAATCTTGTTCAAGTGAATGGTGGAAAAGTCTCATTTGGAGGAAATAAGAAATGAAGAATTGTGGGATTTGGAATTGTAAAGATTGGAAACCTCACAATAAGCAATGTTTCTTTAGTTGAATGACTCAATTACAATCTGCTCAGTATCAGTTAGCTGTGTGATACTGGTTTCAAAATCAACTTTCAAGAGAGAATATGTTCAGGAACCAGTAAAGATTCTACTCAGTCATTCGTGGGTCGAAGACATGGAAATATCTACCTCTTGCATGTGAACCCAGATGAATCGCAAATGTCTAATTTCAATCCAAGACAAAGCGAACTTATGGCACAGAAAGCTTGGGTACATCAATATGAAGCAGATAGCCAAAATTTCAGCAAAGAAGCTTGTTCGTGGTTTACCTAATTTTTCATACCAAAAGTCTGATCTATGTACACCATGCATATTGGGAAAACAAGTAAGAAATTCCTTTAAACCAATAAATCAAGTTTCCACTAACCGTGTACTGTAGCTTCTACATATGGATCTCTTTGGACCAACTAGAACACAGAGCATTAGAGGTAAGAAATATCGCTTAGTAATTGTGGATGACTACTCTCGATTTACTTGGGTATATTTCCTGGCAAGTAAGTCTGAAACTTTCTCTTACTTTGAAAAGTTTGCTAAAAAGGTTCAAAATGAAAAAAATGGTATGTTATTTCAAGTATAAAAACAGACCATGGAGGTGAATTTGAAAATCAAGATTTTACAAAATTTTGTATTGAATCTGGTTTTCAGCACTTGTTCTCCTCTACATATAATCTAGATCATAACGGAGTTGTGGAAAGAAGAAATAGGTCACTTCAAGAAATGGCTAGAACTCTTTTAATAGAAAGTAACATATTTTCACGTTTTTTAGCTGAAGCAGTTTCTAAGGCCTATTCTGAAAAAAAAGAAAAACCCATATGAGTTATTCAAATAAAAGAAGCCTATTGTTTCATATTTTCATGTATTTGGATGCAAATGTTTTATATTGAAAAATGCAAATGAACGAGTTGGCAAGTTTGAAGAAAAGTCAGATGAAGGCATCTTCCTTGGATATTCAACCTCAAGCAAAGCGTACAGAGTCTATAACAAGAAGACTCAATCTATGGAGGAATCAATGAATGTTAAGTTCCAAGATTGTATGCAAAATGAATCTATTTAGACTCATCTTAAAGAATATGAACCTGCTCCAGACTCTACAAAGTCTAAATCTCGGGAAGCAGCTCAGACTTTGAAAGACCAGCAACAGATGACTGTTGAAGATTCAAGTGAAGGAAGTGATCATCAACCAGACAAATTAACCAGCAACTGGAAGCATAAGTCCAGTCATCCCAAATATCTTATTATTGGCGACATTAATGAAAGAATTCGCACAAGATCCAAAAAGCGCGAAGAGTCTAGTGCCGTGGCTCTTATTTCTGAAATAGAACCCAAAAGCATAGAAGAAGCTTTGTTTGATGAAAGCAGAATTGAAGCTATGCAAGAAAAACTCAAGCAATTCAGCATTAATGATGTTTGGGAGTTAACTCCTAAACCAAAAGGTAAATCTATTATTGGAGCTAAATGGGTTTTCAGGAACAAGATGGACGTGAAAGGAAAGGTCATAAGAAACAAAGCAAGACTCGTGGCCAAGAGATATACGCAAGAAGAAGGGATAGACTATGACGAGACTTACGCACTAGTAGCAAGGTTAGAAGCAATTCGATTATTACTTGCTTTTTCTTGTTATAAGAATTTCAGGTTATTCCAAATGGACATCAAAAGTGCTTTCCTGAATGGATTTATCCATGATGAAGTTTATGTGGAACAACCACCTGGGTTTGAAGACCCAAGGAAACTAGACTCAAAAAGGCTTTATATGGTCTAAAGTAAGCACCTCGAGCTTGGCACGACAGGTTGAGTAAGTTTTTGATTTAAAATGACTTTGTAAAAGGTAAGGTAGATACTACTCTGTTTATCAAAAGAGAAAGCAAAAGTTTTGTGCTTGTTCAAATATATGTTGATGATATTATATTTGGATCTCGTAATGAAAGTCTGTGCAAGAAATTCTCTAAGACTATGCAGAATGAATTTGAAATGAGCATGATGGGTGAGTTAACCTTCTTTCTCGAGCTTCAAGTGAAACAACTGAAGGAATGAACTTTTATTCATCAAGAAAAATATGCTAATGATCTTGTCAAAAAGTTTGGACTGGATAATTACAAAAAGGCTGATATACCAATGTCAAGTTCCTTGAAGATAGACAAAAATGAAGGAGGAAAGAAAGTCGATTAGAAGTTATACAAGAGTATCATTGACTCACTTCTTTATCTTACTGTTTCTAGACCTGACATTTTGTTTAGTGTTTGCATTTGTGCCAGATTTCAAGCAGACCTTAAAGAATCTCATTTAAGTGCTGCAAAGCGTATTATCAAATACATTGCTTCCACTTCAAGTCTTGGTCTTTGGTATCCTAAAAAGGAAGACTTTACTCTTCTTGGATACTCAGACGCAGACCTAGTCGAATGCAGAGTGTTGGAGAAATTCTCTTGAAGTATTTTGAAGCTGACAAAACGTTTCCATCAGTCTGGTCTGAAGGTTTACAGACTCTGCCATTTAAAGTCTGAAGACCTCCGGACAACTAGACTCAAGACTCAAAGTCTATTCTCATTGACAGTCTCTAATTCGTTGAAGAAAGGTTACCTAGAACTGGATGTTTTGTTAAGGGCTTGACCTTATCAACTGGAGAAGATCTTGTGGTTGGAATAGACACAACGTGAATTCCTTGATCGAGATTGACTTGAAGATTAAGGAATCGATGATTACCTAAACATTCTTGGAAGGTTCTACTTATGGAAACCGAGATTCTGATTGTATGGGCAAACAAGATTGATGGGCTATCGACACGTTCCTTTAATAGCCGAATGATCTTCCTAATTGATTACGTCCAACGGGTAGATTGGAGGAATTGCTTTGGTAAGTGCCAACGGGTGTGATGGCATAAAGGAGTATATAAGGAAGACGTTCTAAGTTGTTGAGGTGTGCGGGATAGAAAAATTTCAAAGTCTGAAGCTCCTTGTTATTTAGACAATTCCTTTGAGCAAATACTTGTATACAAAAGAGAGTCTATATTTGTGAGAAACCTTGAGGAGGTGTGATAGAACATCTACACTGTGGAATCAAGGAAAAGCTGAGCTGTAACTTCTCTTTTGTTCATAGTGAAATCCAGCCGGTGGGCTGTCAGTGCGGAAGAGTGGACATAGGCTTAGAATAAGCCGAACCACTATAAAACCTGTGTTCAATCTTCTCTCACTTACTCTCTTTACTTTGATCGTAAATCATTTTGTGAACTCGTTTCTATCGGCTGTCTAGAATTGCTTCCGTATCTCGATAAAATTGTTTGTGTACCTCCTATTCACCTCCCCTCTAGGTACTTATACTAGCTATCTCAATTGGTATCAGAGCTCGTGTACTCACTTTGTTTGAAGTGTTTTACTTCAGAGTAAAAGATCCGTGGCCAGTATGTTGGCGCCAGGGCTGGTTGAAGGGCAAAGCAACACTAGACCACCTTACTTTGATGGAAAGGACTACAACATATGGAAGAACAAAATGAAGGTATTCTTAAGATCAAAAGATCCTCTGGAATGGGACGTTGTACAAAAAGGAATCATTCCTAAAGCTGCATTTGTCTCAGAAAGAGGAAAGGATACTGTTGAGTCCAGCGAAATGAGTCAGGAAGAGATAACCAAGAGACAAGCTCTTGATGCAAAAGCAATTTACTCTTTATATTGTGCTTTATCACATACTGAATATAACAGAATATTTTCTTGTGATACAGCCAAAGAAGTCTGGGATAGATTACACATTACCTATGAAGGAACCGATCGAGTGAAAGAAACAAGAATCAACATTCTTCTCGGTCAAAATGAAACCAGGAGAATCTATAAATGACATGTTTAGTCGTTTTACAGAAATCGTGAACGGTCTTGAAAATCAAGGTCAACCAATTTTTGATCCCATGAAAGTAAACAAGCTACTGCATGGACTCTCTAAGGATTGGAATCACATTAAGACCTCAATCAGAGAGACTCAAAGAATCATGCCACTGTCTGTCGATGAGCTGGTTGGGACCCTTCAGTCTTATGAAGTGGAACGAATCAATGAAGATGAAGATCCCAAAGGTAAGAAATCAATTGCATTAAAATCTAATGATGATTCTAATGTAATAGATTCTGAAGACGACATGGATGATGAAGAACTTGCTCTCATGATAAGAAGATTCAGAAAGCTGAATAGAAAATGAAGAAGATTCAATTCAAGGAAACAAAATTTTTAAAAGCAACAGACCAAGTTTGCTGAAGATGATGAATCAAACAAAGATATAGTTTGCTTTGAATGCAAGAAAAATGGACACGTCAGACCCAACTGTCCTCTTCTGAGGAAGAAGAAAGGAAAAACTGAAAGTTATCGAAGGGCTCTCAAAGCTGAAACCTGGAGTGATACGGAATGTGAAGATAGTGATGATGATTATGCCAACTTATGTCTAATGGCACAATCAGACTCAGAATCAAACTCCGAGACTAATTCAGACTCAGAAAGTGAATTCGAGGTAAGTAATTTCAAAATCCCTATTAAAGTTTCAAAATACATCGATGAATTATGTTTTAGTCTTAAGACTTCTCCTAAAAGAATTTCTGAACTCAAAAAGTAAAATTCTGTTTTAAAACAACAAGAAAACGTTTTAAAAGAAAAAGTGAAATGCTTAGACCGAGATGTTTCTTCTCTCAAAGAAAGTGAAGATAATCTTTTGAAAGAAAATACATTTTTGAAAAATGATATTTCAAATATTTCCGAAAGATTTTCTCAAGAATCTGAAAAATTGGAGAAAATACTTTCTATTCAAACACCTTATTTCAATAAATTTGGTTTAGGAATGACTGCTGAAACCATTTCTTTAATCGATTTTCCTAAAGTAAAAGAAAGAATTAAACAAAGACCAACAAGGAATGCTTACAAAAACCATTTTGAAAGGACCTTTGTCAAACCAGTAGGTCGCAATGCTTTTAGATGTTCAAAATGCAATAGTGCAAATCATTTTGAGAAAGAATGTCCTATGGCTTAGAGACCTGTCAATAAAGTCTGGGCAAAAACCGTATATCAGACTAACTCAAAAGGATCCAAGAAAATATGGGTACCAAAGAAAACTTGAGTTTCTTTTTAAATGCAGGTCACTATCAAGAAAAATGTGAAATGGTACCTGGATAGTGGATGCTCGAGACACATGACAAGAGATTCAAATTGTTTCATAAAGCTTGTTCAAGTGAATGGTGGAAAAGTCTCATTTGGAGGAAACAGCAAAGGAAAAATAGTAGGATTTGCAATTGTAATGACTGGGAACCTCACAATAAGCAATGTTTCTTTAGTTGAATGGCTCAATTACAATATGCTCAGTATCAGTCAGCTTTGTGATGCCGGTTTCAAAATCAACTTTCAAGAGGGTATTTGTTTAGGAACCAGTAAAGACTTTACTCAGTCTTTCATGGGTCGAAGACATGGAACTCTCTACCTCTTAGACGTGAAACCAAACGAATCACAATGTCTAATCTCAATCCAAGACGAAGCGAATTTATGGCATAAAAAGCTTGGGCACATCAACATGAAGCATATAGCCAAAATCTTAGCAAATAAGCTTGTTCGTGGTCTATCTAATTTATCATACCAAAATTCTGATCTATGTACACCATGTATATTGGGAAAACAGGTAAGAAATTCCTTTAAGCCAATAAATCAAGTTTCGACTAACCGTGTACTGCAGCTCTTGCATATGGATCTCTTCGGACGAACAAGAGCGCAGAGCATTGGAGGTAAGAAATATTCCCTAATAATTGTGGATGACTACTCACGATTTACATGAGTATATTTCTTGACAAGTAAGTCTGAAACTTTTTCTTACTTTGAAAAATTTGCTAAGAAGGTTCAAAATGAAAAGGGGTATGTTATTTCAAGCATAAAAACAGACCATGGAGGTGAATTTGAAAATCAAGATTTTGCTAAATTTTGTGACGAATCTGGTTTACAGCATTTGTTCTCTTCTCCATATACTCCGAGCAAAATGGAGTTGTGGAAAGGAAGAATAGATCTCTTCAAGAAATGGCCAGAGCTCTCTTAATTGAAAGCAATATTTCTTTACGGTTTTGGGCTGAAGCAGTTTCAACATCATGTTATATTATCAATAGAGTTTTTCTAAGGCCTATTCTAGAAAAAACCCCATATGAATTATTCAAAGAAAAGAAGCCCACTGTTTCATATTTTCATGTATTTGGATGCAAATGTTTCATATTGAAAAATGCAAATGATCGAGTTGGTAAGTTTGAAGAAAAGTCAGATGAAGGCATCTTCCTTGGATATTCAACCACAAGCAAAGTGTATAGAGTCTACAACAAAAAGTCTCAAACTGTGGAAGAATCAATGAATGTAAAATTCCAAGATTCTATACAAAATGAATCTATTCAAACTCATTTTGAAGAGATTGAATCTGCTCCAGACTTTACAAAATATAATTCTCTAGAAGAAGCTCAGACTTTGAAGGACCAGTAACAAGTGACTCTTGAAGATTCTGGTGAAGGAAGTGACTATCAATCTGATAAATTAACCAGCAACTGGAAACATAAGTCCAGTCATCCCAAAGATCTTATTATTGGCGATATCAATGAAGGAATCCGCACAAGATCCAAAAGGCGAGAAGAGTCTAGTGTTGTGGCTCTTATTTCTGAAATAGAACCTAGGAGCATAGAATAAGCTTTATCTGATGAAAGCTAGATTGAAGCTATGCAAGAAGAACTCAGACAATTCAGAGTTAATGATGTCTGAGAGCTGACTCCTAAACCAAAAGGTAAATCAATTGTTAGAGCTAAATGGGTTTTCAGGAACAAGATGGATGAGAAAGGAAAAGTCATAAGAAACAAGGCTAGACTCATGGCCAAGGGATACACACAAGAAGAAAGGATCGACTATGACGAGACTTATGCACCGGTAGCAAGGTTAGAAGCAATTCATTTATTACTTGCATTTACTTGTCACAAAAATTTCAGGTTATTTCAAATGGACGTCAAAAGTGCTTTCCTAAACGGTTTCATCCGTCATGAAGTCTATGTGGAACAACCACCGGGGTTTGAAGACCCAAAGAAACCATACTCAGTAGTCAGACTCAAAAAGGCCTTGTATGGCTTAAAGTAAGCATCTCGAGCTTTGTACAACAGATTAAGTAAGTTTTTAATTCGAAATGGATTTGTTAAAGGTAAAGTAGACACTACCCTTTTTATTAAAAGAGAAAGCAAAAGCTTTTTACTTGTTCAAATATATGTGGATGATATTATCTTTGGATCTTCTAATGAAAGTCTGTGCAAGAAATTCTCTAAGACTATGTAGGATGAATTTGAAATGAGCATGATGGATGAGTTAACCTTCTTTCTCGGGTTCCAAGTGAAACAACTGGAGGAAGGAACTTTCATTCATCAAGAAAAATATGCAAATGATCTTGTCAAAAAGTTTGGACTAGACAATTGCAAAAAGGCTGACATACCAATGTCAAGTTCCTTGAAGATAGACAAGGAAAGAAAGTCGATCAAAAGCTGTACAGGAGTATCATCGGATCACTTCTTTATCTTACTATTTCTAGATCAGACATTTTGTTTAGTGTTTGCATTTGTGCTAGATTTCAATCAGACCCAAAAGAATCTCACTTGAATGCTGCGAAGCGTATTATCAAGTATATTTCATCAACATCAAGCTTTGGTCTCTTGTATCCAAAAAGGAGAGACTTTACTCTTCTTGGATATTCAGACGCAGACCTTGCTGGATGCAGAGTCAATAGAAAGAGCACATCGGGTACTTGTCAACTACTTGGAGGTAGGATAGTGTTTTGGTTTTCAAGAAAGCAAAGTACAGTAGCTCTCTCTACAGCGGAAGTAGAGTATATAGCTCTCGGAAGTTGTTGTTCACAAATTATGTAGATAAAATAACAGCTAAGAGACTTTGGAATTGAAGACTCATGCACGAAGATTAATTGCGACAACACCAGCGCTATAAATCTCACCAAAAATCCGATTCTCCACTCAAGCGCAAAGCACATAGAGATTCGACATCACTTTATAAGAGACCATGTTCAAAATGGAGATGTCTCAATTCAATTTGTTAACTCAAAGAATCAACTAGCGGATATATTCACAAAGCCTTTGGAGAAAAATCAATTTGAGTCTATCCGTTCCAGACTCAACATTTTGAGATATGAGGAAATCAAAGTCTAGAGACGTTCAGACTCAATTATACAAGACTTTAAATTAGTCTTGGTACGACTGTCAGACTGTAAGTCTTTCTTTCTCTCTCTCTAATCTTATCTTGAAGAGGTACGATCGTCAGACTGTGTTTAAATTTTTGCTATATTTAATCGACGAAATTATTGCATTGTTTCATTTTCAAAAAGGGAAGTTATTTTTGAAATGACTATTTTCACAGAAAAAGACAGTTATGTTGAAAAGGCATTTTTTTATTTTCCTTTGAGATGCTTCGTTTATCCTTCTTTTTAAACCGATCGTGTACTGTTGATCACTCTTCACTTTACTCTAAAAAACCCTAGAAAGCATCGATCCTCCATTCCCGTTTTCTTCCCTTGTTTAATCTTCGAAAAAGTTGTCATCTTTATTGGGAAAGTCAAGCAAGGAATCTTCCAAAAACTAAGAAATATGTCGTCTTCAAGAAAGTCTTCGAGAATCGCAAGCAGGGGACCACGGCGAATAAGTGAGGGGCCTACGCACTTCGATCTCACTGAAGAAGATGTGGCTCCAGAACAGCAATCGAGCCCACAACATTCTCAGCAGCGTCACTCTCCTCCATCTAGCCCTCAAGGCATTGATCACCAATAAGAGGACAAAATCATCGAGGATGCAGACCCTCTAAGAGTTCAAAAGCCCGCTTCTATTTATAAGTTGTATCGTGCCTTAAAAGCTACGCATACTCCCTTGAAATATGTCGATGATTTTATTAAAGAAAAGGGGTATGGAAATGAATACATCTTTCTGCGAAGAATGGAAAGTTTGGGAATTGCTCGTAAAGGGTTGGCTGAGGAAACCCTTGCGAATGTCCTGAGTGATCCTCGTGATTGGGGACCGAATCCTGTTGATGGAAATGATGATGACAAATTGTATAGTCAGTTTCAACTGAGAATGAGTATTGTCGCTGAAAGTCGAGGAAAAAGAGGAGATTTGTTCAGATCGAAGGAACAAAGGGATTTGTACTCGAAATTACTGAAGCGTGAGATAATAAACCCTAGGAGTGTAGATTTTGATTTTCTGGATGCTGTAAATGTGAACTTGAAGGAAAAGTTCGGATATCTTCAACTTGAAAGGTTCTGCTCCGACACTACAGAGGCCTATGCTGAACTAACCGCATATTTCTATTTAAATCTTAGCTTTTTAGATGCGAATAGATTTTCCTTCAGTGTCAAAGATCAAGACTATGTTGTTGATATGGATATGCTGGCTGATGTGTTGTGAGTCGAAAGGGGAAGATATCAACCGATTAAAGTTTCTATTGCTGGTGCTACATTGGAACTTGTCAAGGACAGGAGAGCAGATGAAAATATTTCCTACTTAAGGATGAGTGCATTTAACATCTTGGTTCACAAGATTGTGATCAATTGCCTTCGACCAAAATCAACTTCCAAAACTGATGTTTCAAGTTCAAAGGCAAAGCTGATGTATGCCATTCTCACTGGGAAAAGGTTTTCTCTTCCTCACACTGTTATATTCCACATGTATAGAGCCATGATGAAGGACAGAGGCCAACTTCCTTACCCAAGTCTTGTGACAAAGTTATTCAGACATCTGAATATTCAGCATCCGCAAATCTTTTGTGTTCGATCGTACGATCATATGGTGGTAGGACTGAAAATGGTGACCAAGATGCGTCTGAAGGAATTGAACAAGGTGTTGGAGAAATTCAAGGAGAAGACTCCACTCAAAACTCATCAACCCTCTTCTTCATCAAAGCAGAAAGGAAAGGAGCCCTTGGTTGCTTCAAAACTGAAAAGAAGAGCTCTTATTGTTGAAGATGAAGATGAAAATCTCACCATCTCTGCAATGGCTTTGAAGAAATTAAGTCGTCCTGTTCTAGGGAAAGAATCGAAACAAATGGCGAAAGAAACAGAGATGAAGGAAGCAGAGGAGAAAGAAGAGGAAGAAAGAGAAGCTAAGAAGGAAAGAGTTGAGACAGAAGAAAAAGAAGAAAGAGGAGAAGAAGAAGAAGAAGAAAGAGGAGAAGAAGGAGAACCAAACGAACACTCTTCTCCACTTGTAGGCATGGAAACAGGGGGAGATCAAGAGAAAATAGGGAAGTCCTCATATCCTGACGCAAGTGAAGGAGTCAGTCGCTCACCTGCAGACCCAGAGGACGTTTATGCCTCTCAATTTCCAAAAGAAGGTCATGAAATTTCATTGCCAAACCTGCGAGATTATGCTGATCTACCATCGTCGGCATTTACTCCATCAGATCGAGCCGAAGCAAGTACTCAGACTGATAATGCAGCAGATTTTCGCAGAATCATGGATATTCTCTTGGAGATGCGAGGTCAAATTTATGCCTTGGGATGCGAGGTTCAAAACTTGCAAGCTGCAGGTCAAGTTTCTTCATGTTCATTGAATGATAAAATCCAAGCCCTCACTATTCAGAATCAGGCCAATGCCAAGGGTGAGGAGAACACACAACTGAAGGAAGACTTGAAAAGGCTAGAAGGCATCGTTCAGTCTATGGGAGATTTCCAGCTTGTCCGTGTTCCTAAGCAATCTTGACTTTATTCCACTTTCATCTCAACCTTTTTAATGCCGACAAAAAGGGGGAGAGATGCAAGAGATTTGAACAATTTGACTTTTAATCGTGTGGTTTGTTGGACTGGTTGTTTGATTTTGTGGATTCTTTTGATCTGTTTGACTTTGTTTTTGTGTCTGGATGAGAACTGAACTAGACTTGGACCTGATTGCTTTTATTAATTATCATTGGTATCTTATGGATGGCTTTATCACTTATTAGACTAACCTATTTTCTATGGTTGCAGATTATAGTGTTATTCATTTAGCCATTTATCTCTATAAGATATGCATATACGTTTGAGAAATGTTTTGCAGGTCAAAGTTATCCAAATCTACAGGAAAGTTTTGTCACCATAAAAAAAGGGGGAGATTGTTGGAGAAATTCTCTTGAAGTATTTTGAAGTTGACAAAACGTTTCCATCAGTCTGGTATGAAGGTTTACAAACTCTGCCATTTAAAGTCTGAAGACCTCTGGACAGCCAGACTCAAGACTTAAAGTCTATCCTCATTTACAGTCTCTAATCCGTTGAAGAAAGGTTACCAAGAACTGGATGTTTTGTTAAGGGCTTGACCTTATCAATTGGAGAAGATCTTGTGGCTGGAATAGACACAACGGAATTCCTTGATCGAGATTGACTCGAAGATTAAGGAATCGATGATTGCCTAAACATTCTTGGAAGGTTCTACTTATGGAAACCGAGATTCTGATTGTATGGGCGAACATGATTGATGGGCTATCAACACGTTCCTTTAATAGCCAAATGATCTTCTTAATTGATTCCGTCCAACGGGTAGATTGGAGGAATTGCTTTAGTAAGTGCCAACGGGTGTGATGGCATAAATGAGTATATAAGGAAGACGTTCTAAGTTGTTAAGGTGTGCGCGATAGAAAAATTTCAAAGTTTGAAGCTCCTTCTTGTTCAGAAAATTCCTTTGAGCGAATACTTGTATACAAAAGAGAGCCTATATTTGTGAGAAACCTTGAGGAGGTGTGATAGAACATCTACACTGTGGAATCAAGGAAAAGCTAAGCTATAACTTCTCTTTTGTTCATAGTGAAATCCAGCCGGTGGGCTGTCAGTGCTTAGAATAAGCCGAACCACTATAAAACCTGTGTTCAATCTTCTTTCCCTTACTCTATTTACTTTGATCGTAAATCATTTTGTGAACTCGTTTCTATCGGCTGTCTAGAATTACTTCCGTATCTCGATAAAATTGTTTGTGTACCTATTCACCCCCCTCTAGGTACTTATACTAGCTATCTCACATAGTTGATAGAAAGAGCACCTTGGGTACCTGTCAACTACTTGGAAACAGGACAGTGTCTTGGTTTTCAAGGAAACAAAGTACAGTAGCTCTTTCTACGAGAGAAGCAAAATATGTAGCTCTTGGAAGTTGTTGTTGCACTGTTGTTTCTTTTTCATTTTACGATCCAAAAACCCTAAGAAAGCACTAATCTTCCATTCCAGTTTTCTTCTCTTGTTTAATCTTTGAAAAAGTTGTCCTCTTTCTTGGGAAAGTCAAGTTTGGAATCTTTCAAAGACTGTGAAAGATTTTGTCTCAAAGGAAGTCTTCGAGGATTGCAAGTAGGGGACCGCAAATGCGTGAGGGGCCTATGCACTTCAATCTCACCGAGCAAGAAGAGTCTCCTAGTCAACAGCAGAGCCCACAACATTCTCAGCAGCGTCATTCTCCTCTATCTAGTCCTTAGGATGTTGGTCATCAAGAAAATGAAGAAATCATCGAAGGCATAGATCCTGTAAGAATTCAAAAGCCCTCTTTTATTTATAAGCTTTATCATGTTTTGAAAAGAGGTGGAACTCCATTGAACTATATCAATGAGTTTCTTAAGGACAAATGGTATGGAAATGAGTACATCTGTTTGCAAAATATGGAGCATTTGGGAATTGCCCCTGCGGGGTTGGCAGAAGAAACCCTTGTCAATATCCCAAGTGATCCACGTGTTGGAGGATTGAATCAATCAGATGGGAATGATGATGATAAGTTGTACAGTTAGTTTCAACCGAGAGTGGGTGTTGTGGCAAAAATTCGAGGAAAAAGGACCGACTTGTTTCGTTCGGAGGAACAAAAGCATCTCTATTGTAAGTTGTTGAAGCGTGGGGTGATAAACCCTAGAAGCGTGGATTTTGATTTCCTTGATGCTGTGAACGTAAATTTGAGGGAAAAATTTAGTCTTCTTCAACTTGAACAGTTCTGTTCTAACTCTACAGAAGCCTATGCTGAACTCACTGCTTATTTCTATTCAAATCTTAGTTTCTTGGATGCGAATAGATTCTTTTTTAGTGTTCGAGATTAGGACTATGTGGTGGATGTAAATATGTTGGCTGATGTCATTGGGGTTGAGAGAGGGAGATATCAACCGATAAATGTCTCATTTGCTCATGCTACATTGGAACTTGTTAATGATAGAAGGATAGAGAAAAAGATTTCCTACTTGAGGATGAGCGCATTTAACATTCTACTTCACAAGATTGTCATTAATTGCCTCAGACCCAAATCTACTTCAAAGACTGATGTTTCAAACTCAGAGGCAAAGATGATGTATGCCATCATTGCTAGGAAAAAGTTTTCTCTTCCTCACACTATTATGTTTCATATGTATAGAGCAATGGTGAAGGATAAAGGTTAACTTCCTTATCCAGGTCTTGTGACAAAGTTATTCAGACATTTGAATGTTCAGCCTCCACGAATTCTCTGTACTCGATCTTGTGATCATATGGTGGTAGGATTGAAAATGGTGACTAAAATGCGTTTGAAAGAACTTAGCAAGGCGTTGGAGAAATTCAAGGAGAAAACCCCTGTCAAAACTCATCAAATCTCTTCTGTAGCAATAAGAAAAAGGAAGGAGCCCATGGTTGCTCCATCCAAGAAAAGAAGAGCTCTCATCGTTAAGGATGAAGATGATGAGGAAGACATCACCATTTCTGCAATGGCATTGAAGAACTTGAGCCGTTCTATTCCAAAATCAAAGGAACAACAAGGGAAAGACTCAGAGCAGAGGACTGGAGAAAGAGAAGAGAAAGAAGTAGAGGAGAAAGAAACAGAGGAGAGAGAAGAAGAAGAAAGAGATACTGAGAAGGAAAGAATTGAAAAAGAAGAAGAAGAGAAAAGAGATCAAGAGGAAGGAGAACATGAGGAACACTCTTCTCCACCTGAAGGCATGGAAACAGAGGGAGACCATGAGAAAAGAGGAATGTCCTCATATCCTGCTACTAGTGAGGGAGTCAGTCGCTCTCCAGCAGATCCAGAGGACATCTTTGCCTCTCAATTTCCTGAGGAAGGACATGATGTTTCATCGCCAAATTTGTGTGATCATGCTGATTTGCCATCATTTGCTTTTACTCCATCAGATCGTGCCGAAGCCGGTATGCAGACCGATAATTCAGTAGATTTTCGAAGAATTCTTGATGTTCTTGGATATGCGAGGTCAAATATATGCTTTGGGATGCGAAGTTCAGAATTTACAGAATGCAGGTCAAGCTTCTTTAGATTCCTTGAATGATCAGATCCAAGCCCTTTCTCTTCAGACTTAGGCTAATGCTAAGGGTGAGGATGTTGCACAACTGAAGGAAGAATTGAAAAAGCTAGAAGGCATCGTTCAGTCAATGGGAGATTTACAGCTTGTTCATGTTCCTAAGCAATCTTGACTCTATTCCATTTCCATCTCAACCTTTTTTATGCTGACAAATAGGGGGAGAGATGCAAGATTTGAAAACTTTGAACCTTACACCTTTTGAACTTTTGGATTGTTTTGATCTTTGACTTTACTTTTGTGTCTGGATGTGGGCTGAATTTGGGATTTGGATTTGACTACTTATATTAACTATTATGGATGGCTTTATTCACATGCAAGACTAACCTATTTTCTGTGGTTATAGATTCTAGTGTTATCATTCGTTAAGCCATTTATCTTTATAAGATATCCATATTTGTTTGAGTAATGTTTTGCAGGTCAAAGTTATCCAAATCTGCAGGAAAGTTTTGTCACCATCAAAACAGGGGGAGATTGTTGGAGAAATCTTCATGAAGTGTTTTGAAGCTGACAAAACGTTTCCATCAGTCTAGTCTGAAGATTTGCAGACTCTACTATTTAAAGTCTGAAGACCTCCGGATTGCCAGACTCAAGACTCAAAGTCTATTCTCATTGACAGTTTCTAATCCATTGAAGAAAGGTTATCCAGAACTGGATGTTTCATTAAGGATGTGACCTTACCAACTGGAGAAGATCTCTTGGCTGGATATGACATAACGGAATCCTTTATTTGATCATGATTGATTTGAAGATTAAGGATCCGATGATTGGCGAAGTATACTTGGAAGGTTCTACTTATGGAAACCGAGATCCTGATTGTATAGGTGAACAGGATTGATGGGCTATCAACATGTTCCTTTAATAGCTCGAATGATCTTCCTAATTGATTCCGTCTAATGAGTAGATTGGATGAATTCATTTGGTAAGTGCCAACGGGTATGATGGCATAAAGGAGTATATAAGGAAGACGTTCTAGTTGTTCGAGTGTGTGTACGATAGAAGAATTCCAAAGTCTGAAGCTTCTTGTTGTTAGTCAATTAATTTGAGCGAAAACTTGTACGCAAAAGAGAGTCTATATTCGTGAGAAACCTTGAGGAAGTGTGGTAGAATATCTACACTGTGGAATCAAGGGAGAACTTTGTTGTAACATCTCTTTTGTTCATAGTGAAGTCCAGCCGTTGTGCTATCAGTGCGGAAGAATGAACGTAAGCTTGGAATAAGCCGAACCACTATAAACCTTTTGTTCAATTTTCTCTTCCCAACTCTCTGCTTTACTTTGATCGTAATTCGTTTTGTTAACCAAAAGAGAACTTCATTTCTATTGTCTACTTAATATTGTTTGCATATCACGAAAAGTTATTATACACCTATTCACCCCCCCACTAGGTGTTTATACTAGCTATCTCACAATTAACATGTGGTTGGTTATTTTCAAGCCACATTGTACATCTTCAACACATTGACGACTCTCGGTTGTCGTGAAAATCTCGAGATTTCAAGTATGAACATAGGTTACGAAAATGACAAAAAAAAATAGTCTAGTGCCTTTGATAGAAATTTTGCAATTAGGTGGAATCACCCACACACTAATCACATACCTCTATCGAATTGACATATCTCCAGTCTCTGATCAATTTTGATGGTGCCGTAATGACCCTTATAGATTAACACAGTTGAGCAATCAATTCATAGTTGAATTCTCAAGTCTATTATGTTTAGGTTCCTTAACAGCTTCACTTAATAGGCTACTTATCTCGTGAGTGATCAACTCAGGGAAAAAGGCTATAGGTGCATCAATAAAAAGCCCTTTTCATCTCATTGAAAACAGAGTTGAAAATCAGGATGTCACACATGAGACCAAGGGTGCGCTCTTATGCGTACATTGCTGAGTGGAAATTCACACAATGTTCAGGCTGTGAACACGCCATCATAGCCAATGAAAAGGAAAAATGCCGACCCAAGTGTTCTTGCTCACCAATTGGATCGTGGACGCTAATCACGAACGTCTCCGGTGATGCTTTCCTCTCATTGCGACCAACCAACAGAAGACCAAAACCCCACCATCGGCACGCCCACATTCGTCCCACCTTCAGTGGTCAACTAATGAGGACCTGTTGACCCCGAATTGGACCGCCACATGGTGGCCGTCCTTCTCACAAGTGGCGAGAGGGGCCATCGGCTACAGCCATGCCCTCTCCCAGTTGTCGTCCGCTTGAGCAGCCACCGAAGGAAGAAGGGGGGAGTCAATCTGGTAGAGCTCACGAAGTCACCCCCTCCTCCCTCTCTCTCTCCGGTAGCTTGCTTCTTCCTCACTTCAACTGTGCAGCTAGTAAAAGAAATCCAGAAGCTCTCATCCTTTCGCCCTCGCCTTGATCGTAAATCCTCAGCACGGTACCCCAGCCTCTTCGCTGCAGGCCTCACTCCTCGTAACCCACTCGTGGTTGCTGCCAACCACCTCCTCACCACGCCCCGACCTCCCTCATCGCTATTGGATTGCCCACAGCCAACCACAGCCCACCCAGCCAACCACCTTAGGAAGTTCTCCCTGCTTTGCTCACGGTTTGTTGCCGATGACCACAGCCAGCCATTGACGCCACTGTTCCTCAGGTGCCACTGGACCGGGAGACTAGCAGCTCACACCGCACCACACGCTGCCATCACCGCTGCCTTGCCCCAACCGCACCCGCCGCTCACACCTTGAGGACCCGAGGCAAGTGGTAGTTCTGTTGCTCTATATTATGCAAGAATACCCCGCTCGTGTGTCCAGATTAGGTAGACTATTACGAAATTAGCTGTGGTTGATTAGTATTGGTGGTATGGTTGCAATCATCGTTGTTGGATGTTGATAGGTGTAATGTTTAGACAACTTGATGTTGTTCTTGGCGAGATGAGTCAAGTTTATGTTGAGCAATCTCGTATGCACGTGACGATCGTTGGTAGATTCGGCACATGTTTGAATGTAAGGTTATGGGCTATTATTGTCGTAAGATTGGTATATTGGCTTTCAGTGGAATCGATCCGCTTGTTGTGATTCTGTGTAGGGTTAAAATAAGTCCGATATATACATCGTCTAGAGTCGAGTGCTAGGAGACCTTAGGCGAGTCATTGGAATTAAGTCAAATAGAATAAAGGGAAGGTACGAACCTCGGGTATATGTGTACGATGATTCTAATAAAACCTGTTAGGTGCTGCGTCATGGTTGAAATGTTATTGATGCTGTCCGACCCCTGGGAGGACGATGCCTCGGGTGTCGGTTTGCTTGGAGGATCGTGATTATGATGCCTCTAGATGCCTTGGGACCGGTGAGCCCCGGAGTTGCCCCAGGTGTCGGGATGCCTAGAAGTGTGACGCAACACGTTTCCAAATGCCTGGGGACATCAAATATGATGAGCCATGGAGGTTCTCGTGATGCTAGGTAGGGTGCGAGATGCCTGGAGGTGTGCTAAACATGCTCTGGATGCCCGGTGATTGAAATATGGAACCAAAGGACCTCGTGATACCAAGTAGGATGCGAGATGCCTGGAGGAATGCAAACATTGATTCCTCAAGAAGATTACAGTAGTTAGAATTATCATTGACTCGAATTATAAACGGTTTCAACTGTTTAAATTGCTTTCCTAATACTTCATTTGAATTGTCCTTATAGCTTTACAGTAGTCTGAGTTATTTTGTCCTACGTGTTGCACACTGGAATGTCATTGGTAGAGTGGTGCTAGACTTGTATAATATGGTTTGACAAGCTTCTTCATGTTCAGTAGTCGTACTCACTCCTCATGGGACCATCATATTTTAGAGACGTAGAGATGCCATTGCAGCCCGCATCCTCTGGCATATTCTATGGTATCTCCATCGATCTCGGATGGGAGCAAACAAAGCACCCCAATCCTGACCTACCAGAGATCTTCTGGATTTGGGTGATCCTTACCATGGATACCGAACTTACCACAAGCCCTGTGCTTAAGGGGTTTTTTGTCCAGTACGCCCGAGTCAACAAGCGCACGATGGGACCATTGCCGCTACCGGAGGATGATGACATTGGGTCAAGTGGGGTGGAGTAGCGGAGGACTCGAGAGGACGGCAGCATTTTTGGAAGCCGAGACATGACGTTAGGACAACGATGTGGATAGACAGCCGGATAGTTGGTCCAATTTTGGTTTAGCCAAATATAGGAACTTTTTGGCCAATGTGTATCCAGTAATGTCGTCCGAAAACTATAAATAAATAGAGTGCCTAGTTGATATATGGTGTGCATCATTCTTGATTGGGGTAATTGTTCGCTTTTGCAATAGTTTAGTGTGGGGACGAATGGAAGTCGTGGTATAAGCAAACCCTAAGAATCAAGGGTTGTTCAAACAAAGCCATCGCCGCGAAAAGGATACCATTGCAAGAGAGTGGTATCAAAGCAAAATATAGCCAGGACAGTGAAAAGGCGTGGTGGCCCCAATGGAACGGGGGTCGTTACAATAGCTACCCCACACTAGGGTAAGTTTAGGAGGTTATGGCTGAAATTATTCGAAGAAAAAACTTAATAAAGATTTTATGGCTTTCACTTGAATGAACCTTTTTGTGTTAATTTTCGATGAATCCTTGTAGAAGCTCAAAGCATCCCAAAATGAAGAAGAGCATTCATTTATCTACCCAAAGAATTATTATCCTTGATTAGCAAAGTTAAGATTTGAATATATACTTCCAAATCTAATTGGTGATTATCTCCCTACACTAGGCCAAGGCATGCGATTTACCAAGGGGATTGGTAGTTTTAGGAAATCATATCGAGAGTCCTAGGAGCGCAAAAGTCAAAAGAAGGTGAAAACTAAGGGAATAAAAAAGTAAGGCCAATGACTGTGGAAAAAAAAACGCATTTAAAAATAAGCCAAATGCTTAAATGGAAAAAGGAAATATGTCCAAATGCAAAAGCAATTTGAAAAAGAGTGAAGCTTGTGTAAAAGATAAAATAATTGACAAGAGACTCTGCAGACAAATTGGATTTCAAGAGTTAAGTGCTTTCGTAAGATTAGGTGAATTAGTAATGATGTTGAGATAATCACCCTTTTAAACCCCTTTTGAGAAATTTTAAGCCTTTTTGAGCCTTTCACCAAACCAACATTACAACCCTTTATGATGTCTCCTCTAATTGGGATGGCTCGGGTGGACATGAAGATTTCACAAAAGAAGCTACTACTCAAAGGAGTGGAACCAATGACCAAACCAACAAGAACAATTATACTTTGTATAAGCCCATGACCAAACCAACATTACAATAACTTGAAAAGGCCTCTTAGATTGATCAAAAAGTATTCATTGTTACTAGTTAGAGAAGCCTTTGATATAAGCTGTGTGAGATTTCTTAAGGGTCTAAAGTTGATTTCCCATGTCAATGGATGGGAACAAAAGCCTTTTGTCAAAAGCTTGTGATAAGACCTTTTGACAGGGGTATTTCCATTTGGCATTTTTAACAAAATCTTTGAATGAGTCAAAATCATTTTCTTGATAATCAAGGATTTTGATAATTGATGGCGTTTACCAAAACTGGTTGGCAATTTTATGATATTGAATGCATTCAAAGTTTTTAACCTTCAATTGTGATCAAATGTTTTTTTTTTTTTTTATAATAGTTGTGATTGGTGTATTCATACCATTGGTGCACTCCCTAAAACATTTTCCACTAGATGTGCAGGTTGCAATCCAGGATGCACCTTGTGTTGGATGTATGCCCTAAAGCTACTATGTAATAGTTACATATTAGGAATTTCAGTTGTACTATCATTATTATTATTTAATAAATGGCAATGATGTATTCATTTATTTGTCCAATTATTTTATATGTATGAATGATTCCATAAGATCAGTTGTAACTAGACCTATTCTTTAGACGTCAAGAATATATGTGACGGGTTCATAGTTAGACTGAATCTTTAAATCATTCTCGGTCGATGGATTATTGAGTGGATATTAATAATCCAGTCGAGACCAGTGTGTTCTTAATTTCACCATTAAGTATTGGATACTTAAGGGAATGATGAGTCACATGTCATTGGATATTATGATGCCTGAGTTAGAACACCTGAATACAGGTGTTTGTATTAGACAAGTTCACAGAACATGACGCATATGGAATGATTAGCGACATGAAAGCTTTTAGCATGGTCGATGTCTAATTGTTCATGCTTTGGTCTTGTGTAAATAATCTTTAGACCCGAGGCACAATGTTAACATGTGTTTCAAACAACTATGGTTCACAGGTGCATGTAATGCCGGGTCGTTGATTCGTTGTTATACCTGATGGTCATAGTTTGTTCATAAACAAAGTTGCACGTGTGCACAATATGGAATCTGTCTCATTGTTAAATGCAAGGTATAAAAATGATGTCCAAAACGATCTAATTGAAATCCTTAGCCAGGGTTGTAATCGAGAATAAATTGTTTATGTCGCGAATAAAATGCTTGTCAATTAAATTTGTACATATGATCGAATTGGTGACTTGACAAATATTCCATGATTTTTGTTTGATCGAGTCATAGTAAGACAAAGGGATTGAATTACATTGTAGCAAAAACTGACAGGTTCATTATGTTCTTAAAGCATTCACACTATCTGGATAGCCATGACATATTGCTAGATGTCAATCATGGATTGTAGGACACAAAGATTAATCGGGACAATTAATTCTTTTGGGAGTACTAATGTGTTAGTACACGTGTTACTACTAGCTTAGTGATGAACCTATGGATGCCACATACCATAAACAATTAGGATAACGTGGAACAAGAGAGAAATATTGTTGCAAATGTGTTTGCAATAATTGCAATCAAATTGAGTCAATTTAAAATTAAATTAAATGAGATTTAATTTAATTTGTATTATAGTCACGAGCCTACTTGCATATGATGCACACACATGCCCAAAGTGGATAGATGTTAATGTATTCCAATTGTATATAAAGATTATGTTCTTTTTATTTTTAAAGGGGATTGATTGATTAATTATTTATTTATTCATTTAATTAATTAATTAATAACTAAATAAAAAAAATAAAATATGGAGCTTCGTGCATGTGCATGAATTTGTGCACATGCATGAAAAGCATGGATGGTCAGCAACCACTAACCATCATGCACAAGATTGTGCATAAGCGGATGATCAGCAACCGTTGTGGATTGGTTTTATTTTTATTTTAAAAACGCAAAAGTGTGGTAATACGAGGGTTACAAAAATAGAGAGAAATAGGCGTGTGTTCTTCTGTTGTCTTTGAGACGCAAGAAAGAAAAGGATTTTTTCTCATCCGGGCCGTGACTAAAACATCAAGAATATGGTGGATTGTCTCCACGAGATTGCTAGCATGATCATAGTGGTGAATATCCAAAAGTTTCTCTTCCGTTCAACGTCTATTGTTGGTGTGTCTGAACTAGAGGTCCGACATTTGTGGGGCTCGAGCTATAGAACATCCGAACCAATTCGTATAAAGCGCACTTCGAGAGGTGATTTTTTTTACTCCCTTTTATTTTCAGATTTTTTATTAAAACGCATGAACAATGCCTTCGGATAATCATGTATAAAATATATCATTTTTGTTTTCGTTGCATTAATTTGTTAATTTTACCTATACATGATTTCTGAAACCCCAACATTGGTATCAGAGCCAACCTTAAGCATTTTTCGTGCGTTTAACTGATTTATAGTTCAAATATATTTTTGCATTCTAATGGCCAATCTATTTTTGTTAAGAGCTTGCTCTTATATGGCCTATAGAGGTTGATTAATTTATGTGATAAATTTAATCAACTAAGGAAAAAATTAGAACTAAATCAATTTTGAATCAAAAATTTGTAACTTGTTATATTTTGTGTTTATATTTTGCAAATGATTTATGATTGTGAATTTAAAGTTGACAACGCAACTTCCATTTGGAATCACGCTCGTGAAATTTGTTTCATCGATATTAATTTCTTGACTTGGTTTGCGTTGTTTGACTTTAAATTTGATTAAATGCATAATTTTATCTATGCCTCCCAAAGCTTTAAATTTTGAATTTATGGCTCATAAGGAAGGGTGGTGATCATTGAAAAATCCCTAATTGTTTTGATTGTTATATGGATGAATGTATGATGATTACATGTATTCTTTTTTGGGATGTAATTATTAAATGGAGGCTACGTCATTCCTTTTATTTTATTTTAATTTTTCATGTAATGTAATTTTAGCATAGTTTAGTATTTCAATTGTTGATGTAAATGCTACAAGAGAGGAGGAGCCATTGGAGGAGCCATTAAGTTGGTGAGCTCCATGGGCCTGGTCTTTGAAGAGTTCAAAGATTCAAGAAGAAATAAAGGGGAAGTCTCTATTATTAAAACATTAAAATGGCTAAATGGGTCTCTTTGGCTTGAGACCCATTGAACCATAATGCCATGATCACCACGTAGGATAGATGTTTATGTGATATCTATTTATTTGTTGCATTTATGTTATTGTGCATGTTAAACCGGTTAATGTACAAAGTGAGACTGTTAATGTGGCATCCCATAAATTCAAGGCCGAGCCCTAAGGTGTGTTAAAAATCTTTGATTAGGTGATAGAATTTCTTTTGGCTTATGCCTTAGCCAATTAGTCTTTTAATTTAAATGAATTATGCTTGTGATTGTGGAAATTCAAGTTTAATAGATTAATGCTTGGCCATATGATTTAAATTTCAATAATTAAAAATATCCCAAGACTTTGGCCAAGATGAAATTTGAATTTCGAAATATTTATAAGAAGGAATTCAAAAAAAAAAAAAAAGGAGAAAAGGGGATTAATTTTCGAAATGGGCCTTGGGCCCATTAGCCTAAAGCTTGGTGGGCCAAGCTAGTCGGCCCATTAGGGCCCAAGAAGGGAGCTCGACCAGCCCAAGGGGGAATGGCCGGATGGGCCTAAGCCCAAGCCCATTCAAATTCAAAAATAAAATGACATGTGGCACAAAGGAAAGCATGCATTGGTTGGACATGAGGTGAGTTAATCATTACTAATCATGGGATTAAAGGGGGTATAAAAGGGGTTAGGAGAGAGAGTGGCCGGACTTCTTGCTTCATTTCCGTCCAAAGAGAGAGGTGCGAGAGAGAGAGCCCGAGCGGAAGAGAGAAACCGAGAGGGAGAGAGAGGAGGCGGAGCCGAGAGGGAGGTGCCGCCGTGTGCTCGCCGTTCGTTCGCCGCCCGTATGCCGTCGTTCATCGCCGTTTGTTCCTCTTTAAGGCAAGTGGAGTCCATAACTTCCCTTGCATGTTTGTTGTGGTGTTTTCATGTTAGATTATAGGTGTGATTTGTGCGAAAAACCGAGGTAAGAGTTGGTTATTTGTAAACCGTGTGACTGTTCTCGTTCGGTTTGTTGGAGTCAGTAGCTTGTTCGAGTTTGCATGTGGGTTTGGAGTTCGATATTGGCTTGGGTGTCTTCATCAAAGTTGAAGCTAACATCTTGTACTATGACATACTAAAAATTCGTAGAAAACGATGGAGATTTGAGGGGTCAAAAGTTCTATTGTACGGAGACTTTAGATCTGCGAAATTTTCACTAACCTCTTGTGGATTTCTTGTTTGCATGTTGATTTCTGTTGGAGATCTCACTTTGTTGTCTTCTTGAAAGTTGTGGGAAACACCTTAAGCTACAACATACTCAAATTCGAAGCAAAAATAACAAGTATAACTTGGTGAATCGGCTAGATCTTGGAGATGGCTGATTCTGGTGAGGTGTACCGAGACACCGAGACTTCATGGACTAAAATGGTGACCATAATCTGGTTATGTGACCTAGATCTCTTCATGAAACTTGTAAAGGACACATTGGTACATAACATACTCAAATTTCAGAGGAAACGAAAGAGATTTGATGGGTGCAAATTAAGAAATTCGGAGAAGTGTGCTCTGGACGTCGCGGTAGTGATTCCAGAAGCTTCGTAGGGCTATAGAAATTAATCTAAAAATAATTTGGCTTAAATTTCTTGAATGAAAAAGGTACGAAAATGTGTTGGCTATCACCCTGTAAAATTTCGTAATTTGTGAAGGCCATATGAGTATTTTAATTAAATTTATTCGGAAACTGGGCAAGCCTGGCCATTATCCGAATATAAGGTGCTATTATGTGAAAATTGTGAAATTATAAGAAATTCAATTTGGCCATGAATTTTATATGAAATTGTGATCCTCTTAGTGATTGTTGAATATTATGATTTTGGGAAAATCATAGATATTAAATATTTATTTATGAAAATAAATAAATATAATAAAATAATAAAATAATAAAATAATAATAAAATAATAAAAATAAAATAAAATAAAATGGATTTTTATTTGGCCATGGATTCAATTCCATTTGTGTGGTACTTGTGTGATGAGGTCTTTGTACATGTATTAAGTTGAAATGCATATGTGATTAAGCTTTGGCGTGTGTATGACATGTGAATTGAAATGCAAGTGTGATTTGTTTGATGCCATGCCAATTGCCATGTTAAATTGAGTTAAAAGAATAAATGTGGATGAGAAAGAGGTTGTGGTGGAGGATGTTGTCTGGTGGCCTGGTGGCGTAATTCCAGAGATTCCCTGGGAGTTTCAGGATGCCCGGAATGTGGGGGGCCGGAAGCCCTGTCGGAGGTTTCTGCCCGAAGGGAATGCCTCGCGACACCAAGATTTGGGTGCGGGATGCCTGGCTAGAAGGGTAAAGGCCGGAAGCCCTGTCGGAGGTTTTTGCCCGAAGGGAATGCCTCGTGATGCTAGTTGAGATGTGAGATGCCCGGAATGTGGGGGGCCGGAAGCCCGGTGGCCATGGGATGGCTGAGTTGGCCGGGAACCCTGTCGGAGGTTTCTGCCCGAAAGGTTGATGATGAGATTGATCATGGTACCCTGTCGGAGGTTTCTGCCCGAAGGGTTGATGATGATATTGATGATTTGAAAAATGGGTGATGTGGTGATCAAAATTGAAAGATAAAGATGACAATTAACTCATGACATGATGATGCATGATGATGATGGCATGTGATGTGATATGATAATCACCTGTGATAATATATGCATGATGATGCATGATGATGATGGCATATGATGTGATATGATAATCACCTATGATAATATATGCATGATGATGCATGATGATGATGGCATGTGATGTGATATGATGATCACCTATGATAATATATGCATGATGATGATAATGATGTATGATATACCATGATGATGATGATATATATGATGTGATGATGCATGATACGCATGATTAAAAGGTGAGCAATGCTTGCAATGTATGTGAAATTGCATGATGCATTGGAATGTTATTGGATTTCCCTATCTGTTGAGTAGTTGTACTCACCCTTTTTGGGGATAACATTTCAGATTAGAAAGATGCTGCTTCCTACCATCACGCGAGGCACCTTCTATGGTATTCCGTCAGATGTAGAAGTAGAATGTACGGAGATCGACTGCGTCACTATCCCTGGACTGACATTTGTGCGAGTGCGTGTGCTGGTCATGTACGACGTGGGCCTAGCTGAGGGCCCAGTCTTCCAGGAGTTTTTGTCTGTTCATGTCCGCTGAGACGGAGTGTTTAGGGGGATGTTACCGCCACCACCACCCGATGCACCTGGATGGGTGTGATGGTTGCGTGAAGGGTAGAAAGCTGGTGTCATCTTTTTGGGAGTTGCCGCCACTGTTGGATGGGGGGATGTCATGTGATTTTCCTTAGGGGTCGTAGTATCTTTTTGGGATGAGGCCGAGTGTGGCTGAAAATCTTGGTCCCCTTTTTGTTGTATCGACCCGTGAAAAACCCATCGATAATATGTAAATAATAGTGGCATGGCTTATCTTCTAAATCCTGATGGTTAGTTGGTGTGTATTGGTATCATGGTTAGTAAAAGGAGAGATGGAGATGTTTAATTTGTTTCTGCTATGAGTCGCGTTGGGACCGATTCATTTAAAAAAAAAAAAAAATTTGCCTGTGATTAACGACGCTTGTTTTAAGTACAAGATAGAAAGAGGAAAGAAAGTTTAACACCGGCGCTGGTGACGACCTGCGAAGGGTTCGGGGTGTCACAGCCGCCCTTTTTGGTATCAGAGCAAATGGTTATAGGTGGAGTGATAAGGAGCCTCATTTGGAAATTGAGGAACATGATGACAATACACACCATAGGATCTAAAACGAAATAATTGAATAACGGGTGATGAGAATTCACTCGTAGATCCCTAGTAGTTTGTTTTGAGTTATTTTAAGTGCCAGTAACATGTATATGTTACTAATGTAGCGATAGTAGTTGCTTTGAGTGGAGGCAGTGAGTCTCAGATTATTCTTGAGGCAATGCTTGGAAATTACAGGAGAGTCATGGTGCGAGCTGGAAGTGCTCATCCATCGAGGGCTGAAGCCTCTGCTGCAAGGGCTGAACCCCGAATGGAAGATATCCTGCAGGCATTAGCCAATATTGGAAATCTGATGGAGAGGCAGGCGCAGCAACAGCCTGGAGCAGAACGCCGTACTCAAGGACTAGTGGAGCAGTTTTTGAAGCTGAAGCCACTAAAGTTTAATGGAATGGGAAGTCCTGAGGAGGCAGAGCAATGGATTGATGGGATGGAAAGAATTTTCTGGCTGTTGGACTGCACCAATGCTGAGAAAATAGTTTTAGCAGAGTACCAATTGGAGGGAAATGTGAAGTTTTGGTGGAGAGCTTCGAAGGACATAATCTTTCCACCAGGTACTGAGGTTAACTGGGAAGAGTTTGTGAGAGCTTTTAATAGGAAGCATTTCTCTGACTGTGCTAAGATAGAAAGATTACTGAATTTGTTCAACTAGAACAACAGGGATTGACTGTAGATCAGTATGAGGCTAGATTTTCTGAATTGTCTAGATATGCTCCTAGATTGATTGAAGAACAGGAGGAGAAGGCTAAGAGATTCCTGAAAGGGCTTAGGACTGATATCAGGAGACAACTAGTGCCTCTGAACATAAGAGATTATAATGAGATTTATGAAAGGGCGCAGTTAGTGGAGCAGGAGCTGTTGAGGGAGAGGTCTGAGTTTAAGAAACCGTTGAATTTTAGTGATGTGAAAAAGGGGAAGAGGCCTTATTCTGGTCAAGGTCAGACCTGGAACGTGAAGAAGAAGGGTAATTTTGGAAATTTTGGAGGGGCAAGGAGTGGTCTGAATATAGGGAAAGCACCCTATCAGCCTGGTATTTGTTAGAGGTGTAATGGGAGACATGGCCCAGGACCTTGTACTGGACAGCAGAAATGTTTTGGTTGTGGACAAGTAGGTCATCTTAGGAGGAATTGCCCGCAAGAGAGGTCGCAAGTGAGTGTTGGCTCAGTGCGACAGGGATATCAAAGTGCTGTTAGGACAAACCCGCAAGGAAATCCTCAGAGACCACCTGCTCAAGGAAGGGTGTATGCGATTACCCAGGAGGAAGCGGAAGCTTCCAAAAATGTTATCTCAGGTACGATTCTTATTAATGGTGAAAAGGCATATGCATTGTTTGACACGGGTGCAACGCATTCGTTTGTGTCTGAAAGATATAGATGTTTGAATAAAATAGAAGTTATGCCGCTTGAGACGCCTCTTTGTGTTTCCACGCCTTTAAAGGATATTGTATTGTCTACATTGGTGTGTGGAAATTGTAAGATATCAATGGGAGGAAAGGACATGGAAATAGACTTGGTTGTAATGGCTATGTATGATTTTGATGTTATTATAGGAATGGATTGGCTTCGTAAGTATCGGGCTAGAATGGATTGTTATAGAAGAGTGGTACAATTTGTTTTACATGATCAGTCTAGTTGTGAATTTTTAGGAGGTCAAATCCATTTTCCTGTAGCTCTTATTTCTGCAGTAGAAGCTTGTAAGTTACTTGACGAAGGATGTCAAGGATACCTAGCTATAGTTAGAGATTATGCCAGGGAGGAGCCTAATCTCGAGGAAGTTCGTGTAGTTAACGAATTTCAAGATGTATTTCCTGAGGAATTGCCTAGATTGCCGCCAGAGCGGGAGATTGAATTTGACATTGAATTAATGCCTGGAATAGGACCAATATCAAAAGCCCCGTATAGAATGGCCTTAGTTGAATTGAAAGAATTGAAAGTGCAACTGCAAGAATTGCTTGATAAGGGATTCATTAGACCAAGTGCTTCACCTTGGGGTGCACCGGGTCTTGTTTGTGAAAAAGAAAGATGGATCAATGCGCTTGTGTATTGACTATAGGCAGTTGAACCAGGTGACCATTAAGAATAAGTATCCTTTGCCTAGAATTGATGATTTATTTGACCAACTCCAGGGAAGTTCAGTTTTCTCTAAGATTGATTTGAGGTCGGGATATCATCAGTTGAGAATTAAGAAGGAGGACATTCCTAAGACTGCGTTTAGAACTCGTTATGGGCACTATGAGTTCCTTGTTATGCCATTTGGATTGACTAACGCCCCTGCTGCATTTATGGATTTGATGAATAGAATATTTCAGCCTTACTTGGACCAATTTGTGATTGTGTTTATTGATGATATTCTGGTATATTCAAAAGGGCCTAAAGAGCATGAGCAGCATTTGAGAATAGTTTTGCAGGCTTTGAGAGAGCATAAGTTGTATGCTAAGTTTAGTAAGTGTGAATTTTGGTTGGATCGGATAATATTTTTAGGACATGTGGTGTCAGGAAAAGGAATTGCAGTAGACCCAGCAAAAGTTGAAATGGTAGTAAATTGGCCGAGACCGACAACACCTACTGAGATACGAAGTTTCTTAGGATTGGCTGGTTATTATAGGAGATTCATTGAAGGATTTTCAAGACTGGCAGGACCTTTAACTAAGTTGACCCGAAAGAATGTGAAATTTGAGTGGAATGGAGAATGTGAAAAGAGTTTTCAGGAGCTCAAAAGGAAATTGACTTCAGCTCCAATTCTGACTATACCTACTGGACCTGATGGTTTTACAGTGTATAGTGATGCATCTCACAAAGGACTAGGATGTGTGTTGATGCAGCATGGCAAGGTTGTAGCCTATGCATCCAGACAATTGAAACCTCATGAGCTAAATTACCCGATGCATGATTTAGAGCTAGCAGCTATAGTGTTTGCCTTGAAGATATGGAGACACTATTTGTATGGGGAAAAGTTTGAGATCTACACGGATCATAAGAGTTTGAAGTATCTGTTCTCACAAAAGGAGTTGAACATGAGACAAAGGAGGTGGATGGAGTTGTTGAAGGATTATGACTGTGAGATAAGATATCATTCAGGAAAAGCGAATAGAGTAGCAGATGCTCTTAGTCGAAAGTTAGCCGTAGAGATAGCTAGTCTGAGGATGGCAGAATGGGAATTGTTGGATTCTATGGCAAATTCCGAATTTAAATTGGAAATGGATTGTCTTACTGGTATGCTTAGTGCATTGAGGATTGAGCCAGAGATTATCCAGAAAATTAAAATTCTGCAAGAATCTGACCCAGAGATTTTGAAAGTGAAAGATGCTGTATCTTTAGGGAAAAGATCGGAATTTCAGATCTCTGATGATGGAATAGTAAGATGTCAAGGACGACTTTGTGTTCCCGACGATGAGGAATTAAGGAAGGAAATTCTGTCGGAGGCACATAAGAGTAATTATAGTATCCACCCAGGTAGTACAAAGATGTATAGAAATTTGCGTCAGCAATTTTGGTGGAATGGTATGAAGGCAGATACGGCTAAGTACGTTTCTCAATGTTTGACGTGTCAGCAAGTAAAAGCGGAGCATCGTAAACCCGCAGGACTTTTGAGACCATTAGACATTCCTGAATGGAAATGGGAACATATAACGATGGACTTTGTGCAAGGATTGCCAAGGACATCAAGTAGTCATGATTCAATTTGGGTTATAGTGGATCGTTTGACTAAGTCAGCTCATTTCTTAGCAATTCGCATGGACTACCCAATGGATAAGTATGCGGATATGTATGTAAGTCAAGTGGTACGCTTACATGGTGTTCCAGTGACCATTACTTCAGATCGAGATTCGAGGTTCACTTCAAATTTTTGGAAAAGTCTTCAAGTTGCGTTAGGATCTAAGCTTCAGTTTAGTACAACTTTTCATCCCCAGACAGATGGTCAATCAGAAAGAGTAATCCAGATACTGGAGGATATGTTAAGGGCTTGTGCAATCGATTTCAAAGGAAATTGGGATGAAAGATTGCATTTGGTAGAGTTCGCCTATAGTAATAGTTTTCAGAAAAGTATTGGCATGTCACCTTATGAAGCATTATATGGAAGGAGATGTAGGACTCCTGTCTGTTGGAGTGAAGTAGGTGAAAGGAAATTGACAGGATCTGAACTGGTACAAGTTACCGCTGAAGCTGTCGATATTATCAGAGAAAGGCTTAGAGCAGCTCAGAGTAGACAGAAAGGTTACGCAGATAGACGTAGGAGGCCTTTGGAATTTAGTGTAGGAGATCATGTATTCCTTAAGGTATCTCCAATGAAAGGAATATCTCGATTTGGGAAGAAGGATAAGTTAAGCCCCAGATTTGTAGGACCTTTTGAGATACTTGAGAAAATAGGAGACGTGGCTTATCGTTTAGCGTTACCTCCTAAGTTAGGAAATCTGCACGATGTGTTTCATGTATCGATGTTAAGAAAGTACCAGCCGGATCCTGGTCACATACTCGATCATGAAGCCATCAAAACGGATGAGAAAGTAAGGTATATTGAAGAGCCTGTGTAGATATTAGATCGAAAGGAGCAAATTCTTAGGACCAAAAAGATCCCATTAGTTAAGGTGTTATGGCGACATCATGACGTGGAGGAAGCCACATGCGAAGGTGAGGATCAGATGAGGGAAAAGTATCCCTATTTATTACAAGAAGGTGCGAGTAGTGCTTGAATTTCGAGGACGAAATTCTCTAAGGAGGGGAGAATTGTGGCATCCCATAAATTCAAGGCCGAGCCTTAAGGTGTACTAAAAATCTTTGATTAGGTGATAGAATTTCTTTTGGCTTATGCCTTAGCCAATTAGTCTTTTAATTTAAATGAATTATGCTTGTGATTGTGGAAATTCAAGTTTAATAGATTAATGCTTGGCCATATGATTTAAATTTCAATAATTAAAAATATCCCAAGATTTTGGCCAAGATGAAATTTGAATTTCGAAATATTTATAAAAAGGAATTCAAAAAAAAAAGGAGAAAAGGGGATTAATTTTCGAAATGGGCCTTGGGCCCATTAGCCTAAAGCTTGGTGGGCCAAGCTAGTCGGCCCATTAGGGCCCAAGAAGGGAGCTCGACCAGCCCAAGGGGGAATGGCCGGATGGGCCTAAGCCCAAGCCCATTCAAATTCAAAAATAAAATGACATGCGGCACAAAGGAAAGCATGCATTGGTTGGACATGAGGTGAGTTAATCATTACTAATCATGGGATTAAAGGGGGTATAAAAGGGGTTAGGAGAGAGAGTGGCCGGACTTCTTACTTCATTTCCGTCCAAAGAGAGAGGTGCGCGAGAGAGAGAGCCCGAGCGGAAGAGAGAAACCGAGAGGGAGAGAGAGGAGGCGGAGCCGAGAGGGAGGTGCCGCCGTGTGCTCGCCGTTCGTTCGCTGCCCGTACGCCGTCGTTCATCGCCGTTTGTTCCTCTTTAAGGCAAGTGGAGTCCATAACTTCCCTTGCATGTTTGTTGTGGTGTTTGCATGTTAGATTATAGGTGTGATTTGTGCAAAAAACCGAGGTAAGAGTTGGTTATTTGTAAACCGTGTGACTGTTCTCGTTCGGTTTGTTGGAGTCAGTAGCTTGTTCGAGTTTGCATGTGGGTTTGGAGTTCGATATTGGCTTGGGTGTCTTCATTAAATTTGAAGCTAACGTCTTGTACTATGACATACTAAAAATTCGTAGAAAACGATGGAGATTTGAGGGGTCAAAAGTTCTATTGTACGGAGACTTTAGATCTGCAAAATTTTCACTAACCTCTTGTGGATTTCTTGTTTGCATGTTGATTTCTGTTGGAGATCTCACTTTGTTGTCTTCTTGAAAGTTGTAGGAAACACCTTAAGCTACAACATACTCAAATTCGAAGCAAAAATAACAAATATAACTTCGTGAATCGGTTAGATCTTGGAGATGGTTGATTCTGGTGAGGTGTACCGAGACACCGAGACTTCATGGACTAAAATGGTGACCATAATCTGGTTATTTGACCTAGATCTCTTCATGAAACTTGTAAAGGACACATTGGTACATAACATACTCAAATTTCAGAGGAAACGAAAGAGATTTGATGGGTGCAAATTAAGAAATTCGGAGAAGTGTGCTCTGGACGTCGCGGTAGTGATTCCAGAAGCTTCGTAGGGCTATAGAAATTAATCTAAAAATAATTTGGCTTAAATTTCTTGAATGAAAAAGGTACGAAAATGTGTTGGCTATCACCCTGTAAAATTTCGTAATTTTTGAAGGCCATATGAGTATTTTAATTAAATTTATTCGGAAACTGGGCAAGCCTGGCCATTATCCGAATATAAGGTGCTATTATGTGAAAATTGTGAAATTATAAGAAATTCAATTTGGCCATGAATTTTATATGAAATTGTGATCCTCTTAGTGATTGTTGAATATTATGATTTTGGGAAAATCATAGATATTAAATATTTATTTATGAAAATAAATAAATATAATAAAATAATAATAAAATAATAAATATAAAATAAAATAAAATGGATTTTTATTTGGCCATGGATTCAATTCCATTTGTGTGGTACTTGTGTGATGAGGTCTTTGTACATGTATTAAGTTGAAATGCATATGTGATTAAGCTTCGGCATGTGTATGACATGTGAATTGAAATGCAAGTGTGATTTGTTTGATGCCATGCCAATTGCCATGTTAAATTGAGTTAAAAGAATAAATGTGGATGAGAAAGAGGTTGTGGTGGAGGATGTTTTCTGGTGGCCTGGTGGCGAAATTCCAGAGATTCCCTGGGAGTTTCAAGATGCCCGGAATGTGGTGGGCCGGAAGCCCTGTCGGAGGTTTCTGCCCGAAGGGAATGCCTCGCGACACCAGGATTTGGGTGCGGGATGCCTGGCTAGAAGGGTAAAGGCCGGAAGCCCTGTCGGAGGTTTCTGCCCGAAGGAAATGCCTCGTGACGCTAGTTGAGATGCGAGATGCCCGGAATGTGGGGGGCTGGAAGCCTAGTGGCCATGGGATGGTTGAGTTGGCCGGGAACCCTGTCGGAGGTTTCTGCCCGAAGGGTTGATGATGAGATTGATAATGGAACCCTGTCGGAGGTTTCTGCCCGAAGGGTTGATGATGAGATTGATGATTTGAGAAATGGGTGGTGTGGTGATCAAAATTGAAAGATAAAGATGATAATTAACTCATGACATGATGATGCATGATGATGATCACCGACGATAATATATGCATGATGATGCATGATGATGATGGCATGTGATGTGATATGATGATCACCTATGATAATATATGCATGATGATGCATGATGATGATGGCATGTGATGTGATATGATGATCACCTATGATAGTATATGCATGATGATGCATGAGGGTGATGTGTGATGTGACATGATGATCATCCATGGTGTGATATGCATGATGAAATGCATGATGATGATAATGATATATGATATGCCATGATGATGATGATATATATGATGTGATGATGCATGATACGCATGATTACAAGGTAAGTGATGCTTGCAACGTGTGATGATATGCATGATGCATTGGAATGTTATTGGATTTCCCTATCTGCTGAGTAGTTGTACTCACCCCTTTTGGGGATAACATTTTAGATTAGAAAGATGCTGCTTCCTACCATCATGCGAGGCACCTTCTATGGTATTCTGTCAGATGTAGAAGTAGAATGTACGGAGATCGTCTGCGTCACTATCCCTGGACTGACATTTGTGCGAGTGCGTGTGCTGGTCATGTACGACGTGGGTCTGGCTGAGGGCCCAGTCTTCCAGGAGTTTTTGTCTGTTCATGTCCGCCAAGACGGAGTGTTTAGGGGGATGTTACCGCCACCACCACCCGATGCACCTGGATGGGTGTGATGGTTGCGTGAAGGGTAGAAAGCTGGTGTCATCTTTTTGGGAGTAGCCGCCACTGTTGGATGGGGGGATGTCATGTGATTTTCCTTAGGGGTCGTAGTATCTTTTTGGGATGAGGCCGAGTGTGGCTGAAAATCTTGGTCTCCTTTTTGTTGTATCGACCCGTGAAAAACCCATCGATAATATGTAAATAATAGTGGCATGGCTTATCTTTTAAATCCTGATTGTTAGTTGGTGTGTATTGGTATCATGGTTAGTAAGGGGAGAGATGGAGATGTTTAATTTGCTTCCGCTATGAAACGCGTTGGGACCGATTCGTTTAAAAAAAAAAAAAAATTGCCTGTGATTAACGACGCTTGTTTTAAGTACAAGATAGAAAGAGGAAAGAAAGTGTAACACCGGCGCTGGTGACAACCTGCAAAGGGTTCGGGGTGTCACACCGGTGCATGTCTGTGATATTTCATTGGTAGAATTGTTTGTTTGTGTGGATCGCTTAACTTATAATTTGGTGTGGAATTGGAAGGCAAGTTTGAGTAGAAAACCTCCCGTTGGTGCTGGGGTAGAAGCTCCTGGTAATCCCAGAATCAAAGGGATCATATAGGCGCTCGAAGCAATGAGAGATCTGATTGGGCAACAGGCCCAAAATCAAGCCGTTGTCGCTACAGCCGTTACTACTGCTGCCGTTGCCACCACTGCTAAGGTTGCACTCACTGTTACACCTATCGAAGTTCCAGCTAGGAACATAGCTGTGGAGAGGGAGAGATCAATCAACAAATTGGTAGAACAATTGCTCAAGCTGAACCCACCGAGGTTCACTAGTACTAGAGATCTAGAGATTGCCTTGCTGTGGATTCAGGACCTGGAAAAGGCTTTTGCACTTTTGAGGTGCAATGAGGAGGAAAAAGCTGTCCTGGCAGTATACCAACTGCAGAGGAATGCAAATACCTGGTGAACAGACGCCAGAGGTATATTTTTTCTAGAAGGCATGGTCCTAGTGTGGGACACTTTCTTCAGAGCTTTCAATGATAAGTACCTTTCAGGTAGCGCCCGAAAATAGAAGATGGAGGAATTTCAGCGCCTCTACCAAGGGATGATGACTATCCACTAGTATGAGGTTGCAGAGCTTTATTAGTACACTTCAAGGTTGATAGAAGATCCAGAGCAAAAAGCTTGAATGGTCATGAATGGCCTTCGATTAGAACTAAAGCAACTGTTGGTGCCGTTGGATCTAAAGAACTATTGGGAGGTGTATAATCGAGCTCAGTTGTTAGAAAGAAGTCTAAACGAACAAGCCACCTCATTTGGATCGAGGTTTATTTCGCATAGAGATGGGATCCGACATGGGAAGAGGCCCGTGACCAGAGGAAGGTTCCAAATCCCGCCTAATAGTAAGGGTGGAGTTATCAAGACAGTGCCAAGTCAAAATGATTTGTGTCGCTCCTATGGAAGGTGACATGGTGCAACCCTGTGCCTTCGAAGGACAGGTGCTTGTTTTGAGTGTGGCCAACAAGGTCACATGGCCAGAGATTGTCATAGAAGACCGAGAAGACAATAGCAGTTATTGTTACTGCCATTGATGGGACAAATCAAAGGATATGCGCCACAGAACGTACCACAAGGTGGATAGAATAGACCCTCAAGTCAAGGGATAGTGTATGCCAGCACAAGAGGTCAGGTTGAGGATGCGCCCGACGTGATTATAGGTACAATTTCACTGAACAACCATTGTACTTATGCTTTATTCGACCCCTACATAACTCATTCTTTTATTATTGAGCAATATGTTAAGCTAATATGTTAACGATTGGTGAGCGAGAGGGGAAAATAAATTTGTTAGTCCTAGTCATGTATGACTTTGATTTGATAATTGGCATGGACTGGCTCACCAAGCAACAAGCTAAAATGGATTGTTATCGTAAAGCGATTTAGTTTGACTTGTTAGAGAGTGAGAGTTTCGAGTTTGTTGGGAGTCGAGGAGGACCCTCAATCATCCTAATCTCGTTGCTTAAGGCAACATGTTTGTCAAGCGAGGGTTGTCAAGGTTATTTGACGACTGTCGTGGATACAACAGTCGACGAGTTGATGGTTAAAGATATCTCATTGGTACAAGAATTTCCAAATGTGTTCCTAAAAGAATTGCCAAGATTGCCACCAGAGAGAGAAATCGAGTTCGTGATTGAGTTAGCACTTAGAACAGAGCCAATTTCTAAGGCTCCTTACCAGATGGCTTTATCTAAGTTGAAGGAACTAAAGGTGCAGATCCAGGAATTGTTGGATAAGAGATTTATACGTCCCAGTGCATCACCTTAGGGAGTGTTAGTTCTGTTCGTGAAGAAGAAAGATGGTTCGTTGTATCTGTGCATCGACTATCCTTAACTCAATCAAGTGATGATCAAGAACAAGTATCAACTCCCGAGGATTGATGACTTGTTTGATCAGCTACAAGGGGCATCAATATTTTCAAAGATTGGCTTGAGGATAGGGTATCATCAGTTGAGAATCAAGAAAGTGGACATTCTGAAGTGAGTGTTTTGCACTCGATATGGCCATTATGAGTTTAATGTAATGTCGTTCGGGTAAACGAATGCTCCAGCTACTTTCATGGATTTGATGAACCAAGTGTTCAAGGAATATCTAGATTAATTTGTGATCTTGTTCATTGATGGTATTCTTGTATATTCGAGGAGTGCTGAGGAGCACGAGAGTCATATGAGATTAGTACTTCAAACCATGAGGATTCATCAGCTGTATGATGAGTTTATCAAATGTGAGTTTTGGCTGACTCGTGTTGCATTCTTAGGCCACGTGATTTCAAGTGAAGGAATCTCAGTGGACCCATCCAAGATCGAAGTAGTTATCAACTGGCCAAGACCGACAACCGTGATGGAAATCAGAAGCTTCTTAGGTTTGGCGGGATACTACAAACAGTTCGTGGAGGGATTTTCAGCCTTAGCATCGCCATTGACCCAACTACTGAAGAAAGAGGAAAAGTTTGTTTAGACAAACAAGTGCGAGTGTAGTTTCCAAGAGCTTATGCAAAAGCTTACTACCGTACCTATGCTAACCATTCCATCTGGCCCTGGATGATTTGAGATCTATAGTGATGCATCGTTCAGAGGACTAGGTTGCGTGCTGATGCAACATGGTAGGGTTGTTGCATACGCCTCCCACCAGTTGAGACCTCATAAGCAGAATTATTCGATGCATGACTTAAAACTCGTAACAATCATTTTTGCTCTAAAGATTTGGAGACTTTACTTGTGTGGAGAAAGATTCCAAATCTTCACGGACCATCAAAGTCTCAAGTACTTATTCTCTCAAAATGAGCTGAATATGAGACAATGCCGTTGGATGGAACTTCTGAATGACTACGACTGTGATATTCCATATGACCTTGGAAAGGCAAATAAGGTTGTCGAGGCTTTGAGTCGAAAGTCTTCAGTCATACATGCTGGTTAAGGAGTGGAATTCACTTGAGAGAGCTCGAGATTCGATTTTCAAGTTTGAGGTAGCCACCTTTCTCATCTCATGGCCACCCTCAAAATTGAGTTGGATGTTCAGATCAGGATCACATTACTTCAATCAACAGACCCTGATGTTCAGAAGATTTTGCAAGAGGACACTGATACGAGAAAAGCTGACTTTCAGATTTCTGAGGATTGAACATTAAGGTTCCGAGGACAATTGTGTGTACCTGATGATGCAGAGCTTAGGGAGGATATCTTATCAGAAGCTCATCGTAGTAGTTACAGCATTCATCCTGGCAGTACAAAGATGTATCAGAATTTGCGTCAACACTATTAGTGGTCCGGTATGAAGGCGGACATCGCTAAGCATGTTGCCAAGTGTTTAACGTGTTAGCAAGTGAAGGCCTAACATTGTAAGCCGAGAGGATTTTTGCAACCTCTCGAGATCCCATAGTGAAAATGGGAGCACATCATGATGAATTTTCATGACGGGGTTGCTGATAAGTCAGAGAGGCAATGATTCCATTTGGCTAGTTGTCGATAAACTAACAAAGTCGCCTCACTTCATCGCAGTGCAAAAAGATCTTGACTTGGATAGGCACGCAGAGTTGTACCTGCGTCAGATAGTTCGATTGCATGGAGTGCCTGTTACAATAACTTCAAATCGAGACCCGAGGTTCACAGTTGCATTTTGAAAAAGTTTGTAGGTTGGCTTAGGAACCAAGCTACAATATAGTATAGCATATCATCCTTCGATGGATGGCCAGTCTGTGAGGACAATTTAGACCCTAAAATACATGCTGCAAACTTGCGTATTGGATTTGAAAGGAAGCTGGGAGGAACAGTTTCATCTTGTTGAATTTGCCTATAATAACAACTACCAACAGAGCATCCATATGTCTCCTTTCAAAGTGTTGTATAGCCGAGTGTGTAGAATGCCCTTGTGTTGGGACGAAGTCGAGGAGAGAGATTACAGGCCTAAAGTTGGTTTAGCAATCGGTGGATGTAGTTGACATCACCAGGGACTAATTGCAAAATTCTCGTCGATTGGCACTGGACTGATTTTTTTGTCATTTTGGTACCCTGTGTCCATATTTGAAACCTCAAGATTTTGATGGCCACCAAGAGTCGCCAATGTGTCGAAAAGGTTCAGTGTGGCTCGAAGAAAATTGACGTGGGTCATTTGCACTAAAAATTTCTGAAAGCTATCAAGTAACCTAGGTCATGCTAAAACACATCTGATTGAAATTAACGGCAAATTTGAATCCTATTTCCGAAATTGAACATTCTGTCATGTCACAAGTTATTTTAGGAACGTCAATTCATCTTCCGAAGATGTTTCTACAAACCAAGATTTTAGCGGAAAAAGTCGATATATGGCCATTTTCAATCAGGAAATTCAGAGGACTATTTTTTATCGCGAAATTGAGATGCAAGTAGGTTTTATTGGAGATGAAAAATGTCAATTTGATCGAGGATATGATGGTTGAATTTTTTAGGGCTGAATTGAATTGATTCAAGTAGGATTTTGTGTGGCATCCAGAATTTTGTAACGACCCTTAGATATACAACAGTCACCATTTCTTTTTCTTTTCATCATTGGACCAATGTGCTAGGTAATGTAATGGTTTGATCGCCGAGTAGATTAAAGTCTTGCCGGAAAATTTTCATAAGTTCAAGTGAGACCAACCCTATATGTACCTTGCTGACCCATGTACATTTGTTTCGATGACACAACACAACTATACCGCCAAAGTATACATGAAAAAAGAAAGGGATTTGGACTTTAATGCACTGGTATTTTGTGGGCGGAAGGAGGGAAATTTGGCCTTGTATTCACATCTTCCCCTCCAATCATTATGCAGCATTGTTGAGTTCTCTCTCTCTATGCAAGTAACCAAATTGATGCTTATGCATGTATATAAGTTTAAGGATTAAATGTGGCACCCCCGACACGGCCCAATAAGGATTTAATTAGTATTTAAAAAGAAGGTTAAAATTTGATTTTAATTAGGTTTGGGCCTTAGGCCCAATAGCTTGGACTCTTGGTGGGCCAAATGGCCGGCCCATTGAAGCCCAAGGAGAGGTGGCCATCAACCAAGGAGGGGAGGAGTGGCCGGCCCACTTCTTCCAAGCCCAAGCCCATCTTGCATGCTTTGCCAAGTGGCAAAAAGAAAGTCCCGTGCATTGGCCATTGTGGGTAGCCCTTAATCATTGCTAATGATGGAGTTTAGGGGAAGCAAAAGGGGGACAGAGAGTGGCCGGTTGAGGGATTCGGCCAAGCCAAAGAGAGGGAGAGAGTTGCGAGAGAGAAGGGGAACCGAAAAAGGAGGAAGAAGGAGCCGTCGCCGTCCGTTTGCCGTCCGTGTGTGCCGTCCGTGTGCCATCGTCCGCTTGATCTCAGAGGCAAGTTAGGATCAATTTCTACTCTTGCATGTGTGTCTTGCATGTGTGGTTGAAATGGTGTTGAATCTTGGGTACCAAAATGGTGTGACTTGTTCTTGAAAAAGCTTGCTGATTTCGTGTAAACCGCCTGACTCAGAAAATTGTGGAGGCTTGCATGCATGTTTCGAGTTGAATTTTGACTTGGGCTCCTTCATGAAAGTTGTAGATAACATCTCAAAGTATAATATACTAAACTTTGGGACATAATGGTTGAGTTTTAAGGGGCAAAACCCTCCTCCTACGAAGACACTAGATCTGGAACTGCTTTGCTGACCTTTTGGTAGTTTTGTGGGTTGCATGTTCTTTTTCACCGAGAATTTCCCTTTGAATTCTTCATGAAACTTGTAGAGAACATCCTAAAGACTAACATACTCAAATTTGAGGTAAAATGAGCAAGTGTAGCCTAGTGAATCGTCCTTCTCTTGAAGACGGTAAATCTGGAAATACAGTACTGGACACCCGAGATTTCTTGGACCCATATGGTGACTATTATTTGGAAATTTCACTTAGATCCCTTAATTAAAGTTGTAGGGGACCTCTTGAGGCACAACATATCAAAATTTCAGAGGAAATTAAGAAGGATAAGTAGGTGAAAATTTGATATTTCGAAGATAGCTATACTGGACGTTTCGGTGCTGGAAACAGGAGTTTCGGACACACGCCTACAAAAAATTATCTAGAACGAATTTGAACTAGATTCCTTAATGAAAAATCTACTTTAGGGTCTATCTATAACCTGATAAAATTTCATAATTTTCGGAGGTCATTCGGTTATTTTAATCGAAATATTTCAAAAACTGCGCAATCTGTTTCTTTCCGAAATTACATGCTGTATTTGTGTGAATTATATCATCTTGTGTGAAACTCTTATGGGCATGTGTTCTGCATGAAATTGTTACCTTATTGTCTTGTCTATCACATGTCCTGATTTTGTGATTTTTGGGAATCGTATGGATTTTTAATTTAAATGTTTTCTAAAATGGTACAAGCTGGAATTTAATAAACTTCAAAAATGCATGATCTATGGACTATTCTAAATTGTATGGACTCCATGAATTGTATTGTTATGAATGATTGTGTCTTGCTACATGCATGATGATGATTGGAAATGCATATATGAATCAAAGGATGAAAATGATCTTGTTTGCCATCACATCGTATGCTATGTTAAAGTTGAACTATAATTGAAGATGTGAATTAAGATAAGTGAGAAGGCCGTCGGAGGTGTGAGCCGACGATGCCCGGGGAGTGTCGGGATGCCTAGCTAGAAGGGTACGGCTAGTTGCTCGGTGGCCTTGAATGGCCGAATGCCAGAGGGTCCTCGGGAGTTTCGAGATGCCTGGAGAGTGGGGGAGTCGAAAGCTTGGCAGGTATTGTGCCAAGGGATGCCTCGTGATGCCAGTTGGGGTACGAGATGCCTGGCAGGTATTGTGCTGGATGCTCGACAGGTATTGTGTCGGATGGTTCTCGATGCCAGGTGGGGTGCGAGTGATAAATGTGGGATGCAAACATTGGTCCCGAGAAAGAGAAATGTGGCGGCCCAAAATGAAAGGATGAAATTGGGAAATTGAAATCGAATCATGCATGATGATATATGATGATGGTGTGTGCATGGATATATGTGCACCTATGGCATGATGGTACATTTGACATGCATGAAGGTATATGCATGACATGATGATGATGAGTGCATGTGATATGATGATGATAACTGCATGGATGCATGATGATGATGAGTGCATGGATGCATGATGATGATGAGTGCATGGATGCATGATGATGGTGTGTGCATGGATATATGTGCACCTATAGCATGATGGTACATGTAATATAATGATGATGAGTGCATGGATGCATGATGATGGTGAGTGCATGGATGTATGTGCACCTATGGCATGATGGTACATGTGACGTGATGATGGTAAGTGAATGACATGATGATGATGACTATATGATGATGTATGTACATGAGGTGTGATGACATGTGCATGATATCAAGGTAAATTGTGCATGGATGCTTTAATGACATGTGATGCTATGATTGTGATGATTGTATTGCATGACGCATTGAGTGGTTAATTGGTCCTTTACCTCCTGAGTGGTTGTACTAACCCCTTCGGGGACCAACATTTCAGATTAGAAAGATGCCGCTTCCTACCGTCACGCGGGGCATCTTTTATGGCCTCCCATCGGGATGTAGAGGTACAGTGTACGGAGATCGACTGCATCCTCGTCCCTGGATTGACTTTTGCACAAGTGCAGGTGCTGGTTATGTACAATGTAGGCCTGGCTGAGGACCCTGTTATTCAGGAGTTTTTGTCAGTTCATGTCCGCCGAGATGGAGTGTTTAGGGGGATGTTACCGCCACCACCGCCTAACACACCAGGATGGGTGTGACGGCCATGTGAGGGGTAGAGAGCTGGTGTTTCGTTTTGGGAGTAGCCGCCACTGTTAGATGGAGGATGTCATGTGATCATTTTAGGGGTTATAGTATCTTTTTGGGATGTGGCCAAGTGTAGCTGAAAATCTTGGCTTTCTTTTGTTGTATCGACCCGAGAAAAATTTCTCTTGAAAATATGTAAATAAAAGTGGCATGGCTTTATCTTTTCCTATGGTACTTAGTGGTGTGCATTGTATCATGATTGTTTGAGGGAAATATGGCGATATTAAATTATGCTTCCGCTAATGAGTCGCGCTGAGACCGTTTTTTAAAAAAAAAAATGTGTCTATAAACTGCGATGCTTCTTCTAAGAGATGTAATTAGTGTCCATTAGGTGTAGCAATAGATGCCTGTGGCGACCTAAGGTGTTTCGAGGTGCCACAGCCGCCCTTTTTGGTATCAGAGCAATGGTTATAGGTGGAGTGATAAGGAGCCTCATTTGGAAAAAGGAGGAACATGATGACAATGCACACCATAGGATATAAAACGGAATAATTGATTAACTTTGAATAACGGGTGATGAGTATTCACTCGTAGATCCCTAGTAGTTAATTTTGAGCTGTCTTTAGGTACCGGTAACATGTATATGTTACTTATGTAGTAGTAGTAGTTGCTTTGATTGGATGCAGTGAGTCTCAGATTATTCCTAAGACAATGCTTGGAGATTGCAAGAAACTCATGGTGCGAGCTGGAAGTGCTCATCCATCGAGGGCTGAAGCCTCTGCTACAAGGGCTAAACCCCGAATGGAAGACATCCTACATGCATTGGCTAATATTGGAAATCTAATGGAAAGGCAGGCGCAACAACAACCTGGAGCAGAACGCCATACTCAAGGACTAGTGGAGCAATTTTTGAAGCTGAAGCCACCTAAGTTCAGTGGAATGGGAAGTCCTGAGGAGGCGGAACATTGGATTGATGGAATGGAACAAATTTTCAGGTTGTTGAACTACACTGCTGCTGAGAAAATAACTTTGGCAAAGTACCAGCTGGAGGGAAATGCAAAGTTTTGGTGGAGAGCATCGAGGGACACAATCTTCCCATCGGGTACTAAGGTTAACTAGGAAGAGTTTGTGAGAGCTTTCAACAAAAAGCATTTTTCTAACTGTGCTAAGGATAAGAAAATTACTGAATTTGTTCAATTAGAACAAAAGGAGCTGATAGTAGACCAGTATGAGGCAAGATTTTCTGAACTGTCTAGATATGCTCCTAGGTTAGTTGAGGATCAAGAAGAGAAAGCTAAGAGGTTTCTGAAAGGGTTGAGGACTGCTATTAGGAAATAACTAGTGCCCTTAAACATAAGATATTATAATGAGATCTATGAAAGGGCACAGTTGGTGGAACAAGAGTTGGAAAGGGAACATTTGAAGAATAAGAAACCATTGTCCTTTGGTGATGTGAGACGGGGTAAGAGACTCTATGTAGGTTAAGGTCAGACCTGGGAATCTAAGAAGAAGGGCAATTTTGGGAACTTTGGAAGAGGCATGGGTAGCCTGAATTTGGAAAGGACACCTTATCAAAATGAGGAGTGTCAAAGGTGTAATAGGCGACATGGCCCAGGACCTTGCAATGGGCAACCAAAATGGGCAACTGAAATGTTATAGTTGTAGATGAATAGGTCATATTAAGAGAAACTGCCCACAGGAAAGGTCGCACGCGAGTATGGGCTCGTTGCAGCAGCCACAGCGGAATGCTGTTAGGCCAAACTTACCAAGGAATCCCCAGAGGCCACCATCACAAGGAAGAGTGTATGTGATCACCCAAGAGGAAGCGGAAGCTTCCAAAAATGTTATCTTAGGTACGATCCTTATAAATGATAAAAAGGCATATACATTGTTTGATATGGGTGCTACACATTCATTTGTGTTTGAAAGATATAGACAGTTGAATAAGATATAAACTACGCCTCTTGAGACCCCTCTTTGTGTTTCTACACCTCTAAAGGATATGTTATTGTCTACGCTGGTGTGTGGAAATTGTAAGATAACAATGGGGGGAAAGGATATGGGAATAGACTTAGTTGTAATGGCCATGCATGATTTTGAAGCTATCATAGGAATGGACTGGCTTCGTAAGTATCGGGCCCAGATGGATTGTTATAGGAAAGTAATCCAATTTACCTTACCTGATCAATCTAGTTGTGAATTTCTGGGAGGTCAGATCCACTTACCTGTAGCACTTATTTCAACAATAGAAGCCCGTGCGTTACTTGACAAAGGATGTCAAGGGTACCTGGCCATGGTTAAAGATTATACTAAGGAGGAGCCTAAGATTGATGAAATTCGGGTGGTTAACGAATTTCAAGATGTATTCCCAGAGGAATTGCCTGGATTGCCGCTAGAGCAAGAAATTGAGTTTGAAATTGAATTAATGTCTGGAATAGGACCAATATCAAAAGCCCCATATAGGATGGCCTTAGTCAAATTGAAGGAATTGAAAGTGCAACTACATAAGTTGCTTGACAAAGGATTCATTAGACCAAGTGCTTCACCTTGAGGTGCACCGGTCTTGTTTGTGAAAAAGAAAGATGGATCAATGCGCTTGTGCATTGATTATAGGCAACTAAACTAGGTGACCATTAAAAAATAAATATCCTTTGCCTAGAATTGATGACTTGTTTGACCAACTCCAGGGAAGTTCGGTCTTCTCTAAGATTGAGTTAAGGTTGGGATACTATCAGCTGAGAATTAAGAAAGAAGACATCCTTAAGACTGCGTTTAGGACTCGTTATGGACACTACGAGTTCCTTGTTATGCCATTTGGATTGACAAATCCACCGGCCGCATTTATGGATCTAATGAATCGGGTATTTAAGCCTTATTTAGACCAGTTTGTGATTGTCTTTATTGATGATATCCTGATATATTCGAGAGGACCTAAGGAGCATGAGCGACACTTGAGGATAATTTTGCAAACTCTGAGAGAGCATATGCTGTATGCCAAATTTAGTAAGTGTGAATTCTGGCTTGACCAAATAATATTTTTAGGGCATGTGGTATCAGGAAAAGGAATTGCAGTAGACCCGGCAAAAGTTGAGATGGTAATAAATTGGCCAAGACCGATGATACCTACAGAAATATGGAGTTTCTTAGGACTGGCTGGTTATTATAGGAGGTTTATTGAAGGATTTTCACGACTGACAAGTCCTTTAACTAAGTTGACCCGAAAGAATGTGAAGTTTGAATGGAATAGGGAATGTGAAAGGAGTTTCCAGGAGCTTAAAAGGAAATTGACCTCGGCTCCAATCATGACTATACCAATTGGACCTGATGGTTTTACAGTGTATAGTGATGCATTTCATAAAGGACTGGGATGTGTTTTGATGCAGCATGGCAAGGTCATAGCCTATGCATCTAGGCAATTAAAACCCCATGAACTAAATTACCCAACGCATGATTTAGAGCTACCAGCTATAGTGTTTGCTTTGAAGATATGGAGGCATTATTTATATGGGGAAAAGTTTGAGATTTATATAGATCATAAGAGTTTGAAATATTTGTTCTCACAAAAGAAGTTGAACATGAGACAAAGGAGATGGATGGAATTGTTAAAGGATTATGATTGTGCGATAAGATACCATCCAGGGAAGGTGAATAAGGTAACGGATGCTCTTAGTCGTAAGTCGGCTATAGAGATGGCCAGTTTAAGAATGGCGGAATGGAACTTGTTAAAGTTTGTTACAGACTTAGAATTTAAATTAAAAGTAGATTGTCTTACCGACATGCTTAGTGCATTAAGGATTGAGCCTAAAATTATTCAGAAAGTTAAAATCTTACAAGAGTCTGACCCGGAGATTTTGAAAAAGAAAGATGCAGTGTCTTTAGGAAAAAGACCAGAATTTCAAGTCTCTAATGATGGAATAGTAAGATGCCAAGGACGACTTTGTGTTCCTGACGACGAAGAATTAAAGAAGGAAATTCTGTCGGAGGCACATAAGAGTAATTATAGTATTCATCCGGGTAATACAAAAATGTACAAGAACTTACGTCAGCAGGTTTGGTGGAATGGTATGAAGGCAGATACGGCTAAGCATGTTTCTCAATGTTTGACGTGCCAGCAGGTAAAGGCGGAGCATCATAAACCCGCAGGACTCTTGAGACCATTAGACATTCCAGAATGGAAATGGGAGCATATAATAATGGACTTTACACAAGGATTACCAAGGACGTCAAGCAGTCATGACTCTATCTGGGTTATAGTGGACCATTTGACTAAATTGGCTCATTTCCTAGCAGTTCGCATGGACTACCCAATGGACAAATATGCGGATCTATATGTAGGTCAAGTAGTATGCCTACATGGTGTTCTAGTGACTATTACCTCAGATCGGGATTCAAGATTTACTTCAAACTTTTGGCGAAGTCTTCAAATTGCATTAGGAACTAAACTTCAGTTTAGTACTGCTTTTCATCCTCAGACAGATGGACAAACAGAAAGAGTAATCCAGACATTAGAGGATATGTTGAGGGCTTGTGTAATTGATTTCAAATGAAATTGGGATGAAAGATTGCATTTGGTGGAGTTTGCTTATAATAATAGTTTCCAGAAAAAGTATAGGCATGGCTCCCTATGAAGCATTATACGAAAGGAAATGTAGGACTCTTGTCTGTTGAAATGAAGTAGGTGAAAGGAAATTGACAGGACCTAAACTGGTACATGTTACCACTAAGGCTGTTGAAATTATCAAAAAAAGGCTTGGAACAGCTTAGAGTAGATAGAAAGACTACGCAGATAAGCGTAGAAGGCCTTTGGAATTTAGTGTGGGAGACCATGTATTCCTTAAGATATCTCCAATGAAAGGGATATCTCGATTTGGGATGAAGGGTAAGTTAAGCCCTAGATTTGTCGGACCTTTTGAGATACTTGAGAGGATAAGGGATGTAGCTTATCATTTAGCGCAGCCTCCTAAGTTGGGAAATTTGCATGATGTGTTTCATGTATCAATGTTGAGGAAGTACCATCCGGATCCTGTTCACATACTCGATCATGAAGCCATCAAAGTGGATGAGAATGTGAGGTACATCGAAGAGCCTGTACAGATACTGGATCGGAGGAGCAAATTCTTAGGACTAAGAAGATCCCTCTGGTTAAGGTATTATGGCGATATCATGATATGGAAGAAGCCACCTGGTAAAGTGAAGATCAGATGAAGGAAAAGTACCCCTACTTGTTTCAAGAAGGCTCGAGTGGTATCTAATTTCGAGGACAAAATTCTCTAAGGAGGAGAGAATTGTGGCATCATGAAATTCTTTGCCAGTCAATAGGGGTGCTCCAATTAATGTCTTGTATTGAGATCTATGGCTGAGTTTAAATGGATAAATCTTGGAAGAGGATGACTTATCTTTGGCCATATGTATCATGAATTAGAATCTATGGATTTGTGATTTTAAGTGTTTAGTTATTTAATTTTACCCTATAGTACTTTAGTCCAATAAAGATTTAATTAGTATTTAAAAAGAAGGTTAAAATTTGATTTTAATTGGGTTTCGGCCTTACGCCTAATAGCTTGGACTCTTGGTGGGCCAAATGGCCGGCCCATTGAAGCCCAAGGAGAGGTGGTCGTCAACCAAGGAGGGGAGGAGTGGCCAGCCCACTTCTTCCAAGCCCAAGCCCATCTTGCATGCTTTGCCAAGGGGCAAAAAGAAAGTCCCATGCATTGGCCATTGTGGGTGGCCCTTAATCATTACTAATGATGGAGTTTAGGGGAAACAAAAGGGGGAGAGAGAGTGGCCAGTTGAGGGATTTGGCCAAGCCAAAGAGAGGGAGAGAGTTCCGAGAGAGAAGGGGAAGCCAAGAGAGGAGGAAGAAGGAGCCGTTGCCGTCCGTTCACCGTCCATGTGTGCCGTCCATGTGCCAGCATCCACTTGATCTTAGAGGCAAGTTAGGATCAATTTCTACTCTTGCATGTGTATCTTGTATGTGTGGTTGAAATGGTGTTGAATCATGGGTGTTTAGAGGTAAGGAACCGAAGCTAGTGTGACTTGTTCTTGAAAAAGCTTGCTGATTTAGTGTAAACCGCCTGACTCAGAAAATTGTGGAGGCTTGCATGCATGTTTCGAGTTGGATTTTGACTTGGACTCTTTCATGAAAGTTGTAGATAACATCTCAAAGTATAATATACTAAAATTTGGGACATAATGGTTTAGTTTTAAGGGGAAAAACCCTCCTCCTACGAAGACACTAGATCTGGAACTGCTTTGTTGACCTTTTGGTAGTTTTGTGGGTCGCATGGTTTTTTTTACCAAGAATTTTCCTTCGAATTCTGCATGAAAATTGTAGAGAACATCCTAAATACTAACATACTCAAATTTGAGGTAAAATGAGCAAGTGTAGCCTAGTGAATCGACTTTTCTCTTGAAGACGGTAAATCTGGAAATATGGTACTGGACACCCGAGACTTCATGGACGCATATGGTGACTATTCTTTGGAAATTTCACTTAGATCCCTTAATGAAAGTTGTAGGGGACCTCTTGAGACACAACATAACAACATCTCAGCGGAAAATAAGAATGATAAGTAGGTGAAAATTCGATATATCGGAGATAGCTATACTGGACGTTTCAGTGCTTGACACAGGAGTTTTGGACGCCTATAGAAAATTATCTAGAATGAATCTAGCCTAGATTCCTTCATGAAAAATATACTTTAGGGTCTTAACTATAACCTGGTATAATTTCATAATTTTTATAGGTCATTCGGGTATTTTAATCGAAATATTTCAAAAACTGTGCAATCTATTTCTATCCGAAATTACATGCTGTATTTGTGTGAATTATATCTTCTTGTGTGAAACTCTTTTGGGCATGTGTTCTGCATGAAATTGTTACCTTATTTTTTTTTCTATCACATGTCCTGATTTCATGATTTTTGGGAATCATATGGATTTTTAATTTAAATGTTTTCTAAAATGATACAAGCTGGAATTTAATAAACTTCAAAAAGGCATGATATATGGACTATTCTAAATTGTATCGACTCCATGAATTGTATTGTTATGAATGATTGTGTCTTGTTGCATGCATGATAATGATTGGAAATGCATATATGAATCAAAGGATGAAAATGATCTTATTTGCCATCACATCGTATGCCATGTTAAAGTTGAACTATAATTGAAGATGTGAATTAAGATAAGTGAGAAGGCCATCGGAGGTGTAAGCCGACGATGCCCCGGGAGTGTCGGGATGCCTGGCTAGAAGGGTATGGTCAGTTGCCCGGTGGCGTTGAATGGCTGGATGCCGAAGGGTCCTCAGGATTTTCGAGATGCCTGAAGAGTGGGGGAGCCGAAAGCTCGGCAGGTATTGTGCTGAGGGATGCCTCGTGATACCAGTTGGGGTACGAGATGCCTGGTAGGTGTTGTGCCGAATGCCCGGCAGGTATTGTGATGGATGGTTCTCGCGATGCCAGGTGGGGTGCGAGTGATAAATGTGGGATGCAAACATTGGTCTCGTGAAAGAGAAATGTGGCGGCCCAAAATGAAAGGATGAAATTGGGAAATTGAAATTGAATCATGCATGATGGTATATGTATGACATGATGATGGTGAGTGCATGTGATATGATGATGATAAGTGCATGGATGCATGATGATGATGAGTGCATGGATGCATGATGATGGTGTGTGCATGGATATATGTGCACCTATGGCATGATGGTACATGTGATATGATGATGATGAGTGCATGGATACATGATGATGGTGAGTGCATGGATGTATGTGCACCTATGGCATGATGGTACATGTGACATGATGATGGTAAGTGAATGACATGATGATGATGACTATATGATGATGTATGTACATGAGGTGTGATGACATGTGCATGATATCAAGGTAAATTATGTATGAATACTTTAATGACATGTGATGCTATGATTGTGATGATTGTATTGCATGATGCATTGAGTGGTTTATTGGTCCTTTACCTACTGAGTAGTTGTACTCACCCCTTCGGGGACCAACATTTTAGATTAGAAAGATGCTGCTTTCTACTGTCACGCGGGGCACCTTCTATGGTCTCCCATCGAATGTAGAGGTAGAGTGTACGGAGATCGACCGCATCCTCATCCCTGGACTAACTTTTGTGTGAGTGCGGGTGCTGGTTATGTACGATGTAGGCCTGGCTGAGGGCCCTGTTATTCAGGAGTTTCTGTCAATTCATGTCCGCTGAGATGGAGTGTTTAGGGGGATGTTACCACCACCACCGCCTGATGCACTAGGATGGGTGTGATGGCCGCGTGAGGGGTAGAGAGCTAGTGTTTCTTTTTAGGTGTAGCCGCCACTATTAGATGGAGGATGACATGTGATCATTTTAGGGGTCATAATATCTTTTTGGGATGTGGCCAAGTGTAGCTGAAAATCTTGGCTTTCTTTTGTTGTATCGACCCGAGAAAAATCCATCATGAAAATATGTAAATAAAAGTGGCATGGCTTTATCTTTTCCTATGGTACTTAGTGGTGTGCATTGTATCATGATTGTTTGAGGGAAATATGGCGATATTAAATTATGCTTCCACTAATGAGTCGCGCTGGGACCGTTTTCAAAAAAAAAAAAAATGTCTATGAACTGCGACGCTTCTTCTAAGAGAAGTAATTAGTGTCCATTAGGTGTTGCAATAGGTGCCTGTGGCGACCTAAAGTATTTTGGGGTGCCACAGCTCATTCACCTTTCACTTGTCCTAATAACATGTCACTCTGATACCATTAAATTGTAGTAGGTCCATAAATCCTGGGGGTTTGTATCATCTCAATCGGTCCCAACGTAGTTCATATAATGGAAGCATACTAGACATCTCCCTAACCTGTACTCAACCCATAAAAAATACAATGCAATGCACACCAACTACACTTTTCATATATATATAGAAGCTAATGTTAAACCACTTTTATTTACATAACTATGATGGACATCACGAGTCAATACAACAAAAGGCCAATGCTTTAACTAAAATTGGTTATAACCCAAAGGAACCCGACTCTACATCAGACATGTACATCAATCCATCATCCTAGTGTCGGCCATCCAAAATGTGTCATCCTCCACCTGTCACACGCTCTAATCACACCTAGCCAGGTGCATCGTTCGGTGGCGGCGGCAGTATCCCCAACATCCTCCCGTCCCGACAAACATGGACAGACAAGAACTCCTGGACTATAGGGCCATCAGGTAGGCCCACATCATACATAATCAAAACACGAACACGGATAAACACCATACCATGAACACCAACATAGGGGTGCTCCGAGCACTCGACCTCAACATCAAACGGTAAGCCATAAAATGTACCACGCGTGACAACTGACAGAGGCATCTCTCAATCTAAAATGTTAGTCCCAAAAGGGGTGAATACAATCACTCAGCAATAAAGATCTATCAAACTACATAATGTAACAGGCAAGACAACCACAATTCCGTGTGACATGCACATATCATCCGTGTGATCATGCTTGCATTTCCATGAAATTCATTCATTGAAGCAATTCATATACCATGCCATATACACATACATGCACGTGATTCATAACACCCATACAATCATGTATATATCCCCATGAGATCCATTAAATACATTCATGATTGCATTCTTAATGCCATATAGTATCAACTCAATTTCATAGGCAATTATACCCTATGCCATATGTACACACATGCGCATGATTCAATTCCCCATTTTAGTTTTCAAAAAGATCTCATTTTTCTTCTAGGGACCAGTGTTTGCATCCCTCATATATCGCTCGCACCCAACCTGGCATAGCAAGGAACCTCCGGCACACACCTCTGGGCATCTCACACCCCAACTGGCATCACGAGGCCATCCGGCACACACCTCCGGGCATCTAGCACACACACTCCAGGCATCTTGACACTCCCGGGGCAACGTTGGCTCACACCTCTAACGGTATCATCATCATCATATATATATATATATATATATATATATATATATATATATATATATCTCATCTTTGGAAAATGCCATTTGATGCAGTGATGCCAAAAGTTTCATGGAATTTATAAAATCTCATCAATTTGATGTCATATGAAGTGCACAATTATCACCACATATGCAGTAAAAATAACAACCCAAGATATCATATCTCATAGAGCAATTCATTTGTTTTTGAAAGTAGAACAATTTTCAAATAAAATAGAATGCACTTCTTTAGTTAAAATTCTTGAAAAATTAGTAAAAAATATCAATAAATTCTAAACATTTAACATGCTACAAAAAATATCTAGAGAAAAAGGTTTCATGAAGAACACCATGTCAACAAGAGCTTTGTACAAGTTGCTACAGTCCATGCATTATAGCCTCAAAATTTAAAACATCACCATTGCACAGTTTTATTCACAAATTTGGTATAAACCCTAAATCAACTCATAAAATTCTAAAATTTTGATATATTATAGAAAAGACCTAGAGGTAAAGTTTTGTGAACAACTCGAAGTCAGATTCGTTATAGATCATGAGATACATTCACCAAAACTCCCCCTAACCCTCGGTAATGATTTCCAAATCTAACACTTCAAAAAAAAAAAATCATTTCATCGACCAATACTTGTCTGTTTCTTCACATATTTTAGTATATTACTCCTCAAGATGTTATCTACAACTTACATCAAGGACATGAAGTCAAATTCCAACTAAATAATTTTATAAAATTCACGGAATCACAAGGGGTCAGACAGTTCCTGCATGCAATAGCTTACATATTCTAGGAAACTACCGTCATTCACACAAACTTTAGCATCCAACATCACAACTCAAGCATTTCCAACACCCATTACACTTCACACACAACCACAACAAGCAAAATGTAGGCTAATGGACTCTGCTTGCCTCAAGTTCAATGAAAACGAGCAAACAACGGCGACTCAGGGCTTTGGCGGGCTCAATCTACGGCAGTACTAGGTGGCGTCAACAGTGGTTGCTGGTGCACTTATGGTGGGGCCGGTCCTCTTCTCCCTTCGCCGAAGAACCCACACAAACCCTCTCCCTCTCTCTCGGCTTTCTCTCTTTCTCTCTTCCTCTCTTTCTTTCTTTCTCTCCCTCGCGTGACAACTCCTCCCCCTCACTCACTCCACCCCTCCTCTTTTCTTCCCCTTCATGATTAGTAATCATTAGCTTGCATGCAAGAGCCACTTGGAGCACCCTTCGTGCCACTTGTCATTTTTTTCATGTAAGTTGATGGGCCTCCTTTAGGTCGACTGAATGGGGGAAAACGGTGGGGGCTGTGGGGTGGTTTTTGGGCTGGTTTGGCCTTAAGAAAATCAGCCCACTCCTCCTATTTTTCCATTTAATCCCCACTTATGTAAATACATAATTACAAATTAATATGGCCATAAAAATTTGTAACATAAATAAATAAAAATCCAACTTATAAAGCACATGGCCAAGAATAAAAATTTCCCTATCAATTTGTCCCTTAGTACAATCCCTGATCACTCATGGATATATTTCCAACAAAATAATTATCCATTAAAATGCTTGGCCTTAATCTATTATAATTCATCGGTCTAATGGCTATAATATAATTTGATGGTGCTTCCATCACCTATTCATGGTTCATGGTATATCCAGGGGTTGTCATGTAATTTTAGGATCCCACATTAAATTTATGAAGAAAGTGGGCCATATATTAGGGCCATACAACCACATATTCGCTGGCCCAAATGACCCAAGAAACCCCCCTTAATTGTCGACTAATGGTGTCAATAATCTTGAAGATTGTTGACCGAAGGAAGCCCAAAGTGTGACATCCTAAATTTCAGGTTCTGATTTTGATTGGATAAGATGAACCTTTCGTCAACGTGACTATAGTGTTTTTATTTGAGTTGGCCACTCACGAGATAACAAGCCTATCCGGTGAAGCCATTCAGGGATTTTAAACACAATAGACTTGAGAATTCGACCAGGAATTGACTGTTAAACCGTGCTAGTCTGCAAGGGTCATTACGACATTGTCAAAATTGACCAGAGACCGAAGATAGGTCGATTCAATTGAGATGTGTGATCAAGTGTGGGTGATGCCATTTGATTACAAATTTCTCGTTTATCAACGCTAAACCGATTTTCTGTCGTTTTGGGTACCCCATGTAAGTAGTTGAAACCTTGAGATTTTCACGACCACCAAGAGTCGCCAATATGTCGAATGGGTTCATTGTGATTCGAAGAAAATCGACCATGGGTCAATTGCACCAAAAATTCCTAGAAGCTACCCGGTAGGTAAGGTCACACTAAAAGCGCATTTGATTGAAAATAACCGCGATTGAATTCGATTTCAGAAATTGGAAGTCCTATCATGTCATGAGTCATTCTAAAAACGACGACTCACCTTTTTAGAAAATGCTGGAGAGTTTGGGATTTTTCGGGGAAATCGGGATGGACGATTCGGAGAACAAGTGGAAATTCAAATTAGTTAATTTGAAGAGATATTTGGCATCTGGTGTAAGCGAATCGGTGAATGAAAGTTGTTTGGGCTTTTTCTGATTTCAATCGGACCTTAACTGAATTTATTTGTTTAGAAAATCGGATTCTGAAAGAAAATGAAAGAGAATTCGGGTTTGAAGGCATGTCGTGAGATGAATGAACCGACTCATCTCGGTCTTCTTTAGGATTTCAAATCGAGCAATTGATAGAGAAATTGGTCCCGAGATGATCAATTGCCAAAATTGTTCAGAAGTTGATTAAAATTTATAAGTTGGTTTTGTTTTATTTTTGTTCTCTTTTGTTTTCTTGGACCGATGCCCCACCTCACGCACACTCTCTCTCTCTCTCTTCGCATGAACTTCCCTCCTTCCACGCACGTTCTCTTTCCTTTTTCCTCGTGCGTGAACACCATCCGCCCATTTCTCTCTCTCTCTCTCTCAATTCATGCCCCACTGACAGTTTCTCCCCCTACAGAAATTCAACCTTACTTTTTGTTTGACCAAGCCCTCCCTTATCGAAGAATTAAATGCCTCTCTTTCTTTTGTTTTTGTCCCCACACGTGTTCTTTTTCCTATACGGCTGGTTTGCTGCCCACAAAGTCGACACTCTTCCTTTTCGTTTGATTTTCTTCACTGCCCAGTCCAATTCCATGCTCTCTGGCCTACCGAGCGGACCGCTTCATCTCTTTTGTTTGTTTATATTCCTTGCACGTTCTGACCCACAGAAGCTGCGGTCCCCTCTCCTTTCTTTATTATTTCGTTATCCGTGTGTCTCGCATCTTCTTTGTGATGGGCGTCCCTATCTCTGTCTCGGTTAGCACACGTTGGATTGCTTCATCTTCTTCGTTTGTTTTCAGGTGTTGCACGTGCGGCCTCCCACCGAACCATCTGCCACACCCAACAACTTGAAGCTGTCCCCACCATCCGTTCATCTAGGCCCAACTAAAGGCCGTTTCAGTCGCGTACCCTATCACCACTCTCGGTGGTCAAAACCAACCTGAGCTGTGCTCAATATTAAGCCCCTCAGCAGCCTATTTCTTCAATTTGCAGCAAGGGTTTGAAGGCCCCGTGGCCCGTTTTTGAGCCGTCTCGACCCCGGTTGGCGAAATCGCTTTGGAGAGGATCAAGCCTTGTTGCGTGCTCGTCAATTTGATCGGATCAAATCTTTAATCAAGTGAGTAATCTCACTAATCCCTGCTTAGTTTGCTAATTATGCTTAGGGGTTGGTTAGGTTTAATTAAATGCAATTAGGTGGTTAGATTAGAATAGATTAGTGATTATTAAACAATTGTGATGCATGTTAGATATTTTGATTGTGCAATTAGCAAGTAGACGTAGTCTACTATTTATTAAAAGCATCTCGAGATTTTTCCCGACCCTTAGCGAGCTTCAATTAGGCAATTCGGGCCTAAATTGGATTTTTAGTAATTAATTATTATTTTTCAAAATTATTTTTTTCCGAAAATTCAACTGGGATGGCCAGTGACTGGAATTTTGTGCTGATTGTTGTAGTATAATCCGTTTATTTATTTGAGCTCTACGTTGCATGAAATTAAATTAATTATGATATTTTATCAATTGATCTTAAATTGATGGAAATTGAGTGAAATTGAATGATTGATTTGTAGATGGCCAAGTATATTTATTTAGCATTTATACTGCTTTGATGAGTTGTAAAGTGGATGGAATCATGAGAGTGAACTGGAAATACTCTCGGCTATAACTGATCAGGTACAGTGTTGTGAGTCTACGTGGTGCAGTGACTAAGGACGTCACTGGCGAAAACGGTGCTTTAAAGAACGCACGTATCAGTCTAGCACTCATATTGTTGTAGCCATGTGTGGTTCGGTGATTTGGGATATCACTGGCAAAAACGGTGCCTTAAAGAACGCACGTAATTGTCTATTGAGCACATAGTTGTAGGCATGTGTGGTTCGGTGATTAAGGACATTACTGGCGAAAACGGCGCCTTGAAGAACGCACACAATTGTCTATTGAACACATCGTTGTAGGCATGTGTGGTTCGGTGATTTGGGATATCATTGGCAAAAACGGCGCCTTAAAGAACACACGCAAATGTCTAGTGGATACGTCACCTTGGCGAAGTTGATGCCTGAGTGCATTAAGATGACTCTGTGAATGAGAGTGTTATTGAAGGTTACATGGTATGAGACGAATGACCTAGTGAGGGCCCAACTAACATGTAATCGACTAAGTTGATTGAACTGTGATTTGGCTGATTATTCATTAAGATATATGAAGCATCTGTATATAACCTTGAATTACAGGTTGGGACTGATACCAAGGTATGTCTTATGATCTGTGCGTGTTTAGGCAACCTATAGTATAATGGTTCACTAATCGGGCCTTAGTGGGGTAAAACTTGCTGAGACGTAATCTCACCCCATTGTGGGACAACATTTTCAGGTTCGAAGATGGCAGATCCCCCTAGCCGGTATGGTCATCCTACAAGAACGACCAATCGGGTCTATGCTTTTCTTGATCCAATGAGCGTTTAGACATATGAGTTGGTGGTAACTTCAGTCTGAGCAGAAGAGGCCCCAAATTAAGAAGTACCTGATCTTTTTAGAGCCTGGCTCCGAACCGCTCCATACGGTTTAAGGATAGGCCCCCTTTTAAGCTTCGATGTCCCTGCCGAAGTGATTGATGCGGCCAACGATGTGGAACAAGAGGACCTACCTGACAGTGATGTGGAAGACCCGTCGTCTCACCCAGATCTAGTGGACTCTGAGGGTCCAGAAGTCGAGTCTAAATAGTTGGTCCTAGGACAACAAATTTTGATAAATTAGCCTGGTATGTATAAAGGTATGTCCTAGTTTCTATGAGTTGCGGTCCTGTCTTTCTATCCCATTGAATTTTTGTTTGGGGATTTTTATATCTGCTTCCACATGCGCATTTAAAAACAAAGGGTCGGCGATGCGTCCTGGGACGTCGCTATTAATCGACCAAGTAGAAGGATTTGTGTGTGCCCGAGGATCGGAGCGTGACACAAAAGCAACCACGTGAACTTACCGATTGGTGGCCAGTGCATGGAGGAGAAACCGAGTGGAAGAGACACGTACACCCCCAGCTGTCTTCGGTTCTTGCTGCCACCGAAGGAATTGCATGCAATTGACTAATGAGTCAACAAACCAAGGAACAAAACTCTCGGACAAGTGAGGAAGAGAGAGAATAAATCGAGACTAGCGAGTGAGAGAGTGTGTGACATCCCGATTTTTCCAATTCTGTTTTCAATTGAATAAGTTGGGCATTTCATCTTTGCATCTATAGCTCCCTTCTCTGAGTTGGCCACTCATGAGATAACTAGTCTATCAGGTGAAGCCGTCAAGGAATCTAAACGCAATAGACTTGAGAATTCGACTAGGAACTGACTGCTCGACTATGCTAATCTCCAAGGGTCATTACGACACAGATCGATTAGAGACCGGAGATAGGTCAATTCAACGGAATCATGTAATTCAGTGCGGGTGATTTCACCTAATTGCACAATTCTTGTTGATCGGCACTAGATCGATTTCTTTATCATTTTGGTATCCTGTGTCTGTATTTGAAACCTTGAGATTCCTACGACAATCGAGAGTCGCCAATGTGTCGAAGATGCACTTTGTGGCTTGAAAATAATCAACCACAAGTCAATTGCACTAAAAATTTCTAAAAGCTACCAAGTAGATTAAGACGTGCTAAAGTCACGCCAGATTGAAATTAATAGTTAAATTGAACCCGATTATAGAAATTAGAAGTTTTGTCAAGTCACAATTCATTTTAGGAACGTCAACTCATCTCCAGAAGATTTTTCTGCAAACCGAGATTTTTGGTGGAAAAGCAAAGTAAGGCCGTTTTTGTTTGAGATAATCAGAGGACCGCTTTTGATCGCATCTTTGGCCGTTAAGTTGGATCAATTAATGGGGAAAAGTCATGAGATGGACGAGGTCACTTTGATGGATTTAATTGGGCTTCAATTGGATTTGTTTAGTTGAGAAATTAAATGAAATTGAAAGAATTGATGTACAAATAAGTGAAATTTGTATGCCATGGTGGACTAAGCAAAATGGACCCATTAGAAGCTTGTCTTGGAGGCTTGGAGGTGAGTGGAAGGTGACATCACATGAGGTCATGGTGGGCCATGTTTGTGGAGCTAGAGAGAGAGAGAGAGAGAGAGTGAGAGAAACCAGTTTCCTTCTTCCCTCTCCCTCTCCCGTCGCTGCCTCTCTCCTCCTGGTCTTCTTGTTGCATGAAGACCCTAGCAAACCGAAGAAGCTAAAGACCAGTGAACTAGAGAAGCTCCGTTCGAAGTCGCCGTCACTACTCGCCGCTGCTCCACACGCCTCTGTTTCCTTCTCCCTCTCTCGTCGAAGCCTTCTCTCCTCCATCTCCAGTTGCTGCTCAAAGACCCAGCAGATCTAAGGACGTCGGAGCTGCCAGCAATCCAGTTGGACCGTTGTCGCGCACCCCTTGCACGCCGTCTGCCGCTCGTGACACCTCGTCGTCCACACACACTAAGCCCGTCATTCTAGCCATCGTTCCTATCTGGTGTGCATCCAGAGCTGCTGTCCAGCATCGTGAGCCATTGTCGAAACTCCCTCTGCCACCATACACCTCTGCCTGGACCGTTGGAGCTTAGCCGAACCACCACCGCACCCAGCCCCTGATCCGTCTCTTCTCGGCCCCAAACAGCAGCTGGAAAATGGGTATTTCAACTTGGTTTTGGCCCGTTTTGGCCAGCTTCCCGACCCCAGAAACTAGGCCTGCCTTGGAGACTATCGATCTTGGTGTTGTCCCCGTCATTTTTAGCTGTTCGGCTCGTTAATCGGGTGAATTTAACCTCTAATCGTTGCTTAGTGAGTTAATGACGCTTAAGTGGTGTTTAGATTAGTCTAATTAGGTTTATGTGATTAAATTGGATTATTTTATTATAAATTAGATTAGTTGTATGATTAGTTTAATTGATGTTTAACTAGGGCTAAATGGTATGTTTTATTTAGCATAATCTTGTTTAAGCCCCGATTAATTATTTTTAATTAATTTATTATTTCGAATTTTTAAATATTATTTTTATTAAATTATATTATTATAATATAAAATTTAATTATTTAATTTTCGGAAATAAATTTAATTATTTAATAATTTTGAAAATTTTGCCGGGATGGCCGGGTCGTTAGAATTTCGCACTAGTTGGAGCAAAGGCGGTCGATTTGTGCTAATTATATGTTTAATTGAGAAATTGAGTGGAATGATGGTTATGATTAATTATTCCAAAAGTGTGGAATTAAGTGATATTGATGAAGTTTGACATTTAACTTGAAAATACCCGGTGTTGGCTTTTGGCACCGTAATTGGTTGGTAGGTCCAATTTGTATCGATTGATTGAATGGATGTTTATGTGGGGATTTATCCCAAAGTTAATTAGTGTTGGTTTTCGATTGGAAATTTGATTGTGAAAGGTTGTGAGTGGATCTAGAAAACTGCCGAAGTATAGCCATGTCCACTGGGGCCGTGATTTACCACCGAATTTGGAATCGGTCGTGTTGAGTGGGGTTGTGATGCCACTACATATAGACTTCCCTGTAAGGCCGTGATTGAGAGTCGAGAATGAATAATTAGAATGACTGTGTGATGATTTCAATGACATGTAATCAACTGAGTCGATTGATCGCTGAATCGATCCGAATAATTGAATTGTTTGGACGATGTGGTTGTTAATATTTATTGATTAAACTGACGTACAAGAAAGGACTAAGACGAGGTAAGTCCTCTATCCTATTTGTGTGGCTAGAACGCTCTAAGGCTTATTTTCTTCCTTATCGGGTCTTAGAGGGTAGGACTTGCTAAGACATAGTCTCATCTCGGTTGTGGGATAATATTTTCAAGTCCTTAGATGGCAGTCGTGGAGGACTCGAAGCCATGGACATTTGTGGAGGTGGAGACCGAAGAATTGGCGAACGTGTCTAACTAGTTGGTCATTGGACAATTCCCTTTTTGTTGAGTCGGTCTATTTTGTAGATAATCCAGTGTTGTATATAAACCTATGTGTTTATAAGAAAGATTGTTTGGTTGTGATTGATTGCCTACTTTTATATCACAAGTTAATTGATGTCAGGGGATTTGTTTTGCTTTTGCATGTGCAATAAAAATGAATGGGTTGGCGACGTGTCTTGGGAAGTCGTATTTCTATCGACCGAAGTGGGATGTACGCATGCTCGAGGTTCAAGGTGTGACAGATGAGGTACCAAGCAAAACTAGAGAGAGAGAGAGAGAGAGAGAGGGTTTGAGCGAGAGAAATTCGTGAGTGAGCAGCGAGCGGGTGAACGGCGAGAGGAAGAAAAAGACTGCCTTTTGCCATGCTCAAGCTGCTGCCATCGACACTGCCCATCTTCGCCACCGTTGAGCCGCATTTGAAGACCCACAAGCCTCCTGTTTTGTTTGCCGATTGAGCTTAGGAGTGAGGCAAGTAAAAGTTCATTAATCTATGTTATGCATGCTATGATTATCTAGTGAAGTGCTGGTAGACTTGAGAAAATGCTGAAATAGAAACTGCTTGTTGGGTTTTTGGATGTTTGAGATGAAGATTGAATGCTGAATTGTGGAGGATTAAATGTGATGTTGCTGTTTTGTGCTGGATTGAACTAGATGAGTACTAGATTGAAGCTACTAGTCATTGCATGTTGTATTAGGGTCTTGCATGTCTCAAAAATTGAGTGTGAGATGGTTGTGTTGATCGAGCAAAGTGAGGAAATGGTTGCCGAGTGGAAAGATGTGGTATATGTTGCGGTGAGTGAGCTTATGGATGAATATATGCTTTGAGCTGAGCTATGGAAGGTTTCTCTGTTAATAAGAACTTGTTGAAAGTGTTCTTAGATGCTGTAGAAGAGACTTGAAGTGTTGTAAAGGAGATTGGTAGAGAAACAAATGGTTGGACTAAGGTAGAAATGGAGAAAACGTATATGAAGATTTTGTTTTAGAGGAATATAGATAGAAAGTATTTTTATTTGTGTCACTTTGATTTATAATGATGAAAATAAGGAAAGGAACCATTTTACTTAAGATAACATCCATTAGATTGAGTTTGACATCTAGCTATAGCCATATGAATGTAAAAATATGAAGGTAGAAGTGAACATATTGAAAACAGTGAACTGTTTCGTAGAGGATAGCTTGACCTGTGTTGATTCTGTGAATTTTCTATAATTTTATATAAAGAATTGGACTTTGAATCCTTAATGAAAGTTGTAGGTCAAATCTTTAGGAATAACATATCAAAAATTGAGGATAAATGAATAAGGTTTGATCGATAAAACGATTTTCTATGAAAATGTTAAATCTGGAAGTCATTATAGAACGTTAGCAAAGAATACAACAATTACTGCTCTTGATATATAAAGAAATTGACTTTGTGTTCTTCATGAAACTTTTTAATTTAGGTCATATTGATAACATGTCAAAATTTCATAATTTTCTGAGTTCATTTAGGGATTATTTCGAAATTTTTACCAAAACTGTGCATTGTAATAATCAAGCTGTTTTGTTCCAAATTTGCTCAATTTGTCCCAAAGGTAATGCATCTTGAGTTGTTATTTGACATGATGATATTGGCATTCAGCATAACATGAAATATTGATATTTCGTGAAGATTCATGGGACATCTTGTCATTGCATTGAAAAGTTTTTTTTGGGAAATTAAGATGTTAATTGTTGCCGTTGGACCCTCGGGTCAACGATACCCCGGGAGTCAGGATGCCCAGAGGTTAAAATGAGTCAATGCCCTTTGGATGCCTTATTGTATTTTGAATACATGCCCAGAGGTTTTCCCTAGGAGCTTCGGGATGTCCAATTGTATGTTTGTCGGTATGTAAATCCGAAGGTTAGGGGAAACCATGTCTATGGTCCCCAGTGATTCCTCGTGATGCCAGGTAGGGTGCGAGATGCCTAGAGGTTTGAATGAGTCGTTGCCCTTTGGATGCCTGGTTGTATTTTGAATACATGCTTGGAGGCTTTCGTGATGCCATGCCAAATCCCAAAAGGAGTCAAACATTGGTCCTCTGGGGGGATAAAACCATTTGAATGATTAAAATTAAGGATTATATTAAGTGTGAGTGTGGTCTGGTTATAGGACTAAATTGTATGGCATAGAATGGGAAGTGTCATTATAGTTTGGCCCTATGATCGAGACTTGTGTAACTAGACATGATGCATCTTGAGGATTCCGAAATCGTACCTGCCATTGCATTGAAGAATTTCATGATTTTGATACATACTTATCCATTGATTACCTGTTTTTGTCTATCTTGCATGAATCTGGATATTGATGGCATTGTGTGATATAGCTTAAGGAATCTTTTACTGCTGAGTGGTTATACTCACCCCCTAACATTTCAGACTAGTCAAGATACCTTTGCTGCCATCGTCACCAGTAGATGGACCGAGTGATCGAATATGACCTTGAGGAGGAGGACTGCAGATGAAGGAACTTTTGGACGCCAACACTGATCGATCGACTTTAAGTATACGACTGTTGGAAAAGATGTTGGTCATCTTTTGAAATATAGCCGAGTATAGAAGACTACGGCATTTTAGTGTACTGACGAATGATGTCCATCTGGTTTAAGTAAATAAAAGTGTTCGGCTTTTATCTTATAAAAGATTTAATTGGTGTGCATTGTTTCTGAATTTGGAATAGGGAGATGTTCGATTTTGCTTCCGCTATATATATAAACTGCGCAGAGACCGATCTAAATGATACAAACCCCTAGGACTTATGGACCTATTATAATTCTATGGTATCAAAGTGATATATTATTAGGATAAGTGAAAGGAAATCGAACTGTGGCGACTCTAAAGGATCGGGGGCCGTTCAGGGGTGCCACATTTTGGTTCAATTTGGGGAAAATCAAATCAAAATTCGTAACCCCCCTTGGACACTTGTTTTGGAGCATTTCCAAGGCTTCTAAAGGAAGCTTTGAGGCTAAATTTTGGCTGAGGAAACCAGCTAAGCTTGGTGGGACCAAGTCAAGGAGACAAAGAGATAGAAGAAGACTAAGTGGCCCCCTCCAAAGCCAAGTTGTCCCCTTCTCCTTCATTAGCCGGTCAAGCCCTTCATTGCAGTAGTTAGAGACCTTCAAAAATTCGAGAGAAATTGTAGCTCAACCCCCTCCTCCATCGAGTAGCCCTGCCAAGCCGCCTAGAGCCACCATTTCACCGTTGAGCCCAGCTGTGAGCTCACCTGCTCGTCGCGCGTCACCATCATTCCGGCCACTCGTTTTGCTCCTACTTGCCGCTGTTCAAAGTCGCCAGGCCGTCGTTCGTTGTTGTCATGGTCACTAGAGCCACCGTCTGCTCGCCCATACGCTCATGCAAGCTGCTGTAGTCGCTGTTGTCCATCCTCGCCGTTCCAAGCCAACCGTCTTGCCTTGTTCGGCCCAGCCAAAGAACTGAAGCCCGTGGGTCTCCCTTGCATTGTTTAGCCCGTTTTCGAGCCCTTCCAGACCTTGAAGGGTGCACCCGCTTTGGAGTTTTTGGCCCGTCTCCTCCTTTCTGTCGTTTTGGTGCAATCGAATTGCTAATAAAGTGAGTTTTACTCACTAATCATTTCTTAGGGAGCTAATGACGTTTAAGGGTTGATTAGTTAAGTTAATTAGGGATTAGGTGGTTAGTTAGAATAGAATAGTGGTTTAATCATTCGATATTGCAAGTTAGGTGGTTAGAATAGTATAATTAGCAACTAGATAAGCTGTAATATTCATCTAGTGAGGTTTGGAAATTTTCCGAACCCGAATCGATATTTAATTAGGCTTTTTCGACCTAAGTGTGCATTATTAGTATTTATTAATTAATTTTGATAATTATTAAATTATTATTTTCCGAAAATTAGACCGGGATAGCCGGTGACTGGAATTTCGTGCTGGTTTTAGTGGTGTGTTCGGTTTATTTAATTGAGTGCCAGATTATGCAATTTAAGTGTGATTTGCAATTTTGGTATTTATCCTAAAATTAATAATTTTGGTAATTAATTAGAAAATTACTGGGCGTTGGTTTACAACTCCAAAAATGTGTTTATAGAATACATAATTGGTTGGATTTTATAAAATAAATATATTATATTTTTGGCTCAAGCCGACCGTATACCCACACATGATTATTTTTATCGGGTATTTTTCACACGAAGGAAAAGACATCATTTTAATTGAGTAATTTGAGTGTGAAAGATAATGTCATTGGCCGTGGGTGAATTTTCGTGTGATGATTATGGTCTTAGTAAGATGAGGTGACATATGTTGTGTATGATGACATGGGTTAGGTTAAGAAGACTGCTGAACTTTTAGTCAACTATGCCCATCGGGCCGTGATTAACCACCAAAGTAGACTGTGCCCATCGGGCCATAATTTACCACCGAACTTGGGATTGGTTATGCCCATTGGGCCGGGATTACGGCCTAACATAGGCTATGCCCATTCGGCCGCGATTACGGCCTAACATAGGCTGTGCCCATTGAGCCATGATTAATCTAGTTACGCTGGGAGACCGCTGAATCTGGAATAGCCTAAGCTCGTGAGGGGTTGTGAATAATAATTGGAATGAGTATTTGATTGTGATTGATTGAGATGTGTTTCAATTGATGAATGATGTTACTGCATATATGAGATATGCATTGTACTAATATGTAGGAATGAACTGAGGCAAAAGTAAGTCCTCTTACTCGTGCTTGTGCTTAAGCAGCCCTTGTGGGCATATTTCTTTCCTAGTCAGGGTTTAGGGGGTGAACTTGCTGAGACATCGTCTCACCTCGTTGTGGGATAACATTTCAAGGTCCTTAGATAGCAGCTCCTCTCGAGCATTTTGGACGATCGAAGAAGGTCACTGAAGATGTTACTTATATTTTGCTACATAGGGACCCTAGGGGTTGGGAATACACACTTGTGAGGTCTGTGGTCTGGGTTGATGTGGGTCTACCCCATTAATACCGATCATGGTACCGTTGAGAGAGGAATGGATAGAGAAAGGGTCCCATACCGAAATCTAAGATACCTTTTTATGTGCTGGAGGTTGCTTTTGGAAAAGGCATTGTAGATCATCCTGGTGGTTCGTTGGTGGACTCGAGTCTGTTAGATCCAGGATCCCCGGTGTATTTAGAGGAGGGCTTGACTACCTAGTGTACCTGTAGCACTTTGAAACCCCTTATTTTGCGAGCTTGTACATATAAATCGAATAGTTTTGTATAAGACATGGTTCGATATCTATATATGTATAAGTGTGTTGTTATGGTTTGAAAATTTGTGGCCCTACTTTTTTATCCCATGTTGTTGTCTAGGGATTTATTATTTGTTTCCTCATGCACATTAAAATGAATAGGTCGACGACGCATCTTGAGATGTCGCTATTTAACCGACCGCTAAGGGATGGGCACACGCTCGGAGGATTAGGGCATGACAATTCGGGGTGTGACATCCTAGATTTTCAGTCCTGTTTTCAATTATATAAATCGGGCCTTTCATCGACACGCCTATAGTATTATTCTCAGAGCTGATCACTCGTGAAATAACTAGATTATTTAGTGAAGTCATTAAGAGATTTTAATATAATAGACTTGAGGATTCGACTAGGAATTGGCTACTCGACCATGCTCATCTACAGAGATCACTACAGCACTATTAAAAATCGATTAGAAATGATTAGGGATAGCTTGGTTCAACTGAGATGTGTGGTTACATGTGGGTGATTCTACTAAATTGCAAAATTCTCATTGATTGGCATTAGATTCATTTTTTTGTCGTTTTAGTACCATGTGTTCGTATTTGAGATCTCGAGATTTTTACAACCACCGAGAGTCGCTAATATGTCGAAGTGGTTCATTGTGGTTGGAAGAAAAATGACCATGGGTCATTTGCATTAAAAATTTCTGAAAGCTATCTGGTAACCTAGGTCGCGCTAAAATCGCGCCAGATTGAAATTAACCGTGAATTTGAATCTGATTTCAAAAATTGAAATTTCTATCATGTAACAAGTCATTTTAGGAACATCAACTCAGTCTCTGAAGATTTTTCTGCAAATCGAAATTTTTGGAAAAAAGTCAACATAGGGCCGTTTTTGTCTAGAAAATTCAGAGGACTGTTTTTTATCGTGAAGTTGAGATTCAAGTAGGTTCAATCGGTGAGGAAAAATACTAATTTGATCATTGACTCAATAATGGAATTTATGGGAGTTGAATTGAGTTGATTCAAGGAGAATGGGCATTTTGGTCTGGATTTGGCTGAGGAGGCCAACTGTGGAGGTGGGACCAGCTCTAGGGGACAAAGAGATGAGGAAGAAGCCATTAGTGGCCCCCTCCAAGCAAACCAGTCCCCTCCCTCCCCTTCAGCTCATTGAAGCCCCCTTCTCCTCCATTCTAGCACCAAAAAATTCTCAGCAAACCAAGAGGACCAAGCAAGCAAGCCACCAGCCCGTCGAGCTACCACCGGACCGTCGTTCGTGTCACCGTCGCACCCTAGAACCCAATCACTATCTGTTTGCTTACACGTCAAGCTTGAGCGTTCCTGGCCTCTATTCTGCCTTAATCGTGAGCCCAAGACATCTTTGGAGCCAGTCACAGCTTCCCCGCCGCTTCGCTGCCCGTCTGCCACCGTGAAGCCCCACTGCACCCTCCGCCGATCTTCCTTGGTTGTTTTGGCCCCAACCAACCACCAAAGTAGCTTTGGCAGCCTTCAAACATAACCTAAACTAGTGGATATTCCAACCCGCTATTTGGGCCATTCCTGGGCCATTCCCAGCCCTATTTGGCGTGCCCACTTTGGAGTTTCTTGACCTTCGTCGCATCCCCATCGTTTTAATTTGAGTGGATCATTAATCAAGTGAGTTTAACTCACTAATCCTTGCTTAGTAAGTTAATTATGTTTAAGGGTTTGTTAGTTTAGACTAAGTATGGATTAGGTGGATAGTTAGAGTATATTAGCAATTTACTTAACCGTTATTGTATGTTAGGTGGTTAGAGTAGTGTAATTAGAGCCTAGATAAACTCTAATATTTATCTAGAGTAGTTCGGAAATATTTCAGGCTCGTCTCGGCTTTTAATTAGGTTTTATGGGCCTAAGTTGCTATTTTTAGTATTTAATAATTAATTTTCGTAATTAATTAATTAATTAATTAATTTCTGAAAATTAGACCGGAATAGCCAATGATTGGAATTTTATGCTGATTGCAATGGTGTGATCTGTTTATTTAATTGAGTTCTAGTTTATGCTGGTTGTGTGTGAATTGTGATTTTAGGAACTTATTTCTAAATTTATTTAATTTCAGTAATTAATTGGAAAATAACCAAGCGCCGGTTTACAACGCCAAAAATATTTTGTGGACTATTGAAATTAGTGGGATTTTCAAAAGAGAAAATATTGTATTTTAGTGAAGGCCGACCGTGTGCCCACACATAATTATTTTTATCATGAAGGATAAAAATGGTGGCCTTCTCAAATGATGAGAACAGTACACTATATCAACCTACGGGCTCTGATATGTCAGCTTAGCGCAAGCAATATACTTTATCAGCTTAGGGTGAGCATCAAGGTGTACTATATTAGCCGGTTGGTTGGTATGTCAACTTAGCGAGAGTAGTATACCTAAGTAGCTTCTAGTAAGCATTATTAGTGTGCTATATTAGCCTGATGGCTCGATATGTTAGCTTAGTGAGAGCAGTATACTATTTGTCAGCTTAGAGAGAGCAGTACACCTCAACAACTTCTGGTGAGCATTACTAGTATATTATATCTGCCTGCAAGCTCGACATATCAACTTAGAGGGAGCAGTATACTATTTATTAGCTTAGTGTGAGCTATACTATCTATTTAACAGTTTAGAGTGAGTAGTTCTAATATGGTAGGACTTTATAGATAATATTGAGTGTGCCGACCAAGGGAAGTTCGTGATGACATGTAATCGACTGAGTCGATTGATCGATAATTCAATCCGTTTTAATGAGTTCAAATGAGTGGTTAATGTGATTTGTGTATCTACAAGATATACTGACCTACAAGAAGAAGTGAAGGCAAAGGTAAGTCATTTATCTTGCGATTGTGCTTAGGTAGCCTTTAGAGCGTATTTTCTTCCTAGTCAGGGCTTAAGGGGTAGAACTTGCTGAGACGTCGTCTCACTCCGTTGTGCGATAACATTTTTAGGCCCATAGATGGCGGCTCCTCCCAAGAATTTTGGACAAACAAAGGAAGTCACAAAATAGAAGTGTTACATTCCGTTTCATGGGGACCCTAGGGGATGGGAGTACGAACTTGTGCAGTCTATGGTCTGGGTCGCTGCGGGATTATCCCACCAGGTGCCTTATCAATACAGATCATGGTACCGTCAAGATCATAATGGTTAGAGAGAGGGTCCCATACCTGAATCTGAGATATCTTTGTATGTGATGGAGGTTGCTTTTGGGAAAGGCATGGTAGATCCTCCAAAAGGTTGAGTGGTAGACACGATCGACTAGGATCTTGAAGAGCCAGGAACCCCGGTGTTCTCTGAATGAGGCTCTAATTAGGATGAAGAGGAAGTGGAGGATAAGGATGAAGACTAGTAGTTGTTTGGGAACCCTCCCTATTTTGTAAACTTGGCATATGTGTGTATATATATATTGACTTGATTTGTGTATGACCCATTATGATATATGGGCCATAAATTTTCAAACCAAATTTTCAGTGCTTGGTCGACATAATGGGTCATATATGGGCCATATATGATAATGGGTCATATATGGTATACATATATGATGGCGGCTCCTCCCAAGAATTTTGGACAAATAAAGGAAGTCACAAAATAGAAGTGTTACATTCCGTTTCATGGGGACCCTAGGGGATGGGAGTACGAACTTGTGCAGTCTATGGTCTGGGTCGCTGCGGGATTATCCCACCAAGTGCCTTATCAATACGATCATGGTACCGTCAAGATCATAATGGTTAGAGAGAGGGTCCCATACCTGAATCTGAGATATCTTTGTATGTGATGGAGGTTGCTTTTGGGAAAGGCATGGTAGATCCTCCAAAAGGTTGAGTGGTAGACACGATCGACTAGGATCTTGAAGAGCCAGGAACCCCGGTGTTCTCTGAATGAGGCTCTAATTAGGATGAAGAGGAAGTGGAGGATAAGGATGAAGACTAGTAGTTGTTTGGGAACCCTCCCTATTTTGTAAACTTGGCATATGTGTGTATATATATATTGACTTGATTTGTGTATGACCCATTATGATATATGGGCCATAAATTTTCAAACCAAATTTTCAGTGCTTGGTCGACATAATGGGTCATATATGGGCCATATATGATAATGGGTCATATATGGTATACATATATGATGGCGGCTCCTCCCAAGAATTTTGGACAAATAAAGGAAGTCACAAAATAGAAGTGTTACATTCCGTTTCATGGGGACCCTAGGGGATGGGAGTACGAACTTGTGCAGTCTATGGTCTGGGTCGCTGCGGGATTATCCCACCAGGTGCCTTATCAATACAGATCATGGTACCGTCAAGATCATAATGGTTAGAGAGAGGGTCCCATACCTGAATCTGAGATATCTTTGTATGTGATGGAGGTTGCTTTTGGGAAAGGCATGGTAGATCCTCCAAAAGGTTGAGTGGTAGACACGATCGACTAGGATCTTGAAGAGCCAGGAACCCCGGTGTTCTCTGAATGAGGCTCTAATTAGGATGAAGAGGAAGTGGAGGATAAGGATGAAGACTAGTAGTTGTTTGGGAACCCTCCCTATTTTGTAAACTTGGCATATGTGTGTATATATATATTGACTTGATTTGTGTATGACCCATTATGTCGACCAAGCACTGAAAATTTGGTTTGAAAATTTATGGCCCATATATCATAATGGGTCATACACAAATCAAGTCAATACTACAAGATAGTGTGTAGTTGGTTTGAAAATTTATGGCCCTACTTTTCTATCCCATCTTGTTGTTGTCTGGAGATTTATCAATTGCTTCCGCATGCATATTAAAATAAATGGGTTGGCGATGCATCCTGGGACGTCGCTATATATCGACCAAGCAGGGATGGGAATGTGCTCGAAGGATTAAGACGTGACACGGGGCGTGATACTCTTCATAAGAAAGTTCAGAAGTATCTACCTCATTTTCTTTGTTAGCTTCAAAGTAAACCAATAAACACAAATTTACCTCATCATCATCACTTCACTTGCATTTGGTGTCACTCCATGTTTCAGCATTAGACGCTCACTTCTTTTTTTTTTTTTTTTCATATTCACCCTTCTTCTTTTTAAGTAATAGATGACCTAGCTTGATGTATCATGCCCCGAACCTTGAGCTCGCGCACATCTCTCAGTGGTCAACTCAGATTTTACGATGTTCCCAGGATGCATCGTCGACCCATTCGTTTTATGCGCATGCGGAAGCGAGCTCATAACCATATACTCGGACAACAACAAACATGGGATAGAAAAGCATAACAACTAAATTCATCAATCACGCTTTATAAACATCTCAGGGTTATGCACACTAGTCTTTCTCTAGAAAGAAACTACTAAGCTATCTACCTTCTGGACCCTTCAACCTTGAGCTTCGGGTTCTCCACACTAGAGACTTGAAAAATTAATGCATCACTCAGAACTTACCTCACCTCAGCGAGTCAACACCCTAAGCCTCGACTAGGACGAAAATTCACTCAGAGACGTCCTAACCATGCACCACTCAGAACTTACCTCACCTCAGCGCATCCTACACATCAGTGCATCACATAAACACTTATGCATACAACAAATGCATTCAAGAACTAGAATACATCTTATCACTCATCGAACAATTCACAAAATTTTCGATTATAAGACTAAATCATTATGACACATCCCATTCCGCGCCACTCAATTTCATCCCATAATCAATTGCGGGTAACTCATATCGGATGTTCAATCCACACCCGATATTCACTCTCAATATCCAAACTCCAAATTTAAACTCAATATCAAACTCAATAACAGACTCAAGGTTCTAAAGGTTCCCCCCCCCCCCCACGAATTTCTGGTATTGTGTGGCACTTAATCCCTGACCACAATCAGCCATAGTACAATGTACTAGAGGTGGCTCCCATGTGACTCAGTTCACCATGTAGCACTTAGGTCTTGACTATGATAAGCAATGGTACAAGGTTCTAGATGTGGCTCATACGAAGTTTCGTTATCGTGCACACTTAGTCATTTACCTGCTCACAACCATTCGATTTTCTTAACACATCTCATCCTCTTTCAAGAGTCACCTAATAAAGCAATAACAATAAACCATGACCATGGCACAACCATTTGTGCGTATTCACGCATAACTTATAAGCATATCACAAAGCAACCACATTACCAAATAGGCATGATTCAGTAAGCATAGCATCAAGAAAAATCACCAAAACTACTATCGGTCCTAACCGGCAGAAACGGTCCACTCGCGTGTCTCTGAATTTGAATCCAAAAATCTAATCAAATGAGTTCGGAATATTTCCAAATTTGAATAAGTTGTAAGGGATACATAAAAAAAAAAAATTCCATGAAGACACCTTAACTCAGATCTTTCTAGATTAAGCCCAGTAATTCTCTCAATCCAGTACAAAAACTATGTTCGTTTCTAGAAAGTCTGTTTTTTGAAATCAATTCGGTTTAAGACCTAAAACTTGTCCATTTGATATTAAATTTCACTATGTTAAATTACAATATGTTAAAAGAAACTTTTGTGAATAAACCATTTCAAAAATCGAACCCTAAGAGTTGATAAAAATCCTTTGAATCCCAAAAGGTCACTAGTTTCAGCATAAACAGAGGTTTTGTTTGCAAATGACGAAGCTAATATCTCATTATTTTAAATCCCTAAAAATCTTGAATAAAATATATATCATAACTGAAGACGTCTAATTTTTCAAGAAGGAATCAACCTTAAAATCTTAATACATTTTGATTCACAAAAATGGCAAACGATGAGGGTTTAGAAACCAGATTTGAAGAAAATCCACTGAATTGGACTAATCCAACCTCATTAGTGTTAATCTCACCAATTAGATTAATACTTATCCATCTTAAAGCTAATCTAACCATTCTAGATTAGCACTAAACCATATTAAGACTAATCTCGCTTAGTACTAATTTAACTAAGCTAATTAACACTAATCTAACCTCCTAAGTGCAATTAACAACCTAATCAAGGATTAGGGAATTAAGTGTGGCACCCCTCGACGGCCCCCGAACCGTTAGGGTCGCCACACTCCGCTTACCCTTCACTTGACCTGATAATATAATACTCTGATACCAAGGAATTTCATTAAAATTCATAAATCCTGGGGGTTTACACCTTTTAGATTGGTCCTTACGCAATTTATATGGCGGAAGCACATCCATCAACTCCCTTCCTTATATTCAGAAAACGATGCACACCTACAAACATTTTTAGGTAAAAGCCGAACACTTTTATTTACTTAAACCAGATGGATATCATTCAAGGGTACATCAAAATGTTGTAGTCTTCTACACTTGGCTATACTTCAAAAGATGATCGACATTTTCTCTATCAGTCGTATACTTAAAGTTCATCGTTCAATGTCGATGTCCAAAAGTCCCTTCCTTTGCTATCCTCCTCCTCATGGTCATATTCAACCACTTGATCCATCTACCAGTGATAATGGCAGCAGAGGTATCTTTATCTAGTCCGAAATGTTATCCCCAAATGAGGTGAATAAAACCACTCAGCAGTAAAGATCCACTAAACTACATGATCCGTCAGACTGAACAATCAAGGTATCACGAATAAAGCATATATCATCCATCCATTCCAACATACCTCACCATACAGCCATGCATATATCACCACACAACATGCATATACCACCATGCACTTGTACATATCCCATCAAGCAGCCATGCATATATCACCATGCCACGTGCATATACCACCATGCATTTCATGGTTGCATTTCCATGAGGTTCATCCCATGCCATATGCACACATCCATGCACATGATTCAATTCTCAATTTTATCTTTCATAAGGTGTGGCACCCCAAACCACCTTAGGTCGCCATAGGCACCTAATGCTACACCTAATGGAACACTAACTACATCTCTTAGAAGAAGCGTCGTAAATCATAGACATTTTTTTTTTTTTTTGAAAACGGTCCCAGCGCGACTCATTAGCGAAAGAAAAATATAATATCGCCATCTCACCCTCCATCAACCATGATACAATTGCACACCACTAAACATCATAATAAAAGATAAAGCCACAACACTTTATTTACATATTTTTCAAGATGGGTTTTCCTTGGGTCGATACATCTAAAGAAAGGCTAGGACATGTAGCCACACTCGACCTACTACGTCTATCGTGCAAGATCCCTCATCAACTAGTGTCGGCTAATCATCCCAAAAAGTTACAGCTCCTACTTCTTACGCACGAGCCCTCACACCCATCTCGGTGCATCAGGCGGTGGCGACGGCAACATCCCACGCATCACTCCGTCTCGACGAACATGGATGGATATGAACTCCTAAATGACAGGGCCCCCAATCAGGCCCACGTTATACATTGTTAAGGCACGAACTCGAATAAATGTTAGTCCAGGAATGGTGGGACAGTCGATCTCCACACACTCGACCTCTACATCTGAAAGAAGGCCGTAAAATATGCCGCGCGTGACAGCAGGGAGCGGCATCTTTCTAATCTCAAATGTTGGTCCCCAAAGGGGTGAGGACAACCACTCAGCAGGTAAAGGACCAATAATAGCATCATCATGCCACACTATCATCACAATCATAGCATCACATGTCATTAAGGCATCCATGCACAACTTACCTTGGCATCATGCACATGTCATCATACTTCATGTACATACATCATCATATAGTCATTTCAATCATATCACATGTACCATCATCATTGCCATGCATCCATGCATGTAACATCATCATCATATCACATGTAACGTCATCATCACGTCATGCATATATCATCATCATCATGTCATGCATATATCATCATGCATAATTCAATTTCAATTTCATTTTGGATTGCCACATTTCTCTTTCCTGGGACCAATGTTTGCATCTCACATGTATGCAAGATACAATTAGTCATCCGTCTCCCCCATTCTCCGGGCATCTCGTACCCTAACTGGCATCATGAGGACCCTCTGGCATTTAGCCATTTAGGGCCACCAGGCAACCGACCGTACCCTTCTAGCCAGGCATCTCGCACCCAAACTGGCATCACGAGGTATCCCTCGGCACAATACCTGCCGATCTTCTGGCTCTCCCACTCTTCAGGCATCTCGACACCTCTTGGTATTCTCGAGGCCCTTCGGTATCCGGCCATTCATGACAACCAGGCAACCAGCCGTACCTTTCTAGCCAAGCATCCCGACACTCCCGGGGCATTGTCGGCTCACACCTCCGACGGCCTTCTCATTTATCTCAATTCTCATCTTCAATTATAGTTCAATTTTAACACGGCATATGATGTGATGGCAATCAAGATCATATTCATCCTTGAATTCATACATGCATCTCAAATCATCATCATGCCCAGTAGAGTTCCACATAAGAAGAAATAATTACAACAAATACAGCATGCAATTTTTGGATAGAAACAGAATGTGCAGTTTTTGAAATAATTCGATTAAAATATCTCAATGACCTCCGAAAATTATGAAAATTTTACCGGGTTATAGTTAAGACACTAAAGTAGATTTTTCATGAAGACGTCTAGGCCAGATTCGTTCTAGATAATTTTCTATAGTCATCCGAAGCTTCTGATTCTAGCATCGAAACGTCCAGTGTAGGTATCTCCAAAATATTGAGTTTTCACCCACTTATTATTCTTTTTTTCCTCTGAAATTTAGATATGTTTTACTTAAAGAGATACCCTACAACTTTCATTAAGGGATCTAAGTCAAATTTCAAAGGAATAGTCACCATATGGGTCCAAGAATTCTCGGGTGTCCAGTACCGTGTTTCCAGATTTACCGTCTTAAAGAGTAAGTCGACTCACTAGGCTACACTTGCTCATTTTACTTCAAATTTGAGTATGTTAGTCTTTAGGATGTTTTATACAAGTTTCACGAAGATGTCGAAGAGAGATTATTGGTAAAAATCGACATGCAACCCACAAATCTACCAAAAGGTCAGCAAAACAGTTCCAGATCTAATGTCTTCGTAGGATGAGGGTTTGACCCCTTAAATCTCCACCATTTTGTCCCAAATTTTATGATGTTGTATTTTAAGATGTTGGCTACAACTTTAATGAAGGAATAAAAGTCAAAATCAAAATCTAAATATGCATGCAAGCCTCCACAAGATTCTGGATCGAGCGGTTTACACGAAATCAGCAAGCATTTTCAAGAACAAGCCATATTCTAGCTTCGGTTTTGCCTACCCTAACATCCGAGATCTACCAGCAACAAATCACACATGCAAGACACACATGTAAGAGTGGAAATCGATCCCAACTTGCCTCTAAGACCAAGCGGATGACAGCAAATGGATGGCACACCGGCGACAGACGGACGGCTTGCAGGTGGCGACAGGCAAGCTCCTCCTCCTCCTCGGTTCCTCTCTCTCGCAACTCCCTCTCTCTTTCTTCGGCTTGGCCGAATACCACTAACCGGCCACCCTCTCTCTCTCTCTCTCTTTCCCCTTTTATTTCCCCAAAACTCCATCGTTGGCAATGATTTTTTGCCTCTCCACAAGCCAATGCATGCAATCCTCTTTTTGCCACTTGGCATGACACATGCAAGATGGGCTTGGGCTTGGATTGGGCTTGGAAGAAGTGGGCCGGCCACTCCTCCCCCCACTTTGTCGACGGTCACTCTCCCTTGGGCTTCAATTGGGCTGGCCATTCGGCCCACCAAGAGCTCAAGCTATTGGGCCTATGGCCCAACCTAATTCAAATAAATTTTAATTTTCTTTTTAAATACTAATTAAATCTTATTAAACTAAAGTACTATAGGGTAAAATTAAATAACTAAACACTTAGAATTACAAACCTATGGATTCTAATTCACGATACACATGGCTAGAGATAAGCCATCCTCTTCCAAGATCTATCGATTTAAACTCGGCCATAGATTTCAATACGAGACACTAATTGGAGCACCCCTAATGGTTAGCAAAGAATTTCAGGATGCCACAATTCTCCCCTCCTTAGAGAATTTCGTCCTCAAAATTAGACACCGCTCGTGCCTTCTTGAAACAAGTAAGGGTGCTTTTCCTTCATCTGATCTTCACTTTCCCATGTGGCTTCCTCCATATTATGATGTTGCCATAATACCTTAACCAATAGGATCTTCTTAGTCCTAAGAATTTGTTCCCTTCGATCCAGTATTTGCACAGGCTCTTCGATGTACCTCACTTTCTCATCCACTTTGATGGCTTCATGATCGAGTATGTGACCAGGATCCAGCTGGTACTTCCTCAACATCAATACATGAAACACATCATGCAAATTTCCCAACTTAGGGGGCAACGCAAAACAATAAGCTACATCCCATATCCTTTCAAGTATCTCAAAAGGTCCGACAAATCTAGGGCTTAACTTACCCTTTATCCCGCATCGAGATATTCCTTTCATTGGAGATACTTTCAAGAATACATGATCTCCGACACAAATTCCAAAGGCCTTTTACGCTTATCTGCGTAGTCTTTCGGTCTACTCTGAGTTGTTTTAAGTCTTTTTATGATAATTTCAACAACCTCAGTGGTAACTTGTACCAGTTCAGGTCTTGTCAATTTCCTTTCACCTACTTCATTCCAATAGACAGGAGTCCTACATCTCCTTCCATATAATGCTTTATAGGGAGCCATGCCTATACTTTTCTGGAAACTATTATTATAGGCAAACTCCATCAAATGCAATCTTTCATCCCAATTTCCTTTGAAATCAATTACACAAGCCCTCAACATATCCTCTAATGTCTGGATTACTCTTTCTGTTTGTCCATCTGTCTAGGGATGAAAAGCAGTACTAAACTGAAGTTTAGTTATTAATGCAGTTTGAAGACTCCACCAAAAGTTCGAATTAAATCTCGACAACTGATCTGAGGTAATAGTTACTGGAACACCATGTAAGCATACCACTTGACTTACATATATGTCTGCATATTTTTCCATTGGGTAGTGCATGCGAACAACTAGGAAATGAGCTGATTTAGTCAAACAGTCCACTATAACCTAAATAGAGTCATGACTACTTGACGTCCTTGGCAATCCTTGTATAAAGTCCATCGTTATATGCTCCCATTTCCATTATAGTATGTCTAATGGTCTCAAGAGTCCTGCGGGTTTACAATGCTCCACTTTTACTTGCTGGCACGTCAAACATTGAGAAACGTACTTAGCCGTGTCTGCCTTCATACCATTCCACCAAAACTGCCAACGTAAATTCCTGTACATCTTTGTACTACCCGGATGGATACTATAATTACTCTTATGTGCCTCTGACAGAATTTCCTTCTTTAATTCTTTATTGTCGAGAACACAAAGTCATCCTTGACATCTTACTATTCCATCATCAGAGACTTGAAATTCTGGTCTTTTTCCTAAAGACGCAGTGTCTTTCATTTTCAAAATCTCTGGGTCAGACTCTTACAGGATTTTAACTTTCTGAATAATCTCCGGTTCAAACCTTAATGCACTAAGCATACCGGTAAGATAATCTACTTTCAATCTAAATTCTAAGTATGTAACAGAATTTTAACAAGCTCCATTCTGCCATTCTTAAACTGGCCATCTCCATAGCCGACTTATGACTAAGAGCATCTGCTACCTTATTCGCCTTCCCTGGATGGTATTTTATCTCACAATTGTAACCCTTTAATAACTCCATCCATCTCCTTTGTCTCATGTTCAACTCCTTTTGTGAGAACAGATACTTCAAACTCTTATGGTCTGTATAATTCTCAAACTTTTTCCCATACAGATAGTGTCTCCATATCTTCAAGGCAAACACTATAGCTGCTAGCTCTAAATCATGCGTTAGGTAGTTCAGCTCATGGGGTTTTAATTGTCTAGATACATAGGCTATGACCTTGCCATGCTGCATCAAAACACATCCCAGTCTTTTGTGAGATGCATCACTATACACTGTAAAACCATCAGGTCCAGTTGGTATAGTCAGGATTGGAAACGAGGTCAATTTCCTTTTAAGTTCCTAGAAACTCCTTTCACATTCCCCATTCCATTCAAACTTCATATTCTTTCGATCAACTTAGTTAAAGGAACTACCAGTCGTGAAAATCCTTCAATAAACCTCCTATAATAACCAGCCAGTCCTGAGAAACTTTGTATTTCAGTAGGCGTCGTCGGTCTCGGCCAATTTATTACCATCTCAACTTTAGCTGGGTCTACTGCAATTCCTTCTCCTAATACCACATGCCCTAAAAATATTATCTGGTTTAGCCAGAATTCACACTTACTAAACTTGGCATACAGCATATGCTCTCTCAAGGTTTGCAAAACTGTCCTCAAGTGTTGCTCATGCTCTTTAGGTCCTCTCGAATATATCAGAATGTCATCAATAAAAACAATCACAAATTGGTCTAAATAAGGTTTTAAACACCATATTCATTAGATCCACAAATGCAGCCGACGCGTTAGTCCATCCAAATGGCATAACAAGGAACTCGTAGTGTCCATAATGAGTCCTAAACGCAGTCTTAGGAATGTCCTCTTTCTTAATTCTCAGCTGATAGTATCCCGTTCTTAAGTCAATCTTAGAGAAGACCGAACTTCCCTAGAGTTGGTCAAACAAGTCATCAATTCTAGGCAAAGGATACTTATTTTTAATGGTCACCTGGTTCAATTGCCTATAATCAATGCACGAGCGCATGAATCCATCTTTCTTTTTCACAAACAAGACCGGTGCACCCCAAGGTGAAGCACTTGGTCTAATCAATCCTTTGTCAAGCAATTCCTGTAGTTGCACTTTCAATTCCTTCAATTCAACTAAGGCCATCCTATATGGGGCTTTTGATACAGGTCCTGTTCCAGGCATTAATTCAATTTCAAACTCAATCTTTCGCTCTGGCAGTAATCCAGGCAATTCCTCAGGGAATACATCTTGAAATTCGTTAACTACCCGAATTTCATCAATCTTAGGCTCTTCCTTAGTATAATCTCTAACCATGGCCAAGTACCATTGACATCCTTTGTCAATTAACGCACGGGCTTCTATTGCTGAAATAAGTGCTACAGGTAGGTGGGTCCGACCTCCCAGAAATTCACAACTAGATTAATCAGGTAAGGTAAATTGGATTACTTTCCTATAACAATCCATCTAGGCACAATACTTACGAAGCCAATCCATTCCTATGATAACATCAAAATCATACATGGCCATTACAACTAAGTCAATTTCCGTATCCCTTCCCCCCATTGTTATCTTACAATTTCCACACACCAGCGTAGACAATAACATATCCTTAGGCATAGAAACACAAAGAGGCGTCTCAAGAGGCATAGTTTCTATCTTACTCAACTGTCTATATCTTTCAGACACAAATAAATGCGTAGCACTCGTATCAAACAATGCATATGCCTTTTGATCATTTATAAAGATCGTACCTGAGATAACATTTTTGGAAGCTTCCGCTTCCTCTTGGGTGATCGCATACACTCTCCCTTGTGCTAGTGGCCTCTGGGGATTCCTTGGTTAGTTTGGCCTAACAGCAATTCGCTGTGGCTGCTGCACTGAGCCCATACTCGCGTGCGATCTTTCCTAAGAGCAATTTCTCCTAATATGGCCTATTTTTCCACAACTATAATGTGGCACCCCTCGACGGCCCCCGATCCGTTAGGGTCGCCACAGTTCTCTTACTTTTCACTTTCCCTATTAACATGTCACTCTGATACCATTTCAATTGCAACGGGTCCATACAACCTGGGGGTTTACATTTTTTTTTTGATAGGTCCCTTGCGCAATTCATATACGGAAGCACATCCAACAAACTCCCTTCCCTATATTCAGAAAACAATGCACACCTACTAAACATTTATAGGTAAAAGCCGTACACTTTTTATTTACTTAAATCAGATGGACATCGTTCATCGGTACATCAAAATGCCGTAGTCTTCTATATTCGGCTACACTCCGAAAGATGACCGACATTTTCTCCAACAGTCATACACTTAAAGTCCATCGATCAGTGCCGTTGTCCAAAAGCTCATTCCCTTGCTATCCTCCTCCTCACGGTCATATCCAACCGTTCAAACCATCTACTAATCTGAAATGTTGGTCCCCAAAATGGGTGAGTACAACCACTCAGCAGATAAAGGAATTCAATAACTACTCAATGCATCATACAAGTCATACATGCATTGCAGGCATTACTTACCTTGAAGCCATGCATATACTATCATGCATCATCACCACAGTCATAACACATACATGTGTATCATCATGTCATACTCATATCATCGTCATCATGACATTATTATATCACACACATGTCATCATCATCATATACATGACACCATCATACCATACACATGTCATCATCATCATGACATCATTATATCACACATGTCATCATCTTCATGACATCATCATATCACACATGTCATCATCATCATGACATCATCATATCACACATATCGTCATCATCACGACATCATCATATCATCATGCATATCGTATATCATCATCATTATCATCATCATACACATCATCATGCATGTCATGCCATGGGTGATCATCATCATTTCACATCACATATCATCATCATCATCATCATCATCATGCATATCATCATGCATATCACGCCATGGTTTAATTTCCACTTTTCATCTTGGACCGCCACATTTCTCATACCCGGGACCAATGTTTGCATCCCACATTCATCACTCATGCCCAATCAAGGCATTGCGAGAAACCTCTGGGCATGTATCCAAGATACAACCGGACATCCGGCACCCCCACATTCCGGGCATCTTGTATCCCTACTGGCATCACGTGGCATCCGGGCATGTATTCAAGATACAACCGGGCATCCAAAGGGCATCGACTCATTCGAACCTCTAGGCATCTCACACCCCATCTGGCATCACGAGGAATCTCCGGGGCTTGCCATGAAAATGGTTACCCCTACCCTCTGGGCATGCATCATGATACAATCCCTCACCCTCCGAGTATGTATCATAATACAACCGGGCATCCCGACACTACCGGGGAAAACCTCTGGGCATGTATTCATAATACAACCAGGCATCCAAAGGGCATCGATTCATTCGAACCTTTGGGTATCCCGACTCCCGGGGCATCGTTGGCTCACACCTCCGACGGCTTCCTCATTTATCTCAATTCATATCATTATGATTCAATTTATCATGGCATGTGATGTGATGACAAATCAAGATCATACTCATCATTGAATTCATACATGCATCTCAATTCCATGTCATATATATATATCAAGACTTCATCACACGTGCCACATAATTAAATTAAATGGAATCTATGGCCAATAAAATAATCTATTTCATTTTATTATTATTATTATTATTATTATTATTATTATTATTATTATTATTATTATTAGTTTTAGTTTTTATTTAATATCTATAAATTTCCAAAATTATAAAAATTCAAGCAATTGCAACCCAATAGGATTACATGCGAAATTCATGGCCAAATTGAATTTTTTTACAAAATCTCACAATTTTCACAAAACATCCTATACTTCTCAGATGAAACCAGAATGCACGGTTTCCAAATAAATTCAATTAAAATATCCATATGGCCTCCAAAAATTATAAAAGTTTACTAGATTATAGCCAAGACATTTTCTTACAACTTTCATGAAGAACTCCAAGCCAGATTACTTATAGATTATTTTATTTAACCTCACAAAGCTTCTGGACCCGTTACTGCATCGTCCAGTGCCTCCATCTCCGAAATATGAAGTTTTAACCTGCCTATTCTCTTTTGTTTTCTCTGAAATTCGGATATGTTATGTGTCAAGATGTCCTTTACAAGTTTCATGCAGAGATCTAGATCAAATACCAAGATTATAGTCATCATTTAGGTCCTTGAAGTCTCGGGTGTCTCGGAACACATCACCAGAATCATCATCTTCAAGATCTAGTTGATTTACCAAGCTATACTTGTTCTTTTCACTTAAAATTTGAGTATGTTGTATTTTAAGATGTTCCCTAAAACTTTCATGAAGAAACCGAAGTAATATTCTCAACAAAAACCAACATGCAACCATGAATCCAGCGAAAGGTCAGTAAAAACTCTCCAGATCTGAGGTCTCCGTAAGATGAGACTTTAACCCCACAAATCTCCATCATTTTCCACGGAATTTTAGTATGTTGTATTACAAGATGTTATCTACAACTTTCATGAAGACATCGAAGCCAAAATCGGACTCCAAATACACATGCAAGCTCAACCAAGTTACTGATTCACATGATCCGAGCAAGAACAATCACACCACTCACACACAGCTCATCCATGCTTCGATTTTTCCCATCTAACAACCAAAAGTTCAACATGCAAACAACATACAAGCATGCAAGAGAAGCTAGAGGACTCCCACTTGCCTCTAGACCGAAGAAAACGACGGCACACGGTGGACGAACATAGCGGATGGATGGCGACGGGCGAGCTCCTCCCTCTCTCGGCTTCCCCTTCTCTCTCGGCTGCACCCTCTTCCTCTCTCTGTCACACGGTTCTCTCTCTCTCTCCCTTTCTCTCTTGGCCGAATGGCTAACCAGCCATTCTCTCTCCTTTCCTTCCCTTTTATATTGCATGTATCCCCTCTTTGCATGGGGGACAAGTGTTCTCATGAGGAGAACAAGTGGCAAAAAGGAGAGAACAAGTGTTGGAGGACGTGCAAGGTTAATGGGCCTTCTTCTTGGGCCTATCTTGGGCCACCAAATGGGCTGGTCGACAGCCCCTCCTTGGCTCCAATGGGCCGACCATTTGGCCCTCCAAAATCCATGCTCTTGGGCCTAAGGCCCAACCTAATTAAACCCACAATTTCCCTTTCAATTATTCATCTTTAATTCTTTCTTTTAAGAATTTAATTACTAAATTCCACATGGCCAAAATTTGGTAATATTTTACATATAGGAATTTAATTTATGAGGTGCATAACCAAGCATAGATTATTAATTTATCCTATAGTCCTAATTTCGAAATTCATAAACATAAGCATAATAACACATAGCCTTAAGAAAACTAATGGCTAACACATAGACAATAGGTAATTTCATTACCTAATTATAGGCTTTAATTTCTCTAGAGGATGACTTGAATTTTGGGATGCCAGATATAACCCTTTGGTTGCCCAATGCAAGGTCCTGGGCCATGTCGCCCATTACACATTCGACACTCCGCATTTTGATAAGGTTTCCTTCCCAAATTCAGGCTACCCTTGCCTCTTCCAAAGTTCCCAAAATTTCCCTTCTTCTTAGATTCCCAGGTCTAACCTTGACCTGTATAGGGTCTCTTACCCCGTCTCACATCACCAAAGGACAATGGTTTCTTATACTCCAAATGTTCCCTTACCAACTCTTGCTCCACCAACCGTGCCCTTTCATAGATCTCATTATAATCTCTTATGCTCAAAGGCACTAGTTGTTTCCTAACATCAGTCCTCAACCCTTTCAGAAACCTCTTAGCTTTCTCTTCTTGATCCTCAACTAGCCTAGGAGCATATCTAGACAGTTCAAAAAACCTAGCCTCAAACTGGTCTATTGTCAACTCCTTTTGTTCCAATTGAACAAATTCAGAAATTTTCCTATCCTTAGCACAGTCAGAAAAATGCTTTATGTTAAAAGCTCTCACAAACTCTTCCCAATTAACCTCAGTACCCGGTGGGAAGATTGTGGGAAGATTCGGTCTCTCACTCGACCCTCTCTCCCTCTCTCAATTGCTCGGTTCACTCCCTTTCTCTCTCTCCCTTCAATTCCGAAACCCCCTCCCCTTTTGTTCTTTGATTAATAGTTAATCACCCTTTTTTGCATGCAGGTGACAAGTGTTCTCATGGAAAGGACAAGTGGAAGATGCATGGACAAGTGGTGAGTAGCCTTTTGCATGCTAGAGACACATGGAGAATCCCTCACGCCACTTGTCAATCTCCATGCAAAGGTGATGGCCCTCAATGGGCTGGGCTTGGGCTAGGCCTTTGGTCGACCAAATGGGGGAAATGGTGAGCTGGTTTTTAGGAGGCTTTTGGGCCTTAAGAAATCAGCCCACACATTTTCCTAATAATCCACCTTAATCTCCACTTATAATAACTTAATTTCAATTATTCACATGGCCATAAAATTTTGCAACATTAATCGATAAAAATCCAACTTATAAAATACATGGCCAAGAATAAAAATTTTCCCTATCAATTTATCCTTTAATGCAAATCCTTAATCAATCATGGGAATAGGATATATTTTCAACCAAATACTTGCCCATTAAAATGCTCGGCCTTAATCTATTATAATTCATCGGTCTAATGGCTATAATATAATCCGATGGTGCTTCCATCACCTATTCATGGTTCATGGTATATCCAGGGGTTGTCATGAAATTTTTAGGATGCCAGAATTCTCCCCTCCTTAGAGAATTTCATCCTCGAAATTAGACATTGCCTATGTCTCTTTAAACAAGTGACGGTACATTTCCCTCATTTCATTTTCACTCTCCCATGTGGCTTCCTCCACATCATCATGTCGCCATAATATCTTAACCAATGGTATTTTCTTCGTCCGTAGGACTTGTTCCTTTCGATCTAGCACTTGCACAGGCTCTTCAATGTACCTCACTTTCTCATCCATTTTGATGGCTTCATGATCGAGTATGTGACCAGGGTTTGGTTGATACTTCCTCAACCATGCCTATACTTTTCTGAAAACTATTGTTATACACAAATTCTACCAAGTATAACTTTTCATCCCAACTTCCTTTAAAGTCAAGGATGCAAGCTCTTAACATGTCCTCTAATGCTTAGATCACTCTTTTTGTTTGTCCATCCATCTGTAGATGAAAAGCAGTACTAAATTGGGAACTTCGTCCCTAAGGCGGTTTGAAGACTTCGCCAAAGGTTGGAAGTAAATCTTGAGTCTCGATTCGATGTGATAATTACAGGAACACCATGTAAGCATACCACTTGGCTTACACATATATTAGCAAATTTATCCATCGGATAAACTACATGAACTACTAGGAAATGGGCAGACTTAGTCAAGCAATCCACCATCACCCATATGGAGTCGTGGCCACTTGATGTCCTTGGTAATCCTTGCACAAAATCCATCGTCACACGATCCCATTTCCATTTTGGTATATCTAACGGTCTCAATAGTCCTATGGTCCGCTTTCATTCCATTCCATTAGTGGTAGTAGTGAAGGGTTCTATAATTTGATTGTTTGCATAATTTCAAGCTCTATCCTAAGTGCAACCAACAATCAAATTCAAATGTAAAGAATTCCACCTCTCGGCTCAATCGAACACATCATTTAGCCGAATTATCCCTCTACCTTTGTCACCATCAATTCAAGCCTAGAACCATCAAAATCAACACCATTAACAACTCACCTGGTTTCGTCCAACAAAGACATTCACTATGCTTTCACTTTAACATAGATTCAAGGCTAAAATATAGCATCATTCATTCAGTTCAAATATCGATAGTCCACCAAGACTTATTCAATTCAAAGATCGACAATCCACCAAAATAAGAACTTGTCTAGTTTCCATCGAGTATATCTCATGTCTCACCCTAAAGGATCATCACTTGGACTAATCACTCATCAAATCCACAACTCAAACTTTCACCATTTCACCTTGGAAAGACTATAACTACAATTGATCATATCCATTAATTTCATAAAACCTTCTCAAACTGAGATCATCATCAATTAAACCTATTATTCCGACATATAAACCACAAATAATTTCATGTCTCATATGACCACTCAAGCTCATGACTTCCAAGATCAACCTATACATACTAAATGCCTCCATGTAATGCATCAAGACTTCCGATGAGATCCTCTAATAGGAAGTCACTATTTAGCTCAAATGATCATAACTTAATCCTCAAATTCATAACTCACTCTCCATAATTTACTTCTTAAGCCTTGTTTGTGGCACTACACTTAGATGCTGTGCATGTTCTTCAGGTCCTTTAGAATATATCAAGATATCATCAAATGAAGACAATCACAATTTGATCCAAATAAGACTTAAACATCCTATTCATTAGATCCATGAATGCAGCTAAGGCATTCGGTAGTCCAAATAGCATAACTAGGAACTCATAATGTCCATAGCAAGTCCTAAATGCAGCCTTAGGAATGTCTTCTTTCTTAATCCTTAACCGGTGGTATCCTGACCTTAAATCAATTTTTAGAAAAGACCAAACTTCCTTGCAATTGGTCAAATGGGTCATCAATTCTAGGTAATGAGTACTTACTCTTAACGATTACATGATTCAATTACCTATTATCAATGCACAAACGCATCAACCCGTCCTTCTTTTTCACAAACAAAAGTTCTACAAGCTTAACCATGCTTCTGCTGCGCCATTCTGATAAAATTATCCCAAAAACACTGCCTTCCTAGTTCAATTCATAGTTCGGTTCAATCCTGCCCCCTTTTGCCATCCTAGAAGCCTGCCAGGAGCCGCTCCTTGTTCAGGTCCTCTGACCTCAGTGTCCACTCCCCGCCCTCATTGAACCGGGTCATTATAGGTACACCAGCTTTCGCTTGGTTTGAACCTAAACTACACATCCATTGGAGGGTCTTGTTTCGATAGGGACTAACTTACAGAGATACTATCCGCTAAGCCTATTCCATTGCTTATGGAGCTAGTCCATTCCTATGATGAGGTCAAAGTTACACGTAACTATCACTACCAAGTCCATTTCCAGATCTCATTCCCCTAGGGTTATCTCATGCTTCTTACATACTAACATGGACAACACCATATCCTTCGATGGTGTGGAAATACGAAGAGGCATATCTTAAGATTTGGTTCCTACTTCTCATAATCATCTATTTTTCTCAGACACAAGTGAATGCGTGCCACTCATATCAAATAACGCATATGCCTTCTTATCCATCTATCGAAATCGTATCCGAGATAACATTTTCGGAAGCTTCCGCTTACATCTTGGGTGATCGCATACACCTGTCCTTGTGCTGGTGGCCTTTGTGGATTCCTTGGTAGATTTGGCCCAGCAGTACGTTGTTGTTCCTGTCGCATCAAGTTGACATTTGGCTGCAACCTCTCTTGTGGACAATATTTCTTAAAGTGACCTCTCTGCCCACAACCAAAAAATTTCAATTGATCATTACAGGGTCCTAGTCCATGTTGTCCATCACATCTCTGATAAATATTACTTTGGTAGAGTACTCTCCCTAGAATCGGGTCACCCCTAACCTTTCCACAATTCCCAAAATTATTCCTCTTCTTAGATTCCCAGGGTTGTCCTTGATCAGGATAAGGTCTCCTACCCTTTCGAACAACATTAAAGGTCATCTGCCTCTTAAATTCTGATTGCTCACTCACTAACTCTTGCTCCACCAACTATGCCCTCTCATAAATCTCATTATAATCCCTTATATTCAGAGGCACTAGTTGTTTTCTAATATCAGTCCTTAATCCTTTCATGAATCTCTTAGCCTTTTCCTCTTGATCCTCAACTAACCTTTGCAGCATATCTAGACAATTCAGAAAATTTTGCCTCATACTGGTCTACTATCAGCTCGATTTGTTCTAACTGAACAAATTCAGTGATCTTCATATCCTTGGCACAATAAGAGAAATGCTTCCTATTGAAAGCCCAAACAAACTCATCATAGTTTATCTCAGTACCTGGTGGAAAGATTGTGTCTCTTGAAGCCCTCCACCAAAACTTTGCATTTCCCTCCAGTTGGTACTCATCCAAGGTTATCTTTTCAGCATCGCTACAGTTCAACAACCGGAAAATTAGTTCCATTCCATCAATCCATTGCTCCGCCTCCTCGGGACTTCCCATTCCATTAAACTTAGGTGGTTTCAACTTCAGAAATTGTTCCACCAGTCCTTAAGGGTGACGTTCCACTCCGGGTTGTTGCTATACTTGCCTTTCCATCTAATTTCATATATTGACCAATGCGTGCAGGATATCTTCCATCCAGGGTTCAGCCCTTGTAGTAAAGGCTTCATCTCTTGATGGATGAGCACTTCCAGCTTGCACCATGATTTCCCTACAATTTTCCAAGCATTTGCCTCAAGAATAATTTGCAACTCGGTGTCACTAGTCAGATCATTAATTAAGGTGATTACTAAAGTCACATAAGTAACATAGAATGTTACCAACACACAAAAGCAACATCACACTAGTTACCAGGGATCTACGAGTGAATATCCATCACCCATTATTCAAAGTTAATCAACCATTCCAGTTAGTATCCTATGGTGTGCATCATTCTATCCTCATTTCCATCTAAGGCACCTTATCACTTCAAATAGACCATAACTCTGATACCAAAACAAGATGTGGCAACCCTCGACGGCCCCCCAAACCGTTAGGGTCGCCACAATCTGCTTACCCTTCACTTGACCTGATAATATAATACTCTGATACCAAGGAATTTCATTAAAATTCATAAATATTGGGGGTTTACATCTTTTAGATTGGTCCCTGCGCAATTTATATGGCAGAAGCACATCCATCAACTCCCTTCCTTATATTCAAAATACAATGCACACCTACTAAACATTTTTAGGTAAAAGCCGAACACTTTTATTTACTTAAACCAGATGGACATCATTCATGGGTACATCAAAATGATGTAGTCTTCTATACTTGGCTATACTTCAAAAGATTACCGACATCTCCTCCAACAGTCCTATACTTAAAGTTCATCGTTCAGTGTCGGCGTCCAAAAGTCCCTTCCTTTGCTATCCTCCTTCTCGTGGTCATATTTAACCACTTGATCCATCTACCAGTGACAATGGCAGCAGAGGTATCTTTATCTAATCTGAAATGTTAGTCCCCAAACGAGGTGAGTACAACCACTCAGCAGTAAAGATCCACCAAACTACACGATGTGTCAGCCAGAACAATCAAGGTATTACGAATAAAGCACATATCATCTATGCATTTGAACATACCTCACCATACAGCCATGCATATATCACCATACAACGTGCATATACTACCATGCACTTGTATATATACCATCAAGCAGCCATGCATATATCACCATACCACGTGCATATACCACCATGCACTTGTACATATATCATCAAGTAGCCACGTATTTACCACCATGCATTTCATGCTTGCATTTCCATGAGGTTCATCCCATGCCATATACACACATCCATGCACATGATTCAATTCTCAATTTTATCTTTCACAAGGATCTCATCATTTTTCTTTCCAGGGACCATTGTTTGCATCCCTCATTTCTCACTCACACCCAACTTGGCATCGCGAGGAACCTCCGAGCATGTATTCAAAATACAACTGGGCATCTGGCACACACCTCCGGGCATCTCGCATCCCACCTGGCATCATGAGGAATCTCCGGGGCTCGCCATGAAAATGGTTACCCCTACCCTCCGAGCATGCATCATAATACAACCCCTCACCCTCCGGGTATGTATCATAATACAACTGGACATCCCGACACTTCCAGGGAAAATCTTTAGGCATATATTCATAATACAACCAGGCATCCAAAGGGCATCAACTCATTTGAACCTTTGGGCATCCCGACTCCCAGGGCATCGTCGGCTCACACCTCCGATAGTATCATCATTATCATAATTTATATTCACATATGTATCTCAATTTCAACATGGTATTTGATGCAACAATATCAAGGGTCTCAACCAGCTTTTCATGTCATGTAACATGCCATATGTCACCACATATGCAGCAAAATCAACCACTCAAAGCATTACATCACATAGAAAATTCATTTATTTTTGAAAACGCATCAATTTTCGGATAAAACAAAATGCACTCCTTTAGTTAAAACTCTAGAAAAATTAGTAAATGGTATTAATAAATTCTCAAAACTTGAAACATTATAGATGAGACCTAAAGGCAGATATCTCATGAAAAACACCATACCAAAAGGATCTCACACCAAACAGTACGGTCCATGCATCACAATTTCCAAAATTTCAACACTTCAGCTTGCACAGTTTCGAAAGTAATTTAAATTAAATATTCAAATGAACTCCAAAAAATTATGAAATTTTGATATGTTATATAAAATGCCTAGAGGTAAATATCTCGTGAAGAAATCTAAACCCAAATCGTTCTAGATTAATAAATATAGACGATTCTTTCCCTCCGTTCTTGGTGTCATTTTTTCCAGATTAACTTCTCCCAAGAGAAACTCATTTCACCGACCTATATATGTTCGTTTCTTCTACATTTTCAGTATGTCATTGCTTAGAATATTACCAAACACTTTCATTAAGAAATCAAAGTGAGATTTTCGCAAGAAAGCTACTTTACAGTCCACGAAATCACTGAAGGTACGCACAACAAATTCCAGATCTAACTTCTCCAAAGAAAAATCATTTGACTAACCAATACTTGTTCGTTTTACCTCAAATTTTATTATGTTGTTGGTCAAGATGTTCTCTACAACTTTGGTTAAGGGATTGAAGCAAGATTCCAACTAAAAGGTCGCATGCAGATAACAAACTCATGAAAGGTCGAACTGACTTTTCCAGAAACAGCATGGTAGGCCAACAAACCTCTCCCCAAAGCTCCGAAATTTCATCACTTACACCCCAACCAAAATTCACCATTCTTCTACACACACATCACAGCAAGCAAAGGGTAGTTTTTAGGACTCTACTTGCCTCTAATTCCTTAGCTTGACAGCAAGCAAAACCAAAAGCTCGGGCTTGGCTCGACGGCGACAAAGACGCGACGGCGGCAGCTCACACTAGCACGGACGGAGGGCGGCCTTCCTTCTCATCCCTCACACACACAAACCACTCACTACTCACCCTCTCTTTCGGTCTCTCACTCGACCCTCTCTCCCTCTCTCAATTGCTCGGTTCACTCCCTTTCTCTCTCTCCCTTCAATTCCGAAACCCCCTCCCATTTTGTTCTTTGATTAATAGTTAATCACCCTTTTTTGCATGCAGGTGACAAGTGTTCTCATGGAAAGGACAAGTGGAAGATGCATGGACAAGTGGTGAGTAGCCTTTTGCATGCTAGAGACACATGGAGAATCCCTCACGCCACTTGTCAATCTCCATGCAAAGGCGATGGCCCCAAATCTGAGATTTGCTTATGTTTTTGGGCTGGTACAAGGCCTACGATGGCTGGAAGGGGCTGAGCTTGTGCTAGGTAGTCTAGCGGAGGGAACTGGAGATGGTGGACAGGCGGCGGAGGGAGCTAGAGATGGTGGACAGGCGGCTTGGTCGACGGAGCTACGACATGGGTAGATGGAGGCCCGGGATGGCGGAGACGCACGGACGATGGCATGAGAGCGGGATGGGCACGCGGGTGCGGTCGAGCGACTTTGGCTAGCTTGAGCGGTGCTCAGATGCGCGAACAACGGAACCGGTGGCTACTGCTAGCTTGGCTAGTCTTCTCTGCTGGTCTTGAGCTCTCAAACAACAACCATGGAGAAAGGTGAGGCAAGGAAGAAGAAGAAGAAGGTATGTTGGTTGAAGGGGGACAACAACCCCTCAAAGTCTTCACAAATACCCTAAATACTCAAGTTCAAGACCCCACCAGCCCTCAGCCTTGACCTACAGCCCTTATCCCTCCAAATCTTCCTCTACAAGTTTCAAAGGATGCTCCAAATGTTACACCCCACAATGGCTACGAATTTTGAGGCATTTCCCTTCTATTTCAACTCAATTATTCTTCAAATGACTTCAATTAAATGGCCATAATGCCAAGGAGGAAACCCACACTCAATTCCACCATTTTCCTCACCAAATAATCCAACTTGGATGCCAAAAGTGCACTAAAAAACGGGCCTCTGAATTTTCCCGTCCAATTTCACCAAACTTTGATTTTTTGCCAAAATTCGGACTCACAAAAAGTTTTTTGGAGGATGAGTTGACGTTCCAAAAATAAATCATGACATGACAGAACTTTCAATTTCTGAAATCGGGTTCAATTTCATGGTTAATTTCAACTAGACGCGATTTTAGCACATTCCAGGTAGCTTTTAGGAATTTTTAGCACATTTAACCCGTGGTTGATTGTTTTTTATCCACATTGTGCATCTTTGACTCGTAAGTGACTCTAGATTGTCGTGAGAATCTTGAGATTTCAAATATGGACATAGGGTATAGAAACGACAGAAAATTTGGTTTAGTGCCGTTCGACGAAAATTTTGCAATCAGGTGGAATTACCTACACTTTAATTACATGCCTCTGTTGAATCGACCTATCTCCGGTCTCTAGTTGATTTTGACGATGCCATATTGACCCTTATAGATTAGCACGGTCGAGCAGTCAGTTTTTGGTCAAATTCTCGAGTCTATTGCATTTAGAGTCCTTAACCACTTCACCTGATAAACTAGTTATCTCGTGAGTGGCTAACTTAGAGAAAAAGGCTATAGGCACGTCAATGGAAAGCCCATTTCATTTAGTCGAAAGCAGAGTCAAAAATCAGGATGTCACATGATGTGTCTTGCTTTTCTATATTCATACAAACCACATCCTTACCTTTATTCTCTTCTTTTTGAAGGACTTCTTGTCTTTTGAGGGTCTCATTTGTCTTGTTCCTTTAAAAATTCTTCATTTCCTCATAATTTTCTTGAATTCCTCGTTATTAGTGTCATATCTTTATTATCTTCATCTTCATATGATGTTTGCTCACCTACACATCATGGTTTAAATGCAACAATTTTTTTACCTTAGTTGTTTTCCTCATTCATGCGTAGCTTCATGAGACATCAGCATGTCAATTAGCTTATCCATGGTTATGGGGTGGATTCTCATCATCTCTCATACAGATGTTTACATGACTCCATTCCTTTGGAAGTGCTCTAAGGAGCTCGTTCACTTTCTATTCCTCCATGAAGATCTTTCCTTGATTGGCTAGACCATTCACGATCTTAGTAGATCTTCTCAACATTTGAGTCTCAATTTGATTGGATTTCATCTTGAATAAGTTATAGTTTCGAAGAAGAATGTTCATTTTTGTTTCCTCACTCGGTTAGTTCCTTCAAATGTGGTAAGGAGTCAGATCCCATATTTCCTTCGGTTGTCACATAAGAAGAAATTCTGTTAAAATCAAATGGAGATAATGCACAATATAATAGATGTTTAGCTTTAGCATGCTTTGCAATTCTTCTTTGTGCATCTTCGTGTTGAGCTGTAACAGCACCGGCCATAGCAACTTGCACATTATTGCCTTCCTATTGAATAGGAGCTCTAGCTAGTACCGTTGGTCCATTTTGGACCGCGTTCCACATGACAAGATAAGTTGCTTCAATATACTATTGCATTCTCTATTTCTAATAACTGTAGTTTCTACCATCGAAGTATGTTAGCTTGCTTGAAGCCTGTGAATCATGTGCATAAAAACCACCAAAGTTAGCCATAAATAAGTATCTTTATTCTAAGAACTAAAACACTTCAAATAATAAGCAACAAAGCTTTGATACAAATAGTTGAGACTAAAATGCAACTCATAAGGGGTAAATAGGTTGTTTAAAGATTATGAAAAACTTTTGTGGAAATTAACGACCAATACTTAAAAATCAGTTGAAGAAGATAAGATCGGGTGTGCATGGTGCTATTAAGAATATGTAGATGATAATGAACAAGTAAAATAGTACACAGCAAGTTAAAGTGGTTCGAGTTAACCCCTAAACCTTTGTCCACTCCTTAGACTAACAATCTCATGACATAATACATTGAAAAAATTCCTCCACTATATTGAATTCTCCCACCGATGACGCCGATGGCGCCGATGACGCCGATGGCCCAGATGATGCTGATTGTGCCGATGGCGCCGATGACGCCGATGGTGCCGATGACGCCGATGGCCCAGATGATGCCGATGGCCCCGATGATGCTGATGGTGCCGATGGCCCCGATGGCCCCGATGATGCCGATGGTGCCGATGGCCCCGATGGCCCCGATGGCGCCGATGGCGTGTCAGTGGTACCCTCCGATGTCTTACCGTCATCCTCCCGTGTGTGAATGGTAATTTTTAGTCTCGGTGAAGCGGCGGTTGTGTCCTCATGACCATGACGACTGTAGGAACGAAAACTGTAGTATACAGCAGCGATGGCGACGACAATGACTATGCCAATGATTACCCACCTTGGAGTGGCCCACCACGGAGTGCTGTTGTCGTTGGACGATATCGAATTCGTACTGATCCATGGAGGAGGGAAGTACGGGAAACCTTGACAATTTTGTAGACAGGTGTTGCTCTCCATCAGGAAAACTCTGTGTAGTTCAATGCAATCAGTAAATTTACAACCCATTACGAAGCATCAAGTCATACAGAAAGGGTAATAAGTCTTCAAAAAGATGGTACTTTATTAGAAATTAACACTTTGGGATCACGATAGATGGAGAAGATTATATGGAGCGCGATATCGAGATGAATGAAAATGGAATTCAGCGAGATATAATGAGTCAAAGAGTCGAAGGAGGTGCTTGCACATACCTTAACAAGAAGAATTGAGCAATCCAGCGAGTGATGTTATCGCTATAATTTATACATAACCTTCAAAGAAATGCGAATATTCATTAGGTGGCCTCTCTTTATAATGAAGAACCCAATATGCTATCGCCAAACTTATTCAATTGTTTATAAAATTCACTAAAAGTAAATACCCATCAAGCAACTAAGTCAAGTACTCATTAGAACAACCTAGCTTAGTGCCTAGAGTTTTCATTTACCTCAAGTAACATGCACAAAAGACCAAAAATTTAGCTTCCTTCAATGAAATGAGCAAAATATAGGATCAATAATCCTAATTCCAAAAACGACAAAACTGATTTATGGAGAGTAGTTGGAAATTTAATGGTTACCTTGTTCAAACCTGGAAATAAACTCGAGACTTTAATAAAAATGCACATGAGATAATTTGCTTTTATTCTCGTATTTAAAAGCAAAAGTTGAATGAGAAGTGGAGAGCAATTGGTGAAGTAATGAAGTGGGCCTTCTCTTGGGAATTCTCTCTATCTTTTGAAGTTGAGCACTTAACCTTCAATAACGTAAGTATTTAAGAGTGAATTGATGAAGTGTTCAATTAACCAAGTGTAAAATCATGAGGTCTAAGAGTAGAGAGGCTTGTTGCTCCAATTAAAAGAGTTCATGTGGCCCCTAAGTGAATATCTTAGGCATGTGGCACAATCTCACAAGCCAAGAGATGAGATATTTAGGATGGGTTCCATAAGTGACCATATGAGCACATATTTAGGCCAAGAACACCATGCTTTGCATTCAAATGCCCTATTTTCAAATAATGAACTTGGCCAATTTTTCTTCTTATTAAAAATCCCAGTAAAATAATCGTGCGTGGTCACGTATTCAAAATCGAACCGTCAAACTTAGTACACTCCCATTTTAAAACTCCACGATTTTATCTAGTACATAAAAGTTTGGTGTCCAAACTCGACAACTCCCATTTCTATTTAAATGCCCATAAAACCAAGTTTTCTATTAATAATAGACAATTATCATAGGACAACCAATCAGAAAATATTATAGGGGAAAACCATCAAAATCACGCATAAGTTCTCAGCATGTCAAGCATCAACAAAATCACAAAATATACATTTTCCAGCAAGCAAGACACCAAGAATAACCACAAGACCACAACTGGCCCTCACCAGCAAAAACCGAGTCCACTCGCACATTTCCAAAATTAATTCTAGAAAGATAACCAAACGAGTTTAGAAAATCCTCAACTTTAAATATGTTATAAAGAACACTTAAAAGATCACTTTTTATGAAGATACTTTGACCTAGATCTTTCTAGATTAGGAGCAGTAAATCGCTCAAGTCATTACCAAAACTATGTCCGTATCAAGAAATTATGTTTTCCAAAACCAACTTGGTTTGAGGTCCAAACTCATCCATTTTCTCTAAAATTTGACTATTATAACTTCAAGATGGGATGAAAAACTTTTGTGAAGAAACTCTTTCGAAAATCGAACACTAAAAGTTAATAAAAATCCTTTAAACACAAAAAGGTCACGGGTTCCAGCACAAAATGAGATTCTCCCTTGCATGCAAGGAAGGTGAAATCTTGTTCTTTTAAATCCAGAAAATCTTGAGTAAAACATATGTCATAAATGAACATGTTTAGAATACTTTTCAAGAAGGAAGCAACCTCATAATTGTAGCATATTTTAATCCACGAAAATAGCAAACAACGAGTCTCCAATAAACAGACCTGAAGAGAAATCCAAACTCAGCTCCTTTGAGTACGTCTCTAGCAAACTTAGTAGCCATAAACTGTCAAGAAACTCACATGCAAGACTTCTCACACATCACGACATACATGCAAGCTAAAATCCTACATAGATCTAGCTCCTATAACCCGAAAATCCATTAGATCGAGCTAAACCACCCTCAATAGCACTAATCTAACCACCCCTAAGCGCAATTAATGGCATCATCAAAGATTAGGGAGTTAACTCACCAGTTTATGATGGTGGCAGGCTTGCGCGACGGCTGCACAACAGCGATGAAAACATGAGATAACCACTGCTCGAACGGAGGCTCGATGGTGACGGTGGCTGTCCTACGAGTCTCGGCCAAACGAGGGAGGCTTGGCTCAGCTTGGGGCTGGTCTCGGTGGGTGGTGCGGCATTGTTGCTGGGCGGGTGACGATGGTGCTGGCGTGATGTGCAGCAGCACAATGAAAGAAACGCAGAGTCAGAAACCAGGGGAGGGAAGAAACGTGAGGAGTGGTGGCTGTTCTGCTGGTGGGTGTGACGGTGGGTGGAGCGGTGATGGCGGCGTGAAGATGGAGACCTGGCGGTGAAGTTGGACTTCGGTGGTGGTAGTTACGGAGGGGGGCTGCGGCAGAGAAAAAGAAGGAAAAAGGGGTTCAATGAAAGCAAAGGAAGAAAAATAGAGATGAAGGAGGAAGTGGGCTGCTTCGGCAAAGAGTGGGGTTCATGCAAGAAAGAGAGAGAGAGAAAATGAAAATGAAAATGAAAGGCTAACCAATCAAAAACCTTGGAAAATATCCTAAATCATCATCATCTATACCACAAAAGTCTTCAAATAATATCTACGTTCCCCCAGATACTTTCTTAAGCTTAATTTCCCAAAATTAAGCCTTTTTGGGCAGCCAAATCCCAATTGGCTTCTTAATCCGAATTTCAATTTCTTTTTCTTTTTGTCTAAAAATCATTTTTTTGCAAAATTCTGGACTCAACGAAAATTTGTTGAAAGATGAGACAACGTCTAATAAATAAATTATGACACACTCAAACGTCCAATTCCCGAAACCGAATTAAATTTCGTGGTTAAAATCGATCGAACGTGACTCTAGTACGACATAATCTACCGGGTAGCTTTTAAGGGTTCTAGCGCGTTTGACCCGTGGTCAATAATTTTCAATTCACATTTGTGCATCATCGAATTGTAGACGGCCCTCAGTTGTCACATAATCGCAAGGGTTCATTTGTGTGTCCTGAATATAGTATGAATAGAAAATCGGTTTATTATCGTTCGATGCGAATATCGTAATCATGGGGACCACCTGCAATTTGACTACCTAATTCCATCGAATCGACTTATATCTGTTCACTAATCGATTTATAACAATGTCGTATTAACCATTGCCGATTATTATGGCCGAGCGGTCGATTTTTGATGGAATTCTCTAGTCTGTCGCATTTCTATCCCTTAACAGCATCACCTAATAGATTAATTAACTCATGAGTGGTCAGCTCTGAGTAAAATAACCATAAGCGCGTTGACGAAACAACCATTTCATATATCCGAATCAGGGGCCAAATTTTGGGATGTCACACAGGATGCCCTAGGAGAGTGCTTGGAATGCCTCAGGAGCCAAGATGCCTCATGTGTCGAGATGCCTTGGAGCATTTGGGATGAAGACGGAGTAACAAACCCAGTGCATGCTCATATTTATACCTTATTTGTGTAAATAATTTACTAGGTAATATTGGTGCATGATTCTCGACAATGAACTAAGAGGTAACATTAGTACAACATGATTCTTTATGTTATCCACATGTAATGAGTGATTAACGGTGAATATCATCGGTATTGATTTGCCATCAATATATAATATGACTTATATGAACGTTCGGCTCACGTTTTCATGCACCAGATTGAACAGTAAGAGGATCTTCTATATTATAACTAGAGATTTCATTTACTGAGCTTTAGCTCATTCTTTATGTTACAGACTTGTGGGATGGATAGACCACCACTGCTTCGCTTTGGAATTCCTACAACAATTGACTACGCCTTTAAAGATGTGATTGATTTGGAAACCGATAATGCGTACTGCAGATATAGTACCGTAGTATGGATCAATGTTAGACTCGGCGAATAGGTCCCTCACCGCTTTGTAGGTCAGTACATTGGTCTGCATGGTGAATGGTTCAGACCACTTAGAGATTTCGATGGTCCACCTGGTTTTGACAATGATGGGGCAGCAGATGATGGAGAAGTGGTCGACCCTTAGGCAATAGGACGGCTTTTACATAGATAGTCCTGGTTGTATATTAGTAACATGGAGCTAGTCGACCCTAATCCTCGACCCTCTCCACGGTTTTTGTTGTAAATACTCGGGATACTAAGCTCATGTACTCTGTTATGTATAATAATAAGTATGTTGTGCTGTAATGAAATGAGTTGCAATTATTCTGTTGTGCTTCCGCGTACAATACAATTAGAGAAAAAAATAATTTATAACCATGTAGTGCGTGCAATCCCCAGTGCGTCACATCAATTAAGCCTACCTTGCTATATGAATTTCGTCCGAGGCATGTCCTCCTTGTGGCCGAAGTTTGGCCCCCTTTTGCGGGCTCAATTTGTTCAATTTTAAGCGCAAAACCCTTCACCGTTAGTCCAATGCTAAAACAGTTAATGAAATAAACTATATAATAAATCATCCTATAACTATATGAGTTGAAGATTAATTTCTAATTTTCTATACAATTAATTACTAGATGATTAGTCAAAAATTTAGGTGTCAATAATGGTGAACAACCTGTAGTTGATGGAACAATGTAGGCAAGGGAAGTCGGCAAAATGAATCTGTAAATTTGTGAAAAGGATTGGCTTTGAGGATTGGACATAGAGGTCCCAATCTCAAACCAGTTGGCTGTATGTGGACTACTTGAGCTGCTCTTATGCCAAGAGCAGGAAACCACATGCCGGCCGGGGGACAGATTGTGAACGGCTACTTCGGGTGCTTTCCTCAAGCTTCAAATAGTCAACTCAGTTAGGGTCAAATTATTGAAGTGTTGTTAAGTTTAATCTAAGAATGAGTCTTTTACGATTTCTACGATTTTTTTGGGTCTTGTCCATTGTAAGTTATTCCTAGAGTCATCTTGAGTCAAGAGTCGATCTTTTTTATTTATGTTTTGGGAATGTGAAAAATAGAAGATAAGGTGTCTCGGAATTTGCCTAACTTGGATTGTTGTTCCGAAATGAAACTAAATAAACCCCTCTTGGGCCTTCTTGAGGGTTAAAACATATTATTAATGGAATTTATTGGTTTCATTAAACGACAGAATAGCTCGTATTTTGGCTAAACCTATATCGAACATCAGTCGACTACGGACAAACTTGAAATTATAGAAACAATTACTCTCTTCTTTTGTTTTGTTTATGACCAGTACTTTCTTGGTCCCATGTTTGGTATATCTGGTAGCCGACATTGCATGAGCCCAACCACCTTATATTCGCCAAACCATTACACAAAACAATTAGGCAACATGCCATTATCCCCTTTTAATAATTGCTTCAAGCTTACGAGGAAGGAAATAGAAAAACCCAGTTTTGCTTCCCCTCCCAGACCTAGAGTGTAGATTGAGGCCCACTTAACAGCGCATGACTCAGAAAGCATTGAAGACGACATTTGCTTTGTAGTGGCAGACCAGTTTTGCATGCAGTCCAAGGGAATAGGAATCTTATAGATGAAAAAGTGAGCACATGCTTTCTGTTAAGCATTTAGTTACTGGTTTTAGTTCTGTCCCCGTATTTGCCACGAAGAAGAACCTGCTAAAAGTGTTCTATTTTAAAATATTTTCATTATTATTTTGTGGCCAATGTGAAAGTGTATTGGAGTTTCCAGTTTAGGAATGGGGCCGGCAATGTGCCTTTTGTCGGATGTGGAATGGTGATGGGCGGGTCTACCGATTGACTTGAGGCATGTATCAATACGAACTGCACTGACGGCCCAAGCACCGGCCTTCAATATGTCCATGAAAACATTGCCATTGCGATTGTGGAATTCAGCATGCGCCATTCAGTGTGTCTCGGTATTGTGCTTCAGGCATTGGTTAGTGGGCTAGCCATTCAACCCATCTTGAAACACAAACCAAGGAGTTTGACATGTGTGTGAGTAGATGCGTGGCAAACTTGTAAGGTATAAGGAAGCTAATTGGTAGGATCCCTTTTGGGTGCACCGCCAACCAACCTTGATCTTTTCAAAAGGGTTCGAGTAAGAGCATGCCTATTAGGACCAAAAAAATGGTTAACTATGCTTGTGTGGGGCGAAACTAGAGGAAACTCTGTTGGAGGCCTACAACTACACTAATGTGCAAATTGTTTGTCCAACTTGAAAATAGGGGTGAGAGTGTGACATCCTAGATTTTTCACTTTTTCTTTCAATTGAATTAATTGGGCATTTCATCTACACAACTATAGTGATATTTTCAAAGCAGATCACTCGTCAAAAACCAGACCGTCTAGGGAATCCATTAAGGATTTTAAGGCAAAAAGACTTGAGGATTTAACCAGGAATCGGCTGCTCAACTATGCTAATCTACCAAGATGATTATGGCACAGATATAAATCGATTAGAAATCAGAGATAGGTCAGTTCGACTAAGATGAGTACTTAAAAGTGGGTGATACCACTAAATTTCAAAATTTTCATCGACCGGCACTAGTTTAATTTTTCTGTCGTTTTGGTACCCTATGTCCATATTTGAAATGTCAAGATTTTCACAATAACCGAGAGTCACTAATGTGTCAAATAGGTTCATTATGGCTCGAAAAAAATAGACCATTGGTCATTTGCTTTAAAAAGTTATGAAAGCAACCCAATAGCCTAGGTCACGCTAAAAACGTGCTAGAGTGAAATTAGCCGCGAATTTGAATCCAATTTCAAAAATTGAAGGTTTTGTCATGTCACAATTAATTTTTGGAGCATCAACTCAGTCGTAGAAGATTTTTCTATAAACCAAGATTTTTTGGGAAAAATTGAGGTAGGACCGTTTTTGTTTAGAAAATGCCACGAATCATTTTTGTTCACAAAATTGGAATGCAAGATAGTTCAATTGGTGAAGAAAAATACCAATTTAATTGTTGACTCAATAATGGAATTTATTTAGGTGAAATTGTGTAGATTTAAGCAAGATCAAGTGTCCAATTGGTGAAAAATTATTGAAATTCGTAGCTCCCCCCTTGCCTAGCCAAAATGGACCATTTCAAAGGTTGGTGGGGGTGCATTGTTGGCTGAAGGAGAGCCAAGGAGATGCTGGTGGTGGTGAATGGTCAAGGAGACCATGGGAGAGAAAAAAATGGCCATTGGTGGAGCCCTTGTCCCCCCATCTCTCCCTTTCTTCCTCTCCTAGGTTGACCAACCAGCCTCTTACCTTCTTCACTATGTAATTTGCAGAACTAGCAGCCCAAGGAGAGAAGCCGAAGTCACCAGAACAGCCAGCAAGCCAAAATCGCCAATTGCACTACCGCTTGTTGCCGTCCTCACCCTTACGTGCCCCACCGTGTGGCACCCCTCGACGGCCCCCGATCCGATTAGGGTCGCCACAGTTCGCTTACCTTTCACTTTCCTTATTAGCATATCACTCTGATATCATTTCAATTGCAGCGGGTCCATACAATCTGGGGGTTTACATCTTTTAGATCGGTCCCTTGCGCAATTTAAATACGGAAGCACATCCAACAACTTCCTTCCCTATGTTCAGAAAACGATGCACACCTACTAAACATCTTATATAAGTTAAAGCCGAACACGTTTATTTACATAAAGCAGATGGACATCTTTAGTCGGTACATCAAAATGCCGTAGTCTTCTATAGTCGGCTACACTTCAAAGGATGACCGACATCTTCTCCAACAGTCGAATACTTAAAGTCCATCGATCAGTGTCGGCGTCCAAAAGTTCCTCCCTTTGCTATCCTCCTCCTCGCAATCATATCCAACCACTTGATTCATCTACTGGTACCAGTGGCAGCAGAGGTATCTTATCTAGTCTGAAATGTTATTCCCCAAATGGGGTGAGTACAACCACTCAGCAGGTAAAGGAATTCAATAACCACTCAATGCATCATACAAGTGATACATGCATCGTAGGCATTACTTACCTTGAAGCCACGCGTATACTATCATGCATCATCACTACAATCATAACACATACATGTGTATCATCATGTCATACCCATATCATCATCATCATGGCATTATTATATCACACACATGTCATCATCATCATGGCATCATCACATCACACATGTCATCATCATCGTGACTTCATCGTATCACACATGTCATCATCATCATGACATTATCATACCATACACATATATGCATGTCATCATGCCATATCATATATCATCATCATATCACATCATACATCATCATCATCATGCATATCATCATGCCATGGGTGATCATCATCATATCACATCACATATTATCATCATCATCATGCATATCATCACGCCATGGGTTAATTTCCACTTTTAACTTTCAATTTGATCTTTACATCACCCATTCCTCGGATCATCAATTTCATCATCCCCTCGGGCAAAGACCTCCGAGGCTTTTGGCATTCAGCCATTTCAGGCCACCGGGCATCCGACCCCCCACATTCCGAGCATCTCGCATCCCAACTAGTATCACAAGGCATTCCCCTCGGGCAGAAACCTCCGACGGGGCTTCCGGAATTATGTACCAACATACCACCAGGCCTCCCCTGGAATTACGTACCGTATACCACTGGGCATCCCGACACTCCCAGGGCCATCCGACAATGCATCTCTATACATTCCGGGCATCATCCTCCACCACAACGACCTCCTCACTTATCATTATCCATGTTTACCAATTTCGGTCTTAATTTAGCATGGCATATGACATGACATCAAACAAGTCATACTTGGCATGGAATTCACACATGCATCTCAATGCAATATCATGCATACATCAAGACCTCATCATACATGCAACATGGTATAATTATTTATGAAATAAAATTAATGGAATTTATGGCCAATAAAATAATCCATTTTTCATGCCCTTTTTCATTTATTTAAATTCCAGCTTTTGTTATTTTCAAAAATATTAAATTTAATATCTATAAATTCCCAAAAAATATAAAAATTAAGGCAAGTGATAAACAAGACAATAGAATAGTAATTTCATGCAAAATACATGGCCAAATAGAATTTCACTCAATTTCACAATTCTCACAAAATCTACAGTCTCACGAAGCTTCTGGATCCATTACCGAATCGTCCAGTGCATGCTTCTCCGAACTACTGAGTTTTCACCTACTGTTCTTCTTCGTTTCCTCTGACATTTAGGTATGTTATACATCAAGATGTTCTCTACAAGTTTCATGAAGAGATCTAAGTCAAATAACCAGATTATAGTCGTCATTCAGGTCCATGAAGTCTCAGGTGTCCTGTAATACATCTCCAGAATTACCGTCTTCGAGATCTAGTCGATTTACGAGATTATAATTGTTCATATCACTTCAAATTTGATTATGTTTTATTTTAAGATGTCCCCTACAACTTTCGTGAAGAAATAAAAGAGAGATTCTTGGCACAAATCAATATGCAACCACAAATCCAACAAGATGTCAGTGAAATCGTTCCAGATCTGAGGTCTCCGTAGAATGAGAGTTTAACCCCTAAAATCTCCATCATTTTCCATGAAATTTCAGTATGTTGTATTCTAAGATGTTAGCTACAACTTTCATGAAGAAATCGAAGCCAAAATCGGACTCCAAACATGCATGCAAGCTCACAGAACATTCTGACTCAAACTGTTCGAGCGAAAACAGCCATACCACTCAAGAACAAGCCATCAATACTTCGGTTTTCCTCTTCCAATCACCCAAATTCGACACTATATCAACCATACAAACACACATGCAAGAGCAGCAAAGGACTCCCACTTGCCTCTAGACCACACGAACAGCGGCACACGGCGGCGAACACGGCGGTCGGACGGCGATGGCTCCTTCTACTCCTCTCTCGGCCTCCCTCTCTCTCGCATCTCACTCTCTCTCTCTCGCAACTCTCTTGGACGATAGCCCCCCCGCCATCATCAGCCACTCCCTCTCTCTCTTCCTTTTTGGTGGCTTATATATTGCATGCACCCCCTCTTTGCATGGGGGACACTTGTCCCTAAGAAGGAGACAAGTGTCTCCTTCGTTGAAGACACTTGGAGGAAGCCATGCGGCTCCTCCTTCCCCCTCCATGCGCGACAATGGGCCAGGCCTATGGCCCACTTTAGGCCCATCTCACTTGGGTCTTAGGTCTAAACTTAAATGGCCCAAGTTTATTTTATTTTTTTATATAATATATATCTTAATCATCATTTAAATAAATATCTAATTGCATAAATAATAAGGCCATTAAACGTATAGTCACAAATCCATAAATTCCAATTTATGATGCACATGGCCAATGATAGAATTTTCTTTCCTATCACATAATTATCCCTTAAAAGCTTGGCCATAAATCTTATTGCAAATTATGGATTAAATGGCCATAAAATAACTTGATGGTACTTCCATCACATATTCATAGACTTTAATGTAACTAGAGGTCGTTATGAATTTTGGGATGCCACACACCGCCCACACGCATGCTCCTCTGCCTCCCTCACGCCGTCGTTCTTGCCTGTCTGCCGGTCCAGCAGGCTGTTTCGTAGCCTAGCAGGCCACCGTGAGCCCCTTCGACCCCTGTGAGCCGTCTTATTGGCCGCTCGGCCTCGTCGTTGCCTCTGCCGATCTTGCTCGCCTTAACTGGCCTCGTTTCCTTTGTTGTCCAACCAAGATCAGCAGCAAGTGGAGTGGGTTTTCCAGCAACTCCAAGGCCCGTTTTGAGGTGGTTCCCAGCCTTGAAACGTAGGCTCGCCTTGAGAATAGTCGGTCCCCGTTGCGTTCCCGTAGTTTTGCACCAACCCGCTCATCGATCAAGTGAGTTTTACTCACTAAGCCTTAATTAGTAGGTTAATGATGCTTAGTGATTAATTAGTTTAGGTTAAGAATGTTTAGGTGGTTAGTTAGATTTAATTAGTGAAATTTAATTAGTTATTGATGCATGATGGGTGGTTAGTTATAGCAATTATGGCCTAGACAAACTCTAGTATTTAACTAGAGTGGTTCGGTAATTTTCCGGGTTCGTCTCAGCTTTCAATTAGGCTATAATGGGCCTAAGTTGGATTTATTGCATTTATTTATTTTTTCCGTAATTATTTAATTATTAATTTATTTTCCTGAAATTCAACCAAGATAATCGGTGATTGGAATTTTGTGCTTATTGCAGTGATGCTTTCTGTTTATTTAATTAAGCACTGGTTGGTGATGATTGAGTGAAATTAGTGATTATGAGGATTTATCCCAAAAAATTGATTAAAGTGGGTATAAATCTAAGAATTTCCAAGTGGGGCCGTGATGCCAATACATATCAAAGAAATTGCCGAGTGGGGCCGTTATGCCACTAAATATAAAAAATTGCCGAGTGGAGCCGTGATGCCACTAAATATCAAAAATTGCCGAGTGGGGCCATCATGCCATTAAATCTAGAAAAATGCCAAGTGGGGCCGTGAAGTCACTAAATATCAAAAATTGCTGAGTGAGGTCGTGATGCCACTAAACTTAGAAAATTGCCAGGTGGGGCCGTGATAACCACAGAATATAGAAAAGTTGCCAGTGGGGCCATGATGACCACTTAATCTAGGTTGTGCCTATTAGACTGTGACCAAGAGTTGAGAAAGAATAATTGAATTGACTATGTGATGGTCTCGATGACATGTAATCGATTGAGTCAATTGATCGATGAGTCGATTTGATTGATTGGATGATGTGATTGTTAGTAATTATGAATTGAACTGACTTGCAGGAAAAGACTGAGGCCAATGTAAGTCCTTTGACTCGTATTGTGCTTAGGTAGCCTTAGGGCATATTGGTTTCCTAATCGAGTCTTAAGGGGTAGAACTTACTGAGACATAGTCTCACCCCATTATGGGACAAGATTTTAGGTCCGTAGATGGCAGCACCACCCACTCCTCCTGAGCATTTTGGTATACATGAGGATATAATAGAAGTAGGTTATCATATCCCGATACACCCCCACCCTGAAGAATTTGAGTATGTGATGGTGAAACCCATTGTCTGGGTTGACATAGGTGAACTCGATAAGGTATCCCATGTGTACCGGTCATGGTATCGTCACTATCATGACGGTTGAAGGAAGGGACTATACCAGAGTCTGATGTACCCTCAGTATGTTTTGGAGGTAGCACTCGAGAAGGGTACAATAGATCCAAAGGGTGGATCAGCAGTAAATGCCAAGGACCCCAACCTTGAAGGCGATTCTAACTCTCCGGTGTACTCATCCAAAGGCCAATTGGAGCGAGGAGGAAGGAGAGGTCAACGAAGAGATGGAGCTAGAGGAGTTTGACGATGATGAGGAATAGTGGATGTTAGAACCCCACCCCTATCTGTAGACTTTTCTCTAAACTTGTTTAAGTTGGAGTATGAAATAGCAGTTTGCCTTGTATATATGTGCACTAGTTTGCAATGTATATAAGTGTGGTTTGAAATTTTATGGCCCTACTTTCCTATCCCATTGTTTTGTTGTTTGGGGATTTATTTATATGCTTCCGCATGTGTATATTAAAAATGAATGGGTCGGCGATGCATCATGGGATATTGCCATCATATCGACCAAGTAGGGATGGGCACGTGCTCGGAGGATCGAGGTGTGACATCCTAATTTAGTGGTATCAAAACGTGATTGTGAGAAATTGGAGTGATAAGGTGCGATGGATATAGGATAGTAAGTAGGAAGGCCTTTAAATTCATGTCTAGTGCATGTCAATGGTTGTTGATTGGTAAAATTGTTTACCATGTGTGGATCGCTCATCTTCTAATCCGGTGTGGATTTGGAAGACAAGTTTCAATATAAAGACCGAGCCATGAGTAAATAGGAGTAGAGAACTCCGAGTAAGCGAACTATTAGGCCTATAGCTTGGGTTTGGATGCTGACTAGGGTCGGTACCTAAGGAGGCCGTGGTAAAGTGCCAGCACAGGCTAACGCTAGTGGTGAAGCACCACCTACTGTTGGTGCTGGGGTTGTAGCCCCTGGTGATCTTAGGATCGAAGGGATCATGCAGGTGTTAGAGGTTATAGGTAACCGAGTGGATTAGTAGACATAGATCAAGCCACCGCTCAGGCCGCCACTACTCCTGCTATTGCCGCCGTTGCTGAGGTCGCCCTTACTATCGCATCTGATGCTAGACCTGTTGTCGCCCTCGCTAAAGTTCCACTGGGGAACGTGGCCACTAGGAGGCCGATCCACAAGCTAGTTGAGCAATTCTTGAAGTTGAACCCTTAGAGGTTCAAGGGTGAAGGAGACCCTAAAGTCGCTTCGCTTTGGATTTAGGACCTCGAGAAAGTGTTCACACTCCTGATGTGTAACGAAGAGGAAAAGGTGGTACTGGCTATGTACCAACTTCAAAGTAATGAGAACATTTGGTGGAGAGCTGCCAAGGATACGATATTCCCGGAAGGAGTAGCCCAGGTGTGGGACACCTTCCTTAAAGCTTTTAATGATTAGTACTTCTTGGGTATTGCCTGGGAACAGAAGATGGAAGAATTCCAACATCTCCATCAAGGGAGTATGATAGTTAACCAATATGGGGTCAAGTTTGGGGAGCTTTCACAATATGCTCTGAGGTTGGTAGAAGACTCTGAAGAGAAAGCCTGAAGATTTAAGAGTGGTCTTCGTTCTCAGTTAAAATGATCTCTGCTGTCGTTGGACTTGACAGATTATCGAGAAGTCTATGGTCGAGCTCAGAGGATAGAGAGAGGACTAAATGAGCAAGCTACCTCATCTAGGCCGAGGTTTAGCTTCGACAGAGAAAGGATCCGTCAGAGAAAGAAGTCCATAATGGGAGGTAGATTCTAGGTACCACTTAGGAAAGGTGGAGTCGGTAAGTCTAGGTCTAACTAGAATGGCGTACGTCGGTTATGTGAAAAGCGCACGAATCTGCCCTATGCCAATCTAGGCCGAGCACTTGTTTTGAATGTGGCCAGCTAGGTCACATAGCTAGGAATTGTCCTAGGCGACCAAGAGGATAACCTCAGTTACCGCCGCCGCTGCGAATGGGCTAGATTAAGGGATATACATGTTCGAACATGCAGCAAGGAGGACAATTGAGACCTCCAGCTCAAAGCACAATGTATGCCATCACTCAAGGTCAGGTAGAGGTTGCACCTAACGTGATCACAGGTATGGTTTCGCTGAACAACCATCCTGCCTATGCTTTATTTGATCCGGTAGCAACGTATTCATTTATTGCTAAACAATATGTTAAGTTGATAGGATTGAATCCTGAATTGTTGGAATCTGTTGTTGACATATCTACAACATTAAAGAATAAGGTGTTATCTGCTTTGGGTTGTTCTGGTTGCAAGTTAGAGATTGGTGAGCGAGAGGGGAAAATAGATGTGTTAGTCTTAGCCATGTATGACTTTAATTTAATAATTGACATGGACTTGCTCACCAAGTAATGAGCTAAAATGAATTGTTATTGCAACTTGATTCAGTTTTACCCCTCAAAGGGTAAGAGGTTCAAGTTTGTAGGGAACTGAGGAGGGCCCTTGATTTTCCTGATCTCATCACAAGAGGCAACCCGTTTATTAGACGGGGGTTGTTAAATTTACCTGGCAACTGTCGTGGATACGAAAGTTGAGAAACTGCAAATTGAGGATAATTCAGTTGTGCAAGAATTTTCCGATGTGTTTCCAAAGGAATTGCCAGAATTGCCACCTAAGAGAGAAGTTGAGTTTATGATTAAGTTAGCACCTAGGACAAAGCCAATATTTAAGGCTCCTTACCGAATGGCTTAATCAGAATTGAAAGAACTGAAGGTGCATATGCAAGAGTTATTGGATAAGGGATTCATACATCCCAATGCATCACCTTGGGGAGCACCAGTTCTATTTGTCAGAAAGAAAGATGGTTTGTTGCGTTTGTACATCGACTATCAAGAATAAGTATCCATTGCCGAGAATTGATGACTTCTTTGATCAGTTACATAGAGCGTTGATATTTTCGAAAATCGACTTGAGGGCGGGATATCATCAGTTGAGGATTAGGAAAGAAGACATTCCAAAGTTAGAATTTTGTACTCGGTATGGTCATTATGAGTTCACAATGATGCCATTTGGGTTGACAAATGCTCCAACTGCTTTTATGGATTTGATGAACCGAGTATTCAAGGAATATCTAGATCAGTTCGTGATCGTGTTCATCGATGATATTCTAATGTATTCAAGGAGTGTTGAAGAGCACGAGGAGCATATGAGATTAGTGCTCCAAACCTTGAGGATTCATCAGTTGTATGTTAATTTTAATAAATGCATGTTTTGGCTGACTCGTATTGTGTTTTTAGGTCACGTGATTTCAGGAGAAGGAATCTCCATGGACCCAAGCAAGATTGAAGTAGTGATTAACTGGCCAAGACCGACAACGGTGATAGAAATCCGAAGTTTTCTGGGTTTGGCAAGCTACTATAGACAATTTGTGGAAGGATTTTCAGCTTTGGTTTCGCCTTTGACAAAACTCTTAAAGAAAGACAAGAAATTTGTTTGGTTAGACAAGTGCAAGTGTAGTTTTTAAAAGCTGAAGCAAAAGCTAACTACCACACCTGTGCTAATAATTCCATCTTGTCCTGGAGGGTACGAGATCTATAGTAATGCGTCGTTCAGAGGACTAGGTTGTGTGTTGATGCAATATGATAAGGTTGTTGCATATGCCTCCCGTCAATTGAGAATTGATGAACTAAACTACCTGACACATGACTTAGAACTCGCAGCAATCATATTTGCATTGAAGATTTGGAGACACTATTCGTGTGAGAAAAATTTCAACTATTCACAGACCATTAGAGTTTCAAGTACCTATTCTCTCAGAAGGAGTTGAATATGAGACAAGTCTAATGGATGGAATTGCTAGAAGATTATGATTGTGATATTTTATATCACTCAAGTAAAGCGAACAAGGTCGCCGGCGTTTTGAGCCGAAAGTCTTCCATTGCTCATTTATTGGTTAAGGAGTGGAATCTAATTGAGTGAGCTCGAAATTCAACATTCAAATTTGAGGTAGGCCACATTTCGAGTCTCATGGCTACCCTCAGGATTGAGCCGGATGTGCAAATCAAGATTAAGCTACTTCAACCAACAGACCTAGATGTTCAGAAAATTTTACAAGAGGAAATTGAAGAAAGAAAAGTTGACTTTCAGGTTTTTGATGATGAAACACTAAGGTTCTGAGGACGATTGGTTATGCCTAACGATGCAAAGCTTAGAAAATATATTTTATTTGAAGCTCTTCATAGTAGTTACAGCATTCATCCTGGAAGTACTAGGATGTATCAGAATTTGCGTCAACACCATTGGTGGTTTGGGATGAAGGTGGACATCACTAGGAATGTCGCCAGGTGTTTGACGTGTCAACAGGTTAAAGCTCAGCATTGCAAGCCATGAGGACTTTTGCAACCTCTTGAAATCCCAGAATGGAAATAGGAGCACATCACGATGGAGTTCATGACCGGGTTACCAAAGAGTTAGAGAGGCAATTATTCGATTTGGGTAATAGTCAACAAATTGACAAAGTTGGCTCACTTTATTACAGTGCGAAAGGATCTTGACTTGGATAGGCACACTGAGTTATATGTGTGTCAAATAGTTCGATTGCATTAAGTGATGGTTACGATAACATCAGATTAAGACCTGAGGTTTATTGCTGCTTTTTAGAAGAGCTTGCAAGGTGCTTTAGGTACGAAGCTTCAGTATAGTACGGCATATCATCCTCAGATGGATGGTTAGTCTGAGAGGACAATTCAGACTCTTGACAATATGTTGAGAGCTTGTGTACTAGACTTTAAGGGAAGTTGGAAACAACAACTTCATCTCGTGAAATTTGCCTACAACAACGGTTATCAACAGAGCATCTAGATGGCTTCTTTTGAAGTGTTGTATGGTAGATCATGTAGAACACCGGTATGTTGGGATGAAGTTGGGAAAATAAAGATTATAGGTCAGCAATTAGTAGATGATGTGGCAGTGATCATAAACAGACTAAAGACCGCTCAAAGTCGTTAGAAAAGTTACACAAATAAACGTCAAAGGCTTTTGGAATTCCAGGTTAGTGATCACGTTTTTTTAAAGGTGTCACCAATGAGGGGAACTTTGTGCTTTGGCAAGAAAGGGAAACCGAGTTCAAGCTACATAGGTTCGTTTGAGATGCTTGAGAGAATCGAGACCTTGGGGTATCGTCTTGCGTTGCCGTTGAGATTGGCACAAGTGCACGACATCTTTCACGTGTTGATGTTAAGGAAGTATCAGCCTAACTCGACCCACATGCTTAATTTCGAGGAAATGGACCTGGATGACCATGTGTCATGGGCCCAACAGTCATGCCGCCCCTAGAGTTGCTGAACCGCCCGCCCAAGCCATCGAGGCCTCTGCCGGTCTTGCCTCGCCTTAACCAAGCCTCCATCTTGCCTTTCCAGCCACCAACCAGCACTGAAATAAAGCGGAAATCAGTGGGTTTCCAACACAGTGTAGGCCCATTTTGGTCCGCTTCCCGACCTCGAAAGCTAAGCCAACTTTGGAGAAGATCGATCCCCGTTGCATCTCCATCGAATTGAACCGATCGGATCTTCGAACAAGTGAGTTTAATTCACTAATTCTCGCTTAGTAGGTTAATGATGCTTCAGGGTTGATTAATTTAGACTAAGTATGGATTAGGTGGATAGTTAGATTAGATTAATGAATTTAATTATTTACCGATGCATGTTAGGTGGATAGTTAGTGAAATTAGAGCCTAAACAAACACTAGTATTTATCTAGAGCGATTCGGAAATGTTTCGAGTCCATCTTGACTTCCAATTAGGCTTTACGAGCCTAATTTTTAATTATTGGTATCTAATAATTAATTTCCGTAATTAATTGATTATTTATTTATTTTCCTGAAATTAGACCGGGATAGTCAGTGATCGGAATTTTATACTAATTGCTATAGTGTGATATGTTTATTTAATTGAGCCCAAATTTGCATTGAATTGGTGTGATTGTGATTTTAGGATTTTATTAATAAATTGGATTAATTTCAGTAATTAATTGGAAAATAACTGAGAGTTGGTTTACAACACCAAAAATATTTTGGTGGACGATATAAATTTGTGGGATTTTCAGGTGGTAGGACATCGTATTTTGGCTAAGGCCAACCATGTACCTACACACGACTATTTTTATCGGGTATATTTAATACAAGGAAATTAGGCCAAGAAATTATGTAATTGAGGAATTTAATTGCGAAGTGCAAAATCTTTGGCCGTGGTTGAATAGTCGTGGGATGTTATGGGTTGAATTAATTAAATTACCGAAGTATGGCTGTGCCCGTTGGGCCGTGATTACCACCTGGTAGAGGTTGTGCCTATGGGGCCATGATTTACCACCGAATTTGGAATCAGCCGTGCCCATCAGGCTGTGATTACCACCTGACAGAGGTCGTGCCCATTGGGTCGTGATTCATTGTCGAAGAATTAGTAGGCTATGCTCGAGTGAGGCCGATATTTATAGTTGAAGTGAGTAATGGAATTGACCGGGTGAAGGTCCTATTGATATGGAATCGACTGAGTTGATTGATTTATGATTCGATCTGATTGGTTGAAATGGTTGAATGATTATTTGAATTGTATGGTCTGATAGGAAGGAGCCAAGGCCAAGGTAAGTCTTCTGACTCGTGTGTATGCATAGGCAGCCCTCAAGGCATATTTGTTCCCTAGTCAGATCTTAGGGGGTTGAACTTGTTGAGATTTTATCTCACCCCGTTGTGGGATAACATTTCAGGTCCTTAGATGGCAACCTCTCCAGCTCCTCCTAAGCATTTTGGCGAGCCGAAGAAGTTCACAGAATAGACTTATCACATTCTGATCAGCAGACACCCTCAAGAGTTGGAATATGTATTGGTGAAGTCCATTGTCTGGGTTGATGCAGGTTTACCCAAAAAGGTGCCCCATAAATACAGGGCATGGTATCGCTATTATAGTGATGGATGAAGGGAGGGCCCCATACCGGAATTGATGATGCCTTCGTATGTGATGGAGGTTGTTTTTGGAAAGGGTACTATAAATCCTAAGGATGGTGCAATGGTGGATGCGAAGGATCCCAAGCTTGATGATCTTAGTTCTCCGAAGTACTCAACCGTGGGCTCCAACGGGAGCATGGAAGAATGAGAGATCTTCGAGGAGGATGACCCGGAGTAGATTAGAAACCCCCACCCTTGTTTGTGAATTTTGTTTTATGACTAGTTTGAGCAGAACCTGACTTTAATAGTTTGTATCGTACTATATACATAATGGTTTGCAATGTATATATGCGTGGTTGTTTTAGGTTGAAAATTTATGGTTCTACTTTCCTATCCCATTGTTTTATTGTCTGGGGATTTTCTATCTACTTCCGCACGCGTATTAAAATGAAAGGGTCGGCGATGCGTCCTGGGACATCTCTATTTAATCAACCAAAGAAGGATGGGCACGCACTGGAAGATCGGGGCGTAACATCCCCTTTTAGTGGTATTAGAGCGTGGTTTAGAATTGGAGTGATAAGATGCGATGGTTCATGGGATAGTAGTAGGAATGGCCTTTAAATTCATGCTGGTGCATGTCTGTGATAGTTGATTGGTAAAATTGCTTGTTGTTTAGATCACTCTATTTCTAATTCGGCGTAGAATTGGAAACAGGTTTCAGTAGAGAAAGCTGAGCCATGAGTGATTAGGAGTAGAGGAATCCTAGTAAGAGTGTTGTAAAGGCTGTAACTCGAGGTAGGACACCGAACAGGGTCGGTACCCGAGGAGGTCGAGGTAGAGTGCCAGCTGAAGCTAGCACGAGTGGAGTAGCACCTCGTCCTGTTAATGCTGAGGTAGCAGCCGCTGGTGATCATAGAATCAAGGGGATCATGCAGGCACTAGAGGCCATGAGAGATGTGAAAGGGCAGCAGGCCCAAAATCAAGCTACCACTGCTACTGCCACTGTTGCCACTGCCGCTGAGGGTGCACCCGTCGCCACACTTGTTGCTGCACTTGCTGAAGTTCCATTGGGAGTCGTGGTCGCTAGGACACCAATTCACAAGTTGGTGAAGTAGTTCTTGAAGCTAAACCCACCAAGGTTCACAGGTATTGGAGACCCCGAGACCGCATCTCTTTGGATCCAAGATCTGGGGAAGGCCTTTGCACTTTTGATGTGCACTGAGGCAGAGTAAGTAACCTTGCCAGTCTACCAATTGTAGGGTAATGCCAATACTTAGTGGAGAGCTGCTAGAGAGATTGTATTTTTCGGGAGGAGTGGTTTTGCTGTGGGACACCTTCCTCCAGGCGTTCAATGAGCAATATTATGCGAGGAGCACCAGAGAGTAGAAAATAGAAGAGTTTCAATGTCTTCGTCAGGGGACGATGACCGTTGACCAATATGGGGTCAAATTCGCAGAGCTTTCTTAGTATGCTCTGAGGTTGATTGAAGATCCTGAAGAGAAGGCTCGAAGGTTCAAGAATGGCCTTCAACAAGAGTTGAAATAGCCACTAGTGCCATTCAATCTGATTGATTATCAAGAAATTTACCGTCCAGCACACCTACTTGAAAGAAGTTTGAAGGAGCAAGTCACCTCATCTCGATCGAGGTTTACTTCTCACCGAGAAGGGATCTTCCATGTGAAGAGGCCTATGCGTGGAGGTAGATTCCAAATCTCGTCTAACAGGAAGGGTGGAGTTGGAAAGTCAGGGGCTAGCCAAAATGGCGTATGTTGCTTATGTGGAATGCGACAAGGGTCAACCCCATGCCAATCTAGGCTGGGTGTGTGTTTTGAATGCGGCCAGCAGGGCTACATAGCTAGGAACTATCCCAAGAGACTGGGGAGACCACAACAGTTGCCATCGCCGCCACAGATGGGTCAAATCATGGGGTACGCACCTCAGCTTACGCCACAAGGAGGACAAATTAGACCCTCAATTCAAGGCACAGTGTATGCCATCACACAAGTTCAAGCAGAGGCTGTGCCTAACGTGATCATAGGTATGATTTTGCTGAACGACCATCCTACTTATGCCTTATTCGACCAAGGAGCAACTCATTCCTTTATTGCTGAGCAGTATGTTAAGTTGATAGGAGTAAGTCTTATAGTAGCAGAGTCGGCAGTTAGCATATCTACATCATTGAATGATAAAGTGATAGCTACTTTGGGTTGTTCTGGTTGCAAGTTAGTGATTGTCGAGCGAGTGGGGAAAATAGATTTGTTAGTCCTAGCCATTTTTGACTTTGATTTGATAATTGGCATGGATTGGCTCACCAAGTAACGAGCTAAGATGGATTACTATCGCAAAGCGATTTAGTTTGACTCGACAGAGGGTGAGAGCTTCGAGTTTGTTGGGAGTCGAGGAGGACCCTTGATTATCTTGATCTCATCGCCAGAGGCAACTCGCTTGTTAGATGAGGGTTGTCAAGGTTACCTGGCAACTGTCATAGATACGACAATTGAGGAGCTGAAGATGGAAGACATTGCTGTGGTGCAAGAATTTCTAGATGTTTTTCCAAAGGAATTGACAGGATTACTGCTTGAGAGGGAGATCGAGTTCGTGATCGAGCTAGCACCTAGGACAAAGCTAATCTCTAAGATTCCTTACCGGATGGCTTTATCTAAGTTAAAAGAACTAAAAGTGTAGATGCAGGAGTTATTGAATATGGGATTCATTTGTCCCAGTGCATCACCTTGGAGAGCATCGATGTTGTTCGTGAAGAAGAAGGATGATTCGTTGTGCCTATGCATCAACTATTGTCAACTCAATCAGGTGACGATCAAGAACAAGTATCCACTCCCGAGGATCGATGCCCTATTTGATCAATTGCAAGGAGTGTTGATATTTTCAAAAATTGACTTGAGGACAAGATATCATCAACTGAGGATCAGGAAGGAGAATGTTCCAAAGTCAGCATTTCGTACTCGATATGGTCATTATGAGTTCACAGTGATGCCATTCGGGTTGACAAATGCTCCAACTGCTTTCATGGATCTGATAAACCGAGTGTTCAAGGAATATCTAGATCAGTTTGTGATCGTGTTGATCGATGATATTATGGTGTATTCAAGAGGGGATTAAAAGCATGAGAGTCATCTAAGATTAGTACTGTAGACTTTGAGAGTTCATTAGTTGTATGCTAAGTTCAGCAAGTGATTTCAGGCGAAGGAATCTACATGGACCCGAGCAAGATTAAAGCCGTGATCAACTAGACAAGACCGACTACCATGACAGAAATTAGAAGTTTTCTAGGTTTGTCAAGGTTTGTGGAAAGGTTCTCATCATTAGCGTCGCCATTAACAAGACTCATGAAAAAAGAAGAGAAATTTGTGTGGATAGATAAGTGCGAGCGTAGTTTCCAAGAGTTGAAGCAAAAGCTAACTACCGCACCTGTGCTAACCATTCCATCTGGCCCTGGAGGATTTGAGATCTATAGTGATGTGTCATTCAAAGGATAGGGTTGCATGCTGATGCAACATGGCCGAGTTGTTGCATACGCCTCCCGTCAGTTGAGACCTTATGAATAGAACTACCCGACACATGACTTAGAACTCACGGCAATTATTTTCGCCCTGAAGATTTCGAGACATTACTTATGCGGGGAAAGATTCTAGATCTTCATGGACCATCAAAGTTTCAAGTACTTATTCTCTCAGAATGAGTTGAATATAAGACAGCGCCGATGGATAAAATTACTAAAGGACTACGATTGTGATATCCTATATCACCCTGGGAAGACGAATAAGGTCACCAATGCCTTGAGTTGAAAGTCTTCAATTGCTCATATACTAACCAAGGAGTGGAATCTAATCAAGAGAGGTCAAGATTTGGTATCCAAGTTTAAGATAGGCTACCGTTCGAGTCTTATGGCCACCCTCATAATTGAACCGGATGTCCAGATCAAAATCAAGTTACTCCAATCGACAAACCCTGATGTTCATAAAATTTTGCAAGAGGATACAGATAAGAGAAAGGCTTACTTTCAGATTTCTGATGAAGGAACACTAAGGTTTCGATGATGTTTAATTGTACCTGATAATGTTGAGCTTAGAGAAGATAACTTATCAGAAGCACATCATAGCAGTTACAACATTCATCCTAGTAGTACCAAGATGTATCAAAATTTGTGTCAACACTACTGATGGTCAGATATAAAGGCGGACATCGCCAAGCATGTTGCCAAGTGTTTGACATGTCAGCAAGTCAAAGATCAACATTGCAAGCCGGGAGGACTTCTACAACCTCTCGAGATCCCACAGTGAAAATGGGAGCACATCACAATGGATTTCATGACCGGACTATCGAGGAGTCAAAAAGGAAATGATTCGATTTGAGTAGTGGTCAATAGATTGACAAAATCGACTCACTTCGTTGCAGTTCGAAAGGACCTCAATTTGGATAGGCACACTGAGTTGTACGTGCACCATGTAGTTCGTCTACATGGAGTGCCAATTACGTTAACTTCATATCGAGACCTAAGATTTACCGTCGCCTTTTGGAAGAGCTTATAGAGTGCCTTAGATACAAAGCTCTAATTTAGTACTACATATCATTCTCAAACGAATGGTCAGTCTAAGAGGACAATTCAAACTCTCGAAGATATGTTGTGAACTTGTGTACTAGATTTGAAGGGAAATTGGGAATAACAACTTCACCTGGTGGAATTTACCTAAAACAATAGTTATCAGCAGACCATCTATACGGCTCCTTTTGAAGCGTTATATGGCAGGGTGTGCAGGACACCAGTGTGTTGGGATAAAGTTGGGGAGAGAAAGATTACAGGCCTAGAGTTAGTTCAGCAGTCAGTGTATGCCATTGCAATGATCAAAGGTAGATTAAAGACCGCTCAAAGCAGATAGAAAAGTTATGCAGATAAGCACCGGAGACCATTGGAATTTCAAGTTGATGATCACATTTTTTTTTTAAAGTGTCACTAATGAGGGGAACTCCGCGCTTTGGTAAGAAAGGGAAACTGAGTCCAAGGTACGTAGGTCCATTTGAAATTCTAAAGAGAATTAGGACCCTAGCATATCACCTTGCGTTACCGCTGAGACTGGCACAAATGCATGATGTCTTTCACGTGTTGATGTTGTGGAAATACAAGCCTGACCCGACCCACGTGCTTAATTTTGAAGAATTGGACGTGGATGACCGAGTGTCATACATTGAAAGCCCTATTCAGATAATGGATAGAAAAGAGCAAGTTATGCATACAAAGACCATTCCATTTGTCAAAGTGGTCTGGCAACACCATAGCACTGAAAGAGCAACATGGGAAACTGAAGAGTTAATGAGACGTTTGTACCCCCACCTATTTGCCTAAGTGTTGTAATGATTTAAATTTTGAGGACGAAATTTTATAAGAGGGGAAGAGTTGTGACATCCCAAAATTTCAATTCTACTTTCCATTGAATAAATCGGGAATTTCATTAACACGCCTATAGGGTTTTTCTCAGAACTTATCACTCTCGAGATAATTAGACTATTTGGGAAAGTCATTAAGGAATTTTAATGCAGTAGACTTGAGAATTTGATCAAGAATTGGTTACTCGACCGTGCTCATCTTTAGAGATCATTACAGCTCAGTTAAAAATCGATTAGAGATCAGAGATAGGTCGGGTTGACGGAAATGTGTGGCTAAACGTGAGTGACTCAACTAAATTGGAAAATTCTCGTCAGCCGGTATTAAACTAATTTTTCTATCGTTTTGGTACCCTATGTCCATATATGAATCTTTGAGATTTTCACGATAACCAAGAGTTGCCAATAAGTCAAGTGGGTTCATTATGGCTCGAAGAAAATCGACCACGGGTCATTTGCACTAAAAATTTCTGAAAGCTACCCAGTAGCATAGGTTACGCTAAAATCGCGCCAAATTAAAATTAATTGCGAATTTGAATCCAATTTCAAAAATTGAAAGTTTTGTCATGTCACGAGTCATTTTAGGAACATCGACTCAATCTTAGAAGATTTTTCTACAAACCGATACTTTTTGGGAAAAAGTCGACATAGGGCCGTTTTTTTCCAGAAAATGTTGGGGACCATTTTTTATCGCGAAATTGGGATGCAAGTGGGATCAATTGATAAGGAAAAATATCAATTGAATTAATGAGATGTTGGTTGAATTTATAGAGGCCAAATTGGGTTGATTTAAGAAGGATTGAGTGTCAAATTGAAGGAAAATCAATACAAATTCGTAGCCCCCACCACCCATAACTTTTGGACAATCCCAAGCTTCTAGAATGGAGCATTGGTGGTTGATTTGTGGCCAAGAGACCAGCTGGTGGTGGGCAATAGTCAAAGGGGACAAGAAGATGAGGTAAAAAGCCAAGGTAGGCCCCTTGCTCCCTCATCTCCTCCGTTCCCCCTCCAACTGGTCAGTAGCCTCTCTTTCCTCATCCATCTAGCTGTTTGAAGTCCAAGAAAATCTAGAGAAGAAGCCAGCAGCCACCTAGACCCGTTGCATGCCACCGTTGGAACCTGCCAGACCGTCCGTGAGAGCCCATCGCGCCTTGCCTGCCCACACGTGTGTCCCCACCGTCTCGGACCGCTGTTCCAACTCCACCATGTGCCCAAGGGGGCCCTCAACCTAGTCGCAATAGTCCCGCTGCCCCTGGAGTTGTTGAACTACCCGCCCGAGCCGTCAAGGCCTCTGTCGATCAATCGCCAGTCTGGCCTCGCCTTAACCAAGCCTCCATCTTGCCTTTCCAGCCACCAACTAGCACCGAATAGAAGTGGAAGTCAGTGGGTTTCCAGCACAGTGTAGGCCCATTTTGGCCCACTTCCCGACTTCGAAAGCCAAGCCCACTTTGGAGAAGATCGATCCCCATTACATCCCCGTCGAATTGAACCAATAAGATCATCGAACAAGTGAGTTTAACTCATTAATGCTCGCTTAGTAGGTTAATAACACTTAAGGGTTGATTAGTTTAGACTAAGTATAGATTATGTAGATAGTTAGATTAGATTAGTAAATTTAATTATTTACCGATGCATGTTAGGTGGATAGTTAGTGCAATTAGAGCCTAGACAAATACTAGTATTTAGCTAGAGTGATTCGAAAATTTTCCGGGTCTGTCTCGGCTTCCAAATAGGCTTTATGGGCCTAAGTTTTAATTATTGGCATTTAATAATTAATTTAAGTAATTATTTATTTATTTATTTATTTATTTTCTGAAAATTAGATCGGGATAATCGGTGACCGGAATTTTATACCGATTACTGTGGTGTGATCTATTTATTTAATTGAGCCCAAATTTGCATTGAATTGGTGTGATTGTGATTTTAGGATTTTATTCATAAATTAGATTAATTTCAGTAATTAAATGAAAAATAACTGAGCGTTGGTTTACAACGCCAAAAATATTTTGGTGGACTATAAAAATTGGTGGGATTTTCAAGTGGTAGGACATCGTATTTTGGCTAAGGCCAACTGTGTACCTACACATGACTATTTTTATCATGTATATTTAATACAAGGAAATTAGGCCAAGAAATTATGTAATTGAGGAATTTAATTGCGAAATGCAATATCATTAGCTGTGGTTGAATAGTCGTGGGATGTTATGGGTTAAATTAATTAAACTACCGAAGTATGGTTGTGCCTATTGGGCTGTGATTACCACTTGGTAGAGGTTGTGCCTATGGAGCTGTGATTTACCACCGAATTTGGAATCGGCCCTGCCCATCGAGCCGTGATTACCACCTGACAGAGGTCGTGCCCATTGGGTCATGATTCATTGCCGAAGAATTAGTAGGCCGTGCCGGAGTGAGGCCAAGATTTATAGTTGAAGTGGGTAATGGAATTGGCCGGGTGAAGGTCCTATTGATATGGAATTGACTAAGTCGATTGATTAATGATTCTATCTGATTGGTTGAAATGGTTGAATAATTGTTTGAATTGTATCGTCTGACAGGAAGGAGCTGAGGCCAAGGTAAGTCCTCTGACTCGTGTGTATGCATAGGCAGCCTTCAGGGAGTATTTCCTAGTCGGGTCTTAAGGGGTTGAACTTGCTAAGACGTCGTCTCAACCTGTTGTGGGATAACATTTCAGGTCCTTAAATGGCAGCCCATCCAACTCCTCCCGAGCATTTTGGCGAGCCAAAGAAGTTTACAGAATAGACTTATCACATTCCAATCACCAAGCACCCTCAAGAATTGGAATATGTATTGGTGAAGTCCATTGTCTGGGTTGATGCGGGTTTACCCAAAAATGTGCCCCATAAATACAGGGCATGGTATCACTATTATAGTGATGGATGAAGGGAGGGCCCCATACCGGAATTGATGATATCTCTGTATGTGATGGAGGTCGCTTTTGGAAAAGTAACTGTAGATGCTAAGGATGGTGTAGTGGTGGATGCGAAGAATTCCAAACTTGATGATCCCAATTCTCCGGAGTACTTAGCCGTGGCCTCTAGCTGGAGCGTGGAAGAAGGAGAGATCATCGAGGAGGATGACCCGAAGTAGATTAGAAACCCCCACCCATGTTTGTGAACTTTGTTTTCTTACTAGTTTGAGTAGAACCTGACTTTAATAGTTTGTATCATACTATATACTTAATGGTCTGCAATGTATATATGCATGGTTGTTTCAGGTTCAAAATTGATGGTCCTACTTTCTTATCCCATTATTTTATTGTCGGGGGATTTTATGTCTGTTTCCCCATGTGTATTAAAATGAAAGGGTCGGCGATGCATCCTAGGACATTGCTATTTAATCGACCAGTGAGGGATGGGCACGCACTCAAGGATCGAGGCGTGACACTCACACACTTTCAAATGTACCGAATGATCTCCTTCAATACTCCTCCATACCTTTCTAACCATTGGCATTTTCTAGAGGAATTTCTTCCAATCAATCCATTGGACATAATCAATTAAGGAAATCTTGTAGTCATTTGAAGAATGAGGTAAAAATCCAATGATCCTGATCGCCAATACAAATAGAATCTAGGGTTCCATAAGTAGATGCTTCCTGAAAAGGAACTTGTCTTTGAAATTGATTTTATCAATATATTTTGAAAAAGGTAAGTAAGATTGTCCGCCAAAAGATCAAATATATCTTGCATGTACGAAATCTTTGTTGAACGATCAATAATCTTGAGTATGATTATATCTTCGTTCTTGACTTGAGTTTAGTCTGTGTCTTTGTCAGAGTGGAAAAGACTTCTGTTGTAAGATAGACTTTGAAAGCATTCCACAGAAGTCCAATATTTCTCAGAGCAAGATTAAGAAAATGAAAGTTTTGTCAACTTCAAAACTTAATATGAGTTTTCTCAACACATCCATGTGGATGACTTGGACACTCTTTTGTGTATACAACTAATAAGAAAGTTGAGTTATGATCAACAGGACTTGGAAGGATTTGTGCTAAGCGCAAGTTCAATCTTGTAAGGAGATTATTCGTGCCTAATGGTAATTCATTAAACTCCCGAGATGAAGAATGTGTTCTTCACAGATCGCTCGCAATTCTTCCACGTTTTTCTCACAAAAGTCGCGCTCAAGCCAAGAGCACAAGTAAGGAGATTCACGGCCAAATGTAGAGCAGCGCACTTGGCCAAAAGAAGAGCACATGTTAACAGGTGGACGATCACAGTTTGAAGCAGTGGGAATTTGGCTGCTTGTGGGATAATTTTGTGGAGAGCACATGGTAAGTGGTGGACAAACCCCAGACCAGTCGATCAACTTCTCTCCTTTTTCCTTTTTCTTCTCCATCTCGCTGGAAAGCACATGGAAAGTGGTGGACAACCACCAGACCAGTCGATCAATTCCCCTCTTTTGTCCTTTTTCTTCTCCATCATGACCGAATGTTTTTTGGTTTGAGTAATGCGATGGTGACGGCTCCATCATTCTTTATAGTGAAGTGGAGCTTTCGTAATCACACAATATTTTATTGAAACCAGCTACTTGAACCGATTTTCAAGAGAAGTAGAGCCATATATTGTTCGGATGCAACAACACTGAGAAATCAAGGTCTCAGTAAAAGAAAGAAATGATGTATGTGCAACAAATACTTTAACCGACCTACATATAGAACTCATAACATTTTTTTTTGGTAAAAGTAAGCAATATATTGATAGGGGTCAAACTGTACAAACAACACGGCTCCAAAAGCTTACACTCAAAATGAACACGCTCATTAAGAGTGAAAGGAAGCCGTGGACAAGCAACAAGACGACCAATAGAAAGCCAACGGCAAACAAGCCTAGCAAAAAGACACCTAAACAACCACCGAAAAACCTAAGTCAGCCTATGATCATAGTTTGCAAAGATAATGGGGTCCACATCCCACGAGCGTTGCATCCGCCTATTCCTGTGAGAGTCCTCTACATTCTTAAAGGTAAGGGCCTTATCCTTAACAACCTTGAGGAGGTGCTTCTTCATGGCCGAAATAGATAACGGCTCTCCTCTGAAAAGAATATTGTTCCTGTTTCTCCAAATGATGTGACACAGCGCCCCAAAGGAGAACCGGGCAACACACTTATAAAACTCCTTGCCTCCGAGCGAGGTAATGGCCCAACTGAGAGTCTCTTCCCAAGTCCTATTGGTCCAGGGGAGATTGCATCTAGTAGCCCAAAAAAAGGCAATACTCGAGGTAATGTGACAACCAAAAAAGAGATGATTGATTGAATTAGGCACCTCGTTGCAAAAAGGGCAGTAAGCAGCATCAATCCTAACATAAGACATGAGGAGAGACTGAGTAGGTAACCTTCTCTTGGTGATGAGCCACAGGTTCAGTTGGTAGCGAGGCAGGATGGCATTACTCCAAATGAAATAATGCCAATTGACTCTGGCCTTCTTCCTCCTCAAGGTCTCCCAAGCCGAGGCCACCAAGAACAAGCCCGTCGAGTCCTCTCTCCAACAGAACCGATCTTGGGTTCCAGACAAGGAAGGAAGTGGCGAACCCCAAGACTCAATCTCTGCTCTGATAGCTCGTCCATCCTCTGAGAAGAGATTAGCAACCAAAGCCTGCCTAGAGAGACCGGAGCTATAGCTGAGGGAATCTGTGAAATATAAATTCAAAGGACCCCTGGGATGCCAATTATCGAACCAGAGTGACGTTGATAAGCCATCGCCTAACCTCCAGTGGAAGTGAAGCCGACAATCTGTCCTGAGATGTAAGATTTTCTTCCACGCCCAAGAGCAGCAGGTTGACTTTTTAACTACCCAGAAGTTCTTGTTTTTTAAGAAGGTCGAGTGGATCCACTTACACCATAACGATTCCTTATCTGAAAATAAATTCCATATATGCTTGAGCATGGCCGCCTTATTGCACTCACGCAATCTTCGGATGCCAAGACCTCCCTCCGTTTTAGGAAGGCATACATCTTCCCAGGAGACTTTGGCACCTCCCCTGCCTAACTCAGGTCCCTTCCAAAGGAATTGTCTGAGAATCTGCTCTATTTGGTCCAGTACAGCTGCAGGAAGAATAAAGACACTCGTCTAAAAAGCCTGAATGGCATGGAGGACTGACCTGATCAACTGTAGACAGCCAGCAAAAGAAAGAAACATATGAGTCTAGGATTGCACCCTGGAGGTCATGCGTCTCACAAGCTCAACGCAATCTGCCTTCCGGGGCCTCGATGTAATGATTGGAACCCCAAGATAACGGACTGGAAGGTTACCCTCAACAAAGCCAAGCTCTAGGAGGATTTGATTTTTTAAAGTTGGCAAGCCTCCCGAGATGAACACCTCGCTTTTCCTTGGGTTTGGGAAGAGTCCGCTCTAAGAAGAAAACATATGGAGACCATCCCTGAGAAGCTTCACGGATGGCAGGTGGCCCTCGCAAAATAGGAATACGTCATCCGCGAAAAACAAGTGCGAGAGGCACGTAGACTTACATCTCCAGTAGAATTTGAAATTCGGCTGTAGCAAGCATCTCCCAAGAATCCCAGAGAGCACCTCCATAACCAACGTGAATAAGTAGGGAGAGATGGGGTCTCCCTGACGTAAGCCTCGCCCACTAGGGAAGAAACCATGTAATTCCCCATTTAGCGTGATGGAAAACCGAGGAGTCCTCACACAGGTCATGATGAGGTGAACCAAATGATCAGGAAATCGAAAAGCAAGAAGTACACTCTCGAGAAACTGCCAATCCACGGTATCAAACGCCTTTCTGAAGTCGACTTTGATAGCACACTTGGGAGAATAGGGTTCGACATGGAACTTTGCGAAAAGTTCCTGCGTCAAGAGAATATTATCTTTGATTCGTCGTCCCTTTACGAAGGCACTCTGAGCCGGATTGACCAGGTCTTTTAGTACTGCTGCAACCCTATTCGCCAACACTTTGGTAATAATCTTGTAGATCGTGTTGCAACAAGCAATAGGCCTGTAGTCATCAACGGTAGTCGCATTGGGAACCTTCGGAACCATGACCAAAATGGTGTTATTGATTTCTCTGAGAAGCCTCCCTGATGTGAAAAAGTCCTGCACGGCTTCCATGACCAGCTGACCCACCGTATCCCAATTCTCCTTGAAGAACTCAACCGTGAAGCCATCCGGTCCTGGTGCCTTACCCTTGGCAAGAGAAAAGAGAGTATCTCGAATCTCAAGATCTATCATAGGACGAGCAAGCGAGGTAATCTGGTCATCATTCAGCTGAGAGCGGATAACCTCCTGAATTTCCGATACTTGAGGGGTATTTAGCTCCATCCTTGGTAGAAGGAGATCACGAAAATGCTCCACAAAACGCTGTTGTACCAGTAGAGGCTCAGTAATTTGGTTTCCTGAGTAATCTACCATAGAGAGGATTCTATTTCTTAGTTGTCTCTTACTGACATATTGGTGAAAGAACTTTGTGTTCCGGTCACCTTCCTTGAGCCATCTTATACGAGCTTTTTGCTTAAAGAACGACTCTTCGTGAGACCTAAGCTCCACTAAAGTACGCCGCTGCACCTTCTCCAGGTCCGCAAGGACCATGCTGGTGGGGTCATTAAGGAGGCCAACTTGAGTTTACTTTAAAGCTTCCCTCGCATCAGAAGTCCTTCCGGAGATGTTGGCGAAGGAATCTCTATTCAACTGCTTGAGCCGACCCTTCAAGATTTTTAGTTTGCGCACCAGCCTAAACATAGGCACTCCATATCCCGGACTCTCCCAAACTTACTTCACAATTGAGTCAAAATCCGGGTGCTGCATCCAAAAGTCGAAGAACTTGAATGGCCTTTTACGGAGGATTGGGTTCTCCAATTTAACCACCATAGGTGAGTGGTCAGAAATCCCAGGCACAAGTAAGGACGCTTCCGAAAAGGAAAAAACTTGGCTCCAACAAGAGTTTACCAGTACTCTATCAATCTTTCTCATCTTTCGAGAGGGCCCTGAAGAGGCCGACCAAGTATATCTAAACCCCACATAACGAAGGTCATCTAGCTCCGCTTGATCCAGACACTGTCGAAATTCATCGAAGCACAACAACCAAAGGTCCGAGCCACCCAGTCTGTCAGAGGGATCCTTTATAGCATTAAAGTCTCCCAAAACAAGCCAAGGCATATCCTGCAAAAAATAGCTTCTCACCACCAAATCCTCCCAAAGAGGACGACGATTAGAAAAAGAATGCTCGGCATAGATAAAAGAGACATAGCAGGCCACTCCGGTCTCCATCCAGCAAAGCTTCCCAAGAATCATCTGATCCAAGACTGATAAAACTTCAAAGGAAACCACGGTAGGATCCCAGCCAACCCAAATCCTACCCCGATTAGAGTACTCAGAATTAGCCCGCCAACACCAATTCGATATCAAATTCCCAGAGATGTCATTAAAGAGGTTATGAGGAATTTTAGTCTCAACTACCCCAATCAAAGCCAACCAGTTCGTCAAGATAAAGCTCCTCACTTCTGCTTGCTTAATAGGGACACCAAGCCCCCTAATATTCCAGCAACCTATATATATACAATAGAAGAGTGCAAGAGCATTACCTCCTTCTAGAGGTGCTACGCCTAGTAAAAGGTGGGGCTGCTTGGATTGCTGAAGGAGGAGGATCTGGGGCAATGTCAAACGGCTTGTCTTGAGGAGGCTCCGGCGTCTCAACAGGCCTCTTGTCCTCTACAGATACCTTCGGTGAAGGAACAGGGGAGAGGAGATCATCCTCTGAAAAAGAGATGTCTGGACTCCCTACAATCTCCGGTCGAGGCACCGCAGTGTCTTCCGGCACCGAAATTGTGATATCTTCAACTGAAGTAGTTGGAGCAATATGAACCTGCTCCGAGATGATCAACAACCCCCTAGGGGGATTGCATGAGTATGTACCAGGTAGCCTCTTCTCTACAGCTGCAGTTTTGAGCTTCAAAGACCTCTCTCCTTCGCTCGGACTGACTAACCTGGGTGGCGTCCCTTCCAAAGGTTGTTGAGCCTTTTTCTTCTTTCTTGTCACCTGCTTCCAGCCCTGCTCCGGGGCTTTAGAGTCCTCTGAAGGCTGGTTAAGGGGCCGATCATCTGCCATAGGAGCAGGAAGAGGCCGAACAGGGGGAGGGGCAGCATCGCATTTATGTCCAAAAACTCCACACTTTGAGCATTCAATGGGTCTCCATTCATAATCCACAGCAATGGGTCTAATGACTCCATCAACATTCACTTCAACCGTCGAAATTCTCGGCTGATTTACCTGGATCTCCACACACACTCTGGCAAAGGAAATCATCCTCGTATTCTCGGTTCGTTGATCCACATGAAGGGGATTGCCAACGAAGCTGGCTATAGCACTAATCGCCGATGCAGACCACAGGTCAAGAGGGAGGTTCTTGAGTCTTATCCACACCGGAACTGAGGTTTGCTTAGCCTTCTTTAACTCCATAAGAGGTTTCCATTGTTGCAAAATGAGGGGCATCCGAGCAACAGTGATCGATCTCTCCTCTAGGATCTTCCTCCGGAACACCGGGTCCGGGATATGGAAATAGTAGAAGCCTTGATCATCAGCCAGCATATCTACTAGCTTTGTACCCCACATATTTTTTAAAGTCTGTTCAATCAGCTGAAAAGGAAGTTTCCTCCCAATAAAATAACCTACCAAGAATTCCTTCCATTTGGGATCCACAGCCTGTAGCGCTTCTCCCGGCAGGTTTACCACCGCTTTCTCCCCCTCAACAGTAGCAGGAAGACTATAGGATAACTCGTAGCCCTTTGCGGCCAATCACGCCACATTGGCCCACGATTGGGCTTAGGGAGGCCTTGAGGAGCTTGGCTTGCTCGGTGCCCTCTTAGTTGGATCCCGAACTCGACTTCGTCCCCGAGATCGACCTTCCCGAATAGGCCGAGAGTTCGGCCCACGGCTCAAGCCATTCCCTATCAAGGAAGATCCTCCTATGGGTCGGGATTGCTGGCCCGACTTACCAGCTTGTCGGTTTACAGCCTTGCGATGAGGGGAACTCGGCCCCTTCCCCTTATCACCACCTAGCTGAGGTTCCGCCGAAGAAGAAGCCATCGAGCCCCGTAGAATCTCCAACCAATCAACCCTCTATATACCAGCCAAAAGGCGCTCCATAGAAGAGGAGGGTTCTGTGGTCTCGAACCAGAGCCGAGCGGACTTCAGCATGAGACGTCCGAAGGCGACCGTCTTTGACAGCAGCTCGTGGGTCGCAACCAGAGCCAGGCGAGCAGCTCCTCCAGTGACCGTCGAACCAAGGCTGAGCAGAGTCGAGCAAGGCCCGAGTAACCCCAACGCCTCAGACCAGAGTCGAGCAAGGCCCACGCACGAGCAACTCCATGGGTCTCGAACCAGAGCCAAGTGCAAGCAACTCCCGCAGGTGGCCGTCGAACCCAACCTGAGCCGCTTCAGCAAGTCGAAGAGTCGAATAGGGCAGCGGAGATCTCGTCTTTGGGGTGAGCACGAGCGGATCCACTCTCAAGGAGGATGGAGGAAGGTGAGGGGAAGAAAACCCCCCAAAAAACGGAGCAAGAGGAGGGCCGAGACGTTCAGGCCGAGCAGGAGACCAGTCGGCGTGAACAATGCACGATCACCTGTCTTGGGAGAGGAGATGAACAGTGAACGCAAACCAGATGACCCCCACTTTTAGTGTCAATTTTTGTTAACACTTAGAACTCATAACATTTCTGTGTAAAAAAGATAATTTTTCTTATATGTAACTTCTCATTTAAAATTTTAAACTTCTGAAAGATCGAGTTAAAAAAAAAAAAATTATGTAATACTGTACATAGTTCTATATGTCTATATTTGTATAGTTTGAAAAGTTTCATTTGTTATTTGCTAAATAAAAGTCTGATTGTGAAAGCCATAAAATTTTAAAAAGTAAAAGCCTCTCTAAATCGACCCTCACTCAATTGAGAGACATACTACATACCAATATCCATCTTCGACAGTGTTTATTTCCTATAAAGAAGGACGTGAATATTTTTGTATATATCCTAGACTTTTTGATCATCAAACAGAGGATCGCCAAAAGGGAACCTGCGTCTAAAACAGACATTTAAGACCCTTAATTTCGGACTCAATCTCAAAAGCTATTAAGTTATTAAATTATGAATCAATTAGATATTAACTGTTTTATGCAGTATGTACATATATAAATTAGTTAATGCCAAAATTCAAATTCACTAACACCATCTACCGTTCACTTTAACGAAAAAAATAAAAAAATTCCCATGGTCTACATGTCAAAGAGCGAAGATTCTCTACCACAACACGTCCGAAATATTTCTCGTTAATTATATGTTCTCTACGAATATGCCCTTCAAGATAACGTACACTATGTTTGGGATATGTCATCACATTATAATTGGAGTAAAGCGCCTCTTCCTTTGGTATGACACATGAAGAAAGACGATTATGAGCATATATAAATATTCGAAGTGTCAAAAGTTGTGTACAACACTCGCTTTAGTATCAAAAAGTTTCTTTTGGATCACTTTAAGTGCCAATTTTTTTTTAAAACGATCTTTTCAGTGCCAACTCTAGTCTCTTTGGCCATAAATTTAATGTGGCCTCTTTTTATTAGTTTCTTAAGTCAACGTGGCCCACCAAAGAGTCCAGACATCATCTAAATCCTAAAATGACACCGTCTAGTGCCTTTCCACCAAATAAGAATAGTAAATCTCCAAATTGAAAGAGAGCCCCCAATTTCAAACCCTAACTGGCCATTGAACCCAAATTCAGTCCCTATTTGGTTTGCCTCCAAAATTAACAGCTCAATCTTGCAAATAGAGAGCAAGAGCTTCAACAGTAGCTCACAACCCCAATTTTTCCACTCGTGAGCTCTAATTTTCTCTCACAAACCCTAATTTTTTTCCTTATGAACCTTAATTGTCCCCTCCATTTGACTAACACAGAGAGAGAAATGGACCTTTACTATGGGTGACGAGCAAGCGACAGCAACTGACAATGAGTGGAAGGCAAGTGAGGGCAGGCATGTGACAACAAGCAAGCAATGGCGAGCGAGTGACAGGGAGAGATGCAACGAGGCCAGCCTTTTTACTCAAGTTTAGACAACGTCGCTTTTGCCCTACAAAATGTGTGACATCGTTTTGTTCATTACCCAGCCATGTTGGACTGAGTGATGTCATTTCACACGTCTATGTGGATTGGGTTTTTAAAAATATAAGGTATGTCACTTAAAATTTTTATTGACACATGCCACATAATCAATTTAGTCAGAATTTTTCACCATTGAGTGAGCTAGTGAAGACTTTTGGTAGTAAAGTGAGTGTCATACAAAACTTTTGGCACTTCTAGATTTTTTCTCTCCAAATCAAATGAAGGAAAAAAAATTGTAATAATGCTTCACATTTCTAGCATCCTTGTAAGACTCAAGAATAGAAGCGTCCCACCTAAAAAGTTTCATGTCCGGTGGAAGAACCGTCCGAGATTGGATGTCATTATTGTTTGCTTGGTACGCTATGTAAATATTGCAAAACCCTTTGTCATGTGGTCTTCAGTCGGTGCATCTTACGCACGCGGTCAATTTAAAAAGATAAAATAATTGTGTTGACAAATTGATCAAAGGCTCCGACATGGGGCCCGGAGAGCCATTATAATGAGAGGTCATCTAGGAAATTTCGCATTTCTTCGCACGTTGTGGAAGAACCTGACGGTACACATTTTGCGTGCTCCGGATGAGTTGACCGAAAGGTACTGCTTTGGAATTACAATTTTCAAATTTATTCCTTTTCTTCTACTCTTTAGAAAATGTTATCTTTAACCCAAAAAACCGCAATGTTGATTAAAATCAAGGGTAAATGATTTCAGATTTCGTACTAATTTCACTTGAAATTTGAAACCTACCTATTTATACAGATTTCCCAGCTAAAAAGCTTCATGTCCGATCGAAGAACCGTCTGAGATTGGATGTCATTATTGTTTGCTTGGTACGCTATGTAAATATTGCAAAACCCTTTGTCATGTGGTCTTCAGTCGGTGCATCTTACGCACGCGGTCAATTTAAAAAGATAAAATAATTGTGTTGACAAGTTGATCAAAGCCGCCGACATGGGGCCCGGAGAGCCATTATAATGAGAGGCCATCTAGGAAATTTCGCATTTCTTCGCACGTTGTGGAAGAACCTGACGGCACACATTTTGCGTGCTCCGGATGAGTTGACCGAAATGTACCGCTTTGGAATTACAATTTTCAAATTTATTCCTTTTCTTCTACTCTTTAGAAAATGTTATCTTTAACCCAAAAAACCGCAATGCTGATTAAATCAAGGGTAAATGATTTCAGATTTCGTATGGATTTCACTTGAAATTTGAAACCTACCCATTTATACGGATTTCCCAGCTAAAAGGCTTAATGTCCGATCAAAGAACCGTCCGAGATTGGATGTCATTATTGTTTGCTTGGTACGCTATGTAAATATTGCAAAACCCTTTGTCATGTGGTCTTCAGTCGGTGCATCTTACGCACGCGGTCAATTTAAAAAGATAAAATAATTGTGTTGACAAGTTGATCAAAGCCGCCGACATGGGGCCCGGAGAGCCATTATAATGAGAGGCCATCTAGGAAATTTCGCATTTCTTCGCACGTTGTGGAAGAACCTGACGGCACACATTTTGCGTGCTCCGGATGAGTTGACCGAAAGGTACCGCTTTGGAATTACAATTTTCAAATTTGTTTCTTTTCTTCTACTCTTTAGAAAATGTTATCTTAACCCAAAAAACTGCAATGTTGATTAAAATCACGAGTAAATGATTTCAGATTTCATACGGATTTCACTTGAAATTTGAAACCTACCCATTTATATGGATTTCCCAGCTAAAAAGCTTCATGTCTGGTCGAAGAACCGTCCGAGATTGGATGTCATTATTGTTTGCTTGGTACGCTATGTAAATGTTGCAAAACTCTTCGTCATGTGGTCTTCAGTCGGTGCATCTTACGCACGCGGCCAATTTAAAAAGATAAAATAATTGTGTTGACAAGTTGATCAAAGCCGCCGACATGGGGCCCGGAGAGCCATTATAATGAGAGGCCATCTAGGAAATTTCGCATTTCTTCGCACGTTGTGGAAGAACTATAGCAGTAACATCACTCTCTGGTTTGCACGGTTCTTCCTGTTGAGGTATGTACAAGCACCTCCTTCGACTCAAATTATATCCCGCTGTATTTTCAGTCTTCAATCATCTGAATATCACTCAGATCACATAATCTTTTGATTTCTCGCAATAAAAATGTGTTACTTTTATAATAAAATACCATCATTTTTATGAATTATTATCTTTTTTTTGTATGAATTTATGCTTTGAAGTATGTTTATAAATTCAGTGCTTACATTGAACTACACAGTTTTCTTGATGGAGAACAATAACTATCCACAAAATTATCCAAGTTCCCAGTACTTTCCTCCTCCATCGGCATGGAATTATCCCAAATCGTTATTGTCTGATGACAGCAAAACTCCGATCTGGGTCATCGTGGGCATAGTCATTGCCGTGGTCCTACTCTGCGGTTTCCTTTACTACTTCTTTGTGAAGAAAGAAAAGAAACCCGCCAAGTCAGCTCAGCCCGCCAAGCCGCTGCCAGTCGGCATTGAATTTTCATATCCGGGTAATTGTCCGGTGTGCAAGAATAGAGGAGGACAGTATTCTTTCTCATTTACCTGCTCTCAGTGCCAGTGCAACGTGGAAGATAAAATAAAGATTTCAGACAAAAAATGAGACAGAAATTACAATATCTTTTCTTATCCTAAGGTATGCATAGTAATGTGGAAGCTTCTATTCATGCTTGTGTGTGAAAGTTGAAGGGTGCACAGTGACAGATCGTCTATTGTATAACATTGGAGATTTGATCCAATAAACTACTTTTTTGTTAGAGGTTTCATTGAACTTCTTCTTGTAATACATAGACAGTTCTATGGTCCATTAAGAAACTATTTTCGAATCGTAATAAATTATATCTTTTGCATTTCTTCGTTAACTTCCATACAAAATATCGTGAATCAACCAAGGAATTAGCATGCATGATAAAATAGCATCCCTGCTTGTGGTGGAGTACTTTACGACGAATTTGCTCTCTAGTTGCCTCCTATCGGTGAGGGAACGATGGGATCAAACCATAGCAATACTCGCAGAATAGAAAGCACAACTTATATTCTTATTTATTTATATTTTTTTTTCCGGGTGGGCCTTCATACTCCAATCCATACGGGGGGAATCATTAATTCCTACCGAGAATTGAATTGCAAAGGAAGAACATATCTATTTAGAAGTGTTCTGCGAGTAAATGGAAGTGCGGTTGCGACGCAAAATCTTGCATGTTGTAAAATTTTTGGATGAGATTTTTTTTTTTTAATCCGACAGTCACCGGGCGATTGGGATCAATTCTCGAGGATCTTTAGAAACTCCCCTTACATCAAAGTAACGATAAATAAAAACCAAAACAACTTCACATCTCCATCTTGTGTTGGAAAACGGCATCAATTATTTCTCATAGAATCCGGCTGGCATAACGGTTCTTTAATTTGTAATGGAGTTGTTGACACCTAAAATTTTAATTAATCATCTAGTTATAATTATATAGAAAATTAGGGATTAATCTTTAACATCTAAACAAAATAATTAGAATTAAATTGCATTGTACATAGTCTTAAGGGCATTTATCATATAGTTAATTCCATTAATTGTATTAGCATTGGATCAGTAGTGAATGGTTTTTTTTTTTTTTTTGGTAACGAGGATCAGTAGTGAATGGTTTCAAGCTTAAAATTCAATAAATTGAGGCCGCAAAATATTGGAAAATTCGGACAGCATGGGAGAAGAATTGTGGCTGAAAATCATAGGACAAAGGCCTTAATTGGCCCAATTTAAGCTTTATTTAGCCCATTAAGAGTCTACTTCAGGACTGGCCTTAAGATATTAAAACCCATCAAGTTTAAAGGCCAAAGCTCAGGCCCATATAATCAGAAGCATACCTAGTTTATTGCTATTTAAGCAAAGCTACGCCTCATAACTCAAGGTCAGTGAATCAGAATTTAGAATATATTGAGTAAAACATGTGAGAAGTTGAGAGAATAAGGGCACATTTGGTAGCTATTCTATTATGGGAAACAATTTCTGATTAGAAATTATTCTTTTTTATCCTATTTCTGAGAATATTTTTTTAAAGCATTTTAAGGCATTTGGTAATTATCAAAAAAATTTATTTCCGAAATAAAATTGAGTTTGTCATTGTCCTCAAAATTTCTACTCCAAACCATTTTCTTTTAATTTTTTTTTAATAATTTTATCACTTTTTCCTTTTTTTTTTCTTGCTTTTCTTTCCATTCTTCTTCTTCTTTGAGCTCTAGCCGGTGACCTTGTTGGCCCTCAGTGAGGCCACGCCTCGTCAGCCGAGTCTTGGCTGGGTGAGCTCAGTCTTGCTAGATCTAGGTGAGGTTGAGCCTCACCCAGCCATGGCTTAGCCGGGCCTGTCCATTGCTCGGCTGGGAAGGCTCACTAGTGGCCAGGGGATGCCTAGATGAGGCCCACCTAGCCATTGGTGAGCTCGTCAGACTTTGCCCTAGCATGGCAAGCCTTTGGCGAGGTCGCTGAACCTCGCCAAACTGGTCACTAGTGATTGGTTGCGGTGGACAATGGCAATAGTTGTGGTGGTGAAAAAAGAGAGAAAGAACAAGAACAAGAAGAAAAGAAGAAAAAAGAGGAAAAAAAAATGGCTTGGCTTGATTCTGAAATTGTTCCCGAGAATAAATAATCAATTTTTTTTTTTTGACTTCTCCATTCTACACAGAATCTATTTGTTCTTGGGAAAAAAATTAGCAAACAAATTTCTCTTCAAAATCTATTTCCAGGAACAAAAAAATAAAAATTTTCATTATTTGGTCGATTGCCAAAAGCGCCTTAAGAGAGGAGAATTCTCTCGACTTAGGCCAAGACAACCCCACGCCGACACTTCTTCACAATGGCTTTTGCTTTTTTGACCTATCACCACACGGCCATTACTACCACTGCTCACCGCCCCTTGGCACCGACGACGCCAAGCTGCTATGAACCTAACTACCCCCTGCGATAATGATAAGCTATTGCTCATTGGCACGTGTCACGGCCCGAACCTCGAGCGCATGCACATCCCTCGGTGGTTGATAAACAAACCCTAGACAACACAAATATGGGATAGAAAAGCAAGACAACAATTTCAAGCCAAACACACTTATATAAATAAGCAGGTCAGCCTTATAAGGTTATATACAAATGTCACGGTCTCAAAAAGGGACTACCTAGCCAACCCTACCCCGGACCCTATCTACTTGGGATCATGGTCTACCACGACATCGTTAGGGATGTCAAGAGCTAATGGGTCGGCTACCTCCTCAACTCCGGGCTCTTGCTCCTCCTCCGGCAACTAGTTCGCCGCGATGTCTGCAATGATATCAACATCAACAATAGGGTCGAGCTCAAGATGCTCGCCATCAACAACAAGTCCGTCGAAGCCATCCAAGGGTCCCTCCCAAACACCGTTGGGACTATGATGGAACCACGCCTTGAATCGATGAGGTACCAACTGAGGTAGACCCTCATCGACCTAGATGGTGGTAATGACATGCTCGCGGGTCTAGTTGGTGTCACGCCCCGATCCTCAGGCACGCACACATCCTTCTCTATTGGTCGATTTCATAATGCGATATCCCAGGACTACATATCGCCAACCCTTTCTTTTGTTAAGTACATGCGGAAGCAGTTATAAATCCCTAGACAATAAAATAATGGGATAGAAAAGCAGGTCATATTTTTCATATTGAAATCTATAACTAAACCTTTATACATGACATTAGACAGAACACATCAGAAACTATTCACAACCTCAAGGTCTCGCTCTATCTACACATATACAAGGGTTCACCAAGAGATGAAATTTCAATCCTCATTTGGGTCATAATCAGGATCATCCTAATCCTCCTCTGACTCCTCTTCATTCAAATCATTCTCTTCTTCAGCTTCGTCCTCGGCTTCAGACACTGGCTCATCTTCAGGCATCTCTTCAGCAACTCCCCAGTCTTCTTCCTCCTCCGGTCCTTCCACCTCCTGCTGCGGGTCCCTTACATCCACTATTGACCCATATGCTCGATCAGCTGTTGCCTCTCCAAACGCCTTCTCCATCACATCAAAAGGCACATCTTCTTCCGGGATAGGACCTTCTCTATGTCCATCAAAATAATCTCGGTACCAAGACCGATACCTATGGGGCCTCTGGTCTTCCTCCCCCACATTAACCCATATGGTAGACTGAACTAATACATATACTAATCCTTATGGGTGAGGATGGACGTGGAAATGGGTCTCCAATTCTGAAATATGTTCCAGGACACCGTAATGCATACGAGGACGAGGAGGTGGAGGTCTTGCCATTCTAAGGGCCTGAAATGATTTCCCCAAACTAGGATGAGACTACGTCTCAGCAAGTTCTACCCCACTAAGACTCAATTAAGGAACTAATACACCTTACGGCTGCCTATGCATAACATGAGTCGAAGGACTTACCTTGGCCTAAGGTTCCACCTGCATATTAGCACAGTTCAAATAGACACCCAAGCAATCATATCACTGATCGAAGCATCGATCAAATCGACTCAGTCGATTACACGTCAACAAGACCACTCACGGCCATTCCATTCAATCAAGCAATTCACAACATCAGATTAAAACAATGATCAATCGACCTAGTCGATTTCATGTCAACAATGACCCTTCCCAGCCAACTCAGTTCAATCAGTCAATCCATGACAAACGAATCAAACCATATCGATGATTTCATCTATACTCGATAATTAATCTCAACATTCCCATTCAATATTCCCACTCAAATATAGGCTCAAGGTGCTAGAGGTGACCCCAACACAAAGTCTCGTCATTGTGCGGTACTTAGTCCTTGACCACAAATAACAATAGTATAAGGCGCTAGAGGTAGCTCACATGAAATCTCTCTATCGTGTAGTATTTAGTCCTTAACTACAAATGACAATAGTATAAGGCGCTAGAGGTAACTCACACGAAATCTCGCTATCGTGCAGTACTTAGTCATTCACTACAAAATGCAATAGGGTAAGGCGCTAGAGGTGACTCACACGAGATCTTCCATTGTGTAGCACTTAGCCCTCCACTATGCATAACAATGCAGCAAGGCACTAGAGGTAATTCCCATGCGACTCAGGTCGCCATGTAATACTTAGTCCTTAACTACAATAAGCAATGGTATAAGGTGCTAGAGGTAACTTACACGAAGTCTTCTACTTGTGTAGTACTTAGTCCTTTACCGGCTCATGATCCATTGGTTTCCCCCAACACAACACACATCACATCACTTCCGATAATCCTCTTGTTATAACTATAAGTCAACACACGATTAATCCCTCACGGCCCAATGACATTGTGCCTCGCACTGTCTTGGCCTCATTTCTTCGTATAAAACATATCCGATAAAATATCGTGCGTGGGCACACGGCTGGCCTTAGCCAAAATATAATATTTTCCTTTCCATAACTCCCGCATTTTCTGTAGTCCATTCAAATATTTTTGGCATCATCAACCGATGCCTGGTTATTTTTCAATTAATAACCAGCGATTATTCAATTAAAGAATAATTTCCAATTTCACAAATAATTTAATTTAGCACAAAATAAAGCTCAATTAAATAAACGGACCGTGCCACGACAATCAGCACAAAATTCCGGTCGTCAGCCATCTCAATCTTAATTTCCGAAAAATAATTAATTAATTAATTAATTTCGAAAATTAATAATTAATTTCAATAAATCCAATTTAGCTCAAATTAAAGCCCAATTAAATAAACGGGCTGCACCACGATCATCAGCATAAAAATTCGGCCACTAGCCATACGAGTTGAATTTCCGGAAAATAATTAATTAATTAATTAATTTCGAAAAAAATATTTAAATACAAGAAATTCAATTTAGCTTAAAATAAAACCCGATTAAATAAACATACTTTGCCACGGTCATCAACATAATATTCCGGTCACTGGCCATCACTGTTGAATTTTCGGAAAATAAATAAATAATTAATTTAATTCCGGAAAATAATATTTAAAAGCTAAAAATTCCACTTAGGCCCAAATTATCAAATTGAAGCCCGATTAGGGGTCGGAAAATTTCCGAGATACTTCCAATAATTAGTAGACCACGTCTACTTGCTAATTGCGCAATCAATTTATCTAAATCGCATCACAATTGACTAATAATTGCTAATTTATTATAATCTAACAACCTAAACATAATTAATTAAAACTAAACAACCAATAAGTGTAATTAGTCCACTCAGCAAGGATTAGTGAGATTACTCACCAAATCGCGTGCAAATCGGATCAATCCGACGGGGGCGACGCGAGGAACAAAACTTCCCAAAGCACGGCTTGGGTTCGGGGCCCGGAAATGGCCCAAAAGCGGGCCTAAAGCTGCTAGAAACCCACTTTGTGGGTTGCTACCCTTGGGTTGGCCGAAGCTGTTCCAGCTGCTAGGGTGGCGAGGAGAGGCTGGCGGAGGGTGAGGGGTACGCCGGGGGTCGCGAGGTGGCCGGATGGAGGTTAGCGGTGGCCGGAGGTGAACGGACAGCGGCGGAACCGAGCTGAACAAAGTCTGGTTCGCTCATGGAGGTCGCCTAGCATGAGGGAACGGAGCTGGCGGCGCACGGCGGCGAGCGGTGGGCGCGCAGGCGGTCCGGCTTCGGTGCGGCGGCGACGGGCGGCTGGTTCAGTCTTCGGTGAGCTACTGTCCTTCCTCCGTTTCTGGTTTTCGCGAAGAAGAAAGAAGAAAGAAGGGGTTCGGTCGCGTGGGGTTGAGGGGAAGAAGAAAGAATAGAGAGAAGAAGAGATAAGCTTTGACTAGTCAAAAAGAAAGAGAGAAAGAGAGAGAGAGAAGGGTGAGTCAGTGGGGGGAAAAGAATTCGCACGAGGGGGAAGGGGAGAGGAGAGAGAAGAGAGAGAGAGAAAAAGAGAGAAGGGAGAGAGAGAAAAAGATAAATTTATAATACTTTTGTTATTTCTTTTCTTTTTCTTTTTCCCTTTCCTTTTCTATTTTCTTTTGGTCTTCGATTTTTCCTCCGATAATTTCTTTGTTTTAAATTTTAGACTCGTCAATAATTTGACGAACGATGAGACAGGATCTCAAAAATGAATTGTGACACGCTCGAATATTCGATTCCCAAAATCAAGTTCAATTTCCTGGTTATAATCGATCAGACGCGATTTTAGTCCAATCCAACCAATTAGGTAGCTTTTAGGGATTTTACTGTGGATACATCCCTTAACGGCTTCACCCAATAGGTTAGTTAACTCGTGAGTGATCAACTCAGAGAAAAAGGACCATAGGCACGCTGACGAAATGTCCATTTCACTTTATGGAAACGGGGTCGAATTTCAGGATGTCACAGTTGGGGTTCCTGTGGATAGGGAAAATGGCATGTTGAGTCTCAGCCTCCTGCGGCCACCCAAAATGCATGTGACGCACTTCCATCTAAGGACCTTAAAAAATTAAGCCCATGACGAGGTGAGACAATGTTTCAGTGAGTTCATGCCTTAAACCCCGGTTAAGAAGATAATACGCCTAGAGGCATTGTAACCACACATCATAAAAGACTCACCTCGCACTCAGCACCTTCCTGCACGTCAATATAGTTCATATTACAGATGCATATAATAAATGCACACATCAATTGGAACATCTCACTCATATCTCAATCAATCACATGGGTCTGGATTATAAGGCCAATTCATTATGACACATCCTATTCCGTGCCACACAATTTTGTCTCATAATCAAGCGTGTCTATCTAAATCATTCATGTGTTCCAATTGATTACTGCTCGCACAGGCACGATCTACCCGACGTACATTGGTCATTTGGCGTAACTGGGCATCATCTCATCTCTTGAGCACTGCTATGTGTACCACTAGACGGCATTCTCAAAGGAGCTTCGGTCCAGCCTTTACCGCAATAGGGCATCCATTGTTAAGGGCATTCCATATATGAGCATCGTCCACCCTTCGCACATCGGGGACGAGTTCTCATAACCATCACACGACCATCCAATCCTAGCCAAGGACATTATACTTTGCACTCAAATGCCTCAATTAAGATAATGTTCTTGGCCTATTTTCTACGTAATAAAAATACTGGGTAAAATAATCGTGTGTGGGTACATGATCAAATCCAACCATAAAAATTGATATCCTTCATTTTTAAATTCCCACTATTTGATATAGTACTTAAAAACATTTTCGGTGTCAAAACTTGACACCCGATATTTTCTAATTAAATACCACAATTTCACAATTTTGAAATAATAACTCAAAATTCACAATCATCACTCAATTGCACAAATTATCATTCAATTGCATAAACTAATCACACCACAACAATCAACATGAAAATTTGACAACTGGCTATCATAGTATAATTTCCATAAAATATTAAATGATTAAATAAATAGCAAAATTAATGAAATATATGCAAATTAAATCAATAAATGCCTAATTAAGCTAAATATGCTAATATAACCACCTAATTGGATCTAGAAAAATAATGCACTATACTAATTAAATAATACAATCTAATAACCCTTAACTAATCTAATCTAACCACCTAATAAGCCTAATTAATAAACTAAACCACCATTTAATATAAACTAACCACATAAACCAATCTTAAGCTAATCTAATTATCCCCTAAGCATAATTAACCCCATAAGCAAGGTTTAGCAAGTAAACTCATCGGATTAGCGAGCCGGTGAGTTCATGACGATGGTGATGCGGAGGTGAGCGGAACACAAGCCTATGGCAACACCCAATGAGGTCTAGAAAGGTCTGGAAAACAACTCTCAAGTCTCAGCTATAAGTTGGGACTTTGGTTTTGTGTAAGGTTGGAGAAGGCTGATTGGCGGCTTGGTAGGCGGAGCTAGGTGGTCAGGCTGCAACGGCGGGACCAGGCAGTGTTGGGGAGGGGGTGAGGTGACCAATGAAGAAGCTGATTGATGGTAGGCTTCGACGGATGCAAGCAGATGCGTGGACGACGGGCATGGGGCAACGAGTAAGAGGCAGACACATGAGTGGGGAGGCATGACGGCTCTAGCAGGTTCAAGCAGCAATGACTACTCGGACGGCATGCGGTTGATGGCTATAGGGCTTAGATGGGCTACTACTAGTTTTCTCTAGTTCTTTTGCTCTCAAAACAGCAACAATGGAGAAACTAAGGCAAGGAAGAAGAAGAAGGGAGGAGTTGCAATTGGAGGGGGAACACAAAGCCTCAAAAGTTTTCAAGAAATATCCTAGGCACTCATCACTTGGCCCCCACATGCTACAGCCTCATCCACAACCATTTTCCTTCATCAATCTTTATCCACAAGCCACTCTAGGTGGTCCAAATGTTGCACACCACCCATGGCTACGAATTTTGTGCATTCCTCTTCAATTCCAATTCAATTCCACTCTAAATCAATTCAATTCAATGGCCAACTTGCCAAGGATAATGCCCACACTACTTTCCACAATTTTCCTTGCCAATCGGTTCAACTTGAAGGTGAAATGTGCACGCAAAAACAGGCCTCTGAATTTCCCGGTCCAATTTCGCCAAACTTTGATTTTTCACCAAAAATTTAGGCTCGCTAAAAATTCTTTGGAGGATGAGTCGATATTCCTAAAACAAATCGTGACATGACAGAACTTTCAATTTCTAAAATCGGGTTCAATTTTGTGGTTAATTTCAATCGGATGCGATTTTAGCGTGATCTAACCTACCGAGTAGCTTTTAGGAATTTTTAGCACATTTGATCCATGGTCAATTATTCTTGATCCACATTGTGCATCTTTGACTCATAGATGACCCTCGGTTGTCATGAAAATATCGAGGTTTCAAATACGACACAAGGTATAGAAACGATAGAAGAATCGGTTTAGTGTCGTTCAATGAGAATTTTACAATTAGGTGGAATCACCCATATTTTAATTACATGGCTCTATCGAATCACCCAGATTCTCTGGTCGATTTGAATGGTGCAGTATTGACCCTTGTAGATTAGCATGGTCAAGTAGTCAATTTCTCGTTGAATTCTTAAGTCTATTGCATTTAGATTCCTTAACTGCTTCACCAGATAGATTAGTTTTCTCGTGAGTGGCCAAATCAAAGAAAAAGGCCATAGGCACTAGGGGTGTCAGGAACCAAACCGAACCGAAAATCGAGCCAAACTAAAAAATTCGATTTTTTCGGTTCGGTTTGAATTTTTGGTTTGGTTCAGTTTTTATCGATTAACTGAACTGAATCAAACCACAAATCAATAAAATTAAACCATTAAATTCTCTCCCGACTCCCATCTCCTTTGGATTTGAGTCTCTCCTCTCGTGTATCGTCTTGGTTGACTTGGAGCGGCGACGGTGACGGCCACTGTGATGGCGACGGCGAATGCGATGGCAACGATGACCAATTGAGGGACATAGCCCCTTTCTTCTGCAAGTCTCTCCTTCATCGAGTTTTGTGACGGTAAGCTTGGATGTTTTTGGGATTTTTTCTCCCGGCGCATTATGTTTGGATCTTTCGTTTCTTGTTTCAGGATCTCTCATTTGTTCATGCTTTCTCGAGTCTCGGGCCTTTCAGATTTCGGGTGAATGAGTGGGGTCGGTGATTCGTATTGGTGGCTTGAAATTTGGGGTGGAGGGAATAGAGGAACGAGTCGCTGTACGTGTGTCCGCTGCTGTAGTTTTGGGATAGGGCAGGCTTGGGCTTGTCTAAACTGCTTTGACCCTCCGTTCCCATGTCTCCCCTCGCCCTCTTTCTTTGGTAAAGCTGCGTTTTTGGCCCCTTTTTCTCGGTGCCCAGAAGCTCCGAGGGGGAAGAAAGTCAGCTCTGCTATTCTAGGTTTTGGCTTTTGGTCGAGTCTTGGGGGCTTAGATGATGGATGTGGTTCGACTGTCTTCACTACGCTTCTCTTTTTCTCCTTCTTCTTTGTCTCTAACGCCGTCCTCTTCACGCTAGTGTGGTGCCCTCTGCCCTCCTCCTCATAAGCTACACAGGTGGTCCGATGCTTCTGTGAATTGCTCCCATGGTGGTGGCGTTGCGGGTCTTGGTTTCGGAACCCGAAAGCGATTTGCCTCTTTGAAGGTGCGATTTTTCCCTTTTCTTTTTCTAGGGAAATTCTCTCTTCTCGGAGTAACTTATCTTGTGAGGGCTCATTTGAATGAGCTGTTTGTTGCGACGATATCTGTTTTGCACATTACCCTCATAAGATGATGTTTCGGTTTGAATCGGCTTGGTTTCTTTTTTTTTAGTGTTGTGGGGGATTGTTCTCTTGTGTATGATTGTCGGAGTCTGTAGCATTACATGGACTTAATGACTGACCAGCATTAATTTGGAGCAGGAAGGGCTTGTTAGGAAATGAATGAGTAGAAAGATCTCATCTTGGTTAGGATTCTCGGTGTATATCCCATATGTTGGGTCTTGCTCAATCATCATGTACTTTGGTTGGAAATTTGGTTGCTCTGGATAATCAAACCAAGAAATTCCAGTAATGCATTGTCCACAGGTGCTCTGGTTTCAGTCAGTTTGTACATTGATCCTTTGAAGTGGAACAATCAGGTGATTTTCCATTTAGTGGTATCCTGAACCAATAAGAGAGAACAGCAACAGCTTAAAGCCAAAAAAAATGTTTTGGAGGCTAAGATCAAGTATATTGCAGTGGACATGCATGGTACCTTCTTTTGCGAAGTGTTTTGTCAATTAATTTGCTAAATTATCTCTTGCTTGATATTTGGACATGATCTGCAAATGGAATCTGTCTTGGGGTTCAAGTTGATGAGCTAGGTAAATATGCAGAATTAGCTAGGTAACCAGCTAGAGAGAACTGTAGCTGGGGCTTTCGGTAATTGTAGATCTTGCTGGACAATTTTTAGATGTCCTATTTATCAAATGTAGCTTTCCTCTAGACTGGTTATACTTAGCCAGATTTCCATTTTGAGAAATGGGACATCATGTTCTTAGTTAAGGACAAAGATGAAGTTAATAGTTGGTAATCTGTCCGTTAGACTCTTTGGGAGAAATATCTTCTTCCTTGATCCCTATCATGAACTAAACATGTATGGTTCTTGGTCAATCAATTCTCCAATTTGAGCTGTTCAGTTGCAAATAGACTGATCAACCATAACCTTTTCATTCTTCTGAGATAATAAGCATGCTTTGGAAACTCATTACATAATGAAAAGATGGCCTTGAAATAATTTGTCTTACAATGATTAAATGAATTTTGTTTTCTTCTCAGTTTCATTGAACCTTGTAACATGTATATCATTTCTCTTCGCCATTTTCCCCTTTTTCCATTCATTTGATGTTTATGACATTATGGAGTTTATGATTTTTTTAAGTATTATACTTATATGCTGAATGCTAATATATGCATTTCAACTCCAAAGTCTCACAAGTTAGGGGTTACTCAGGCTTCTCATTAGATCCGAGTGGACTAGTTCTTCCTATTGAATCCTCTTATGGCTTTGCATGACTAGGTAAGACCTTTTGATTATGATTCTCACTTCTCTTAGCAACATGGACGTCATGTATTGTATTATGATGCAATTCTGTTGTATATTGAATGATTGTCAATTGCTTGTGCATAAAACAAGGGGGTTGCGTGGTATAGCCTTTTAAAAGGGAATTGGATTGTGGCGCTATGGCAATGTCTCTTCTGCTTATATAAGGTTATTCGTCCTACCTTTTTCTGTAGTTCTTATTTGTTTTGGTATGTTGCTTCTCAAACATGGTTGCTCAATGTCTAATATTTATTCTCATGGCTTTTGTTAATCTAATTTATTGATGATTATAGACAACTTTTCAAATTTGTGAATCTAAAAAGGGTTTCTTTCTACTCAGGATAAGCCATTTGTAGATCTCCATATCAAGGCAACAACATCATTTGCAAAGCAAAATATACAATGAGCGAATCTTTAATGAGTGAGTTTAGCAGTACAAATAGGAGGAGGCTGAGATTTGTTGCATGGGAACACCTTAAAATGAATGAAAATAACCACGATAAAGCCAAATGTGTGGCATCCTAGAATTTTTTGTCAACCCTTAGAGGTGCTCTAATTCATGTTTTGCATTGAGATGATGGCCAAGTTTTGATGGGTAGTCATTTGATAGGAAAATCCTATTGTTGGCCATGTGATTTATAGGTTGGAATTTATTAATTTAGGTTACAAAGTTTGGTCAATTATAAGGTGCTTATAAAATTAAGGTTTAAGGAGGATTATTAGGATGAGGTGTGGGCCAAAATTCTAGCTCAAGACTAGCCCACAAGAAGCCCCACCCTTCGGCCATTCGGGCCTAGCCACGAAGCCCAAAGGAGGAGGAGGAGCTGTCGGCCAAACTAGCCTCAAGCCCAGTTGGATGGAGCCCCATTGGGCCGTCGACCAAGGAGAGCTCGGAAGGAGGAACCAGCGCATGAGAGGCCCACCCTCTTGCATGAAGATTTTGCCAAGTGTTTCCCCCTTAGTCCAAGTGTCCTTCATGCAAATCAATGATTGTTCATCATTGAAGAGAGGAAAATTTGAGAGAACCAGTTGATGATGAGGGGGGGAAGCGTTGACCGAGAGAGAGAGAGAGAGAGAGAGAGAGAGAGTTACCGAGGGGAAGAGAGAAATTGAGAGAAAGGGAGAGTGAGCGTGTGGAAGAAGAAGGAAGCCGATCGTCTGCCGTCCATCGCCGTTGTGCTCGCTGTTTGCTCGGTCTAGAGGCAAGTGGGATCCTTGATCTACTCTTGCATGTTGTGCCTAGTGTGTGTGATTGAATGGTGACAAATTTCGGATGTCTAGGATGTGAAAAATTGAAGTTTTAAGAGTGGTGTTCTAGGCTAGTGTACTGTTTTTGAGAAAACAGCTCGACCTTGGATGTTCTAGTGACTTGCATGTGATGTTCGAGTTGGATTTTGGCTTTGACTTCTAAATGAACATTGTTAAGGACTTCTTTTAGTATAACATACTCAAATTTGGGACAAAAAAAACAAGTATAAGTGGGTGAAATCGTTATTCTTTGGAAAGACTGGATCTGGAGATTTTGGTACCCACCTTTGATGAATGCATGGACTGTAAGGCAATCTTTTTGTTGAAATTTAACTTTTATTTCTTCACAAAATATGTAAAGGACATCCTGAGGCTTAACATATCAAAAATTTAGAGAAAAAAAAACAAGAATAGGTAGGTGAGATCGTGGTCTTTCGGAGGTAGTTAGATCTGGAAATTTCGGTACTAGGAACAGAAGTTTTAACCGCCTATATTTAATTACCTACGATGAATCTGACTTTTATGTCTTCATGAAGTATTTACCTTATGGTATTGGTTATCACATAGTCAAATTTCATAATTTTTTAATGTCATTTGTGTATTTAATCGAAAATGTTTCTAAAACTGTGCAATCTGATGTGTTCGGACTTGGCAATGTTGCAATGCGTGGTCTATACTGTTTTGTATGAGATTATTTTGGAAAAGTGTTCTGCATGAAATATCTTTAGTTATTTCGTGCCTACAACATATTAAAATTTCGTAATTTTTGAAGTTCATTTGCCTATTTAACCAAAAATATTTCAAAAACTGTGCAAGTTGAATTGCTAGAATAGTAGTGCTGTGATGCATGGTCTATACCGAATTGTATGAGGGTCTTTTGGTGTAGTGTTCTGCATGAAATATCTGTCTTTATGTCTTTACTATTACATGTTTAAATTCATTTGGGTATTTAATTAAAAAAATTTCTAAAACTGTGCAAGCTGGATTGTGCGAATTTCAAAGGCCGTAATGCATGGACTATTCTTTTTTGTATGAGCCCCATGAATTATATTGTTTTAAGTGATTAAATCTTGCTGCACATGTGATGATATTTGGCATGACATATAAAATCAAAAGCTGAAATTGACTTTGTTGCTATCACATCATGTGCCATGTTGATATTGAGACATAACTTGGTGAATTATGATAAACGAGGATGCTGTCGGAGGGTGAGCCGACGATGCCCCGGGAGTGTCGGAATGCCCGGATAGGGGAGTGTCAGATGCCCGGAATGTGGGGGTGCCGAATGCCCGGTTGTAGTTTGAATACATGACCAGAGGTTCCTCGCGATGCCAGGTTAGGTGCGAGTGATAAAATGTGGGATGAAATTACTGGTCCCGGGAAAGACAAATGTGGTGATCTAATTGAAAGAGAAAAAGTTAAAATTGAATCATGCATGGTATGGTGACATGTATGCATGGCTGTATGATATGATATGTATGAGTGGATGGTTGTATATGCACCTATAGCATGATGGTATATGCATGAATGATTGATGACGAGTGGATGGTTGTATATGCCCAAATGGTATGATGTCATATGCTTGGCTGCAAGGTAAGTTATGCTTGGATGCATGATTGATATGTACTCTACTATGATGTCGTGATTGTTCTGTGTGATGCATTGAGCAGTTTAACGGATCTTTTACCTGCCAAGTGGCTGTACTCACCCATTTGGGACCAACATTTCAGATTAGAAAGATACCTCTCCCTCGGGTCATGTGGGGTACCTTTTACGGCCTTCCATCTAACATGGAGGTCGAGTGTATGGAGCTTGATTCTGCCACTATTCCTAGTTTGAAGTTCATACGGGTTTGGGTGCTAGTGATGTATGATGTGGGTCTGGCTAGGGGCCCGGTCATTCAGGAGTTCTTGTCCGTCCACGTCCATCGTGACGGAGTAATGCGGGGGATGTTGTTGCCACCACCGCTCAGTGCACCAGGATGGGTGAGATGGCCTGCGTGAGGGGTGGGAGCCGACACTTTTTTAGGATAGCCGACACTTAGAGATGAAGGATTACACGTGATCAATATAGGGGGTCAAGATCTTCTTTTGAGCTGTAGCCAAGTTTAGCTAAAAGTCTTGGCTTTTCTTTTTGGTTGTACTGACCCAAGATGTCCATCTTAAAAAAAAAAAAATGTAAATAAAGGTGGCTTGGCTCTATGTTTTCCTTCAACGTGTAGTTGGTGTGCATTCTACCATCATTAAGGAGAGTAGAGGGATGGTGAGACTTGTTTATACTTCCGCTAATAAGTTGCGCTGGGACCGTTTTAAAAAAAAGTAAAAAAAGCCCATGAACTACAATTCTTCTTTAAACCTGAAGCTAAGAGATGTAACTGGTATTCATTAAATGGAGCGATAGGTATATGTGGCGACCTTAGTTGTTTGGAGGTGCCACAATCATTCATGCGTTCCCATTTAATTATGACCCATTGGTCATGGCCGACTCAACAATCAGCAGTCTTCCGGCTTAACCAAGCTTCGTCTCGCATAATTGAGCACGGCAACGTCTACATCTAGATGGCATTCCTCAAAGGAGCATTGGTCCAGCCTCCACTGCAACCGGCATCCGTTGACTCGAGGCATTCGCGAAGGAGCATCATCTAGCCCCAAAGGCTCGTGACGGCATCTCATATCATTCATGCATTCATTCAATTTCGGCCTAAGACACCGTGCATTGCACTTAAATATCTCATTTAAAATAGTGGTCCCAACCTATTTTCTTCATATTAGAAATGCATGGTAAAATAATCGTGCATGGGGACACAATCAAATTGAACAGGAAAATTTGTGCCGTCTCTTTTAAAATCCCACCTTTTGATATAGTACTTATAAACACTTTCGGTGTCCAAAGCCTAACACCAGATATTTTATAATTAAATACCAAAATTCTACCATTTTGAATTAAATATTCACAATTAACAATCATCACTCAATTGCACAATTTAACAATCTATGGCATAAATGAAATATACTACTGCAATTAGCACGAAATTCCGGTCACCGATGTTCCGATATAATTTCCAAAAAATATTAAATAGTTAATTAATTTATAAATAAATCCTTTAAATCTATTATTCACCCCATTTGCTGTTTACCAAGTTTACTACCACTTATAATTGCTCATAATTTCAAGCCACCATTCAAACACTTAATTAAATTAATTCCTTACATTAATCTCTTAGTCTAAAATACTCTTTTAATATTTAAATTTCTAACTAACTAACCAAACCAACTTAACTAACTAGTCTAACTATTTAGTTATAACTTAACTAACTATCCTTTACTCTAACCAAACTAATTACTAATCTTAACTAAACTTAATCTAACACTCAATAAATGTAATTAGCTCCTAATCAACAATTAGGGAAAACTAACTCACCTAAACTAAAAGTCCAAGACAACCGGTGATGGTTGAGCGGCAGTAGCAAGACCGCAACCTTTGAGGACGCTGAAGTGATTCCAATCGGCTTGGGACAAGGCCGTGAAGCCCTCGGCCTACTGCTGCGAAGCAGCTTTCTCGGCCAGACCAGGCCAAGCAGTGGCGATGCGAGTTCCTTGGAGGCAACGCATCTGCATGGTGAGATGGTTCGGTCAACTAGTGGGCTGCATCGGTGCAGCAGGGGTCCCAACGGCAAGGCAGCAACAACTACGAAGGGATGGCTATTTCTGGTGAAGGGGGTGAACTGAAATTACAGAGCGATGGGCAGTAGATTGGCGGCAACACCTATGAACCGAGCTATTGAGTTTCCGGCTCAAGCATGCAGGGGTAATTCCAGTTTTGGAGAGTCGCCGGTCTACGGGTGGGGGTGACTAATCAGCAAACAGATGCCAAGTCAAGGAAAAATGAAAAATAAAGGGCAGCTTGGCTTCGGAGGGGTGCTGCACCAGCGCCGATGGCACCCAAAAATAGAGTTTCCCCTGTTTTTTTATTGTTGTTTTGGTCGGCCAAAGGGAAACCAAAGTAGAGGAGCTGAAACAGGTGAGCCGAAATAGGGGAGCCGAAACTTTTAAAGAAGAAGAAGACAAGAGACTTTACGGTAGGGGAAAAAGGAAAGGAAAAAGAAAGAAAAAGAAAGGGAGAGAGAGAGAGACTCGGTCGACTGGCACAAAGAGGAGAGAGAGCATGCACAGATGGGGAGAGTGGAAGAGAAGAAAAGGAACCCATGGAGGGTCCCTCCCTCCATTTTCCAAGTCCCTTGGTCCTTTTTCCGTGGAAATCAAGCCACTATCACTTTCATAGGGCCTACCACTCCAAACGAGTCTATCCAACCCCGAATGAAACTCAAATGATAATGAATTCCCCTTTGGTGTGCAACCATCCGAATTTTGCAGCCATTTCATTAACTTTTCCCTTTTTCATTTTATCATTTCATAACCTTAGCTAACAAGAATAAAGCCTCAATTAAATCCTCATAATTCCCATCTCCAATTGCTCCATACTAAAGACTAAAATCCACTTCGAATTATGGCTTTCCTCACATTCCTTTAATTCGCCGCATTTTGAAATTTTCACCAACAATTCCAGTTTGTCAATAAGTCTTGAAAAGATGCAACGATATTCCTAAAATTGCTTGTGACATGGTAGAATTCTCAAAATCGGATTAAATTTCGTAATTAATTTCAATCTGACGTGATTTTAGCGTGACCTAAACTACTGAGTAGTTTTTAGGAATTTTCGGTGCAATTGACCCGTGATCAATTATTTTCGAACCATAATGTACATCTTCAACTCATTGACAACTCTCGATTGTCGTGAAAATCTCAAGATTCATTTACGGACACAAGGTACCAAAACGACAGAAAAATTGGTTTAATGCCGATCAACGAGAATTTTCCAATTAGGTGATATTACCCCTGCCTAGTTACATACCTTAGTCAAACCGACCTATTTCTAGTGTCTGATAGATTTTCAACTAAGCTGCAATGACCCTTGTAGACTAACACGGTCGAGCAATCGATTCCTAGTCAAATTCTCAAGCTTGTTGTATTAAAATCCCTTAATGACTTCCCCAACTAGTTTAGTTATCTCATGAGTGATCAATTCGAAGAATAGCACTATAGGCACGTCGATGAAAAGCCCGGTTTATTCAATTGAAAACAAAAGTAGAAAATCAGATTGTCACAACTCTTCCCCTCTTATAAAAAATTCGTCCTCAAAATTTAAATCATTACATCTCTCAAATCAAAAAGGTAAGGGTATTGTTGTTTCATTATGTCTTCACTTTCCCAAGTTGCTCCTTCTATACCGTGGTGTTGCCCTACCACTTTGACCAACGGGATCGTCTTGGCACGCCAAACCTGTTCCTTTCGATCCACTATTTGAATTGGCCTCTCCAAATACAACATTCGGTTATCCACATCTAATTCTTCAAAATTTAGCACGTGGGTCGGATCAAGTTCATACTTTTTCAACATCACACGTGGAATACATTATGAACTTAAGCAAGTGTCGGTGGTAAAGCAAAGCGATATGCCAGAGTCCCTATTCTTTCTAGAATTTCAAAGGGACCTATGTATCTCAGACTTAATTTTCCTTTCTTGCCGAAGCATGAAATACCCCTCATTTGTGACACATTCAAAAAGACATGCTCATCAACTTGGAATTCTAGTGGTCTTCGATGCTTGTTGGCATAGCTTTTCTGGCAACTCTGATCAGTCTTTAATTTGTGTCTGATAACTGTAACGGCATCTACTGACTATTAGACTAACTCTAAGCCTGTGATCTTTCGTTCCCCAACTTCATCCCAACACACCGGCGTTCTGCATACTCTGCCATACAACGCTTCAAAGGGAGCCATCTGAATGCTTTGCCGGTAACTATTATTGTAGGCAAATTCGACGAGATGAAGTTATTCCTCCCAACTTCCTTTGAAATCCAACACGCCAGCTCGTAACATGTCTTTAAGGGTTTAAATTGTCCTCTCAGGTTGGCTATTCATCTGAGGATGATAAGCCGTACTATACTGCAGCTTCGTTCCTAAGGCAGTCTGTAAACTTTTCCAGAATGTAGCTATAAATCTTAGGTCTCAATTGTATGTAATCGTCACAGGCACTCCATGCAGACAAACAATTTGATGGACATACAATTCTGCATGTCTATCCAAATTAAAATCTTTATGTATTGCAATGAAGTGAGCCAACTTCGTTAGTTTGTCGACCATGACCTAAATAGAATCATTACCCCTCTGACTCCTTGGTAAGTCTGTCACAAAATCCATTGTGATATATTCCCATTTCCATTTAAGGATCTCAAGAGGTTGTAAAAATCCTCCCGATTTACAGTGCTAAGCCTTTACTTGCTGACACATCAAACACTTGGCGACGTGCTTGGCTATGTCTGCTTTCATATCAGACCACCAATAGCGTTGACGTAGATTCTAATACATCTTTATACTGCCTGGGTGAATACAGTAACTGCTACGATGAGCTTCTAACAAAATCTCTTCCTTCAGTGTTGTATCGTCAAGCACACACAATTGCCCATGAAACTTCAATGTTCTGTCTTCAATTATTTGGAAGTCTAGTTTTCTCTTTCCTACCTCCTCTTGCACAATTTTCTAAATCTTTGGATTTGTCCACTGAAGTGTCTTGATCTTTATATGTAGTTCCAGCTCAATTCTAAGGGTGGCCATAAGATTTGAAAGGTGGCCTACCTCAAACTTGAAAACTGAATCTCTAGCCTTCTCGATTAAAGTCCATTCCTTGAGTAACATTTGTGCAACAGAGGACTTTCAACTCAGTGCATCTGCGACCTCATTCACCTTTCCAGGGTGATACAAAATATCGCAATCATAGTCCTTATAGAGTTCCATCCAGTGACGCCGTCTCATATTCAACTCCTTTTGAGAGAATAGATACTTGAGACTTTGATGGTCTATGAAAATTTGAAAACTTTCTCCACACAGATAGTGTCTCCAAATCTTCAGAACAAAAATAATCGCTGTAAGTTCAAAGTTATGCGTCGGATAGTTCAGTTCATGCGGTCTTAACTAACGGGACGCATATGCAACAACCCTGCCATGTTGCATCAACATGCAACCCAATCCTTTGAATGATGCATCACTATAAATCTCATATCCTCCAGGACTAGATGGTATGGTCAACACAGGTGCGGTATTCAACTTATGCTTAAGCTCTTGGAAATACCCTCGCACTTATTTATCCAAACAAACTTCTCTTCTTTCTTCAGTAGGCGAGTCAACGACGAAGCTAATGTTGAAAATCCTTCCACAAACCGTCTATAGTATCCTACCAACCCCAAAAAACTTATGATCTCCATCACTGTAGTCGATCTCGGCTAGTTGATTACTACTTCAATCTTAGATGGATCCACAGAGATTCCTTCTCCTGAAATCACATGACCTAATAAAGCAACGCGAGTCAACCAGAACACGCATTTGCTAAACTTGGCATACAACTCATGAAGCCTCAGAGTCAAAAGTTCCATTCTTAAGTGTCCCTCATGCTCTTTTGGACTTCTAGAGTACACCAGGATATCATCGATGAACACGATCACAAACTGATCTAGGTATTCCTTGAATACTCGGTTCATCAAATCCATAAAAGTAGCTGGGGCATTAATCAATCCGAACGGCATTACCATGAATTTATAATGGTTCTATCGAATACGAAATGCTAACTTTGGAATGTCCTCCTTTTGGATCCTCAGCTGATGATATCTCGCCCTCAAATCCATTTTAGAGAATATTGACGCTTCTTATAACTAGTCAAATAGGTCGTCTATCCTTGGCAATGGGTATTTATTCTTAATAGTCACCTGATTGAGTTGTCGGTAGTCAATGCACAGATGTAACGAACTGTCTTTCTTTTTCACGAACAAAATTAGTGCTCCCCAAGGCGATGCATTAGGACGTATGAATCCCTTATCTAACAATTCCTACATCTACACCTTTAGTTCTTTTAATTCTAATAACGCCATCCGGTAATTAGCCTTAGAGATTAGTTCCGTCTCGAGGACTAACTCAATCACAAATTCTATCTCCCTTTCTAGCGATAGACCTGACAACTCTTTTGGGAACACATCTGGAAATTCTTGTACCACTGCAATATCTTCAATTTTCAATTCTTCAACCGTTGGGTCCATGACAATCACCAAGTAACCCTGACAACCCTCGTTTAATAAACGGGTTGCCTCGAGCGACGAGATTAGGGAAATCGAGGGTCCTCCTCAACTTCCACTAAACTCGAAACTTTCACTCTCTAACGGGTTGAACCGAATCGCTTTACGGTAGCAATCCCTCTTAGCTCATTGCTTGGTGAGCCAGTCTATGTCAATTATTACATCGAAATCATACATGACTAGAACTATCAGGTCTATTTTCCCCTCTTGCTCACTAATCACCAACTTGCAACCAAGACAGCCTATCGTAGACAATACCCTATCTTTTAATGGCATTGATATACTAACAACTTATTCCAACAATTTAGGACTCCATCCTATTAACTTAATAAATTGTTCAACTATAAATGAACGAGTTGCACAAGGGTCAAATAAAGCGTATGCTAAATGATCATTCAGGGAAGCAGTACTTGTGATCACATTAGGTGCGTCCTCTGCCTATCCTCTAGTGATGATGTATGTCCTTCCTCAGTTGGAGGCCTAACTAGTTCACCCTATTGTGCATTCGGGGGTGCATATCCCCGATTCTGACCCATCGGTAGTGGAAGTGCTAACTGCTATCCCATTGGTCTACTAGGACAATCTCTAACCCTGCGGTCCTGTTGGCCACATCCGTAATAGGCTCCTATTCTAGCATGGCACGGTGCATATGTGGCATCCCAAAAATTCAGAGCCAAGCCATAAGGTGTGTTAAAGTCTCTAATTAGGTAATAAAATTTTCCATGGCTTATGCTTTAGCCATTAGTCTTTTTAAGATTAGATGATTTGTGCATGTGATTGTGAGAATTTAAATTTGATAGATTAATAATCTATGCTTGGCCATGTACTTTATAAATTAAATTTCAATAGGCAAGATGTCACAAGACTTTGGCCATGTTGAAAATTAAAATTTAAAAATATTTATAGAAGAAATTCAAAAAAAAAAAAAAAGAAGAAAAGAGGGTAAAATTTGATTGGGCCTTAAGCCCAAAAGTGGATCTTTAATGGGCCAAGTTGGCCGGCCCATTGAAGCCCATAAGTGGGCTGCCATTGACCAAGAGGGAGGCCCAAGAGTGGCCGGCCCAAAAGCCCAAAAGCCCAAGCCCAAAAGCCCATCAAGACAAGTGGCAAGAAGACTCTCATGCATTGGCCTAGACTAGGATGCCATGCATTGGCTAATTTGAAGGCAAGTAATGATTATCAATGATGAGAATTTGTGGGTATGAAAGGGAGGAGAGAGAGAGGAATGGCCGGTTGCTCCATTCGGCCAAGAGAGAGGGTGAGAGAGAGAGAGAGAGATTTCGAGAGAAAGAGGAGAGGCCGAGAGAGAGAGGTGGAGGAGGAGCCGCCGTGTGCCGCCGTGTCTACCGCCCTACGCCGTCGATCGACCGGTCTAGAGGCAAGTGGGAGTCCTCTAGGTTGTCTTGCATACTTGTATGTTGTTTGCATGTTAAATTTTTGGGTGTTTAAGTGAGAAAAACCGAGGTGTGGTTGGCTTATTCTTGAATCGCATGACTGTTCTTGCTCGGATCATGTGAGTCAGAAAGTTGTTTGAGCTTGCATGTGTGTTTAGAGTCCGATTTTGGCTTCAATTTCTTCATGAAAATTGTAGCTAACATCTTTTACTACAACATAATGAAATTTCGTGAAAAATGATGGAGATTGGTGGGGTTAAAGTCTTATCCTACGGAGACCTCAGATCTGGAGAGTTTTTACTGACCTTTTGCTGGATTCATGATTGCATGGTGGTTTGTGATGAGAATCTCACTTCAATTTCTTCATAAAAGTTGTAGGAGATATCGTAAACTACAACATAATCAAATTTTAAGTGAAATGAACAAGTATAGCCTAGTAAGTCGACTAGATCTTGAAGACGATGATTCTGGTGATGTATTCCGAGACACCCGAGACTTTAAGGATCTAAATGATGACTATATTCTGGTTATTTGACCTAGATCTTGAAGACGAAGATTCTTGTAAAGGACATCTTTATATATAACATATCTAAATTTCAGAGAAAACTAAAGAGAATAGGTAGGTGAAATCTCAATATTTCGGAGATGTGTACACTGGACGATGCGGTAATGGATCCAGAAGCTTCGTGAGAATGTATAAAATAATCTAAACAGAATCTGGCTTGGAGTTCTTCATTAAAGTTGTATGAAAATTACTTGACTATAACTCAGTAAAAGTTCATAATTTTTGGAGTACGTACGGATATTTTAATTGAATTTATTCGGAAACCGTGCATTCTGGTTTCATCCGAGAAATATAGGATGTTTTGTGAAAATTGTGAGATTTTGTAAAATTCAATTTGGCCATGAATTTTGAATGTAATTATCATCCTATTGGTTTGTTTAATGATTTATTGAATTTTTATAATCTTGGGAATTTATATATATAAAAATAATAATAATAAATAAATAAATAAAATAATTATTTTAATAGATTCCATTTAATTAATTTATGTTGGATGTCTGATAAAGTCTTGGTATATGTATGACATTGAATCGAGATGCATGTGTGATAAAGTCTTGGTATATGTATGACATTGAATCGAGATGCATGTGTGATAAAGTCTTGGTATATGTATGACATTGAATCGAGATGTATGTGTGATAAAGTCTTGGTATATGTATGACATTGAATCGAAATGCATGTGTGAATTTCATGCCAAGTATGACTTGTTTGATGTCATGCCATGTGCTATGTTAAATTAAGATCAAAATAATGGTAAATGTGGATAATGATAAGTGAGGAGGTGGTTGTGATGGATGATTAATGCCGGAATGTATAGAGATGCATTGCCGGATTACCCTGGGAGATTCAGGATGCCCGGAACGTGGGGGTGCCGGAAGCCCTGTCGGAGGTTTCTGCCCGAAGGGAATACCTCGAGATGCCAGGATTTAGGGTGCGGGATGCCCGGCCAGGGAGTGTAAATGCTGGAAGCCCTGTTGGAGGTTTCTGCCCGAAGGGAATGCCTCGTGATGCCAGTTGGGATGTGAGATGCTCGGAATGTGGGGGGGCCGCATGCTCGGTGGCCTGGGAGGCTAAATGCCGGAAGCCTCGAAGGTCTTTGCCCGAGGGGATGAAGAAATTGATGATTTGAGAAATGGGTGATGTGGTGATAAAATTGAAAGCAAAAAGTGGAAATTAAACCATGGTATGATATGCATGATGATATGCATGATGATGATGGTGACGATGATGATATGTGATGTGAGATAATGATGATCACCCATGGCATGATATGCTTGATGATATGCATGATGATGATAATGATGATGATATATGATATGGCATGACGACATGTGTAATGTGATGATGTCATGATGATGATGACATGTATGATATAATGATGCCGTGATGATGATGACATGTGAGATGTGATGATGTCATGATGATGATGACATATATGATATAATGATGCCATGATGATGATGACATGTGTGATGTGATGATGTCATGATAATGATGACTTGTATGATGAAATGATGCCATGATGATGATGACATATATGATATGATGGTGCATGATAGTATGCGCATGGCTTCAAGGTAAGTAACGCCTGCAATGCATGTATGATTTGTATGATGCATTGAGTTGTTATTGGATTCCTTATCTACTGAGTGGTTGTACTCATCCCTTTTGGGGACCAACATTTCAGATTAGCAGTATGCTGCTTCCTGCCATCGCATGGGGTGCATTTTATGGGTTACCGTCCGACGTCAAGGTAGAGTGTGAGGAGTTCAGCTGTCCTTCTATGCTTGGACTCACCTACATACGTGTGCGCTGTTTTGTCACTTACAACATAGGCCTGGCTAGGGGCGTAGTCGTCTAGGAGTTTGTCTCCGTCCACGTTCGTTGCGATGGGGTGATGGGAGGGATGCTACCATTTCCCATCACCGCCGCCTGACGCACCGGACTGGGTGTGAGACCTGTGTGCGACGAGTAGGGGCTGTGTTTTTTTTTGTGGGCGTTAGTTAGCCGACACATATGATGGGAGTGGAGCACATGTGATGTAAAGGGTCGAGGATCCCTTTTGAGGTTTTAGGCTGGACATGGCAGAGTCCTAGCTTTTCCTTTTTGATGTACCGACCCAAAAGAAGTCCCATCTTGAAAATATATGTAAATAAAGTGTCGTGGCTTGTCTATAAAAATTATGGTGATTAGTGGTGTGTATTGGCATCATGGATTTGTAGGGGGATAGATGGTGATGCTTTATTTTGCTTCCATTAATGAGTCGCGCTAGGACCGCCTTTAAAAAAAAATTCCTGTGAATAACGACGCTTCTTCTAAGTATAAGTACAAGAGGGTATTAAGGTGTAACATTGGTGCTTGTGGCGACCGCCGAAGGGTTCGGGGTGCTACAACACCCCTTTTTGGTATCAGAGCGAATGATTATCGATGGAGTGATAAGGAGCCTCAATTGGAAATTGAGGAACATGATGACAATGCACACCATAGGATGTAAAACGAAATAATTGAATAACGGGTGATGAGTATTCACTCGTAGATCCCTAGTAGTTCATTTTGAATTACCTTTAGGTACCGGTAACATGTATATGTTACTTATGTAGTAGTAGTAGTTGCTTTGAATGGAGGTAGTGAGTCTCAGATTATTCCTGAGGCAATGCTTGGAAATTGCAGGAAAGTCATGGTGCGAGCTAGAAGTGCTCATCCATCAAGGGCTGAAGCCTCTGCTGCAAGGGCTGAACCCTGAATGGAAGACATCCTGCAGGCATTAGCCAATATTGGAAATCTGATGGAAAGGTAGGCGCAACAACAGCCCGAAGCAGAACGCCGTACTCAAGGACTAGTGGAGCAATTTCTGAAGCTGAAGCCACTTAAGTTCAATGGAATGGGAAGTCCTAAGGAGGCGGAGCAATGGATTGATGGGATGGAACGAATTTTTCAGCTGTTGGACTGCACTGATACTGAGAAAATAGTTTTAGTAGAATACCGGTTGGAGGGAAATGCGAAGTTTTGGTGGAGAGCTTCGAAGGACATAATCTTTCCACCAGGTACTGATGTTAACTGGGAGGAGTTCATTAGAGCTTTCAATAGGAAACATTTTTCTGATTGTGCTAAGGATAGGAAGATTACTGAATTTGTTCAGCTAGAATAAAAGGGGTTGACAGTATATCAGTATGAAGCTAGATTTTTTGAATTGTCTAGATATGCTCCTAGATTGATTGAGGAACGGGAAGAGAAGGCTAAGAGATTCTTGAAAGGGCTGAGGACTGACATTAGAAAGCAATTGGTGCCTTTGAACATAAGAGATTATAATGAGATTTATGAAACGGCGCAGTTAGTGGAGTAGGAGTTGTTGAGAGAACGGTCGGAGTTTAAGAAACCGTTGAATTTTAATGATATGAGAAAAGGGAAGAGGCCTTATTCTGGTCAAGGTCAGACCTGGAATGTGAAGAAGAAGGGTAATTTTGGGAATTTTGGAGGAGCAAGGAGTGGTCCAAATATAGGGAAAGCACCCTATCAGCCTAGTATTTGTCAAAAGTGTAATGGACGCCATGGCCTAGGACCTTGTACTGGACAACTGAAATGTTTTGGTTGTGGACAAGTAGGTCATCTTAGGAGGAATTGCCCACAAGAGAGGTCGTAAGTGAGTGTTGGCTCGGTGCGACAAGGATATCAGAGTGCTGTTAGGTCAAACCCACAAGGAAATCCTCAGAGACCACCTACACAAGGAAGGGTGTATGTGATCACCTAGGAGGAAGCGGAAGCTTCCAAAAATGTTATCTCAGGTACGATTCTTATTAATGGTGAAAAGGCATATGCATTGTTTGATACGGGTGCAACACATTCGTTTGTGTCTGAAAGATATAGACGTTTGAATAAAATAGAAGTTATGCCTCTTAAGACGCCTCTTTGTGTTTCCACGCCATTAAAGGATATGGTATTGTCTACGCTGGTGTGTGGAAATTGTAAGATATCAATGGGAGGAAAGGATATGGAAATAGACTTGGTTGTAATGGCTATGTATGATTTTGATGTTATTATAGTAATGGACTAGCTTCGTAAGTATCGGGCTAGAATGGATTGTTATAGAAGAGTGGTTCAATTCGTTTTACCTGATCAGTCTAGTTGTGAATTTTTAGGAGGTCAAACCCATTTTCCTGTAGCACTTATTTCGGCAGCAGAAGCCTGTAAGTTACTTGACAAAGGATGTCAAGGGTACCTAGCCATAGTTAGAGATTATGCAAGGGAGGAGCCTAAACTTGAGGAAGTTCGTGTAGTTAATGAATTTCAAGATGTATTTCCTGAGGAATTGCCTGGATTGCCACCAGAGTGGGAGATTGAATTTGAAATTGAATTAATGCCTACAACAGGACCAATATCAAAAGCCCCATATAGGATGGCCTTAGTCGAATTGAAGGAATTGAAAGTGCAATTACAAGAGTTGCTTGACAAAGGATTCATCAGACCAAGTGCTTCACCTTGGGATGCACCGGTCTTGTTTGTGAAAAAGAAGGATGGATCGATGCGCTTGTGTATTGACTATAGGCAGTTGAATCAGGTGACCATTAAGAATAAGTATCATTTGCCTAGAATTGATGACTTGTTTGACCAACTCCAAGGAAGTTCGGTATTCTCTATGATTGACTTGAGGTCAGGATACCATCAGTTAAGAATTAAGAAGGAGGACATTCCTAATACTGCATTCAGGACTCGTTATAGACACTATGAGTTCCTTGTTATGCCATTTGGATTGACTAATGCGCCGGCTGCATTTATGGATTTGATGAATAGAATATTTCAGCCTTATTTAGACCAGTTTGAGATTGTTTTTATTGATGATATTCTGGTATATTCAAAAGGGCCTAAAGAGCATGAGCAACATTTGAGAATAGCTTTGCAAACTCTGAGAGAGCATAAGTTGTATGCTAAGTTTAGTAAGTGTGAGTTTTGGTTGGACTAGATAATATTTCTAGGGCATGTGGTGTCAGGAAAAGGAATTGCAGTAGACCCGACAAAAGTTGAAATGATAGTGAATTGGCCGAGACCAACAACACCCACTGAAATACGAAGTTTCTTAGGACTGGCTGGTTATTATAGAATGTTCATTGAAGGATTTTCACGACTGGCAGGACCCTTAACTAAGTTAACCCGAAAGAATGTGAAATTTGAATGGAATGGGGAATGTGAAAGGAGTTTCCAGGAACTCAAAAGGAAATTGACTTTAGCTCCAATTCTGACTATACCTACTGGTCCTGATGGTTTCACGGTGTATAGTGATGCATCTCACAAAGGACTGAGATGTGTTTTGATGCAGCATGGCAAGGTTGTAGCCTATGCATCCAGACAATTGAAACCCCATGAGCTGAATTACCCGACGCATGATTTAGAGCTAGCAGCAATAGTGTTTGCCTTGAAGATATGGAGACACTATTTGTATGGGGAAAAGTTTGAGATTTATACAGATCATAAAAGTTTGAAGTATCTGTTCTCACAAAAGGAATTAAACATGAGACAAAAGAGGTGGATGGAGTTATTAAAGGATTATGATTGTGAGATAAGATACCATCCAGGGAAAGCGAATAGAGTAACGGATGCTCTTAGTTGTAAGTCGGCTATGGAAATGGCCAGTTTGAGAATGGCAGAATGGGAGTTGTTAGAATTTGTAACAGACTCATAATTTAAATTGGAAATGGATTGTCTTACTGGTATGCTTAGTGCATTAAGGATAGAGCCTGAAATTATCCAGAAAATTAAGATCTTGCAAGAATCTAACCCAGAGATTTTGAAAGTGAAAGATGTTGTATCTTTAGGGAAAAGACCAGAATTTCAAGTCCCTGATGATGGAATAGTAAGATGTCAAGGACCACTTTGTGTTTCCGACAATAAGGAATTAAGGAAGGAAATTCTGTCGGAGGCGCATAAGAGTAATTATAGTATCCACCCAGGTAGTATAAAGATGTACAGAAATTTGCACCAGTAATTTTGGTGGAACGGTATGAAGGCAGATACGGCTAAGCACGTTTCTCAATGTTTGACGTACCAACAAGTAAAAGCGGAACATCGTAAACCCGCAGGACTCTTAAGACCACTAGACATTCTCGAATGGAAATGGGAACATATAACGATGGACTTTGTGCAAGGATTGCCAAGGACGTCAAGTAGTCATGATTCAATTTGGGTTATAGCGGATCGTTTGACTAAATCGGCACATTTCTTAGCGATTCACATGGACTACCCAATGGATAAATATGCAGACATGTATGTAAGTCAAGTGGTACGCTTACATGGTGTTCCAGGGACCATTACTTCAGATCGGGATTCGAGGTTTACTTCAAATTTTTGGAGAAGTCTTCAAATTGCGTTAGGGACTAAGTTTCAATTTAGCATTGCTTTTCATCCCCAGACCGATGGACAAACAGAAAGAGTAATCCAAATAGTGGAAGATATGTTAAGAGCTTGTGTAATTGACTTCAAAGGAAATTGGGATGAAAAATTGCATTTAGTAGAGTTTGCCTATAACAATAGCTTTCAGAAGAGTATAGGCATGGCTCCCTATGAAGCATTATATGGAAGGAGATGTAGGACTCCTGTTTGTTGGAGTGAAGTAGGTGAAAGGAAGTTGACAGGACTTGAACTGGTACAAGTTACCACTGAAGCTGTTGAAATTATCAGAGAAAGACTTAGAACAGCTCAGAGTAGACAGAAAGACTACGTAGATAGGCGTAGAAGGCCTTTGGAATTTAGTGTAGGAGACCATGTATTCCTTAAGGTATCTCCAATGAAAGGGATATCTCGATTTGGGATGAAGGGTAAGTTAAGCTCTAGATTTGTTGGACCTTTTGAAATACTCGAAAGGATAGGGGATGTAGTTTATCGTTTAGCGTTACCTCCTAAGTTAGAAAATCTGCACGATGTCTTTCATGTATCGATGTTAAGGAAGTACCAGCCGGATCCTGGTCACATACTCGATCATGAAGCCATCAAAGTAGATGAGAAAATTAGGTACATTGAAGAGCCTGTGCATATATTGGATCGAAAGGAGCAAATTTTTAGGACCAAGAAGATCCCATTGGTTAAAGTATTATGGCGACATCATGATATGGAGGAAGCCACATGGGAAAGTGAGGATCAAATGAAGGAAAAGTATCCCTATTTGTTTTAAGAAGGTGCGAGTGGTGTTTGAATTTCGAGGACGAAATTCTCTAAGGAGGGGAGAATTGTGGCATCCCAAAATTCAGAGCCAAGCCATAAGGTGTGTTAAAGTCTCTAATTAGTTGATAAAATTTTCCATGGCTTATGCTTTAGCCATTAGTCTTTTTAAGATTAGATTATTTGTGCATGTGATTGTGAGAATTTGAATTTGATAGATTAATAATCTATGCTTGGCCATGTACTTTATAAATTAAATTTCAATAGGCAAGATGTCATAAGACTTTGGCCATGTTGAAAATTAAAATTTAAAATATTTATAGAAAGAAATTTTTAAAAAAAAAAAAAAGGAAAAGGTCAATTTTTGATGGGCCTTAAGCCCATTGGTGGATCTTTAATGGGCCAAGTTGGCCGGCCCATTAGAAATGCCCACAAAGGGGGGCTGTCGTCAACCCAGGGAGGCCCAAGAGTGGCCGGCCACAAAGAAGGCCCAAAAGGAAGCCCAAAAGCCCATCAAGACAAGTGGCAAGAAGACTCTCATGCATTGGCCTAGACTAGGATTCCATGCATTGGTAATTTGAAGGCAAGTAATGATTATCAATGATGAGAATTTAGGGGTATAAAAGGGAGGAGAGAGAGAGGAATGGCCGGTTGCTCCATTCAGCCGAGAGAGAGGGTGAGAGAGAGAGAGAGAGATTTCGAGAGAAAGAGGAGAGGCCAAGAGAGAGAGAGGAGGAGGAGGAGCCACCGTGTGCCGCCATGTTCGCCGCCCTACGCCGTCGACCGACCGGTCTAGAGGCAAGTGGGAGTCCTCTAGCTTCTCTTGCATGCTTGTATGTTGTTTGCATGTTAAATTTTTGGGTGTTTAAGTGAGAAAAACCGATGTGTGGTTGGCTTATTCATGAATCGCATGACTGTTCTTGCTCGGATTATGTGAGTCAGAAAGTTGTTTGAGCTTGCATGTTTGTTTAGAGTCTGATTTTGGCTTCGATTTCTTCATGAAGACGATGATTCTGGTGATGTATTCCAAGACACCTGAGATTTTAAGGATCTAAATGATGACTATATTCTAGTTATTTGACCTAGAGCTCTTCATGAAACTTGTAAAGGCCATCTTCATATATAACATATCCAAATTTCAGAGAAAACAAAAGAGAATAGGTAGGTGAAATCTCAATATTTCGGAGATGTGTACACTGGACGATGCGGTAATGGATCCAGAAGCTTCGTGAGACTGTATAAAATAATCTAAAAAGAATCTAGCTTAAAGTTCTTCATTAAAGTTGTACTAAAATGTCTTGGCTATAACTCAGTAAAATTTCATAATTTTTGGAGGCCGTATGAATATTTTAATTGAATTTATTCGGACATTCTAGTTTCATCCGAGAAATATAGGATGTTTTGTGAAAATTGTGACATTGTGTAAAATTCAATTTGGCCATGAATTTTGCATGTAATTATCATCCTATTGGTTTGTTTAATGATTTTATGAATTTTTATAATCTTGGGAATTTATACATATAAAAATAATAATAATAAATAAATAAATAAATAAATAAAATAGATTATTTTGGCCATAGATTCCATTTAATTAATTTTTTTGCATGTGTGATAAAGTCTTGGTATATGTATGACATTGAATCGAGATGCATGTGTGATAAAGTCTTGGTATATGTATGACATTGAATCGAAATGCATGTGTGAATTTCATGCCAAGTATGACTTGTTTGATGTCACACCATGTGCCATGTTAAATTGAGATCAAAATAATGGTAAATGTGGATAATGATAAGTGAGGAGATGGTTGTGGTGGAGGATTAATGCCGGAATATATAGAGATGCATTGCTAGATTACCCTGGGACATTCAGGATGCCCGGAACGTGGGGGTGCTGGAAGCCCTGTCGGAGGTTTCTGCCAAAAAGGAATACCTCGCGATGCCAAAATTTAGGGTGCGAGATGCCCGGCCAGGGAGTGTAAATGCCAGAAGCCCTATTGGAGGTTTCTGCTCGAAGGGAATGCCTCGTGATGCCAGTTGGGATGCGAGATGCCCGGAATGTGGGGGGGGCGGATGCCCGGTGGCCCGAAGGCTGAATGCCGAAAGCCTCGGAGGTCTTTGCCCAAGGGGATGATGAAATTGATGATTTGAGAAATGGGTGATGATGATATGCATGATGATATGCATGATGATGATGGTGATGATGATGATATGTGATGTGAGATAATGATGATCACCCATGGCATGATATGCATGATGATATGCATGATGATGATAATGATGATGATATATGATATGGCATGATGACATGTGTAATGTGATGATGTCATGATGATGATGACATGTATGATATAATGATGCTGTGATGATGATGACATGTGAGATGTGATGATGTCATGATGATGATGACATATATGATATAATGATGCCCTGATGATAATGACATGTGTGATGTGATGATGTCATGATAATGATGACTTGTATGATGAAATGATGCCATGATGATGATGACATATATGATATGATGGTGCATGATAGTATGCACATGGCTTCAAGGTAAGTAACGCCTGCAATGTATGTATGATTTGTATGATGCATTGAGTTGTTATTGGATTCCTTATCTGCTAAGTGGTTGTACTCACCCATTTTGGGGACAAACATTTTAGATTAGCAGTATGCTGCTTCCTGCCGTTGCGCTGGGTGCATTTTACGGGTTACCGTCCGACGTTGAAGTAGAGTGTGAGGAGTTCAACTATCCTTCTGTTCCTGGACTCACCTACATACGTATGCACTGTTTTGTCACTTACGACATAGGCTTGGCTGGGGGCCCAGTCGTCCAGGAGTTTGTCTCTGTCCACGTTCGCCGCGATGGGGTGATGGGAGGGATGCTACCAATGCTGCCGCCTGACGCACCACACTGGGTGTTAAACCTGTGTACGACGAGTAAGGGCTGTGTTTTTTTTAGGAGTTAGTTAGCCGACACATATGATGGGAGTGGAGCACATGTGATGTAAAGGGTCGAGGATCCCTTTTGAGGTTTTACGCTGGACATGGCAGAGTCCTAGCTTTTCCTTTTTGATGTACCGACCCAAAAGAAGTGCCATCTTGAAAATATATGTAAATAAAGTGTCGTGGCTTGTCTATAAAAATTATGGTGATTAGTGGTGTGTATTGGTATCATGGATTTGTAGGGGGATAGATGGTGATGCTTTATTTTACTTCCGCTAATGAGTCGCGCTGGGACCGCTTTAAAAAAAAAATGCCTGTGAATAACGATGCTTCTTCTAAGTATAAGTATAAGTACAAGAGGGTATTAAGGTGTAACATTGGTGCTTGTGGCGACCGTCGAAGGGTTCGGGGTGCTACAACATATCCATGACGCCTCCCACAAAAGCGACAAACTCCATTATTACTCGGCACTACCTTACCTACCCCACCTTTTCTATTAGGTGGGACAGGATATCTTCTTCTGACCATGGGTTTCTTCCTGAACCTGATACTATTCCTATTCGCGTTAAACCTCAACCCTGATGCAGTAGCTTGCTCGTTCAAATCCCTTTCTATCGTTGAGCTCGACGATAAATTTCCCGATAGTCATTCAAGTCAAACAGCACAAGTGGTTGTTTCAACTCTAATCGGAGGCCATTCTTGAACCTTCAAGCCTTTTCTTCAGGGTCCTCTACCAACCTTGGAGCATATTGAGAAAGCTCCACAAACTTGACCTCGTATTGGTCAATAGTCAATGATCCCTGGTGAAGACGCTGAAACTCTTCCATTTTCTACTCTATAATGCTCTTTAAGAAGTACTACTCATTGAATGCCCTAAGGAAGGCGTCCCATAACGAAACTACACCTCCCGGAAACATGATCTCTTGGACGGCTCTCCACCAGATATTGGCGTTATCCTACAACTAATAGACTACCAGGGTTGCTTTCTCTTCCTCAATGTACGTCAAAAGTGCAAATGCCTTCTTTAAATCCAAAATCCAACGAAAGCCAGCCTCTGAATCTCCGGTACCGGTGAATCTCAGCGGACTCAACTTCAAAAATTGTTCCATCAGCTTGTGTATGGGTCTCTGCACAACCATGTTCCCTAGTGGAACCTCAGCAGGTACGACGGCAACAACAGTGTTAGCAGCAGCAGTAGCGGCAACTGTAGCTGCAACAATTATGGCGGCTGCTTGATTCTGGACCTACTGTCCCATTAGGTCTCTCATCGCTTCTAGCGCTTGCATGATCCCAACAGTTCCCGCATCACCAAGTGCTGCCACTCCAGCACCAACCAACAAAACCGGCTACGATGCTATTCCACTAGCGTTGGCCTGAGCCACTGCTTTACCTCTATTGCCTCAGGCACCGACTGTAGTCGGCATCCTAGCCCGAGTAACAAGTCCAATCACCATTTTCCTATGCTAACTAGTTAGTTCTAACTTAACTAGCTTAACTAACTATCCTTTACCCTAACCAAACTAATTTCTAATATTAACTAAACTTAATCTAACACTTAATAAATGTAATTAGCTCCTAATCAACAATTAGGGAAACTAACTCACCTAAACTAAAAGTCCAAGACAATCAGTGATGGCTAAGCGGCAATAGCAAGACCGCAACCTTCGAGGACGCCGGAGTGACTCTGGTTTGTCTAGAACAAGGCCATGAAGCCCTCGGCCTACTGTTGTAGAGCAGCTTTCTCGGCCGGACCAAGCCGAGCAATGGAGGCATGAGCTCTTTGGAGGCGAGGCAACTGCACGGTGAGATGGTTCGGTCGACTGGTGGGTTGCACCGGCATAGGAGGGGTCTCGGCAGCAAGGCAACAACAACTGCAAAGGGATGGCTATTTCCGGTGAAGGGGGTGAGCTGAAATTGCAGAGGGATGGGCAATAGATTGGCGGCAACACCTGCTAATTAAGCTACTAAGTTTCCGGCTCAAGCATGTAGGGGTAACACTGATTTTGGTCAGTCGCCGGTCTGTGATTAAGGGTGACTGATCAGCAAACAGATGCCAAGTCAAGGAAAAATGAAACATAAAGGGCAGCTAGGCTTAAGAGGGGTGCTGGATCAGCACCGACAGCACCAAAAAACAGAGCTTCCTCTGTTTTTTGGTTGCTGTTTTGGTCAGTCAAGGGGAAACCGAAGCAAGGGAGCTGAAATAGGGGAGCCGAAACTGTTAGAGAAAAAGAAGACAAGAGACTTTACGGTAGGGGAAAAAGGAAGAAAAAGAAAGGGAGAGAGAGAGACTTGGTCGACCAACACAAAGAGGAGGGAGAGCACGAACGGATGGGGAGAGTAAAAGAGAAGAAAAGGAACCCATGGAGGGTCCCTCCCTCCATTTTTCAAGTCCCTTGGTTCTTTTTCCATGGAAATCAAGCCATTATCACTTTCATAGGGCTACCGCTCCAAACAAGTCTATCTAACCCCAAATGAAACTCAAATGATGATGAATTCCCCTTTGGTGTGCAACCATCCGAATTTTGCAGTCATTTCATTAACTTTTCCCTTTTTCATTTTATCATTTCATAACCTTAGCTAACAAGGATAAAGCCTCAATTAAATCCTCATAACTCCCATCTCCAATTGCTGCATACTAAAGACTAAAACCCACTTCCAATTATGGCTTTCCTCACATTCCTTTAATTCGCTGCATTTTGAATTTTTCACCAACAATTCCCATTTGTCAATAAGTCTTGAAAAGATGCAACAATACTCCTAGAATTTCTCGTGACACAGTAGAATTGTCAATTTCTGAAATCGGATTAAATTTCACAATTAATTTCAATTTGACACGATTTTAGCGTGACCTAAACTACCAAGTAGTTTTTAGGAATTTTTGGTGCAATTGACCTGTGGTCGATTATTTTTGAACCACAATGTACATCTTCGACTCATTGGTTACTCTCGATTGTTGTGAAAATCTCAAGATTTCATTTACGAACACAGGGTACCAAAATGATAGAAAAATCGATTTAGTGTCGATCGACGAGAATTTTGCAATTAGGTGGAATCACCGCTACCTAATTACATACCTCAGTCGAACCGGCCTATTTCCAGTCTCTAATAGATTTTCGATTGTGCTGCAATGACCCTTGCAGACTAACACAGTCGAGCAGTCGATTCCTAGTCGAATTCTCAAGCTTGTTGCATTAAAATCCATTAACGACTTCCCCAACTAGTTTAGTTATCTCATGAGTAATCAGCTTAGAAAATAACACTATAGGCACGTCGATGAAAAGCTTGATTTATTCAATTGAAAACAGAAGTAGAAAATCAAACTGTCACACATTCAAAGTCCTCCGACGGCAAGTCCAAGGCCCACAATACCAAAAATCCAAGGACTAAAATGGGGAAGTCATTTTCCTCAAACCCATCTTGACCTTGCTCTGTCATTTGGATGATTACTCTACCAACCGCATTTTTTTATTAATCAAGTCATAAGCTTTCCGTAGATGCAAAAATCAAGCAAATAGAATGTTGCATGAAAATGTTATGACCAGTCAAAGTATGCCTAAAATTTGATTCAAATTGGGTGTGAGTACAAACAAGCTACTTTTTGTGTGGCATTGAAGGCATTCGATGCTTGCGTATCGCGTTTGATATCCGCTGGTGTTTGGGGATGACTTGCTCTGTTTTATTGATTTCATTGGTCTTAAAGCTCCTTTTGATATGATTTGGTCATTGCCTTATGTTTTGCTTTGAAGAACTGGTTCTAACATTGCCATATATATTTTAATACCAAGATATTTACTCAATATGATCCTGGTTCAAGAAATCCAAGGACTAAAAAGGAGAAAAGTCCTCTGATAGCGAGTTCTATCACGCCCCGATCCTTGAGCACGCGCACATCCCTCGGTGGTCAATAAAATTGCGACATCCCATGACACGTCACCGACCCATTCATTTTATTGCGCATGTAGAAGCGAAATAAAAACCCCGAACAACAAACAGCATGGGATAGGAAATGTGACTTCCTGGAATCACACTAATTATATACCTCGATCGAATCGACCTATCTCCGATCTCTTATCAATTTTGACAATGCCGTAATGACCCTTGCAGATTAGCACAGTTGAACAGTCAATTCCTAGTCGAATTCTCGAGTCTATTGCGTTAAAATTCCTTAACGACTTCACCTGATAGACTAGTTATCTCGTGAGTGGCCAACTCAAAGGAAAGAACTATAGGCACGTCGATGAAAAGCCCAACTTATTCAATTGAAAATAGAACCTAAAAATCATACTGTGACAACTCTTTCCCTCTTATAAAAATTATGTCCTCAAAATTTAAACCTATTACAAATCTTAAACAAAAAGGTGGGGGTATTGTCATCTCATCGAATCTTCACTTTCCTAGGTTGCTCCCTCTATGTCGTGGTGTTGCCAAACGACTTTAACCAATGGAATTGTCTTGGTGCGCAAAACCTGCTCCTTGCAATTTATCATCTGAACCAGTCTTTCTACATTTGATACCCTATCGTACATGTCTAACTCTTCAAAATTCAGCACATGGGTCAGGTCAGGTTCATACTTTCTCGACATCAACACATGAAAGACGTCATGCACTTGTGCCAACCTTGGTGGCAATGCAAGACGATACGCTAGGGTCCCTATCCTTTCCAAAATCTCGAATGAACCTATGTACCTTGGACTCAGCTTTCCTTTCTTACCAAAGTGCAAAGTACCCCTCATCGGTGACACCTTCAGAAAGATGTGTTCACCAACTTGGAATTCCAAAGGTCTCCGATGCTTATCTGCATAACTATTTCGGCAACTCAAAGCGGTCTTTAATCTGTCTCTAACAACGGCAACTACATCCACTGACTATTGGACTAACTTTGGGCTTGTGATCTTTCGTTCTCCAACCTTATTCCAACATACTAGCGTTCTGCACACTCTGCCATATAACGCTTCAAAAGGAGCCATTTGAATGCTCTGATGGTAACTGTTGTAGGCAAATTCGACAAGATGAAGTTGTTCCTCTCAACTCCCCTTGAAATCCAACACACACTCTCTTAATATGTCCTCGAGAGTATGAATCATCCTTTCAAACTGGCCATCTATCTACGGATGATAGGTCGTATTGTACTGCAGCTTCATTCCCAAGGCAGTCTACAAATTTTCCAGAAGGCAGCTATAAATATTGAGTCCCTATCAGATGTAATCATCATTTGCACTCCATGCAGACGAATAATCTGACGAACGTACAATTCTGCATATCTAGCTAATGCAAGGTCCTTTTGTACGGTGATAAAGTGAGCCAACTTCGTTAGTCTGTCAACCACTACCCAAATGGAATCATTAGCACTCTGACTTCTCAGTAAGCCCGCCACAAAATCCATTGTGATGTGTTTCCATTTTCACTTGAGAATTTCGAGAGGTTGTAGAAGTCTTCTCGACTTATAGTGTTCTGCCTTCACCTGCGGACACGTTAGATACTTGGCGACATGCTTGGCGATGTCCGCCTTCATACCAGCCCAACAGTAATGTTGACGCAAATTCTGATACATTTTCGTACTACCTGAATGAATATTGTAACTGCTATGATGAGCTTCTAATAACATCTCCTCTTTAAAATCTGTATCGTCAAGTACACACAATCTTCTACAAAACCTTAATGTTTTGTCATCTGAAATCTGAAAGTCAGTCTTTCTCTTTTCAGTATCCTCTTGTAGGATCTTCTAAATATCTGGGTCTGTCAACTGAAGTGTCTTGATTCTAATTTGCATTTACAGTTCAATTCTGAAGGTAGCCATAAGATTTACAAGGTGGCTTATCTCAAATTTGAAAACCAAATCTCGAGCTCTCTCAAGTAAGATCCACTCCTTAACCATCATCTATACAACTGAAGACTTCCGACTCAAAGCGTCTGTGACGTTATTAGCCTTTCCAGGGTGATATAAAATATCACAATCAAAGTCTTTTAAAAGTTCCATCCAGCGACGCTGTCTCATATTCAACTTCTTTTAAGAGAATAGGTACTTGAGACTTTGATGGTCTGTAAAGATCTGGAATCATTCTCCACAAAAATAATGTCTCCAAATCTTCAGAGCAAAAATGATCGCTATGAGTTCCAAGTCATGCGTTGAATAATTCAACTCATAAGGTCTCAATTGACGAGACGTGTATGCAACAACTCTGCTATGCTGCATCAACACACAACCTAGTCCTCTAAATGATGTATCACTGTAAATCTCGTATTCTCCAGGACCAAATGGTATGTTTAGCACAGGTGCAGTAATCAGCTTCTGCTTAAGTTCTTGGAAACTACACTCGCACTTATCTATCCACAAAAACTTCTCCTTCTTCAATAGTTGAGTCAACAGTGAGGCTAAAGTTGAAAATCCTTCCACGAACCTTCTATGATACCCTACCAAACCCAAAAAGCTTCTAATCTCTATCACAATAGTCGGTCTTGGCCAGTTGATAACTACTTCGATCTTGGTCGAGTCCATAGAGATTCCTTCGCTTAAAATCACGTGACCTAGGAAGGTAACACGAGTCAACCAAAACTCGCACTTGCTAACTTGGCGTACAATCCATGATTTCTTAATGTCTGAAGCACCATCCTCAAATGACTTTCGTGCTCCTTTAGACTTCTCGAGTATACCAAGATATCGTCAATGAACACGATCACAAACTAATCTAGGTACTCTTTGAAAATTCAATTCATCAAATCCATGAAAGCAGCTAGGACGTTCGTTAAACCAAACGGCATTACAATGAACTCATAATGGCCGTATCACATATGAAACGCTGACTTCGGTATGTCCTCGTTTCTAATCCTCAACTGATGATACCTTGTCCTAAAGTCGATCTTAGAGAATATCGAGGCTCCTTACAACTGGTCAAAAAAGTCATTGATCATTGGCAATAGATACTTATTCTTGATCGTCACCTGGTTGAGTTGACAATAATCGATGCATAGGCGTAACGGACCATCTTTCTTCTTCACGAACAGAAATAGTGCTCCCTAAGGTGATGCACTAGGATGTATGAATCCCTTATCCAACAACTCCTGCATTTGCACCTTCAGTTCTTTTCAACTCAGACAACATCATCCAGTAAGGAGCCTTAGAGATTGGCTTTGTCCCTTGGGCTAACTCAATTACAAATTCTATATCTCTCTTTGGCGGTAGATTTGACAATTCTTTTGGGAACACATCTGGAAATTCTTGTACCGCTATGATATCCTCAATCTTTAGCTCCTCAATTGTCGTATCCACAACAGTCACTAAGTAACCTTGACAACCCTTATCTAACAAACGGGTTGTCTCAAGCGACAAAATTAAGGTAATCGAGGGTCCTCCTCGACTCCTAATAAACTCAAAACTTTCACCCATTAACGAGTTAAACTGAATCGCTTTACAATAACATTCCATCTTAGCTCGTTGTTTGATGAGCCAATTCGTGCCAATTATCACATCAAAATCATACATGGTTAGGACTATCAAATCTATCATCCCCTCTCACTCACCAATCACTAACTTGTAACTAGGACAACCCACTGTAACTGACACATTACACTTTAAAAGTGTAGATATGCTAACCACTAATTCCAACAACTCAGGAATCAATTCTACCAGCTTAACATATTGGTCAACTATAAACGAATGACTTGCACCAGGGTCACATCAGGCGCATCCTCAGCCTGTCCTCTCGTGATAGCATATGTCCTTCCTTGCATTGGAGGCCTATTCAGTCCACCATGTTGTGCAATCTGTTGCGCGAATCCTCGATTCTAACCTATTGGTGGCAGCGGCAACAACTGTTGCAATCCCATCGGTCTTTTGGGACAATTCCTAGCTATGTGACCCTACTGGCCACACTCATAACAAGCACCCAACCTAGAATGGCACGAGGCTAACCTATGTCGTTTCCCGCAGAAACGATACACGCCATTCTGTCTCAATGATGACTTTCCTATCCTACCCTTCCTATTGGGCGGAACGGGATACCTTCCTCCAATCATAGGTTTCTTCCCAAATCTATTTCTATCCCCGTTTGACCCGAACCTTGATCAAGACGCAACAACTTGTTCATTCTGGTCTCTCTCTATCAACTAGGCCCGTTCATACAGGTCCTTGTAGTCCTTCAAGTTAAATGGCACTAGCAGACTCCTCAATTCTAGTCTAAGCCCATCTCTAAACCTTCTAGCTTTGTCTACCTGATCCTCAATCAGTTTGGGGGCGTACTGTGATAGTTTAGCGAACTTCACTTCATTCTGATCTACTGTCATCACACCTTGGCGAGGGTGCTAGAATTCTGCCATCTTCAGTTCCCTATCACTGTTAGAAAAGTACTTGTTGTCGAACACTATTAGAATACTACTCCTCTAGTAGCTCTCCACCAAGTACTTGCGTTACCCTGTAGCTGGTATACTGCAAGGACAACATTTTCCCAGAGGGCTACAGCTTCAGGGCCTCCTACGCCAGTGAACCTCAGCAAGTTCAACTTCAAACACTACTCGACAAGCTTATGCATAGGCCTCTCTCTCTCAACAACTACGTTCCCAAGTGGAACTTTAGTAGGTGCGGCAGTAGCATCGGTAGCAATAGCAACATCAGTGGTAGCATTGACAGCAACAGTGGCAGCTGCGGTAGTGGCGGCTGAAGCAATGGCGACGGCAGCTTGATTCTGGGCCTACTACCCTATCACATTTCCAAGCATCTCTAGCACCTGTACAATCCCATCTATCCTAGGATTGCCAGGGGCTATTACCCCAACACCAATTGGAGGCGGTGCTACTCCACTAGCGCTGGCTTAAGTCGGCGCTCTATCATGACCACCTTAGGTACCAACCATGGTCGGCGACCTACCCCAAGTCACTGGTCTAATGGTTCTCTTCCTATGAGTCCTTTGCTCCTAATCGCTCATTATATGAACTTTCTACTAAACCTGTCTCCAATTCCATACATAATTAGAAACTAAGTGATGCCCACAAACAATCTACCAAATAGCTATCATTCACATGCATCAGCATAAAATAAAGGCAATTCTTACTAACTATCCCATGAACCTTCGCACCTTATCACTCCATCTATCAACCAACTCCGATACCACTTGAAGCAGGGATGTCACACCCCGATCCTTGAGCACGCGCACATCCCTCGGTGGTCGATAAAATTGCGACGTCCCAGGATGCGTCGCCGACCCATTCATTTTATTGCCCATGCGGAAGCAAAATAAAAACCCCTAACAACACACGGCATGGGATAGGAAAATAGGACAATCACATCAAACCAAACACTTTTATAAACAGGAACTACCCTACGACCTACTAGTCAAACATGTCCACCGATCCTTCGGACTCCACCGGCTCCGGGGGCCCCGGGTCCTCCATAGCTCCATCAAGAGGGTCAACTGCACCCTCGCCAAAAGCGACATCGACAACCACCATGGGAATCTCAAAACCCTGAAGGGGACCCATTTTGTACCCATTGAGTCCACAGGACCACACCCTAAATCGATGAGGTACCCTCTCAAGTAGGCCCTTGTCAACCCAAACGGTGGTCACAAACAACTCATAAACCCAATGACTACAAGGGATCCGGACATCTATCCCTTGTTCAGTAATAGCCTACAGCTGTCCAAAATGTTCTGGAGGAACTGCCATTTAAGGACCTAAAAATATTGAGCCCACGACGGGGTGAGACAATATATTAGCAAGTTCACCCCCTAAACTTTGACTAGGAAGAAAATACACCTAGGGGCTTCCTAACCACACAGCCACACAATCACAAAGACTTACCTCATCTCAAATCCTTCCTGCATGTTAGTACAATTCATATTATAGACATAAGCAATATTCAAACTCAGTTAATTAGAACGCCACAATTCATTTTCTCAAACAGCCATAGGGGGCCCAATTATAAGGCCAAATCATTATGACATATCCCATTTAGTGCAACACAATTTTGTCCCATAATCCAACAAGTTAATTTCACTCAACATGCGTTCCAATTGTTAATCACGGCCACACATAGGCACAGCCTACTCAATGTTTGATGGTCTTCTGGCGTAACCAGGCATCATCTCACCCCATCGAGCACAGAAACATCACTACGTCAACGGCATTCCATAAAGGAGCATCGGTCTAGCCTCTGTTGCGACCGGCATCCATTGAAAGCGCATCCTATATAGGGGCAAGTCCACCCAACTCATTTCGAGAACGGGTTCTCTTAACCAACACATGATCATTCAATCTTGGCTATAGACATTGTGCTTTGCACCCAAACGTCCCAATTAAAATAACGTACTTGGCCCATTTTCTTCGTATTGAAAACACATGGTAAAAATAATCGTGTATGTATACACAGTCAATTTGAACCAAAAAAATTGATACCCTTCCTTTTAAAATCCCACTATTTGATATAAACTTTAAAATTATTTTCAGTGTCAAAACCCAACACTTAGTAATTTCTAAATAGTTACCAAAATTTCCAAATTTTGAATTAAATACTCAAAATTACAATCACAACTCAATTTGCACAATTTAACACTCAATTACAGGAACTAAGCACACCATTGAAATCAGCACAAAATTCTGGTCACCGGCAATCCCAGTATAATTTTCGAAAAATATTAAATAATTAAATAAATAAATAAATAATTTAAATAATGCAAATTAAATACCATAAATATCAACTTAGGCCGGAAATGCTAATCTAACCACCTAAATAGGCCTAGAAAATTTCCAAACCTATCTAGATAAATAGTACAATCTATCTAGTTACTAATTAGTCTAACCTAATCACCTAACATGCAAAATTAAACAATTAAATCACTAATCCAATATAACTAACCACCTAAACCTTAATTAGCCTAAACTAATCAACCATTGAGCATCACTAACTCCCTAAGCAGAGTTTACAAGTAAACTCACTGGTTTAGCGAGCCGATGAGTCCATGGTGACGACGACGCAAAGGTGAGCAATAAACAAGCCTACGATGATACCAAGCAAGGTTCGGAGGGGCCTGTAAAATCTTCACGAAGCCCACAGCCCACTGTGAGGCTCGGCTTCTACTTGCTGGCTAAAGGAATTGCTCGAGCGGCTAGTTGGCACGGAAACGGCAAAGGACGGGCAGTGGTGGCTACAGCAAGGCCAGGCGATGGCTCCGGTGGCTTGCAGGGCGGCAAACAACGGCCAGGCAAGCTCAGGCCGATGGCCTAGGCACGAACAACAATGCTGGATTGCAAGATGACGAGCAGGAGGTGCGGAAATAATGGTCGCGCGGCTTGGCTCGCGAGCGGCGTGCAATGGGTCCAGTGGCTCGAGAGGCGATCGATGGTGAAGGGGAAGGGAGTAGGCTAGTTCTCTAGTTCTTTTAAGCTCCAAAATGCTACAACAATGGATAAAGTCAGCTGCAAGGAGGAATAAGAAGCTGCTAGTTGAAGGGGGACCACTATTTGGCCTCAAATATCCCATTTTTCATCACACATGCGCCACTAGCTGCTGCCTTCAATCCTTAGCCATTTGCAGACCCAAACTTCCTGAACAAACCATTGAAGAGGTCCAAAATGTTGCTCCCCCCTTGGGCTATGAATTTTGGACCATTTCCCTCCAAATCCACTTCAATTCTTCGCAAATTAAGCTCAATTTGGTGTCCATAAATTCAGCCAAGGTGCCATCATTCATCTCGTGATTTTTCCTCGTCAATTTGTCCAACTTGAATCCCAAAAGTGGCCCTCTAATTTTCCCGATCAAAAACAGCCCTACTTTGAATTTTTGCCAAAAATCCCGATTTGCAAAAAAATCTTCAAAGGGTGAGTTAACGTTTCTAAAATGAATCATGACATAACAGAACTTTCAATTTCTGAAATTGAGTTCAAATTCGCGGTTAATTTCAACCAAGCGCGATTTTAGTGTGACCTAACCTACTGAGTAGGTTTTACGAATTTTTAGCGCATTTGACCTGTGATTGATTATTTCCGGACCACATTGTACATCTTTGAAACATTGGTGACTCTCAATTGTCGTGAAAATCTCCAGGTTTCAAATATAGGCACAAGGTACAGAAATGATAGAATAATCAGTCTAATGCCATTCGATGAGAATTTTGCAATTAGGTGGAATCACCCACACACTAATTATGTACCTCTGTCAAATTGACCTATCTCCGTCTCTGATCGATTTTGACAATACCGTAATGACCCTTGCAATTAGCACGATCGAATAATCAATTCCTGGTTGAATTCTCAAGTCTATTGCATTTAGATTCCTTAACGGCTTTACCTGATAAACTAGTTATCTCGTGAGTAACCAACTCAAATAAAAGAACTGTAGGCGTGTCAATGAAAAGCCCGACTTATTCAATTGAAAACAGAACCTAAAAATCAGGCTGTCACAAGTTCAATGCCCACAATACCAGAAATCCAAGGACCGAAAAAGAAAAGTCAGTTTCCTCAAACCCACCTTGAACTTGCTCTGTCATTTGAATGGTTGCTCTGCCACCCACATTTTTTGACAAATCAGGTCATAAGCTTTCCATAGATGCAAAAATTGAGTAAATGGAATATCGCATGAAAAAGTTATGACTAGTCAAATTATGTCCAAGTTATGATTCAATTTGAGTGTGAGCACAAACTAGTTGCTATTTGTGTGGCATTGAAAGGATACGATTCTTATGTATCGCCTTCAATATTCATTGGTGTTTAGGGACAACTTGCACTATTCCATTGATTTCAATGGTCCTGAAGCTCCTTTTGATATGATTCGGTTTGCCTTATGTTTTGCTCTGAAGAACTGGTTCTAACATTGCCATCTACATTTTAATACCAAGATCTTTAATCGATATGGTCCGAGTTCGAGAAATCCAAGGACTGAGAAGGAGAAAAGTCCTCCGACGGCAAGTCCAATGCCCACAATATCGAAAATCCAACGGAGAAATCAATTTCCTCAATCCCCCCTTGAACTTGCTTCGTCATTTGAAGGATTGCTCTGCCAACTGCATTTTTTGACTAACTGGGTCATAAACTTTCCGTAGATGCAAAAATCGAGTAAATGGAATGTCGCATGAAAAAGTTATGACCAATCTAACTATGCCCAAATTTTGATTCAATTTGAGTGTGAGCACAAACAAGCTACTTTTTGGGTAGCATTGAAGGGAGGTGATTCTTGCGTATCGTCTTCGATATTCATTGGTGTTTAAGGATGACTTGCTTTGTTCCATTGATTTCATTGGTCTTGAGTCTTATTTTGATATGCTTTGGTCTTTACCTTATGTTTTGCTTTGAAGAACTAGTTTTGACTTTGCCATCTTTACTTTAATACCAAGATCTTTACTCAATATGGTCCTAGTTTGAGAAATCCAAGGACTAAAAAGGAGAAAAGTCCTCCGACAGCGAGTCTAATTCCCACAATACCGGAAATCTAAGGACTGAAAAGGAGAAGTCAATTTCCTTAAACCCACATTAACCTTGCTCTGTCATTTGAACGATTGCTCTGCCAACCGCATTTTTTTTTTATTAATTAGGTCATAAGCTTTCCGTAGTGCAAAAATCGAATAAATGGAATGTCGAACAAAAAAGTTATGACTAGTCAAAGTATGCCCAAATTTTGATTCAATTTTAGTGTGAGCACAAACAGGCAGCTTTTTTGTGGCATTGAAGAGATGTGATTCTTGCGTATCACCTTTGATATTCGTTGGTGTTTAGGGACGACTTGCTATGTTTTATTGATTTCGGTGGAGTGAAGATCCTTTTGATATGATTTAGTCTTTACCTTATTTTGTGCTTTGAAGAACTATTGCTGACATTGCCATCTTTATTTTAATACCAAGATCTTTACACAATATGGTCTTGATTCGAGAAATCCAAGGATTGAAAAGCATAAAAGTCATGCGACAAAGAGTTTAATGCCCACAAAACCATAAATCCAAGGACTGAAAAGGAGAAGTTAGTTTCATCAAACCCACCTTGATCTTGCTCTGTCATTTGAACGATTACTCTGCCAACCACATTTTTTTTTATTAATTAAGTCATAAGCTTTCTGTAGATGCAAAAATCAAGTAAATAGAATGTCGCACAAAAAAATTATGACCAATCAAAGTATGCCCAAATTTTGATTCAATTTAAGTGTGAGCACAAACAAGCTGCTTTTTGTGTGGCATTCAAGGGATGTGATTCTTGCGTATCGCCTTCAATATCCATCGGTGTTATAGGGACAACTTGCTCTGTTACATTGATTTCATTGGCTTAAAGCTCCTTTTGATATGATTCAATCTTTGCCTTATGTTTTGCTTTGAAGAACTGGTTCTGACATTGCCATCTTTGTTTTATTACCAAGATCTTTACTCAATACGGTCCTAGTTCGAGAAATCTAAGGACTAAAAAGGAGAAGTCGGTTTCCTCAAACTCAATGTATAGGTTCAGATAGAGAAAAATCTATATTGTGTTGTGAGAAGTGTGGAAAGTAGTTAATTGATCCTAAACAATTGGCTTCTGAGAACACATTGAAGCAGGTTTGAAAGTTTGGCAAGCTATTTCTTGTTCTCATTTATACAAGTTGCTCACATTTGCTTCGTTGAACGATGTTTTGTTGTGACAGCTCTACTGTGATAAATGTCACGCCCCGGTGCTCTGAGCGCTTGCACATCCCTCGGTGGTCGATTAAATTGTGATATCCCAAGACGCGTTGCCGACCCATTTATTTTATTGCACATGCGGAAGTGAAACAATAACCCTTGACAGTAAACAACATGGGAGAAGAAAGCAAGACAATCACATCAAACCAAAACACTTTTAAAAACAATCTAAGTTTATATATAAAGGTCTACAAACGATCGGCTTTCCAAAAAGGAACTGCTGTACAACCTACTAATCAAACATGTTCACCGATCCTTCGGACTGCACAGGCTTCGAGGGCGTTGAATCCTCCACAGCACCATCAGGAGGGTCAGCTGCACCCTCGCTAAAAGTGGCAACAACAACCACAGCGGGAATCTCAAAACCCTAGAGGGGACCCACTATGTATCCATTGAGTCCATGGCGGAACCACGCTCTGAATCGATGAGGTACACTCTTAGGTAGGCCCTCATCAACCCAGACGGTGGTCACGACTAACTCATAGACCCAATGACTACCAGGAACCTGGATGTCTATACCTTGCTCAGTGATAGCCCGCGACTACCAAAAAAATTCTGGAGGAACCGCCATCTAAAGACCTTAAAAGATTAAGCTCACGACGGGGTGAGACAATGTCTCAACAAGTTCACCCCCTAAACTCTAACTAGGAAGAAAATACACCTAGGGCCGTCCTAACCACACAGCCACACTATCACAAAGACTTACCTTGTCTTAGATCCTTCCTGCATGTCAGTACAATTCATATCATAAACATAAACAGTATTCATACTCAGTCAATTGGAACACCACAATTCATCTCTCAAACAACCACATAGGTCCCGATTATATGATCAAATCGTTATGACACGTCCAATTCCGTACTACACAATTTTTTCCCATAATCCGGCACGTCAATTTCACTGAACATGCGTTCCAATTGTTAATCACGACCATACATGGGGACGGCCTACTCAACGTTCGACGGTTTTCTGGCATAACCAAGCATCTTCTCGCCCTATTGAGCACGGCAACGTCACTATGTCGACGACATCCCATAAAGGAGCATCAGTCCAGCCTCTACTGCGATCAGTATCCATTGATAGGGCATCTCATATAGAGGCACTTCCACCTGACTCACACCAAGGACAGGTTCTTAAAACCTTTCATGCACCCATCCAATTCTTGGCCAAGACATCGTGCTTTGCACTCAAATGTCCCAATTAAAATAATTTACTTTGCCCATTTTCTTCATACTAAAAACACACGGTAAAAATAATCGTGTATGGGTACATGGTCAATTTGAACCAGAAAAATCGATAACCTTCCTTTTAAAATCCCACAGTTTGATATAGTCTTTAAAACCGTTTTCGATGTCAAAACCCGACACCCGGGGTTTTCTAATTAAATATCAAATTTCACAATTTTGGAATAAATAACCAAAATTCCAATCACCACTCAATTTGCACAATTTAACACTCAATTGTGTAAACTAAGCACACCATTGCAATCAGCACAAAATTCTAGTCACCGACTATCCCAGTATAATTTTCGGAAAATATAATGCAAATTAAATACCATAAATACTCACTTAGGTTGGAAATGCTAATCTAACCACCTAAACAGGCCTAGAAAATTTCCGAACCTATCTAGATAAATAGAACTACCTCTTTAGCCCCTAATTAATCTATTATAACCACCTAACATGCACGATTGAATAATTAAACCACTAATCTACACTAACTAACCACATAATCCCTAATTAACCGATTTAGTGATCTGATTAGTTCACGGCGACGTCAACATGAAGGCGGGTGACAACCAAGCCCACGACGACACCAACCAAGTTCTAGAAAAGACCTAAAACAGGCCTCGAAGACCTTAGCCTTTGTTGAAGCTTCGGATTCTACTTGTTGGCCAGATGAGCTACTCGAGCGGCTGAAACGGCACGAGAGGGACGGTGATGGTTGTAGCGGCCTAGGCGATGACTCTAGCGGCTGGAAGGCAATGAACGGCGATCAAGCGACTCACGGGACTTGCAAGCAAAGGTGAATGATGACGCTAGACCGCAGGATGGCGAGGACAAGTGGATGGGCTCGCAAGCACGAGCAAGCAACTTCAACGGGCGAGCAATGGGTCTGGTGGCTCCAGGCGGTGGTTGACAGTCAAGGGGAAGGAAGTGCTGGCTGTTCTCTAGTTCTTTTGAGCTTCTAAAACATACACAAATGGAGAAAGGAGTTGCTGAAGGAAGGAGAAGGCTGTTGTAGGAGGAGGGGGCCACATAAATATCTCAAACACTTGAGTTTGCTGACCCACCACCTTGGCTGGCTTCCTCAGCCAAATTGCAACTCTTTAGTTTCCCAAACAAGCTTCCCAAATGGTCCATAATGTTGTCTCTCCCTTGGCTTACGAATTTTGGACCAATTCCCCTCAAATTGATTCAATTCCCCTTCAAGACTTCTCCAATTTAGCTCAATTTGGTGTCCATAAATTCAACCGAGGTGCCCACATCAAATTCGACATTTTTCCTTACCAATTGAACCAACTTGACGGCCAACGGTGCGCTAAAAAATGGTCATCTAATTTTCCCAATCCAAAATGGCCCCTACTTTGAATTTCTGCCAAAAATCTCAATATGCAGAAAAATCTTCAGAAGACGAGTCGACATTTCTAAAATGAATCGTGACATAACAGAACTTTTAATTTCTAAAATCGGGTTCCATTTCGCAATTAATTTCAACCGGGCGCAATTTTGGCGTGACCTAACCTTCTGGGTAGCTTTTAGGAATTTTTAGTGCATTTGACATGTAGTCAATTATTGTTTAGCCACATTGTACATCTTTGACACATTGGCGACTCTTGGTTGTCGTGAAAATCTCGAGATTTCAAATATGGGCATAGGGTACAGAAATGACAGAAAAATCGGTTTAGTGCCGTTCAACATAAATCTTGCAATCAAGTGAAATCACCCACACCCTAATCACATGCCTCTTTCTAACCGATCTACCTTCGGTCTCTGATCAATTTTGACGGTGCCTAAATGACTCTTGCAGATTATCACAGTCAAGCAATCGATTCTTGGTCGAATTCTCAAGTCTATTGTGTTTAGATTCCTTAATGGCTTCACCTAATAGATTAGTTATCTTATAAGTGGCCAACTCAGAGAAAAAAACTATAGGCGCAATGATGAAAAGCCCAACTTATTCAATTGAAAACTGTCGTATTTTATTAATACATCCATGATGAGGTGCGATTGGAACGCACCATTTCGTCATGATATGCTACGATGGAAAGACACCCTTTAAAAGGATATGAAGGGAGTTGTATAAAAGTCTTCTGAAGACAACCGTTGAGATGGTTGGCAGAACATATGCTCAAAAATTCATCTCCTTTGTTTGTCCCATTTTCCATCAAAAGAGAGAAGACGTTCCAATTCACCTTTACAAGAACAACTGGCATTTACGCTATGGAAATCGGGTGATTTCCTCATGATTGCATTCAGACCAACGTGAAGTAATTTTTTTTGTGATTCATCAACAATTCAACGTTTGCTCCAAGGTTAATTGTTGCTTGTGCATCGGATAAAGGTAAGTTGTCTTCCACCAACTTGAATTCCAACATTGGTATCAGAGCCCGGTCGTGATTTCTACCTTGTTTTCCATCAAATTTTCTCATTTACCATTTGATATCGAAATCAAGAGTATAAAATCTACATTGTTTGGATGTTCATCATTCGAAATTGCTATCTGAATTGTCGAAAACGAACCGAAGCGAAGAACTGGTTCGAGGCCACAAACACCCATACGGTTTGGTCATTTTTCGAAATATTTTTCGACCAAAATAAATTTTGAAATATACAGGATGAAAGTACTCATCGAGACAAGTCCGTCGATAGGCTGAGCGACGCTAGAGGACGACGCACATGCCCACACGCACGGCCAGAAGCCATGACGCATGGGCGCCACGTGCCCAACGTGCTGGGAAGGCCAGCGCATGAGCTTCATGTGCGCATTGGCGAACCAATGCATGCTAACGTCACGGATGACGTCATCTAACCATCGATAACCGTCGAATGACGTCATCAATGACGTCACCGACGGCAACAATTGGCCAACTAGTTGCCGACTGATAACTTGACCCTACCAGAGGACTGACCTGACCGTTGACCGGTTAGACGGGTTGGACCAATCACCAGTCAAACTGGCCAAGATCCTTTTAAGGATCACTAGTGCGTATGCCACATGTGCAGCGCACTCAAGCGGCGCGTATGGGCGCTTGCGAGCTCTGATTGAAGCATGGTCTGCAGCGTTTGGTTTGTATGGATGTGCTCTACATTGTGGTATATTTATTTTATATTTTTAAATTTTATAAATGTATGAAAAAGTGTAGAAAACCCTAAGTACATGTATTTTTGGGGTTTAATGCATAATTTATTCATTTTAAGCTTGTATTTTCTTATGTTTTTGGAAATACAATAGCTTGCCTACATAAAAATGATATAATATATCTTGTGTAGAGCATGGTTCGATGGTAGCATGTATATATTTTAATATACTTACAATTTTCTAGTTCCAAGAAAATTCGAACAATGGTAGGAAATCCTTAATTTTCCGTTAAATGTTGAATTGCGGTTTTGATTGTAATTACTGCATGATTGTTTCTTTATTTCTGTACGTTGGTTTTCATCATGCTATATTTTTGTATTAATGAAAAAATGTGTAAATTACTTGAGATCATGTAATTACTTTTTCTAGTGGGAGTTCGTAAGTTGGTAGAATTCAAAAGAGTTCTCACCTAGAACTTAAAATTTGCGCAAATTAAACTAATCAATGATAATAGAACAATCATACATAGGAGCTGATTTGGATCATAGTGAATTTTCATTTCTGTGTCTTTTGTTGAATTATCATTTATTTAGTTTATCTTTACTACAAATTAAATATGTGTATTACTCTAAAAAGTGTGCTAATATTGATTCTACATTTATTATGTCAATGTGTTATTGCAATTGATTATGGCTTCAGCATCCAAGACCATTGTGACTGACCTCAATAAGGGTGAAAAGCTGAATGGTGACAATTATGATATTTGACATCGAAAGGTTCAGTACATCCCTGAGGAGCAAGAGATTTTGGAAACTCTCAACCACACCATGGATGAACTTGAGCATGAAACTTTAGCTCAACACAAGAAAGATCTAGAGGCTTATCAAGCTTGGAAAAAGAAAAATAGCATTGCTCGCATCACGTTGCTGAGCTGTGTGCAAGATGATCTCATGTGTGAGTTTGAAAGTTATGATAAAGCTCAAACAATGTGGGTTGCGTTAAAAGATAAGTTTGGAAGTACATATGCCACTAAGCTAAGGAGACTCACCATCAAGTTTGACACATACTGAAAGCGCCCAAATGAAATGATGAGGCAGCATCTTCGGGAAATGTCAAACATGATTCATGAGCTAAAGTCAGTAGGTCACTCCCTTACTGATGAACAGCAAGTTTAGGCTGCTATAAGGTCTCTTCCTGATAATTAGGAGCATATGAAGATCAACATAACGCATAATGAGAATATTGTCACTTTTGATGATATAGCGCGTCATTTGGAATTAGAAGATGAGCATCTAGAGGCTGCGAAATCCTCTATCCATGCTCATGTTGCTGAATTGAGTTCGCGCAAAGCTTCAAGCTTTGAGCCCAAAAGGAATCATCAATTAAACAACAAAGGGAAGAAGATTGATCAGGCACCTAAGAGGGCTAAAACCTTCCAATGCAAGAAGTGTGATGGGAAGAAGGATAAGGCCAAAATAAATTGCTACAATTATAGCAAGATAGGTCACTTTGCTCGTGAATGCACTGAGCCGAAATAGGTACCTTATTACTCAATTACTTTAAGTAATACTTTTGTTTCTAGCAATGTAATGCTTGTTAAATCTCATCCAATGTGGACTGCAGACTCAGGAGCAACAAACCACGTAGCTAGAGATCGAAAAACATTTGTGGAGTATCATCGGATATAGCCTGGAAGAAGATGGATATATGTTGAGAATAACTCAAAAATTGAAGTAAAGGGTATCGACACATGTAAATTAATTTTACGTGGTGGTCGAAACATATTCCTACATGATGTCCTCTATGCTCCGAATATTCGATGAAACTTGGTCTCCATAGTTGTTCTTCTTAGCTTAGGTTATGTATTGAATTTTCATGGTGATTGTGTTGATAATTTGTATAGAATAGTTTATTATGGTTCAAGTCATGTATCGAATGGTTTTTTGGTGTTAGACATTGACTATGATCAATATAATGTTAATGTCGATGGTTGTTTTTCTTTAATTGCATCTTCTAGTAATGTTGAGATTGATGCAAGTACCTAGCATGCTAGATTAGGTCACATTGGGTTGCATCTTTTAGGGTCACTCACTAATGTTAATTTACCTATATGTTAACATTGTCTAGCGGAAAAAACAACTAGAAAACCATTTGATAAAGGGACTAGAGCCAGATTTTCATTGCAACTCATACATTCTGACATTTTGTGGTCCTTTGAATGTGAGGGCGAGGCATAGAGTCTCATATTTCATCACTTTCATAAACCACTTCACGCGTTTTGGTTATGTCTTTCTGATCTCCCATCAGTCAGAAACATTATACTACTTTAGACGATATATAACAATGGTAGAGAATCAGTTGAATAAAACAATACAGGTATTGAGAACCGATCGTGGAAATGAGTATTCATCTAAGCAATTCAAGGCTCTTTATAATGACAAGGGAATTGTACGACAATTGACTATTCCCGGTACTCCACAACAAAATGGGGTAGCTGAGAGAAGGAATAGAACCATATTGGAAAGGTTAGGTCTATGATGGTACAAGAAAATTTACCTATCTCTTATTGGGAATGTGCATTATTGACTGCTACATATGTATTTAACCGAATGCCCTCAAAATCGGTCACTTCCACCTCTTATGAATTATGGACTAGTAGGAAACTAGACTTGAGTATTTTACGTCTATGAGATGTGCAGCTTATGTTCATGACTCTTCCCATAAATATGGCAAATTAAGCCGTAGAGGGAATAAATGTATCTTTATAAGATATTATGAACACTCCAAAGGGTACGTGTTCATAGGTGAACAAGCTAATGGGAGTATGACCGAAATGGAATCATGAGATGTCACATTCTTGGAGAACGATTTTCCTAGTAAATGTGAGATTGATAATGACTTACAATTATATGAAATGGAAGATCCTGATAACACACCCACTAATGTTGTAGAGGGAAATGAAGATTTACCTCAACATGCAAGACCTAGTGAGAGTGTTGCATCGTCTAGCGAATTAAATTCAAGACAAATTCAATTGCGTAAAAGTGATTGTAAAAGCATTCCCCGTCGTCATTTTGAGATTGAAGGGAAAGCATTTATGATTGCTCAGAAAGATGATGCCGAGCCTAAGACTGTTCAAGAGGCTTTCTCATTCTCTAATAAGGAAGAATGTAGAAAAGCTTTGAATGATGAGATAGAGTCAATAAGGACAAATCATGTCTAGGACTCGGTTGATCTACCACACAATCGTAAGGCCATTGGAAATAAATGGGTCTTTAAGATTAAGCGAAGAGTGGATGAATCCATTGAAAAGTATAAGGCACATCTTGTGGTGAAAGGTTATACTTAATAAGAAGGTATAGACTATGAGGAAATATTTTCACCAGTTGTAAGGTTTGCTTCAATACGCCTTATCCTAGTCATCGTTACACATTTGGACCTTGAATTACATCAAATGGATGTAAACACGACATTTTTCAATGTAGAATTAGATGAGGAAATCTATATGAAGTAACTAGTAGGTTTCATAGATAAAGGTCAAGAACATAAAGTTTGCAAGCTTCATCGCTCAATATATGGCCTTAAGCAATCATATAGACAGTGGTATCTTCATTTTCATCGAGCCATAACAAATTTTGGTTTCACGATGATTGAAGAAAATCACTGTGTATATGCCAAGTGGTCCGAATATAAATTTGTGATTTTATCACTTTATGTGGATGATATTTTATTGGTTGGAAATGACAAGGTTTTTGTTATCACCATAAAAGAATGGTTGTCTTCCAATTTTGAAATGAAAGACATGGAGAAGCTGCTTATATATTAGGAGTTAAGATCGAAAGAGATCAATTAAGGAAACTCCTTACTTTATCACAAGAGTCTTATATTATAAAGATTCTTGAACGTTTCAATATGCAGCACTATAATCCCATCAATACCCCTATCATGCAAGGTGAATGCCTTAGTACTGAGATATGTCCTAAGACTCCAAAAGAAATTAAAGTAATTAATATTTTTCCTTACGCTAGTGCGGTCAGAAATTTGATGTATACTATGATGTGTACTCAACCCGACATATGTTATGACGTGGGATTGGTGAGCTGATATCAATCAAATCCGGGTCAAGCACATTAGAAAACAGTGAAGAGGATCCTGAGATACTTGAAAGGCACTATAAACTATCAACTTTGTTACCAAGGGAATGATTTACGCCTATCAGGCTATTCATATGCTAATTGGGGTAGAGACATGGATGAGTGTAAATTGACTCTTGGATGTGCATTCTTGCTCAATGAAGATGCAATTTCTTGGAATAGCAAGAAATAGACATGCACAGCCTTGTCTACTATGGAGGCTGAATTTATTGCATGTTCTGCCATAGTGCAAGAAGTAGTATGATTAAAACGTTTCTTGGAAAATTTAGCCACTATCACCGAGGTTCTAATACCGATGATAGTTTATTGCGATAATCAAGCAACCATTGCATATGTGAAAGATCCTAAGTATCATGGAAGGACGAAGTACATGGACATAAAGAACAACTTCATCAGAGATACTAGAGCACATAAATAAGTGATCCTATAATACATTTCAACCAATAGAATGGTTGTTGATCCATTTATAAAGGCTATTCCTAGAGACATATTCTTGACCCCCAGGATGTCATTAGGATTGCATAGAATGTGATATGTGTTATTATAGAGGATCATTGGTTTATGTATATGTGGACATATGTATTGTACTTGTTTGTTTATTAGTGACTTGATTTTTTATCAATAAGTACAAATCTATTATGAGACTAGCACATACACACATATATTATTAAAAAGTATGTCAGCAAGCAATGATTGGCTCACTCACACAAGCAATCACCTCAAGTGCTATAGTTAGCACGTTGAGATGAGACTTTATGTACAAATAAATGCTGAAGAGCGTTTACTACATAAAATAATATGTCGCCTTGATTGGAGTCAAGATGAGGTCTGTAATTTGTTTATAATAAGACTTAACAAAATAGTCCCATAATCATGTATGTCTGAAAGATGCCAAATGCAAGTACTTAATAAAGCGCTATAGAAAGCGTGTTGATATAGCCCTCGAGCTAAATATGAGTACATGAGAAGCACGTGACTATGTTTAGGCTAAGATCCATATAGTAGATATATTTAATAAATGACATATGCTCTTATAGAAAGAGAAATCAATTATAGCATGTAATTCATACTGCATGCACATTATACGACCGACAAGGGAATGTAACTAAAATTACCCCTATTTACTCATCGTGTGAGCCCTTGAGATAATTTATAATTTACCTCATTTTATGCCCTATGTTACTTTTGACTATGTTCTCGAAGTGAAAGATCAATATTGCTACTTTAGCATGTTACCAGCGATCATGAATAGATATGGTCTTATGGAACGTGTCTAGGAAAGTAGTTGTTCTGAAATGGAGAGAGACATGAGTGCGAAGAAAGACTATTATTGTTTTACATCTATCACATGTATTTATTGGTCGAACAATTATATTGCCTTATGTGGTTACGGATATAATTGTAAATACATTATGTTTTGATAATAGTCAAGTATAGTCTTTAAGGGATAGGTATACTTGGATTGATGTAACAAAATATGTCTGGGGCACTGTGAGACATCAATTGTTAATTCTTTTCGAGGTTGTAGGCATTATGTCATCCCTAATAAGTACAAGTGTGTTCACTGGTCACACGACTTATTTGCCAAAATGAATTGTTTTGTAAAGTTGATAAATATTGAATGCCTTGTATTCTTGATAGAGTGTCATCAAGCCCATCATGTCTGAGTAGGAGATATAGTATTTTATTAATACATCCATGATGGGGTGCGATTGGCACACACCTTTTCGTCTTAATATGCTACGATGGAAAGACACCCTTTGAAAGGGTATGAAGGGAGTTGCATAAAAGTCTTCTGAAAATAACCGTTGAGATGGTTGGCAAAACATACGCTCTAAAATTCCTCCTTTGTTTGTCCCATTTTCCATCAAAAGAGAGAAGGCATTCCATTTCACATTTACAAGAACAATCGGCATTTACATTGTGAAAATCGGGTGCTTTTCTCATGATTGCATTTAGACTAACGTGAAGTAATTTTGTCCGTGATTCATTCACAATTCAACGTTCATTACGGGGTTAATTGTTGTTTGCGCATCGGATAAAGGTAAGTCGTCTTCCGCCAACTTGAATTCCAACAAAAACAGAACCTGAAAATCAGAATGTCACAATACATGTGCTGATTCGCCTATGAAGGGTCTTTGTCCTTCCCCAAATTGTAAGGTAATGCACACTGTCACTAGGTTTCAATTTTGTTGTTTGTTCAGTATAGGCCATGCTTGTAGATGAGGCCATCTACTATACACTTTAATGAACTGTGAATCCAAGATAAATTACTTTGCATCTTTCTCTATTTTTTTCCCTTTTTTATTATGTGTTTCTTTGGTTCAAGTACAAGCTAAAGAATTATTGGGGGACATTCAAAGTCCTCCGACAACAAGTCCAATGCTCACAATGCTGGAAATCTAAGGACTAAAAAGGAGAAGTTAGTTTCCTCAAACTCGGGGTTTAGGTTCATATAGAAGGAAATCTCTATTGTGTTGTGATTTAATGAAGCTTTGGGCTAATCTCGATTGTTTTGTTTATTTTCTCAGTTCAATTTGAGTGTGAGCACAAACAAGTTGCTTTTTGTGTGGCATTGAAGGGATGTGATTCTTGTGAATTGCCTTCTGTCACGCCCCGAATCCCGAGCACGCACACATCCCTCCGTGGTCAACTAAATTGCGATGTTCCTAGGATGCGTCGCCGACCCAATCGATTTATGCACATGTAGAAACGAATTAATAAACTCCAAACAACAAACAAAAATGGGGGAGAAGTACACTATTAGTGCCACAAGTTATGTACGGCACTCACTTTGGTGCCAAAAGTTTCCGTCGGATCACTTAAGTGCCAAATCGGAGGGAAAACGATCACTTTGGTGCCACCGGCGAAAGATTCCGGCCAAAATGATTACGTGGCTTTTTTTAAAAATAAAAATCGATAAGGCCTTTAAACGACGTCATTTTCAATCCTCCTTAAGAAAACGACGTCATTTTGTTGTCCTACATGGATGGCCTCACAAAAACGACACTGTTTAACTCATTTGGGGATTTTTTTTTATTTGGGGATTGAAATTAAGGTTTTTTCAGCCTAGCTTGCTTAGCTGTCGTCGCTCGGCCTCCATCGTCACTTGGCCGCCGTCGCTCACTCAGCTGCCATTGCTCGGCACTATTCAGACACCCTTAATGACACACGAAAGAGCACTAGCCCCGGTAGCCGGAGCCTAGGTACTGGAAGATGTAGGCTAGGCACTTATCGGGGAGATCAAAGATAGAGAGGGAGACATCACTGGCGGTGCACTTGTCGGCGGCCTCCCCGAGCACTGGCTAGATCACAGCCTTCGACTTGGCCGCCAAGTGGCTGTCGTCGGGGTTGGGGTTGAGGTCGAGGTCGGGGTCAAAGACGCGGCCGCCGAGTGGCCATTGTCGGGGTCGAGTCGGGGTCAGGGTCGGAGCCTCGGCCGCCTAGTGGCCATCGTCGAGGTTGGGATTGGGGTTGGAGTCATGGCCGCCGAGTGGCCATCATCGGGGTCGGGGTCAGGGTCAAGGTCGGGGTTGAGGTCGGGGTCGGGGTTAGAGCCACGGCCGCCGAGTGTGGGGGCCGTCGAGGACGGCGACTAGCCAGAGATTTAGGGTTTTGAATTGGGGGAGACACCAAATGGCATCGTTTTGGTGTTAGAATGCTGACTATACTCTTCGGCGAGCCTCATCAACTTCAAAAATTAATAAATCAATAAAAAAGTGCCACGTCGGATTTCCGGCCAACCAGATCGAAGTTGGCACCAAAGTGAGCATTTTTCAAACTTTTTGGCACTTAAGTAATCCGACAGAAACTTTTGGCACCAAAGTGAGCGCCGTACACAATTTATGGCACTAATAGTGTACTTATCCCCAAAAATGGGATAGAAAAGCATAACAACCAATTAACATAAAACATACTTTACAAACAACCCAGGTTTATATATAGTCAAGCCAAACATAAGGTTTATGTACAGGAGTCTAGATCAAAAGTAGCTACTGAGCCACCTAAGCTCCGGGCTCTCCAGTCAATGGGTTCCAGGTCCTCCACGACACCATCAAGGGTGTCAATATCCATAGGATGCCTCTATTTCCCACTCCCCGGTCCCGCGGGAGGCTCGTCAAAACCCTATATGGGACCCTCCAGAGCCCCATTAGGAAAGTTAATGAATCGCACTCTGAAGTGATGAGGTACCTAGTGAGGTAGGCCCTCTTCGACCCAGACCGTGGACTCAACTAGCTCATGGGTCAAGTTAGTCCCGGGAATAGGGAAATAGGAGTGCTGAAAGTCCATCTCCTGCGAGACCCCATAACGTACATGACGTACCTCCATCTAAGGACCTAAAAATTTTAAACCACGACGGGGTGAGACAAAGTTTCAGCGAGTCTGCACTCTAAACCCCGATTAGGATGATAATTCACCTAAAGGCAGCCTAAACATACACCACATAAGACTTACATTGCCTCAGCACCTCCCTACACATTAATACATCTCATATAATATATACATATGATAAATGCATTCAATAATTTGAACACTTCAACTCATATGTCAATCAATCACAGGGGTCCCGATTATAAGGCCAAATTGTTATGACACGTCCCATTCTATGCCACACACAATTTTGTCCCATAATCAAGCGCAGCTATAGTCACTCAAGCGTGTCCCAATTAATTACGACCCAACAACCACAGCCAACTCAATAGTAGGCAGTCATCCGGCATAATCTGGCATCGTTCCGCTTCGTCAAACACGACAATGTCTGCATCTAGACAGCATTCCCAAAGGAGCATCGGCCCAGCCTCCACTGCGACCAACATCCATTAACGTGGAGCATTCCATATAGGAGCATCACCACCAATGTTCATCGGGTGACGTGTTCTTATAGCAATCACATGCACATCTATGCTCGGCCAAGAACATCGTGCTTTGCACTCAAATACTTCCATTTCAAATAATGGACTTGGTCAATTTTCTTCATATTAAAAACACCCGATAAAATAAATGTGCATGGTCACACAGTCAAATCGAGCCATAAAACATAATATACTCTCCTTTCAAAATTCCACGATTTCATATAGTACATAAAACTTTTTAAGCGTCAAAAACCGACACCCGGTATTTTTCTAATTAAATACCAAAAATTCATATTTTTGAAATCATAATTGAAAATCATCATTAAGCACTCAATTGCAGAAATTAGCACTCATTTCACAAATCAACGCAACCATGACGATCAGTGTAAAATTCTGACAATCGGCTATCCCGGTATAATTTACACTAATTAATAATTAATTAAATAAATTGAAAATTATTTAAATTAAAACACTTTATTACATTAAATAACCTAACTTGGCTAATCTAATTGAACTAATTAAATAATCTACCAAGCTAACTAATTTAATCTAATTAAACTAATTACATAACCTGACTAATTCCTAACTATTTAATCTAACCAACCTAGTTGAACTAACTAACTAACTAACTAAATAATTACTCTAACTAAATAACCTTGATACTAATTAAGCCTAACTAATCCACTAATCCCTAATTAGTCTAACTAATCCTCCCTTAAGTGTAATTAACCTCCTAATTAGACATTAGAATGTCAACTCACCGATTAAGTGAGCTAACAGGCTCACGATGATGGCAGCGCAACGGCAACCAAAACCCGAGCCTACGGCGACACCAAAGGAGGTTTGGAATGGGCTAAAAAAGCCCACGAGGCTCACAGGTCTAGCTGGGAGGACCAGTTCTGCTCAGTCCTAACTCGGGGGACTAAGGTGGCTAGTCGGGGCGGTGGTGAGCTGGAACAAAGCTAGTGTGCTAGCTGACGGCTAGGGGACAACGAACGATTGGCTCGAGTATGGCAACGGCTAGGACGGGTGGTCGGCCAGACAATCTGGCATCGATAGACACAGGGACAGCGCTGGTGAACACAAGGTGGAGTCGGGGCTGGCTGGCAGACGACTAGGATGGCGGACGGTTTGGACAAGCAGCGTGAAGTTGTGCAGGTTTACTGGGGGCTTGCAGCTTCAACAATGGAGGAAAATGAAGCTTTGAGGAAGAAGAAGAAGCTGAAATAGAAGCAGAAGCTGGTCTACCAGGGTGGTGGTCGAGCAAGAGGGAGAAGGGAGGGAGAGAGGGGAGACAAAGGGGGAACATGAAGCCTTAGAAGTCCAAGCTTGAGCCAAAGACCTTGCACTATAAATATCTCATGCAATGATCACTTTAGGCACCAAAGTCTTTAGCCCTAGCTGTCTAAGTTTCTCCCATAAGCCAATTGCTTCACAAATCCTCACCAAATGACTTTAATTTGGTGCCTAAAATCATCCCAGCAGCTGCCCCTACGAATTTGGTGGATTTCTTCTTCAATTTCCCACCAAAAAACTTCAATTTAATAGTCCAACATGCCATAGTAGTAGCCTAAACCAATTTCCCTTCAATCCTCACAAACCAACTCACTTTGGTAGCTAAAATTGCCAATTAAAATGTCCATCCGAATTTCCTTGAATTTAATTGGCCAATTTTGATTTTCCACCAAAATTCCAGGCTCGCCGAAAATTCTTCAAAGGATGAGATGATGTCCTAAAACATAAATCATGACACGCTCGAACTTTCGATTCCCAAAATCAAGTTCAATTTCGTGGTTAATTTCGATCATACATGATTTTAGCGTGACCTAACATACTGGTAGTTTTTATGGATTTTATTGTGTTTGACCCATGGTTGATAAATTTCAATCCACGTTTGTGCATCTTCGACTCATCGGCAACTCTTGGTTGTCATAAAAATCTCAATGTTTCAATTACGGGCACCGAGTACAAAATCGACAGAAAAATCGGTTTAATGTCGTTCAACACGAATTTTGCAATTAGGTGGAATCGCCCACAATTTAATTACGTGCCTCTATCAAATTGGCCTATCTCTGGTCTTTAATGGTTTATAACAATGCTGTATTGACCCTTGCTGATTAGCACGGTCGAGCTGTCGATTTCTTATCAAATTCTCAAGTCTGTCGCATTTATCTCCCTTGATGGGTTCACTTGATAGATTAGCCATCTCATTAGTGATCAACTTAGAGAAAAGGACCATAAGCGTGTCAATGAAAAGCCCATTTCATTTAATTGAAACAGGATCAAAAATCATAATGTCACAACTCTTCCCCTCTTATAAAAATTTCGTCCTTGAAATTTAAACCATTACAATTCTTCTTCAAAAAGATGAGGGTATTATCGTCTCGTCGATTCTTTGCTTTCCCACATTGCTCCTTCTATTCCATGGTGTTGGCAAACCACTTTGACTAAAGAGATTGTCTTGTTGCACAAAACTTGCTCCTTTCGATCTACAATCTGAACTAGTCTTTCCATGTATGACACTCTATCGTCTACGTCTTATTCTTCAAAATTCAGCACGTGGGTCGGGTCAAGTTTGTACTTTCTCAACACCGACAAGCGGAAGACGTCATGCACTTGTGCCAATCTTGGCGGCAACGCAAGATGATACACCAAAGTCCTTATTCGTTCCAAAATCTCGAAGGGACCGAGGTACCTAGGGCTCAACTTCCCTTTCTTGCTAAAGAGCGAAGTATCCCTCATTGGTGACACTTTAAGGAATACGTGTTCATCAACTCGGAATTCCAATGGCCTTTGACGCTTATCTGCATAACATTTTTGGCGACTCTAAGCAATCTTTAGTCTTTCCCGAATAACTGTGACAGCGTCGACTAACTGTTGAACTAACTCTAGACCGGTAATCTTCCGCTCTCCAACTTCATCCCAATAAACTGGAGCTCTACACACTTTGCCATACAACACTTCAAACGATACCATCTGAATGCTCTATTGATAACTATTATTGTAGGCAAACTCAACTAGGTGAAGTTGTTCCTCCAGCTTCCCTTGAAGTCTAGCACACAAGCTCTCAGCATGTCCTCGAGGGTTTCAATCATCCTCTCAAACTAGCCATCTATCTGCGGATGATAGGCCATACTGTATTACAACTTCGTTCCCAAGGCAATCTTTAAACTATTCTAGAAGGCTGCTATGAACTTTGGGTCTCAATCAGACGTAATTATTACCAGCACTCCATGCAATCAAACTATCTATTGCACGTACAACTCAACATATATGTCCAATGCATAGTCATTTCGCATGGTAATGAAGTGAGCAAACTTCGTCAATCTATCAACTACAGCCCATATGGAATCATTACCTCGCTGACTCCTTGGTAATCCCATCACAAAGTACATTGTGATATATTCCCATTTCCACTAGAGAATCTCGAGAGATTGCAACAGTCCTCCTGGCTTGCAATGTTGTGCTTTCATTTACTAACACGTTAGACACTTGGCAACATGTCTAGCGATATATGCCTTCATACCAGTCCACCAATAGTGTTGACACAGATTCTGATACATCTTTATCTTGGCTAGATAAATGCTATAACTACTATAATGAGCTTCTAACAAAATCTCTTCCTTAAGCTCTACATCATTGAGTACACACAGACGTCCATGAAACTTCAGTGTTCCGTCATTAGAAATCTGAAAATCAGCCTTTCTCTTTTCGGTATCTTCCTATAGAATTTTCTGGATCTTAGTATCTATCAACTACAACGTTTTGATTCTTATCTGCACCTCTGGTTCAATTTTGAGGGTGGTCATAAGACTTGAAAGGTGGCCTACCTCAAATTTGAAACCAAATCTTGAGCTCCTTCGAGTAGGATCCACTCCTAAATCATCATCTGCACAATCGAAGACTTTCGACTCAACACATCTGCAATTTGTTAGCTTTTTCAAGATGATACAGGATGTCGTAGTCATAATCCTTAGGAAGTTCCATCCAACGACGTTGTGTCATGTTCAACTCCTTCTAAGATAATAAGTACTTGAGACTCGGATGGTCTGTAAAGGTTTGAAACCTTTCTCCACATAAGTAATGTCTCCAAATCTTTAAAGCGAAGATAATCGCTGCGAGTTCTAAATCATGCGTTGGGTAATTCAGCTCACGAGGTCCCAACTGACGAGATGCGTATGCAACAACTCTACCATGTTGCCTTAACATGCAACCTAGTCCCTTGAATGACACATTACTAAAAATCTCATATCCTCCAGGACTAGACGAAATTGTTAGCATAGGTGCAGTAGTCAACTTCTGCTTAAGCTCTTGGAAACTACGCTCGCACTTATCCGTCCATACAAACTTCTCTTCCTTCTTCAGTAGTCTTATCAGCAGCATGGCTACTGCAAAAAAATCTTTCCACGAACCGTCTGTAATAACCTACCAATCCTAAGAAACTTCTGATCTCTATCACTGTCATCAGTCTTGGCCAGTTGATCACTACTTCGATCTTAGTCGAGTCCACAGAAATCCCTTCACCAAAAATCACGTGACCTAGGAAAGCCACACGAGTTAACCAAAACTCGCACTTAATGAACTGAGCATATAGTCCATGATTTCGCAAAGTCTGGAGCATTATTCTCAAATGTCTTTTATGCTCCTCTGGACTTCTTGAGTACACCAAGATGTCGTCGATAAATACTATCACAAACTAATCTAGATACTCCTTGAATACACAATTCATCAAATCCATGAAAGCAGCTAGGGCGTTGGTTAAACCAAATGGCATTACAGTAAACTCATAATGACCGTAACGCATACGAAATGTTGTCTTCGGTATGTCTTCCAATCTGATCCTCAGTTGATGGTAACATGTTCTCAAGTCGATCTTGGAAAATATCGACACTCCCTGCAACTAGTCAAACAAGTCGTCAATCCTTGGCAATTGGTACTTATTCTTAATCGTCACCTGGTTGAGTTGCCTATAGTCGATGCACAAACGCAACGAACCATCTTTCTTCTTCACGAACATGACTGGTGCTCCTCAAGGTGATGCACTAGGTCGTATGAATCCCTTATCCAACAACTCATACATCTGCACCTTCAGTTCCTTTAGCTCTAACAACACCATACAATAAAGAGCCTTAAAGATTGGCTCCGTCCCAAGGGCCAACTCAATCACAAACTCAATCCCCCTTTCTGGGGGTAGACCAAGTAATTCCTTAGGAAACATATCAGCAAACTCATGTACCACTGCAATGTCTTCCATCTTCGACTCCTTAATTATCGTATCCACGACAGTCGCCAAGTATCCTTGGCAACCCCCGTCTAACAAACAGGTTGCCTCAAGGGATGAGATTAAGGTAATCGAGGGTCCTCATTGACTTCCAATAAACTCGAAACTTTCACCCACTAACGGGTTAAACTAAATTGATTTACGATAACAATCTATAATAGCTCAATTCTTAGTGAGCCAGTCCATGCCAATTATCACATCAAAATCATACATGGCTAGGATAATTAAATCTATCATTTCCTCTCACTCACCAATAACCAACTTGCAACTAGGATAGCCTTACTGTAGACAACACCTTATCCTTTAATGGGGTAGATATACTAATAACCGACCCCAACAATTCAGGACTCAATCCTACCAATTTAACATACTGCTCAGTAATAAATGAATGCGTAGCTCCAGGTTCAAATAAAGCATAATCAGTATGGTTGTTCAGCGAGATCGTACCTGTGACCACGTTTGATGAGTCCTCTACTTCTCGTCAGGTGACAGCATACACCCTTCCTTACGTTGGAGGCCTATTAAATCCACACTGTGGTGTGTTCCCTCTGTTCTGTCCCATCGGCGGTGGCGGCGGCAACAACTGTGATCCCATCAACCTGCGAGGACAGTCCTTGACCTAGTGACCCTGTTGGCCACATCCATAACAAGCACCTGTCCTAGAATAGCACGAGACTGATCCATATCGTCTCCCGCAGACATACACCATTCTAGTGCGGCACTAACTTTCCAATCCCACCCTTCTTGTTTGGCGAAATAGAATACCTTCCTCCGGTCATCGACTTCTTCCCAAACCGATTACCATCCCTGTTTGACCCGAATCGCAACCCAGATGCTGCGGCTCGTTCATTAAGGTTCCTCTCAATCAGTGAATCTTTCAGCTCCGATTTGAGTCCATCTCAGAATTCCCTCACTCTATCTATCGGATCCTCAATCAACCTGGGGGTGTACTAAGATAACTCAGCGAACTTCGCCTCGTATTGGTCTACAGCATTAGACCTGGGTGAAGGCGTTAAAACTCCACCATATTCTGTTCCTTAGCACAATCAAAGAAATACTTGCCATTAAAAACTTCAACAAAGGCGTTCCACACCAGAACCACGCCTTCTAGGAATACTCTTCCTCTAGTGGCCCTCCACCAGGTACTTGTGATCCCTTGCAACTGGTAGACCACAAGGACCACCATATCTTCCTCCAAGCACCTTAGCAACGCAAAGGCTTTCTCCAACTCTTGGATCCAGAGGGTTGCAGCCTCGAGATCGCCTGCTCTAGTGAATCCCTGCAAGTTCAGCTTCAGAAACTACTCTACAAGTTTGTGCATCTTTCCCCGATCACATTCCCAAGTTGAACTTCAACAGGTGTTGTTGCAACAGAGGTGGCGGCATTGGCAGCAGCAGCAATGGCAGCGGCTATAGCGGCAACTTGATTCTTTGCTTGATGTCCTATCAAATTCCCCAAAGTCTTAAGCGCCTACACAATCCCATCGATTCTAGGATCACCAGGTGCTGCTATATCAGCACCGACCAGTGGTGGTGCTCTTACACTTATGCTGGCCTAAGCTGGCGCTCTTCCTCAGGTACCGATACTTGTCGGCGTCCTACCCCAAGTAACAGACTCTATTGTCCTCTTCCTAGGAGTTCTCTGCTCCTAATTGCTTAGACTGCAAGATCCTTACAGAACCTTCTTTCCAAATCCAACCCATAATTAGAAAACTGAGTGATTCACACAAAACAATCTACCAATCAACTATCAGTCACATGCATTTGCATAAGAAAAAGGCATTTCCTATTAACTATCTTAAGACCCATCGCACCTTATCACTCTAGACACTAACCAACTCCAATACCACTTCGGGTGGGGTTGTCACACCCCGAACCCTAGGCACGCACACATCCTTTGATGGTCGATTAAATTGCGACGTTCGTAGGACGTGTCGCCGACCTAATCAATTTATGCACATGCGAAAGCGAACTAATAAACTCTAGACAACAAACAAACATGAGATAGAAAAACAGGACAACTAATTAACACAAAATATTCTTTACAAATAACCCAGGTTTATAAACAATCAAGCCGAACCTAAGGTTTATGTACAGGAGTCTAGATCAAAAAGAGCTACTGAGCCACCTAAGCTCCAGGCTCTCCAGTCATGGGTTCTGAGTCCTCCACAACACCATCAGGGGTGTCGATATCCATAAGATGCCCTATTTCCCACTCCTCGGTCCCAACGTGAGGCCCATTAAAACCCTATATAGGACCCTCCCAAGCCTCATTAGGAGAGTTAATGAATCACACTCTGAAGCGATGAGATACTTAGTGAGGTAGGCCCTATTCGACCCAGACCATGGACTCAACTAACTTACAGGTCAGGTTAGTCTCGAGAATAGGGAAATAGGAGTGCTGAAAGTCCATCTCCTGCAGGACCTCATAACGTACATGACATACCTCTATCTAAGGACCTGAAAATTTTAAACCATGACGGGGTGAGACAAAGTCTTAGTGAGTCTACACCCTAAACCTCGATTAGGACGAGAATTCACCTAGAGGCAGCCTAAACATACACCATATAAGACTTACCTCGCCTTAGCACCTCCCTGCACATTAGTACATCTCATATAATATATGCATACAATAAATGCATTCAATAATTGGAACACTTCAACTCATATATCAATCAATCACAGGGGTCCCGATTATAAGGCCAAATCATTATGACATATCTCATTCCATGCCACACAATTTCATCACATAATCAAGCGTGACTATATTAGTCACTCAAACGTGTCCCAATTAATTATGACCCAATGGCCACGACCAACTCAACAGTCAGTGATCATCCAGCATAACCGGGCATCGTCCTGCTTCGTCAACGGCAATGTCTACATCTAGACGGTATTCCTGAAGGAGCATCAACATAGCCTCCACTGCGACCGGCATCCGTTGATGTGGGGCATTCCATATAGGAGCATCGCCCCCGACTTTCCTCGGGTGACGAGTTCTCATAGTTTTCACACGCACATCCATGCTCGACCAAGAATATCATGCTTTGCACTCAAATACTTCCATTTCAAATAATGGACTTGGCAGATTTTCTCCATGATTAAAAACACTCGTTAATATAATTGTGCATGGTCACACAATCAAATCGAGCCATAAAACGTGATATAATCTCATTTCAAAATTCTACGATTTCACACAGTCAAATTGAGCCATAAAACGTGATATACTCTCCTTTCAAAATTTCACGATTTCATATAGTACATAAAACCTTTTTGGCGTCAAAAAGCAACACCCAATATTTTTCTAATTAAATACCAAAAACTCATATTTTTTAAATGATAATTAAAAATCATCGCCAAGCACTCAATTGCATAAGTTAGCATTCAATTTCACAAATCAACGCAACCATGACGATCAGCGTAAAATTCTAACGACCAGCTATCCTGGTATAATTTACACTAATTAATAATTAATTAAATAAGTTGCATTTAATTAAATAAATTGAAAATTATTTAAATTAAAACACTTAATTACATTAAATAACCTAATCGGACTAATCTAATTGAACTAATTAAATTAATCTACCAAGCTAACTAATTTAATCTAATTAAACTAATTACATAACCTAACTAATTCCTAACTAATTTAATCTAACCAACCTAGTTGAACTAACTAACTAACTAACTAACTAAATAATTACTCTAACTAAATAACCTTCATCCTAATTAAGCCTAACTAATCCACTAATCCCTAATTAGTCTAACTAATCCTCTCTTAAGTGTAATTAACCCCCTAATTAGACATTAGGGTGTCAACTCATCGATTAAGCGAGCTAACAGGCTCACAGCGACGGCGGCGCGACCATGACTAAAACCCGGGCCTACTACGGCACTAAAGGAGATCCGGAATGGGCTGAAAAAGCCCACGAGTCTCATAGGTCCAGCTGGGAGGACTGGTTATACTCGGTCCTGACTTAGGGGACTAAAGTGGCTAGTCGGGGGGAGGCAAGCTGGAATGGAACTGGCGTGCTAGCTGACAGCCAAGGGATGGCAGACGGCTAGCTCAAGCACAAAAGCGGCTGCGATAGGAGGTTGGCTAGACAGTCTGGCATTGACGGATGCAGGCATGGCGCTAGCGTACACAAGTTGGAGTCAGGGCTAGTTGGCAGTCGATCAGGACGGCGGATGGTTCGGACAAGCAACGTGAAGCTATGGTTGTTTACTGGGGGCTTGCAACTTCAACAATGGAGGAAAATGAAGTTTTGAGGAAGAAGAAGAAGCTTAAACAAAAGCAAAAGCTAGTCTGCTGGGGTGGTGGTTGAGCAAGAGGGAGAAAGGAATGAGAAAGGGAAGACAAGGGGGGAACATGAAGCCTTGAAAGTCCAAGCTTGAGCCAATGCACTTGCATTACAAATATCTCATGCAATGATCACTTTGGGCAACAAAGTCTTTAACCTTAGCTGTCCAAGCTTCTCCCAAAAGCCAATTGCTTCACAAATCCTCACCAAAGGACTTCAATTTGATGCCCAAAATCATCCTAACAGCTGCCCCTACAAATTTGGTGGATTTTTTCTTCAATTTCCCACCAAACAACTTCAATTTAATGGTCCAACATGCCATAGTAGCAGCCTAAACCAATTTACCTTCAATCCCTCACAAACCAACTCACTTTGGTAGCCAAAATTACCAATTAAAATGCCCATCCGAATTTCCTTGAATAAATTGGCCAATTTTGATTTTCCGCCAAAATTCTAGGCTCGTCGAAAATTCTTCAAATGATGAGACGATGTCCTAAAAAATAAATCGTGACACACTCAGACTTTCGATTCACAAAACCGAGTTCAATGTTGTGGTTAATTTCGATCGGACTCGATTTTAGCATGACCTAACCTACCAAGTAGCTTTTAGGGATTTTATCGTGCTTGAACCATGCTTGATAAATTTCAATCTACGTTTGTGCATTTTCGACTCATTAGTGACTCTCGGTTGTCGTAAAAATCTCAAGGTTTCAATTACGAGCACCAAGTACAAAATCGATTTAGTGTCATTTGACACGAATTTTGCAATCAGGTGGAATCACCCATAATTTAACTATGTGCCTCTGTCAAATCGGCCTATCTCTAGTCTCTCATTGATTATAACGGTGCCATATTGACCCTTGCTGATTAGCACGGTCCAGCAATCAATTTCTGATCGAATTCTCAAGTCTGTCGCGTTTATCTCTATTAACGGCTTCACCTGATAGATTAGTTATCTCATGAGTGATCAGCTTAGAGAAAATGACCACAGGCGCATCGATGAAAAGCCCATTTCATTTAATCGAAACAGGATCAAAAATCAGGATGTCACACCTTCGATATCCATTGTTGTTTGGGGACAACTTGCTCTGTTGCATTGATTTCATTGGTCTTAAAGCTCCATTCTACGTCTTGTACCCCCTCGCTCTCTTTCAAAATTCACTCCAGATCTAACAACCACCTCCAAACAACCACTCGCCATTGCCTTGCCTCTACGCTCAATCATTGTTGCGCCAATGAGTTTCAATTTATCTCCGCACTTTGCCTATACATCATTTTATAGCACCTCCATTTTGCTCTGAGGCTCGCCAATACTTGTTTGTGAATCTCAGCCACCACCGACCCAGTGACGAATTTCCAATAACACTAACAACCAATAGATGACATTTAGCAATCCCGATAGCGCTCCAATGCTTTAAATCAATCCATGCTGCCGTGACTCAACCATTTGAACAATTGCTTTGCCATTTCAAACCCACCTCGACCTTGCTTTATTGAACGATTGCTCTACCAACTGCTTTTTTTGACTAATCAAGTCATCAGCTTTCCATAGATGCAAAAATCAAGTAAATGGAATGTCACACGAAAAAGTTATTGTGACACCCCGAACCCTTCGCAGGTCGTCACCAGCGCCAATGTTACTCCTTATTACCTTTCTCCTTAGAAGATGCGTTATAATTTATAGACACATTTAAAAAAAACAAAAACAAAAACAAAACGGTCCCAGCTTGACTCATTAGCGGAAGCAAAATAAAGCATCATCATCTATCCCCCTACCAATCCATGATGCCAATACACACCACTGAACATAATGATATTTATAACATGCTACGACACTTTATTTACATATATTTTCAAGATGGGACTACTTTTGGGTCGGTACATCAAAAAGGAAAAGCTAGGACTCAGCCATGTCCAACCTAAAACCTCAAAAAGAACCCTCGACCCTCTACATCACACGTGTACAATCCCCCATCATAAGTGTCGGGTAACTAACTCCCAAAAAAAAACACAGCCCCTACTCGTCACGCTCAGGTCTCACACCCAGTCCGGTGCGTCAGGCGGTGGCGGTGGCAGCATCCCTCCCATCACCCCATCGCGGCGAACGTGAACAGAAACAAACTCTTGAATGACTAGGACCCCAGCTAGGCCTATGTCGTACATGACAAGATAACGTACGCGTATGTAGGTGAGTCCAGGCACGGAAGGACGGCCGAACTCCTCACACTCTACCTCAACGTCGGACGGTAACCTGTAAAATGTACCTCTTGTGACGGCAGGAAGCGGCATACTAGCTAATCTGAAATGTTATCCCCAAAAGGGGTGAGTACAACCACTCAGCAGATAGGGAAATCCAATAACAACTCAATGCATCAGGCAAATCATACATGCATTGCAGGCGTTACTTACCTTGAAACCATGCACATACTATCATGCATCATTATCATAGTCCTAACACGTACAAGTGCATCATCATATCAAGTATGTACATCACCATATCATATCGTCATGCATATCATCACGCATATCATCATGCATATCATCATGTATTTCATCATCACCATGCATATCATCATGCATATCAGCATGTATATCATCATCACCATGCATATCATCATGCATATCATCACTATGCATATCATCATGCATACCATCATGCATATCATCATCATATCATCATCACCATGCATATCATTATTTTATTTATCTCATCATTTTATTTATCCCCTCGGGCAAAGACCTCCGAGGCTTCCGGCATGCAGCCTCCCAGGCCACCGGGCATCCGGCCCCCCACATTCCGGGCATCTCGCATCTCAACTAGCATCACAAGGCATTCCTTTCGGGCAGAAACCTCCGACAGGGTTTCCAGCATTTACACTCCCTGACCGGGCATCCCGCACCCCAATCCTGGTATCGCGAGGCATTTCCCTTCGAGCAGAAACCTCTGACAGGGCTTCCGGCCCCCCACATTCCGGGCATCTTGAATCTCCCAAGGAATTCCGGCAATGTATCTCTATACATTCCGGGCATCATCCACCATCACAACCATCTCCTCATTTACCATCATCCATGTTTACCAGTATTTTAATCTCATTTTAACATGGCACATGGCATGATATCAAACAAATCATACTAGGCATGACATGCACACATGCATTGATTCAATGCCATACATATGCCAAGACTTTATCACATATGCATCTCAATTCAATGTCATATACTTACCAAGACTTTATCACATATGCAACTCAATTCAATATCATACACATATCAAGACTTTATCACATATGCAACTCAATTCAATATCATAGACATATCAAGGCTTCATTACACATACAACGTGAATTAATTAAATGGAATCTATGGCCAATGAAATAATTCCTTTTTATTCATTTATTTATTTATCATTTTATTTATTTTATTTTTATTTTTTTTATAACTATAATTTCCCAAAATTATCAAAATTCAAGAAATTGTTAAACAAACCCATAGGATGATAATTACTTGCAAAATTCATGGCCAAATTGAATTTTCACAAAATCTCATAATTTTCCCAAAACATCCTATGCTTCTCGGATGAAACCAGAATGCACGGTTTCCGAATAAATTCAATTAAAATATCCATATGGCCTCCAAAAATTATAAAATTTTATTTTATTATAGCCAAGACAATTTCATACAAATTTCATGAAGAACTCCAAGCCAGATTACTTATAGATTATTTTATTCAACCTCACGAAGCTTCTGGATCTATTATCGCATCGTCCAGTGTACACATCTCCGAAATATTGAGATTTCACCTACCTATTCTCTTTCCTTTTCTCTGAAATTTGGATATGTTATGTGTCAAGATTTCCTTTACAAGTTTTATGAAGAGATCTAGGTCAAATACCCAGATTATAGTCCTCATTTTAGTCCATTAAGTCTCGGGTGTCTCGGAATACATCACCAGAATCATCGTCTTCAAGATCTAGTCGATTTACCAAGCTATACTTGTTCTTTTCACTTCAAATTTGATTATGTTGTAGTTTAAGATGTTCCCTACAACTTTCATGAAGAAATCTAAGTAATATTCTCAACAAAAACCAACATGCAACTATGAATCCAGCAAAAGGTCAATAAAAACTCTCCAGATCTGAGGTCTTCGTAAGATGAGACTTTAACCCCACAAATCTCCATAATGTTCCACGAAATTTTATTATATTATAGTAAAATATGTTAGCTACAACTTTCATGAAGACATTGAAGCCAAAATCGGACTCCAAACACACATGCAAGCTCAAACAAGTTACTGACTCACACAATCCGAGCAAGAACAGTCACACGACTTAAGAACAAGCCAACCATACCTCGGTTTTTCTCACTTAAAACACCCAAAATCTAACATGCAAACAACATCCAAGCATGAAAGAGAAGCTAGAGGACTCCCACTTGGCTCTAGGATGAACGATCGACGGTGTACGGCGGCGAACACGGCGGCACACGGCGGTTCCCTCCTCCTTTCTCTCTCGGCCGCTCCTCCTCTCTCGCACAACTCTCTCTCTTTCTCTCTCCTTGGGCGAACAAAATGGCCGGTCACCCTCTCTCTCTTCCTTCTTATACCCCCCTAGAGCTCATCATTTTTAATGATTGTTTTGCCTACAAATCAACCAATGTATGGCCTTCCCCTTTGCCACTTGTCATATTGGATTTTTGAATTGAGTTTGGGCTTCTTGGGCTTGGGCCATCCGGCCACTTCTCTTGGGCCTCTATTGGGCCGGTCGACGGCTCACTTGTGGGCTTTAATGGGCCGGCTAACTTGGTCCATTAAAGTTCCACTCTTGGGCTTAGGGCCCAATCGAATTTTGACCTTTTTTTCCCCCTTTTTTTTTTAATTTCTTTCTATAAATATTTTTAAATTTCTATTTTCAATATTGGCCAAAGTCTTAGGACATCTTGTCTATTGAAATTTAATTTATAAATCTTATGGCCAAGCATAGACTATTAATCTATCAAATTTAAATTTTCACAATCATATGCACAAATCATCTCAATAAAAAGACTAATGACTAAAGCATAAGCCAAGGGAAATTTTATCACCTAATTAGAGATTTTAACACACCTTATGGCTTGTCATAGAATTTTGGGATGCGACAGTTATGACCAATCAAAGTATGTCCAAATTTTAATAAAAACATGTGGAAATATGTGACAGCTCTCGACCCGTTAGGATCACCACGCCGTTTCACTGTCCTGACTATCCTTTACTTTGATACCACTCTATTGTAGTGGTATCCTTTCGCGGCAACGGCCTTCTTTGAGTGATCCTCATCCCTTAAGGTTTACCTATGACACGACTTTCATTGGTCCCTATGCTAAATTATTGAGGAAGCTAACACATACCCCAATCAAACTAAGAATGATGCACACCATATATCAACAACCAGGTACTTTATTTATTTATAGTTTTCAGACGACATTAGTCGGTACACATAGGCCAAACGTTCCTATATTTGGCTAAACCAAAATTGGACTGACTATCCAGCTGTCAATCCACATCGTCATCCTAGCATCATGACCTAGCTTCCAAAAATGTTGCCGTCCTCCCAAGTCCTCCACTACTCCACCCCACTCAATCCGTCGTCATCATCCTTCGGCAACAATAGTGGTCTCACCATGCGCCCGTTGACTCAAGCGTACAGGACAACAAACCCCATAAGCACAGGGCCTATGATAAGTCCGGCATCCACGGTGAGGATCACCCGAATCCAAATAAATGTGATCTCCGACAAGTCGGGATCGGGGTGCTCCGTCTACTCCCATTTGAGGTCGATCAGGATACCCTAGAACATACCAGAGGATGCAAGCTACAGTGGCATCTCTACATCTCTGAAATATGATGGTCCCACAAGGGGTGAAAACGACTACTCAGCATATAGAAGCCTGTCAAACCATATTATACAAGTATACCACAACTCTACCTATGACATTCTAGCATGCAACATCTAGGATAGAATAACTCAGGGTACTGTAAAGCTACAAGGACAATTCAAGAGAAGTATTAGGACAACAATTTAAACAATCGAAAAAGTTCATAAGTAGAGTCAACAATAATTCTAATGCTGTCATCTTCCAAAGGAATCAGTGTTTGCATCCCTCCAAGCATCTCGCACCCTACCTGGCATCACGAGGTCCTCTGGTTCCATATTTCAATCATTGAGCATCCAAAGCATGTTTCATCACACCTCTAGGTATCTCACACCCCACCTGACATCACGAGGACCTCCGAGGCTCATCATGTTTGATCTCCTCGGGCATTGGGAACGTGTTACATCACACTTCCAAGTATCCTGCCTTCCGGGGTACCTTCGGGGCTCATCAATCCCCAGGCATCCAAAGGCATCGCCATCATGATCCTCCGGGCAACCCAACACCCAGGGCATCATCGTCTCGAGGGTCCGATGGCATCAATAATGTTTCAACCATGACGCAACACCTAACAAATTTTATTAGAATCATCACACACATTTACCCGAGGTTCGTACCTCCTTTTTATTCTATTTGAATTAATTCCGACGACTTGCCTAAGGTCTTCTAGCACTTGACCCTAAACGATATATATCCCACTTACCTAACGTCTACGCCGAATCACAACAAGCGAGACCAATTAGCAATACCGATTCCACTAAAGCCAATATAACGATCCTACGGCTATAATAGCTCATAGCTTTATACCCGAACCCGTGCCAATCCTACCAATGGTCATCACGTGCGAAGTGGGATCACTCGACACTAACCTCGATTCATCTCACCAAGGACACACCGAACCGTTCTAAACATTATATCGATCAGCATCCAACAACGGTGATTTCGACTGTACCGCCCATACCGATTGACCAACGCTAATTCTGTAACATTCAACCTAATCCGGACACACGAGCAGGGTATTCTCGCACAATATAGAGCGACAGAGCTACCACTTGCCTCGGGTCCTCAAGGTGTGAGTGGCGGGCGCAGCTGTGTCAAGACGACAGCGACAACAGCGTGCGGTGAGGCTGCGAGCTGCGGGTCTCCCGATCCGGAAGCAGCTGAGGGACGGCAGCAAGGCGTGAGCTAAGGCGTCTCTAGTATGCAATGGCTGAGGCGAAACAATGCCCTCTCTGGGCCGACAACGAGCTGAGGGAGGGCGGCGAGGGAAGCTGATGGCATTGGTGGCTGGCTGGACGGGGCTGTTGTCGGCTATAAGCGACCCAATAGCGATGAGAGAAGTTGGGGCGCGGCAAGGAGGCCGGTGACACAGTGGTCAATGGCAGCAAGGCGCGCACACGAGAGGCGAAGCCGGCAGCGATGAAGAAGAGGCTCTCTCTCTCTCTCTCTCTCTCTCTCTCTCTCTCTCTCTCTCTCTCTCTCTCTCTCTCTCTCTCTCCCGCTCTCTCTCTCTCTCCCCCCGCTTGCTCTTTCTTCGTGAGCTCCGCCCCTTTTCTTTTTTGTTGACTTTTGTTGTCAACAAAAGAAAGATCCCGGTGGCTGCTCGTGGAGGGCTGGCGGCAGAAAGATGCCAGCTGGAAGAACATAGCCATCACAAGGTTTTGTTGGCTGCCACCTTCTCCTGTGCGTGCATGGGTGTGGGCTTCATTGAGTTGACTACTTGAGTCAACTGAGTGAAGTCACGCTGGCAACAAATGGGAGGGACAAGGCCGGGCGTGCGTGTCCTCGTTTCAGCATGAAGAAGGGTCAGTTTGTGAGGGCTGCATGGGTCAACATGTCTTCCTCGGTAGACCGGTTGAAGGGGAGGAGAGGACGCGGCCTATCTTGGTCGATCGTTCCTCTTGGCTAACCATCATATGAACGTGGCTACATGGCCATTCAATGAAGAGGAATGCGTGCATGAAGCTGTGGTAGTTGACGACCTTTTGTTGGATGCAAATTGCGTAATCCCAAGATCTCCATAACCAGAACAAGAACATGCATAATTTAGTAGAAAGATTAACGCACCTGGGATCCATTGTTCTTGAAGCGGAAGCGGAAACACAATGTTCCACGCGCAAGTCCTTCTCCTCTATTGCCCTCCGTATCACTGGCTCAATGAGGCAGCCCTCCTCACGTTTAGCGTTAGGTAAACGTCCCTTAGGTGAGGATACATGTGAGAATTAGGGTTAGAGGAGAGACTTGAGCACTATTTATAGAGTTTCCAGCCAGTCACCCTCATTACGGGCCAAGCTCAACTCGGCCCACACTAGCCAGCCCATATTAGACTAATTAAGAAACCTTCTATCTCACCTTAGACCAACCCTGTTTTACGGTAACCGTAAAAACAGTAAATTACAATATCAATTAATTTAGTCCACATTAGGAAAACTCTTACATTCTCCCACTTGGACTATATTAATTGAAATCGTACCGTATGTGCGCACATTTGGTCCAGAGATAATTCTTAATAGTCAATCTTATCCCATAAAGTCTTAAACACCGAATCATGGCGGTAACTGTATGTATACACACAGAGCCTTCCATGGTCACGAATGTTCTCAACTTTATTGATATGAATTCAATATAGTAATGTGTCAAATGGATAACATCTTTCATAGAGAGATCTCATTTGTCAGTCACCATTCTCTTACCTTAGGTGTCACAAAAAAACTTGTGCCACTAGAGAATGCTTTATGGTTCCAATGAACCCACATATGTCTTGTCCTTATGGTTAACCTTTCTTTATGTATCACAAGACATATGCACAAGGCTAATAACCGAATGCCCGGATGCCCTTAGCCTTCACTCAAGGTCTATACAATCCCTTGAGACTTTATCAATATGTATTCAACATAATAACAACACATTCAAAATATTTTATTGAATGCAAAAGTTGATACATATCAAACCGTTACTAAGTGTAACGAACCACAGATGTGAACTTTATCAGAGTAAAGCCAAAATATCTCCCACTAAACTACAGTATCCGAAGATACTCCTAAGCCCATGTTAACGATATGTTACTAAAATATACATGGGCGTAGGCCTTTAGTTTGTGGATCTGCAACCACATCATCTGTGAAAATATGTTATATCATAAGTCACATTTTTATACCGTTTCTTTATGGTCAAAAATATCTGACCATCATATATTTAGACCCCTTGAGACCTCTGTAGTAAATAAATAATACTACAAATTTGTTATCTCAATACAACCGTATGGGTCTATCTATCAAGTTAAAACAATCAATTCCGTCATGAGGTTTTGGAGCCTTATAGCCCAAGAACAACCTAAAAGAATGTTACTAACACTACATACATAGTATAAGATAACAAAGAACTTTATTTACTACACTTCCTACTAACATAAATATGTATTCCGTTATTGATTGCATGTCATCAGAACAGCTAGCAAAGTTTACATCTAAATACTCTACTAACTGCAAGAATTGAACATGTCTATAAATTAGCATATAATATCTTTTCTTCTTTAAGTACCTTAAAACCTTCTTGATAGCAACCTAGTGATCATGTCCTGGATTTGACCAATATCTGCCTAGAAGTCCCGTCACAACGACAACATTTAGTCTAGTGCAAATTCGAGCATACACTATGTGACATCCAAAATTTCGGATTCTAATTTCGATTGGATAAATAGGGCCGTTTTTGTTCAGTTGAAGCCAGGGATTGGGAAATTAGGATGCAAGTTGGATTAGATAACGGGAAAAGTCATGAAATGGACAATGATATCTTGATTGATTTATTTAGGCTTCAATTGAAATTATTTGTTTGAGAATTGAAGAAATTTGAGTAAGACTAAAGAAGAAAACTTAGCAAAATTCTTATGCCCATAGACTCAACATTTTAAAATACCTAAAGGCTTCTAGAAGGGGCAATTTTGTCTAGAAAAAGGTGGGTAGTGGACAGCTGGTGGCTGACATAAGAGAGAGAGAGAGAGAGTGAGAGAAAAGAAAGAGAAATTTGGTTTTTCTTCTCCCTTCTCTCCTCCTCCGTCGACGGATCCCCATTTCTTCCTCTTCGGTTGCTCGGCGCCATGGAAGCCGAAGAAGCTGAAGCAGAACAGCAACTCCGCTCGTCGCCGCTTCTTGCCACCGTCATTGCCCACCGAAGTAGGAGCCGCCGCCGCTGCTCCACGGCCGTCCGCGCGCCCTCTGCCCTCTCTCCTTCCTCTGGTTCGAACAGAACCGACCAGCAAGAGCAGAAGCAACAATCGGCATTGCTTGAAGGAGCTGTAGTCGCACCGCACGCCGCCTCACCGCCCCACGCCGTTCCCGGCCCGCGTCGCCTCGCCGCTCGCCGTCCCGTGCTCCACCTGCCTCGGCCTCTCCCTCGCTCAGCCCTCTATTTCAGCGATGTTTCAGATCTGGTGGAGCTCCGCCGGAGCCGTCCACCCCTCCTCCAGCCACCGTGAAGCCTCACCTTGGTTCGGTTCGGCCCCTCCGTCCATTTCCGACCCAACCCAGCTCTGGATCCGCCCTCATTCGCCCTTAGCCAGCCGCACACAGAGAGTGCAGAAAATGGGTTTGTAGTGAGGTTTTGGCCCGTTTTGGGCCGTTTCCGGGCCCTAAACCCGAGGCCCACTTTGGGAAGAATTGTTCCTCGCGTCGCCGCCATCGGATTGATCCGATTTGCGCGCGATTTGGTGAGTAATCTCACTAATCCCTGATTAGTTGGCTAATTATGCTTTAGGTTGGTTTAGTTTTAATTAATTATGTTTAGGTTGTTAGATTAGAATTAATTAGCAATTATTAGTCAATTGTGATGCGATTTAGATAAATTGATTGCGCAATTAACAAGTAGACGTGGTCTACTATTTATTGGGAGTGTCTCGGGAATTTTTGAACCCCTAATCGGGCTTCAATTTGGTGATTCGGGCCTAAGTGAGATTTTTGGCATTTAAATATTAATTTTCGGAATTAAATTAAATAATTATTTATTTTCCAAAAATTCAAGGGAGATGGTCCGGAACCGGAATATTATGCTGATGATCGTGGTGAAGTCCGTTTATTTAATCGGACTTTATTTTAAGCTAAATTGAATTTTTAATATTAATTAATTTTCGAAATTAATGAAATAATTATTTATTTCCTGAAAATTCAACTGGGATGGCCCGTGACCGGAAAATTATGCTGATGATCGTGGTGAAGTCCGTTTATTTAATTGGACCTTATTTTGAGCTAAACAGAATTTTTAATATTAAATAATTAATTTTCGAAATTAATTAATTATTTATTTATTTTTCAGAAATTAAGATTGAGATGGCCGACGACCAACGTGCCGATTGTCATGGCGCAATTCGTTTATTTAATCGAGTTGTAGTTTGTGCTGAATTGAATTATTTATGAAATTGGAATTATTCTTTAATGGAATAATCTTTGATTATTGATTGGAAAATAACCGGGTGTCGGTTGACAGCACCAAAAGTGTTTTGGTGGGCTGTAGAGAATGGTGGGAATTATGAAAAAGGAAATTAAAATATTTTGGCTAAGGCCGACCGTGTCCCCACACACAGCTATTTTATCGAGAAGGATATCAGATGGAATGGATTGAATGGTTGGATAGTATACTATATCATCCTACGGGCTCTGATATGTCAACTTAGCGAGAGCAGTATACTGGTGTACTATATCAGCCTACGAGCGATATGTCAGCTTAGCGCGAACAGTACACTTTATCAACTTAGTGGGAGCATTGGGGGTATACTATATTAGCCTGCGGGCGATATGTTAGCTTAGCGAGAGCAGTATACCGGTATACTATATCAACCTACGGGCGATATGTTAGCTTAGCGAGAGCAGTATACCTTAACCTTATCAGCTTAGTGCGAGCTATACTATCTATATATCAGCTTAGAGTGAGCAGTCCTGGACTATGGTCGGACTTATAGATAGTATTGAATGTGCCGACCAAGCATGGGTCGTGATGACGTGTAATCGACTAGGTCGATTGATCATTGCTTGATCTGATGTTGTGAATTGATCGATTGATTGGAATTGACCATGAGATGGTCTGATTGACTTGTAATCGACTAGGTCGATTGATCGATTATTCGATCTGAGTGTGACTTGATGTGATTCATGGCTTTGATTTGATGTTGTGAATTGATTGACTGAATAGAAATGACAGTGAGTGGTCTTGTTGGCATTTAATCGACTAGGTCGATTTGATCGATGCTTCGATCCGTGATATGATTGCTTGAGTGCCTATTATGAATTGTACTAACTTGCGGGTGGGATATGAGGCCAAGGTACGTCTTACGCCCTATGCGTGTATAGGCAGCCTATAGTATAATAGTTTACTAATTGGGCTTAGTGGGGTAGAACTCATTTGAGACGTAGTCTCATCCCGGTTTAGGGAAAAACATTTCAGGACCCGATGAGGAGCCGAGGAGGAGTCTAAAAAGGAGAACTCGGAGGTGAAACTTAAAGAGAAGGATTTTGAAAGAAGAAGATAATCCTGAGATGGGATTTTAAGTATGACTGGATAGGATTGAGAGTCTATCTTCTTTTGAGAATTTCTTTTGAAGTGAATAGTTATGAATTGGTTTGTGTTTTGTATAAAAGTTTGGTTATAAATTTCAATATGAAAAATATGGCCCTACTTTTCTATCCCATCGTTTTATTGTCTGGGGATTTTAACTGCTTCCGCATGTGCTTAATAAACGAAAGGGTCGGCGATACTTTGTCCTGGGATATCGCATTATAAAATCGACCAAATGAGAAGGATGGGTGCGTGCCTGAGGATCGGGGCATGACATCCAGTTTAAGTGGTATCAGAGCGAAGTTGAAGATTGGAGTGATAAGGAGCGTTGACCATGGGATAGTTAGTAGGAAAGGCCTTTAAATTCATGCTGGTGCATGTCTGTGTTAGCTGGATGTTAGAATTGATTGTCGTGTGAGGATCGTTCATCTTCTAATCCAGTGTGGATGTGGAAGACGGGTTTCAGTGTAGAGACTGAACCATGAGCGAGCAGGAGCTAAGAACTCCTAGTAAGAGAACAATGTTTTCTGTGACTCGGGATAAAGCACTGACAATTGTCGGTACCCGAGGTGGTTGTGGCAGAGTGTCGGCTCTGGCCAGCTCGAGTGTAAGAGTACCACTGCAGGTTGGTACTAGTGTAGCAGCGTCAAATGATCCTAAGCTCGATAGGATCGTTCTGATGCAAGTATTTCTTGGGATCTGGATGAGCCTGTACGGTCAGAATCAAGTTGTTGCTGTTGTTGCTACCTTGCTAAGGTCCAACCTGGAAGGATGATCAGGGAATATATTTCGATATCTGAGTTAAGATTCAGTGCAAGTAGATTGGGAATTTGGTCAGGGTAAAGACTGATGTTGAGATAATGATATTCTATTCCACTCAATAGGAAGGGCGGCATAGTCAAGTCAGTATTCAGACAAATGGAACATGTTGTTCCGTGGAAGATATGTTACATGGAAGATGGTATGGATCAGTCTCATGTATTTTGAGGACAGGAGGTAGAAGACTCACTAGGTGAATGCCGAAAGTATGGAAGGAATGCATGGATTAATCCTGTGTTCGAGAATGACTAGAACATGCTTTGATGGTAGTGAGCACGGCCATCAAGTGAAGGACTATCGGTTGGGGTTTAAGAAGAACACCAACACTATTACTACCGTTAGAACGCCAGTAAGATGGCAAAAGGAACATGAACGGAATCAACTATGCCTTATTCAATGAAAGAATATTTTGTGGTGATTTTATCAAAATAGTGCCAGAGAATATTGGGATTGCAAGTGTGGAATTTCAGTTGTTTGTTAAGGCTGTAGGAAAAAAACCATTGACTAAAGTTGTACTTGATTGGTTGTTGGTGTACAACTCTATCGTTAAGTGTGGAAAGAATTGGTTCTTGAGCATTTTATGGTGATGAATTGTTATGGTAGAGTAACCCAGCTTATTCCAGGAGCATGTAGAAGTACCGAGTTTTACTGAGAGTTGAGAAGGGTCCTTAACTTCTTTGATCTCGTCACTTGAGGTAACCTAGTTGTCAGACAGAAGTTATCGAGATTAGTGGGCAATGATCTTAGATAAGACAGATTGAAGAATTAAAAATTGAGAACTCCTCAATAGTCCAAGAATTCATGGAAGTGTTGCCAGAAAAGTGGTCAGACTGTTGCTAGAGACAGAGATAGAATTACGATCGAGTTAACATCTCGAACAGAACCATTCTCTAAAAGTTCTTACCGGTTGTTGTTGTTTGAATTGATAGAACCAATGGTGCAGATGTGAGGATTGATGAATGAAGAATTCATGCATATTAGTGCATCACTTTAGGGATCATCAGTTTTGTGAAAAGAGAAAGAAAGATGGTTCGTTGCAATTATGCATCAACTATAGTTGACCCAATCAAGTGACAATCAAGGATAAGTGTTCATTGTCAAAGATCGACGAATTGGGCGACTTGTTATAAAGAGTGTAGATGTCTTCAAGGATCGACTTGAGGACAGGTTATTGTCAGTTGAGAATTAGGAATGAGGTTATACTAAAGACGGCATTTCGCACTTGATTTTGTCCTTGTGAGAATAATGTAAAGCCATTTGATTTGACGATCGCTCCAGCCATTGTCATAGATTTGGCAAATCGAGTGTTCAAAGATTATCTAGATCAACAGTGATCGTGTGGTGTAGCGACATTATAGGGTGTTCATTAAGTGTGGAGAATCACGAAATGCCCCTAAGAATGGTCGTGTGGTTACAGGTAAAGGAATCTTCATGGACCCAGCCAAGATAGAATCAATTGTTAATGGACCGAGACCGACATCAATGTTAGAGATCAGAAGTTGTGGGGATTGGACAGATTACTACAGAAGGTTTGTGAAAGAATTTTCAGCATCAGTATCATCGTGGGCTTGACCTCTAAAGGAAGAAAAGAAAAATTATCAGCATAGACAAGTACGAGGATAGTTTCCAGAGCTTAAAGGATGGGGTACGTATTGATGCAACATGAGAAGATTGTTACATAACAGTTCCGCCAGTTGAGACCCAACAAGTTGAACATGAAACAGTGTTGTGAATCAGAATTTTGGCAGAACTATAATGATGTTATCTGGTATTATCTTGGGAGAATGAAAGTAGTAATTTATGTGTTGAGCCGAGAGTCTTCGATTATACATAGGCTGGCTAAAGTATAAACTTTACTGAAAAAGGGTTCGAAATTTGATTTTCAAATTTGAGGTAGGCTACCTTTTAAATTTTATAGCCGCCCTCAAAATTGAACCAAATGTTCAAGTTAGAGTCGGCGCCTAGTTGATAAACAGAGATGTTCAGAAGATCTTATAAGAGGATACTGGCAAGAAAGAATCTAACTTTAAAACTTTTGAGGATGGAACGTTCGGGTTCCATGAGGAATTGAATACACTTGATAGTGTAGCACTTAGGAAAAGATATTGTCAGAAGTTCATTACAGTATCATAGTTTTGACCAGATGGGGCAAGTAAGTCAGAATCAACGTCAGCTAAATTGGTAGATCGATATGAAGATAGATATCGCCAAGCAAGTTGCAAGTGTCAAAGGTGTCAGTAAGTGGAAGTTCAGTAATGCAAATCCGAAAGATTTTAGCATCACTCGAGAGTCCCAAGTGGAAATGGAAATATATGGCTTACTAAGGATTCAGGGGATTACTGATATCATTTGAGAATAGTAGTTGATCGATAGATGGAGTTGGTCCCCTTTGGTACAATACGAATATATCTTGCTTTGAGGGTATGACATCCAGATTTCGGGCTTTGATTTCGATTAGATAAATTGGGCATTTCATCGACGCGATTACAGTGTTTTTCTCTGAGTTGGCCACTCATGAGATAACTAGACTAGCTGGGTGAGTTATTAAGGACCTTAAGGCAAATAGACTTGAGAATTCGACCATGGATGGACTTCTCGACCGTGCTCATCTTTAGAGATCACTACGACACAGTATAAAATCGATTTGAAATCAGAAATAGATCGGCTCAACTGAGATGAATGACCGATCGTGGATGACTCCACTAAATTGGAAAATTCTCATCGACCGGTACTAATTTGATGTTTCTATCGTTTTGGGACCCTGTGTCCGTATTTGAACCTTTGAGATTTTCACGACAATCGAGAGTCGCCAATGTGTCGAGTGGGTTCAGTGTGGCTCGAAGAAAATCGACCACGGGTCATTTGTCCTAAAAAGCTCTGAACACTACCCGGTAGCCTAGGTCACACTAAGAGTGTGTCGGAGTGAAATTAACCGCCAATCTAAGTTCGATTTCAGAAATTGAAGATCATATCTTGCCACAAAGTGGGTATACCGAAGTGTGTGTGTCTCGGATAGTTCGCCGGCATGGAGTGTCGAGGATGAATTATATTTCGAATCTAGATTAGAGATTATAAATTTGGCAAAGTTTCAGAGGATTCTTTATTAAGCAGTGTATAGCAGAGGGTACAGAATTTCAGTAGTAAAAAGAAAGTGAAGAAGATTCAAGGCCAAAGACAGTACAGTAGTCAGTTATTGCAGTTGCCAAAATCAGTGCCCGAGTTATATCAGATCTTGACCAGAGATTCCCAATTTCAGTAGATCAGTCAAATGGTTTCTTTTTAATCAGTGCAAAGCAGAGTGTACAGGATTTCAATCGGTTGAGATGAAATCAGAAATCAGAAAATCGCTAGTCTAGAGTCAGCTCAGTGATCAGTATTTGCAGCTATTAGATCAGTGTCAGAGTAAAGGCTGCTCAGAACTGTCAGAAATTTTGAATCGTTGAGGTTCGAAGGTTTAGTAGGGAGTCGAGAAAAAGAGATCATATGTGAATGACAGAATGTCTTATGTGAGAAGCTCAGTTCAGTGTTTGTGTACCTAGATGATCTCTTTGGTCAAAGTGGTCAGACAACGCCACGTGACTAAATGATCAGCGTGGAAAAGTGAGACTCGATGAGACGACAATACTCCCACCTTTCGATTATGGATTAGTAAAGGTTTAAATTTCGAGGATGAAATTTTTATAAGAGGAGAAGAGTTGTGACATCCAAAATTTCGGGTTCTAATTTCGATTGGATAAATAGGGCCGTTTTTGTTCAGTTGAAGACAGGGATTGGGAAATTAGGATGCAAGTTGGATTAGATGACGGGAAAAGTCATGAAATGGACAATGATATCTTGATTGATTTATTTAGGCTTCAATTGAAATTATTTTTTTGAGAATTGAAGAAATTTGAGTAAAACTAAAGAAGAAAACTTAGCAAAATTCGTATGCCCATAGACCCAACATTTTAAAATACCTAAAGGCTTCTAGAAGGGGCAATTTTGTCTAGAAAAAGGTGGGTAGTGGACAGCTGGTGGCTGACATAAGAGAGAGAGAGAGAGAGAGTGCGAGAAAAGAAAGAGAAATTTGGTTTTTCTTCTCCCTTCTCTCCTCCTCCGTTGACGGATCCCCCTTTCTTCCTCTTCGGTTGCTCGGCGCCATGGAAGCCGAAGAAGCTGAAGCAGAACAGCAACTCCGCTCGTCGCCGCTTCTTGCCACCGTCGTTGCCCACCGAAGTCGGAGCCGCCGCCGCCGCTCCACGGCCGTCCGCGCGCCCTCTGCCCTCTCTCCTTCCTCTGCTTCGAACAGAACCGACCACCAGGAGCAGAAGCAACGATCGGCGTTGCTTGAAGGAGCTACAGTCGCACCGCACGCCGCCTCGCCGCCACACGCCGTTCCCGGCCCGCGTCGCCTCGCCGTTCGCCATCCCGTGCTCCACCTGCCTCGGCCTCTCCCTCGCTCAGCCCTCTATTTCAGCGACTTTTCAGATCTGGTGGAGCTCCGCCGGAGCCGTCCACCCCTCCTCCGGCCACCGTGAAGCCTCGCCTTAGTTCGATTCAGCCCCTCCGTCCATTTCCGACCCAACCCAGCTCCGGATCCGCCCTCATTCGCCCTTAGCCAGCCGCACACAGAGAGTGCAGAAAATGGGTTTGCAGTGAGGTTTTGGCCCGTTTTGGGCCGTTTCCGGGCCCCGAACCCGAGGCTCGCTTTGGGAAGAATTGTTCCTCGCGTCGCCGCCGTCGGATTAATCCGATTTGCGTGCGATTTGGTGAGTAATCTCACTAATCCCGGATTAGTTGGCTAATTATGCTTTAGGTTGGTTTAGTTTTAATTAATTATGTTTAGGTTGTTAGATTAGAATTAATTAGCAATTATTAGTCAATTGTGATGCGATTTAGATAAATTGATTGCGCAATTAACAAGTAGACGTGGTCTACTATTTATTGGGAGTGTCTCGGGAATTTTTGAACCCCTAATCGGGCTTCAATTTGGTGATTGGGCCTAAGTGAGATTTTTGGCATTTAAATATTAATTTTCGGAATTAAATTAAATAATTATTTATTTTCTGAAAATTCAAGGGAGATGGTCCGGAACCGGAATATTATGCTGATGATCGTGGTGGAAGTCTGTTTATTTAATCAGACTTTATTTTAAGCTAAATTGAATTTTTAATATTAATTAATTTTCGAAATTAATGAAATAATTATTTATTTCCTGAAAATTCAATTGGGATGGCCCGTGACCGGAAAATTATGTTGATGACCGTGGTGAAGTCCGTTTATTTAATTGGACCTTATTTTGAGCTAAACAGAATTTTTAATATTAAATAATTAATTTTCGAAATTAATTAATTATTTATTTATTTTTCAGAAATTAAGATTGAGATGGCCGACAACCAAAATTTCGTGCCGATTGTCATGGCGCAATTCGTTTATTTAATCGAGTTGTAGTTTGTGCTGAATTGAATTATTTATGAAATTGAGAATTATCCTTTAATGGAATAATCTTTGATTATTGATTGGAAAATAACCGGGTGTCGGTTGACAGCACCAAAAGTGTTTTGGTGGGCTGTAGAGAATGGTGGGAATTATGAAAAAGGAAATTAAAATATTTTGGCTAAGGCCGACCGTGTCCCCACACACAGCTATTTTATCGAGAAGGATATCAGATGGAATGGATTGAATGGTTGGATAGTATACTATATCATCCTACGGGCTCTGATATGTCAGCTTAGCGAGAGCAGTATACTGGTGTACTATATCAGCCTACGGGCGATATGTCAGCTTAGCGCGAGCAGTACACTTTATCAACTTAGTGGGAGCATTAGGGGTATACTATATTAGCCTGCGGGCGATATGTTAGCTTAGCGAGAGCAGTATACCGGTATACTATATCAACCTACGGGCGATATGTTAGCTTAGCGAGAGCAGTATACCTTAACCCTGTCAACTTAGTGCGAGCTATACTATCTATATATCAGCTTAGAGTGAGCAGTCCTGGACTATGGTCGAACTTATAGATAGTATTGAATGTGCCGACCAAGCATGGGTCGTGATGACGTGTAATCGACTAGGTCGATTGATCATTGCTTGATCTGATGTTGTGAATTGATCGATTGATTGGAAATGACCATGAGATGGTCTGATTGACTTGTAATCGACTAGGTCGATTGATCGATGATTCGATCTGAGTGTGACTTGATGTGATTCATTGATTTGATATGATGTCGTGGATTGATTGACTGATTAGAAATGACCGTGAGTGGTCTTGTTGGCATTTAATTGACTAGGTCGATTTGATCGATGCTTCGATCAGTGATATGATTGCTTGGGTGCCTATTATGAATTGTACTGACTTGCAGGTGGGATATGAGGCCAAGGTACGTCTTCTGCCCTATGCGTGTATAGGCAGCCTATAGTATAATAGTTTACTAATTGGGCTTAGTGGGGTAGAACTCGCTGAGACGTAATCTCATCCCAGTTTGGGGAAAAACTTTTCAGGACCCCGATGAGGAGCTGAGGAGGAGTCTAAGAAGGAGAACTCGGAGGTGAAACTTAAAGAGAAGGATTTTTGGAAGAAGAAGATAATCCTGAGATGGGCCTTGAGTATGGCCTGGATGAGCTGAGAGTCTATCTTCTTTTGAGAATTTCTTTTGAAGTAAATAGTTATGAATTGGTTTGTGTTTTGTATAAAAGTTTGGTTATAAATTTCAATATGAAAAATATGGCCCTACTTTTCTATCACATCGTTTTATTGTCTGGGGATTTTAACTGCTTCCGCATGTGCTTAATAAATGAAAGGGTCGGCGATACTTTGTCCTGGGATATCGCATTATAAAATCGACCAAATGAGAAGGATTGGTGCGTGCCCGAGGATCAGGGCGTGACACACTATACTTTTAAGTGCACTAACATAAGGTACACCATTTAATTATATTTTCTCAATATCTAAATAAGGACAATATGATAGATTTAGTCCATCACCCTTAACAACAGGAGCAATTCATGGCTTGCAAAGATGTATATTGAATATTTACAATATACAATCAGCAAATGTCCTCCGAGAAAATCTAATATAATATGGCAAAAACAATCCTTACAGACCTCAGTACAAAGGATATAAGATGTCTCAAGGTCACAACTTGTAAGCAAAACATCATGTACATAAAGTATGAGAAAAAATAAATTTCCTCCCACTGACCTTGCAGTATATTGAATTACTTTGTTCCCAATTGAACAAAATAACAACACTATAAAACTTTAATAATATTGTCTGGAAACTTGCTTAAGACCATGAATTAGAACTTTTTAGTCTACACACAAGTTTACTTGAATCTGCTGCAAAATCATCCAGTTGCACAATATATATTTTGTATCTATTTGGCGTAACTCCATAAATAAATAAATAAACTATTAATGCCGCATTCACTCTGAATGAATCTTTTAAAGAAATAGTTATTTCTTCACTATAAGCAATCCACCCATCTTTCAGAGTTAAAACTTTAGTTACCAATTTGGCTTTAAATTCCACAATCTTTCTTTGAAATTCTTTTAGTTTTGTACGCCAATTTGCAACTAATAAACTTGTGATCTTTAGACAAGTCAGTAAGTTTCCAAACATGTTTCATAGATTGTATATCGCCTTTTATGGTATCTAATCACATACTTGATTGAGGATAAGAAACAACATTTATTTGTCGCTAAATCAACCATGTAGTGGATATTGTAATCATGCTCTTACAAATAGACTATATAGTATGATGATATAACTGATCGTCTTTCCCTAACAAATCTCCTTAATAAAGCTGCAACCACTTCATTCTGCACTTGAGAGATTTAAAAAATTTCATTATAAACTATATCAAGAATAGTACCTTGAACCTCAACAAGTTTAGTCTATGGTACAGGAGATTCCATAATTATCTGTATAAGTAAAGACAAAAACATAGTAACCTCCATCGTACTATTATCTTTAATAGTCTGAGAGCAGTTATCATCTACAATTACGTCAATTTTTAAAAACTTTAGAGTATGTGATTCCATAATTCTTGTACCTTCTTTAGGGTCATAAAATCAATACCCCTTTTGTATATGAAAAAATTGCTTTCATAATATCTGCCCACAAAAGACCAGATAAATTAGTCTTACTAATCATACTCATCACCATGTTCAATATGGTGCATTTATGCCTTTCGACCAAATCTTTTTGTCAGAATTTTCAGGTATAGTAATTAAATTACCACCCTAGAATCTACCAAGTATTTGACAAATGACTTTTTAAGCTATTTCGCATTGTCATATTTGCCAAAATACTCACAGCCACTGTTAAGCCTGACAACCTTTTAAGACCTTTATCAGACAAGACATAATTTCAAGCAACTAAGGCTTCCATCATCTTATAGCAGTGTAGTCCGCAGGCAAACCTCTTTTCAAGTGTTCCAGAATGGAACGCTTCATGGACAATAAGCAAATTCAATTGCTCTTTTCTCAAGCAACAAATCATATGTCCACAACTTAAAATTTGAAGCAGTAAAAAAACTTCAATGATGACGGAATTACCATTTACAAAAAAAGTGACTAAAAAACAAGCAGTATATAATTAGCATCATGTGAGCATTGTGTAACTTAACGTACAAGTACACATCCAAAGAGTTACATGCAAAATCACATAATCACCTTTGGGCAGAATACATGACATGCAATTGTACACTCCTCACATGATAAAGGTTATGAGAATATATTCCAATCTTTGTAAATTCATCACCTTTGGGCATATGAATCATTAGGATCAGTCACTCCTCCACCACACTATCATGTATCCCTCCATGAACTAATACACAATTACCTCCTTTGGGAGTATGATTACGCATTAGACCAGGAGACATCCTAATCATCATACGAGATCGAAATTTCTCAAACCCAATCAAGCATGCCACTTTGGTGGTCACTACTCAATTGAATCATTGAAATTCTCTCATACCAAGGATATAAGCTTTACTCCTCACATGCACCATATATATGTGATTTTAACTTTAGTGATAGAGGCATCATATCACCAAAATCGCATATCATGCTAATTACATTACTTTATTCATTAATAAAAATTTAATCATATATATATATATATATATTGATCATAGTAACACAAGAAACTTCTCATAACAGAGAATAAAACATCTCTTATGCACCACAATTATATATTACCAGAACAACATAAAAAGAATGCTGATCTATAATATCTCTCACAAATTAACATCAATAGTAATACATAGTGCACCAAATCGACAAGCTTGACAGCTGATCCATTATCACTCATGAATTCATAAGGCAAAAATGACTCCAAGGCCAACAACTGATTTATTAATCAATTTTATGTAACAAATATCATTACTTCAACCAGTGGCCTATTAATTGAGTCAAACTAGATAATCAAATATTTAAAATTTAACAGTAGATACTATTGCTCTGCATAAATGTTGTCATACTCCTTAATCATAAAAAATATTCAACTTGATAGACATTAACAAGTGACCAGATGAGTTCATGTACAATATGCAGTAACTTAATTGACATGCATTACTCACATTCAGCAGATGTGTTAATCAGTACATCAGTTTGGTCACGAGTTCTTAAGACATCCATCATTCCAAGATTACCAGCATGTCAAGGAGTATGCATGAGTAACAAAAGTTTCATAATTTTTATTGTTTCTCATCAGCTCAATACATAGCTCAAATACAATCTCATACGAATTGTATCTCATTAAGACAGCTTCAGTTCACAATAAAGTTTGATTTTTATTGATGAATCACACATTTTTATTATGTGATAACATACTAGTAACCCATCACTTGTATTTCCAAAATCACATAAAATACAAGAAAAATACACAAAAATTTATTTAAAATACACGTATTTAGGGTTTCATATGCAATTTCAAATCAATAAAATCATCAAACATATAAAATAAATATACCACAAGATAGGAAATCACCATACGAGTCCAACGCCGCCAACCACGCACCAAAATAAGCCTCCACGTGCCCGCACACGCCGCCTGAGTGCGCGGCACGTGGGGCTCACGCGCGGCGCGCGTTCGACGCCTAGGCGGCGCGTGGGGGCGCGTGGGGGCACGTGCGGCATCTCCCGGCGACGCGCCACCAACCCTCTTGCTCGTCTTGTCTCCCCCAATCCAAATTTGTGATTTAATTTAATTTTTATTGAACAAAAAGTCTCGAAAATCACAAATTAGGGCAAGATCAGTACCAATTAGGGCTAATCCATACAAATTAGGGTAGATCCGTATAAATTATGGTAAATCCGTACAAATTATGGCAAAACCAATTGTGTTCGAGTTTTAGGGTTATGGTTACTCTAATACCACATGTTGGACGCAAATTGCGTAATCCCAAAATCTCCATAACCAGAACAAGAACATGCATAATTTAGTAGAAAGATTAATGCACTTGGGATCCATTGTTCTTGAAGCGGAAGCGAAAACACAATGTTCCACGCGCAAGTCATTCTCCTCTATTGCCCTCCGTATCACTGGCTCAATGAGGCGGCCCCCCTCACGTTTAGCGTTAGGTAAACACCCCTTAGGTGAGGATACATGTGAGAATTAGGGTTAGAGGAGAGACTTGAGCACTATTTATAGAGTTTCCAGCTAGTCTCCCTCATTACGGGCCAGGCTCAACTCAGCCCACACTAGCCAGCCCATATTAGACTAATTAAGAAATCTTCTATCTCACCTTAGAACTTTGGCTGGGAATGGTCGAGAGTCGACGTGAAGAAAATAAGGGAGTCTTCAACATTTTCCGTCATCAGCTTTCACATACGCATGGGGTTGAAGATGACTTGCATGAAGGGTTCGGTTAGCAGGGTACAAATGCTGGTGGATGGTGGTCTCAGTGGTGGCATTGCATAAGGAAATTTCGATGAGATAATAAGTTATACAGCGATTGGACCGTCACAATGCGACAAAGGCGTGACTATGATGGTATGTCATAAGATCATTACGAGACGTGACGTCTCGGTTCGGCGATGGTAATGACAAAATGGCATCCACAAGTGGTGCCAACGACGTAGTCCAACAATAAACTCGTCGACTCGTCACAAACCGTTACGTACTTGAGGTCCAGCGAAATCCAGATATCACAAAATATCATTCTTTTAAAATTTTCCCAATCCAATTATTTGAAATATCCACAGAACTTTACTTGTTTGATTTTATTGTTCTTTTTTGATGTTCCCAACATAAATTCATCAACACGGAATCTTCCAAACCCAAACCCTAAACCAACTAACAACTTTCGCAACAAACAAACAACGATTTATTCGATTTGAACATTTGTGTGAGCAAGTAAGAATGTGTCACGGATTGATCGATCTAACGTTCGGATCTTAGAAAGAGAAATTATAGAGAGAGAACCTCTCAAATGTATTTCAAACAATCCAAATGAGGCGTAGGAGGCCCCTATATATACACTTACAAAGCTAGCCATAGCTGTAGATCTTATTTTAATCTAACAGTCGAGATTACATCTCCCCAATTACCACATACCCACATTTATTATATACTTGTACAATTACTATACCATCCATGAACTATTGATGAAAAAATATCTAGATGCCTCATTGTGCATAATATTTTTAATGTAATCCTACATATTCCTCAAACGTCTCACATGCTCTGTGTAAAAGTATGTAGTCAATATAATTAAAAAAACAAAACAAAGCTAAATTTGTCAATGTAGTAAATAAAGAGACTTGGTGTATATTTTAGACTAATGAAATTAATATATATAATTCACCAACAAAGTGAGCTTTTGAGATAAGATGGACAAAGAATATGTAAGTTGTTATAAGGTAAATGATGAACAAGTGACATTTCAATTTTTTATTATATGAAAATGTCTTTTTTTTCTTTATGATTGGTGATATAATTCTACACAAAGCACATAAAACGTTATAGAAAAATTTAAGAATACAAATTTTCTTTAATATGCTAATAGAAAAAAGGATTAATAGAACAAAGAGGGAGTGGAGCAATCACTTTAAATTGCAACTTGAAGATCGATGCCAGTTTTATCCTTTAGTCATTTTGATTTCTAATTAAGATAGGACTTGACAGAATATGATATGAAATTCAGGGATTTTGCTATATCCTATCCACTATATGATGAATTATAATAATAATGTCGGATATATTTACCTCTTATAATCTATATTATTTAGTATAAATGACATATCAGTGTAAATGAATCTAAAAGTTTACAAACAAAAATAGTAAAAATCTCTCGAAACGCTCTTGCCTACTTATTTATTTTCATTTTATCTTCCTCTCTTTTTAATGATATTTTTATTTATTTTTTCCCCTTCACATAATTTTATAATAAAATTTATTAAATAGTAAATTGTACTAATATACCTAAAATACTAATATGTCTAAAATATGTAATAAATATAAATATATATGTATTTATATTTATATTTATGTTTATATTTATATATTGAATTTATTTTATAAGATAGAATTAAATTTGAATATAGAAATAAAAATAACATTGGGTAAAAAATAATTTTTTATTTTTTTTATTTTGAATTTCTTTTATTAGAATTCAAATATTTTTTATATTAAAATGTAATTTTAATTTCATTAATTAAAGAAGTTTGTTGTTTAAGAAAAATAAGTTTCCTATTATAGATAGTGGAAGTCCTATCTACTTTTATTCCTTCTCCTTATGAAACAATTTTATTCGGCCTATATCCCATTTATATTTGATTTTATCCAATCTTAAGCGAGTAGCAAACGCAAGATAGGATAATTTTTATTCAATTTTGAATTTTATCCATACTGTCAAATGCAGCCTTAGTATAAAATGGGTGGATTTAGTCATTTAGAGGGTAGAAATAGCACTCGGCATGCTTAAAACACTTATTTTCCTACTTTTGGTAACTGTTTATTATTATAAATAATGGAATCAGTCCTCATTATCTCCTTTTCTAAACGAAAACAAAAATGAAAGCCAATAAAATATTATTTAAATTTCGATTTTCCGATGGACTACTTGTCCACCAATCAAATACAGTTTAATAAGAAAAGGAAAAACTTGACGATAACATTACAACTAAACATGACCCGGGGGAAAAAAAGCTTCCAAACTTAGCTAAGGTGGAATTTGAGAAAGATTGAGCTATAAATCAAGTTTAATATTGGGTTGGGATTATCATAGGTTCGTGCTGCTCACTGTCCAGGCTAGGAGAGTGGTGTGAAGAGTAAGAAAAAACTATATAAATTTAAGGACCACAAATCACTACAAGTATTTGGACAAAATATGTCAATTTATTTAAGGACCACAAATATAGTTCATATAGGACACGCTATTTGATGGAGCTAGGATAATTATGTTATGCCTAAGTTGGGGTGCGCACTTGAAAAGAGAGTATTTATTGCAACTCTCTTGTATATGGTGTACATGGTTATGGTTGGCTCCCATCGCTATAACACACGCCCCTACGCAATCATACCTTTAAAATTTGCAAATTTCTTTGTATGAATTGTATGACTTTGTAACATATAGTTTCTCTGTCTCCATACTCCTCTGTATTAATAATTTAAAAAAATGCTCAAAATATTTAATCCCCTTTTATCATTAATTAACCATTGAGAATTTTTTTTCTAAATTGAATTCTTACGTTCAATTCTTTGTTCCTTTCTTCTTCTAATTTTCAAAGGAGTAATTTTACTCTTCTCGCGATTCGGACTTATTTAAAGAGGAAAATGTCTCGTTTCCACCGCACGGACTTCATTAGGTTAAGGTTACAGATCCTAGAGTCACCGACTTTTTTTCTTAGCCCCCCCGCGGGTCACCGTCTCCGCTGCCGCCGTCCTCCATCTCAACAGGGGGTCCGGTTTGCTGTCACAAATTCTCGTACGCGGCGAACCCATTTCTACAGTGATAAAGAACTCGGGCGATGTTTCAGCATCCGGTGGGGGCATCGGCTATCTGAAACAGTGGAGAAGCAAGCAGCTCGTATAACTTGGAAAAACCCCGGTGGCGTGAAGTGATGTCGCCTCGCCCTTGGTAGTAAGGTGGAAGGGCGAGGCATATTTTTGGCATTGCCACCCCCCGGGCTAAACAGATGATGATACTGAGCTGGTCGGCTGCGTGTGCAAGGGTTCGCAGGCTTTCCTTGTCGCTGCTGAGTCTCAGTCGTCTTCCTCTGTCCGACGGCGATGCCGGCTGTTGCAGGAGGTTCTTGTCTCGTCCTCCTTCTAGTTCCGACCCTTATAGCTATTACCTCCGTGGTGTCGCCAACGCTACCGATACCGCTTCGGGTCAGTTTTCTGCCTCGCGGTCCTTCTCGAGTGTTGCCAGTGTAGACGAGAGCGCCGCATATTCGGGGATAGAAACGGCATTGGACTCGGTGGTCAAGATTTTCACTGTCTCCAGCAGCCCCAACTACTTGCTTCCCTGGCAGAACAATCCCCCTCGCGATACTTGGGGTTCTGGTCGGTACCCCTCCTCATGTTCCCAATTGACCAATTTTTTTTTTGTAAAGTTCCCAATTGACCATGGTTGTCTTCCCTATCTAAAAATCTAATCTATTTCCCTGCTGACTGAACTGAAGGATTTGTCATTCCTGGCAGAAGAATTGTCACCAACGCTCATGTAGTTGCAGACCATACATTCGTTCTCGTGAGAAAGCATGGTTCGCCTAACAAGTATAGGGCACATGTCCTGTCTGTTGGTCATGAATGTGACTTGGCCATTCTGAGAGTGGACAGTGAAGAATTCTGGGCGGGCATGCGTTTCTTGGAGCTCGGAGATATTCCATTCCTACAAGAAGCTATAGCTGTTGTTGGGTATCCTCAAGGTACTTGCCGCTCAATGCCCAACCTATATTACACAATTAGTGAGTGACAAATTAACGCTTATTTCTCTGTAGGTGGGGACAATATTTCCATAACCAAGGGCGTTGTCTCCAGAGTTGAGCCTACTCAATATGCACATGGTGCGACTCAACTTATGGCAATCCAAATTGATGCAGCTATAAACCCGGGAAATAGTGGGGGCCCCGCTCTCATGGGTGATAAAGTTGTCGGTGTAGCTTTCCAGAACCTACCTGGTTCTGAGAATATTGGGTGAGTTCTTCTGTTCCTTTTATGATGAGAATATTGGTCATGCTCTACATACCAGACTTCTATTGCGCTGACCTTGCTTTATTCCCTCCTTTCTCATGTAGGCACTTATTCTGTGAGAACTTCCTCATACACTTAGAACTTAAAAATTATGCTAAACCTTTTTATATTGTTATCTCAGGGGATGGGGTGGGGACGCATAAGTTTCAGGATTGGGTTTCGACTCCCACGCCCTATAAGAGGCAGGACAAAAGTCTGAGAGTGAGTGTAGAGTAGAAATAAAGTAAGACTTACCAAAAAAAAAAAAAAATTCCAATCGACTCACTTTGTGTTCTCTGTAGAGCTATCATACATGAATAATTTCTTTTTGGACTTCCCCCTAGACACTTTCAATTTAAGTTGAGTAGAATCAGCTGTTTGCTTATCGATGGATGTACTTACTCTAACCGGTCATTCCTCTTTGTCCAATTTGATTGTTATCTAGCATGCATCGAGAATCCTAGTCAAAATGTGCTCGAGTTGTTGATTCAAGCTATTTTCTATCTTCAACGATCATGTGCATATCTGTCCTGTTTCGTGGATGGAGAAAGCTATCACCTCAACAGCAATCATCAACCTTCTTGTATCCTGCCAGTGTTCCTGTGGCTACTGTTCTGGCCAAAAAACCCTTCTCGGACTTCACTTAACCAAAAAGTTCTAGTACTGAGGCTTGGCTAGCAGATCACTCTTTGCAACATTAAGGATGGTGCAACTTCTTAGCATGAGCTTCTTATAATACATCTGAGCGTTCAGATTTGCGTTATAGAGTTGCCTTGGCCATTGCACTCCTTTTAGCTTCATATGCATGGTTGTGTACCTAGAAAGGCATCACGTGGATACTTAATGAATTCCTTTCTTTTAATTGCCGTCACAAAACTATATCACTATCAGTACTTCATGCAGATCATAATCACTATATCTTCAAAATCTTATATTTATAGATTTCAACAATTGAATATGAGCGTGTTCAACAGATACCCTAAACCCTAAACCCTAAACCCTTAACCCTAAAACCCTAAAACCCTAAACCCTCAACCCTCAACCCTAAACCCTAAACCCTCAACCCCTAAACCCCGAACCCCGAACCCTAAACCCTAAACCCTCAACCCCTAAACCCCGAACCCCGAACCCTAAATTTATGCTCAATTAAAGTTTAATTAAAAATTCTCTAATATCATTTCTCAAAGTTTATAATGATTTGAAATAGCAATTTTTCTCAGTATACTTGGACCTTAATTGCTCCAAAGTTTCATTCATCAACAATGTCAGAGATTGTCGGTAACTTCCCCTGCTTGCAAAGGTAATCTCCCACTGGCGCATCCGCATCATGGTCATCTCATCTCATCGCGCACACCAGTCATATGTACCTGATGCAGGCTCTGCCTTCCGCAAATTCCATCCCTTTGTTCCGCAATTCTGCGCCAAATGAACGATCTTTTCACGACCAACGGAGCAAACAAAACAAACAACCATTCATTCAAGCGGCGAACGCGACATGACACCGCATCGACACCATAGCGCGCGAAGTAAGTCCCAATTCTCAAACCAAATTACTAGCTAAAAAGAGACCATGGAAATGGAGGCAAAGGGATGAAAAATACGGAGAGAGGAGAGGTGCGGAGCTCCGATGGCAAGGGGAAGCTGCGAAAGAGAAGCAAAGAGCTTGCATCGTCTCCACTGCAAAAAGAAAACGCCCTCTTCCTCCTCCTCCTCCTCCTCCTCCTCTTCCGCTCGTGCCGTATAATGTAGCATCACCAGCATCACAAAGGGTGCCGCCAGAATTACGAAAATGGCCCTCTGGATGATTGAACACTTGGCGCCAGGTCGTGCCGCAGAATTTTGGCACGCTTCCTACCTTAGTAAACGCGAACTAGTTTATTGTTTTTAAATCGGGATAAGTCTATCGAAAGTCCTTAAATTTTTCATGAAAATACAATTAAGTCTTAAAACATTAAAAAATTATAATTAATTTCTTAAACTTATCACAAAATACAATTAAGTATTAAAACTTTCAAAAAGTGCATCCAGTCATAAAACTTGTCAAAGTGGTTCAATATAAGTCTTTCCATTGATTGCATTTTTTGAAAATTTTAGGACTCCGTTGCACTCTGAGACAAGTTTTAGGACTTTATTGCACATTTTGAAAGTTTTAGTACTTGATTGAACTTTCGAGACAAATTTTAGGACTTAATTGCACTTTTTGAAAATTTTAGGACTCAATTGCATTTTCGTGATAAGTTTTATTACTTATCATGCACTTGTCCCTTTTTAAATCTACATCAACTTGAGAAATGACCTTTTATTCATGATAATCTTGAAAATAATGGCAATTAACAAAAAAAAAAAAAAATCACCTTTGTATCCATTCTTTCTCTTTTTTTCTTTTTTGGATTAAAACCAAAGAAAAACCTCAAATGAATAACCTGTGATAAATTTTTCTCAAACTAATTTTTCATCACAAAAAATTCAAAATCGATACATTTATAACAAATCTATCATCTATTAATTTCCACTAAATTGAATTAATACAAAAAAAAAATGTCACGTATCATCCAACTTAACAATTTGATACTAAAATTTGACAAAAATTAACGGATTGTAAAAATTTATTAAAAATGTGCCAATTTGGGATTTAGTTTGATTTAGTTTAGGGTAAACCTATTTTAGATGTATCGGTTTGGAGTTGTTCATTATATGATATTAACCCTTATTTTAAAGCTATATGAGCATGAAAATAATCACTTATTAATAATATTCCTAAAAAAAATAACAGTAAACAAACAACATCTTTGTATCCATATTCATATTTTTTTTTTTTGGGTAAGTAAGTTACTTTATTACCCCTAAAACCAAGATCGTGATGGGTGGACTTATCTCGTGGACATGCCCTACCATAAGTCACAGCTCCAATCCAACTCCATGTGCAAGGAGCAAATGCAGCACAAAACGTCATAACACCAGTCCAACCACATGTTCAAGATCAAAACACAGCAGAACTCCAGCTCCCAATCCTGTCGAAAAAGTTCGATCTGCTACATCAGGAGAGACCCGATGCCCCCAATTTTCATTGAGCTGCGTATTGCGGCTTTCCTCCCGGCATAAGATAGACATCACATGGTCAACGAATTCACTCGAGAGGTGACATTAACCACAAGTGGTTTGCAATCTTTATCACTTAAATTTTCCAGAAATCAAGGGAAGACCAAGATATTTCACTGGTAAGTGGTCATTTTGGAATCCACTCAAAGCCACCACCTCTTCCGCATATTGACCTTCATGACCTGCCAAATGCCACTCAACGTTTTTGTGGATTAAGCCCTGAGGCCAGACATTTGCTTGAATCTCTAGAACAAATGCTTCTCATTCAGTGAATCCTTGCCGCCCTTAAAAGTGATCACCAAATCATCCGCAAAATCCAACTGAGAGAGTTTGACGTGTGAGTAAAGAGGATGAAACTTGACTTTGCTTTATTCAACTGCAGCATCTGCCATTCGAGAGAGTATCCCCCATGACAATAACAAAGAGGCATCGTCTCCAAACCCTTTTCGCCTTTAAAGAAGTCTTGAAGATGTCCATTTAGGGAGATGGAGAAATGAGGCCTGGGAATACAAGCTTTTATCTGTTTCCAAATTGATTAGGAAACTGCTAGATTTCCCTTACTGCAAGGACAGATTTCCAGCTGATAGACTCAAATGCCTTCATGAGATCAGCTTTGCTAATTTCTCTTTAGGATACAATATCCCTAGGCAAGTTCCTGTCAATTCATGAGCCGGATTAGCATTATCACAATAGCTCCTCCCTTCAACAAAGGCGGCATGTTTACAACTTATAATTTGATGAAGTAATACATTTGATTTATCAGCAATTACTTATTTCTTACATTTGGCAAAATCATATCATCGAGGTTTTTTTTTTCCATAATTAATCGTATTATTTCTTTTTTGCTACAAAAATATTTTATGAATATTGGAATAACTTTGTTTCTGTAAGATTTCAGATATCATTTTCTTAAAATGGAAAATAGTAACATGCAAAAGTGGGAAAAAATATCATTCTTTTATGATAATAATTAATAACTTGCTATTTACAGGAATATCCTATGCCATCTTGATATAAACTTGGAAATATGAGTGTTATGATATGAACGCACAATGATTGTCTTGTAATAGAATTGTACTGAAAATCTTCAATGACATGAATCAGACGGATTGATTTGAAGTTATACGAGTTGAGCTCCATATCGCATTGACAATCGATTGGTTTTGCAAAGTGATACTACTTTGGCAAGAATACAATCAACTCACAGCTAATATTATCACTCTTGTTGAGAGTGTTTGTAGAAACCTACTCTCCAATCTGATTATACACTTGACGGTCTGTCTAACCTTAGACGTGCCTCCACCAAATGGGCTTAAAGTCAAATTCGGATCGTCCTAGACAATGGCATTTAATGATGAAATCCAACCCTACTCAATTCACCCATTGCAGGCCGTCTTTATTGATCACGTTTGCTTCATTTGCAGCGTCACTTGGTAGACCTACTAATCCTAATGTATTAAGATTATCGAAGCAACTTAGATTTAGGACACGCTAAAGTAACTTTTTGGAATAATCTCTCAATGCCAATGCACGGAGTCAGCCTTTAACCTGACCAGCAGAATGTTTCGTAACGCAATGACAGCAAGTCAACACGTCAGGCAAAGCAAAGCTAATCTGAACTAGAGTACGACAGCAGCCTCCTGAACCGACCATTTCTTGATATCCTTCCCTTAAAGACCACTCCTGCGTATACACGCAAATTGTGCAGCAGAAAAGAGCAAAAACATCGACATGAACCCAGAAGAGATGCAGCCATTTTTATAAGAAAACGAAGAACAACCTCTCTCTCTCTCTCTCTCTCTCACTTTACGTGTGGGGTACTTCGGTTTCGGATGATATAATATATGGTTATGAATTATGCGATGTGTAGCTTTTGTTATAAGGTGTGCTCGTGCTTATTTAGCTTACGCGCTAACTATCATCATTAAAGCTTCATGGAATCGCGTGGTTTTTCTTCGATCCGACTTGGATGGGCACCATCCTGGCTGACGTGGCGTCGGCCGATTGGCTGTCTTGGTGGGGATGGTGTGAGGACGACTACTAGGAGGAGCGGCTAGGGAAGGAAGCACGCGCATTTTCCTTGGGCGGATGTTTTGGCTTTGTCGGACCGGGTCGAAGAATAATGTGACGTGATAAATTATAAGAACCAAAGAGTAAAATATGAAAACCATAAATTAATCGACCCTAATAAGAAAATTGGAAGAAATAAAAATAGAAAGGAGACGACATGTGATCTGCTATTTGAGTTTTTAAGAGTATTTCTGTCTGTATCTTCTTAGGTGGGACAAAGTTCAAAGTTGGTCCTTATCACCTACAAGTGGAGCAACACAATACAAAAATGATGTAACGTGAAACACAAATTACAAAGAGAAAATCAAAATATGACGTGATATATGCGCTAATTTAATTTATTAATTGAGATAAATTTGATATATTTTATTGTGATTTAATTACTTGGCACGTAGAATTCAATCAATACTAAGATGTTTTATTACATGAACGTTAATTTTCTTTTGAGGAGAAAATTATTACCTAAATTTTTGCTGGTTGTGAAATAACAATCAATTATTAGTGAACTATTTTTACTTTTATGTGCGCCATTTCTTATAAAACACGCTCTATTTTTTTTATAAGTAAAACGAATTTAAACAAATAGAAACTGCCGATCTTATTTTACTCAGTTAAAAGTACTTTGATTAGTAATCATTTCTCTTATCCTATTATTCATGTTTTCTGAAATATCTTCGTTCTTTTATCAAATCTAAGTAAACGGCAAGAAATTTCAATTGCAAGATGCCAACATTTTTTAGAAGTTTATATATTAGTCTCATAACTACGTTAAAAAATAATTTAAGATAACTTCAGGCGACATCATTTATAAATCGTATTACGATACACCAATTTTTACCCCACTTTCTACAACCAATGCAAATAATACATACACATCCATGCCCGTATCAAATGTTTTTAATGCCATACATCACATAACAAAAAGGAACATTAGATGCATCGAATAAAGTTAAGTACAGTAAAATAGTGATGCCGAACTTACCGTGACTGTTGTTTTTTTTTTTTTTTTTTTTTTTTTTTTTTTTTTTTTTTTTTTTTTTTGGGTATTGGAGGAACCAGCTTGCAGCCGACAGCCGCGCCGTAAACCCCCAAGTGACACTTAAGCAGGAGGACCCACCACCCCTGAGTCACACTTAATACACCTTACCGTGACTGTTGATTATCTAATTTATGCACGCACACAAAATGTATATAAGCATAATTCATTCACCTAGCTTCATTTAATAAGAGGCACAAGAACTATCAATCAAACCACGAGTCACATGCCTTTCGAGCATACCTAACATCCATCACGCACCTTGCTTTATGTCATCCGTTGGCTAAAGACATTTATGCATGAAATGTAGGCCCAATATAGCCATGATTATCTGAACATGGCCAATTGCTTTTTACGAGTCTCTATGGCTACAATTTGTTGAGCTTACCCGTTGGCATTACTCGCATTTGAGGGGTCAATGCGGTGGGAGAGAAGTACCTCTTTTTGCCCATCTTGCCTAAACAAAAAAAAATAAAAAATTATATAAATTTGGGAAATTAGGCAGCATGAGGACCATATGATTCTAGAAAAAGAGAGTAGGAAAAAAAATAGAAGTACCTTTTGGGACCAAAATGATTGAGGAAGATAGTCATATATAATTGATGTGGGACATTAAGCACATTGAGTTATCTATTGGAAATCACGGTATGCAAAATCGGCTCTCTCTTCACTAGAAGTGTGTAACCAAATTGGTTAAATCCAAGAACAAGACTAGACCACCCAAAAAACAAGTCTAGGAACTAGCTCCTTTAGAAACCAATGCGGGTGTAGGTTTCAAGTGTATACCCACTCAAGAACTAGATCAGACCACTCAATTTTGAAACCAGTTTCGGAACTAGTTTTATAAACTAAAAAACCAAAATTATAATTTCTTTTTCTCCTTAATTCTAATCTCAGCACTCATTTGTTCTTCATTTATGCTTAAAACTCCTCACCGATCTTTCCTCTTTCCCTAAATTTTTTTTGGATGAATGGGGAATGGAGTTTTATAAATTATGTTTTATATTATGTGTTGGGACTTTTTATCATTTATAATTGTACATGACTACATATTCATCTTATAAATTGTTGTTTTTGGTAGATAGGGATTTATGTTTTAAATCTTTTACTTTGAATTGTTTTATTACTCATAAGCTCATATGATTTTGCTATAATAAATGACCAAAGGAACAAAAAAAGAAAACAAGTTGTTAGGTAGACCCTAGAATCGGACCAAAAAAATAGGATAGGTTTTAAATTCAGTTCAGACAAATAGGGTAGCTTCTAGAGGGTTCTAACTTTGGAACCTATCCATCCTTGAATCAATCACCCCTTCTCTTCATCAAGCATATTAGCCATGACGCTCCATAAGTAAAATGGGTCAATTTCATTAAAGTCTCGTATCTCTAGAATGTCATTTTCGCTAATCAATATCTTTTTGAACATCCCTTGCTCTTATCTTCTTGTTGACCCGTCTATTATGATTGATGGAATAACAACAGTAAGTTGAACTTATTCTTTCAATTGAATCGATGTCTTTGCTTATCTCCATATCTTGAAACTCAAGGAAAGTGCTTCAATCAATTGAACCCTCCCCACCTAGACCTTTCACCCCAAGGCGGGTGGAAAAGGTTCATACACAGCCAATTCCCATTTATCCATGGACAAGCCACCTATATGAAAAGGCGATTTTTGAAAGGAGGAGCCATCAGATAAAAAGTAAGTAAGATTACTCAAATGTTCTTGGAAAACTCGTCCACGCGATGTACATGTATGTCCTCTCCTAGCCGGAATGACAGTAACTGAGTCTTAAACTCAGAAAAAAAAAAATTCGGCACATTCTGGTTTACGAAAAAATAAAATAAAAAAATATAAAAAAAAAAAAAAAAGGAGAACAGGCTTTGCATAGTCTAATAAAAACTCAAGTGAAATTGCATATGCCTTGCAAGAAGTACAACGAGTAAATGGGCACCACCTCACTTCACAAGTGTCTATCAACCTTTCTGCAGAATCAATCTATCATAAGCAATTGACTCATCTATTAAGTGAAACAAGACTTTCTACAACAGGGACCCAATCAAAACACCTTGCTAGGTAAACAACTTCGAATTGTTCCACAATTGGGTTCCAGAAAGCTCGTTCTTCCTTATCTATATCCATTAGTAGTTCCCCATTTCTGGTGAACCCATGCAGTCGGGATACTTGTCTACCATATCGAAGTGTATACTTCTTTGTCCAAGAATTGGGGACGCCATACTCCCCCATAACCCAGATGGAACAAATCCATTGCGGTTGAGGTTGCCCATATGGCTCCTCCCAACGAAGAGTGCACACAGCCAGCAACTCATTCAATACTGATAAAATGACTTCTCTATCAACATTAACTATGTGCTTAAGCTCTTCTGACAAAGCCATCTCATCAAAAACCTCACTGGCTACATCAAACCAGACTATCGATCCATTTTTATGATCCATCTGCTGATCATCGTCCTTGGAAACAAACCAATGCAGATTCCCATTCAAAAAGACCGCAGGTTTGGAGCCAATTAAAGCAGGAACCTGACACTCCAATCTTCTCCAGGAATCTATATGAAAAAATCTCGCCCCAAGCGTCGATTATCATCAATTAGATCATGGAGCCTCCTCACGATCTTATAGTCATTTCTTGAAGCATCGAAGCCAAATCCCATAATAATACGACAAGTTCATCCTCAAGTAAATTCACGCTCCAAACCAGATCTTGGCATGACCTTGTCCCTTTTTGTGAATAAATTCCACATTTGGAATGTGTTAGTATTTAAATATGCGCAGAAGCATGGTTTTAGTATTGATGATAGTTTTTTATTAGTGATGTTGTGTGCAAATGCATGATATAATTTGTAGTGGATAGACGAGGGATAAACTAGGATAATTGAAGGACAAAGAACCTGAGATATGGGAAATAGTTTCATTAGTTGGATAAAATAATTTTATAATAGTTGAATGAAGTGTTGGTGGATGAACTTCATGATATGAAGTATTAACTCATGCTCCTCTCAATCTTTTACATTTGTTGTTATGCTATACTCCCCCTCTTTCTTATTTATAGGGACTAAATACAACATTCTAGATTTATGTGGAATGTTGTCCACTTGGGCTTCTTCTAGGAAATTCTAGATTGTAGTTTATCCATTGATTTCTACTTGCTTGCATTCTCACGTGAATCTTCTAGATTCTTTTAGCAATCTCCATTCTCAACAATTCCAAACAATATCAATCTTGAAATTTCTAGAAAGTTTTAGAGAAAATTTATCACAATTACCAACGGAATGATTGCCCATAGCTTTCTCCTCTGGAAACTCATATCAAACTGTCACGTGAATCAACGGAGCGTAAAGCCGTGGAAGATCTACGAAACACGTAGGTGGCATGTGAAGGGGAAAAGGACCGACCCACAAACAGAAAGTAGGAGGTCCCCGGAAAATCGCCCCAACTTAGAAAGGCGAGATGCCAATGAGCGGAGTGGTTCAGGGGGAGGGCCACGAAACTGGGGTCGTCAATGGTGTCTCGCCATGACTGGCAAACGGACCTGAACCGAAGGAGAGACTTCACTGGCAAACGCTTTAATACGTCGGACACGATGTCGTTAGGGAGGTCTGGGACGTTGACAGGGAGCTTCGGGTCGTCATCGGAGGAGGAACTTGGGTCGTCTCCGGAGGAGGCGGAGGACCTCTGGCCGTCATCAGAGAAGATGGAAGAAATCATGATGGTCGGGTTGAGAGGAAGAAGAGCGAGAGCAAACTAGAAATGCACGGTTGATCTTGGAAAGATTTCTTCTGTTACTGAGAACGACTCGCCATGCGAGTTAGGAACAAGAATGAGCGCGAACTGGAAATGAAACGGTTGATCTTGGAAAGATGTTACTGAGAACGACTCGCCATGCAAGTTAGGAGAAGGCGGGAAAGAGAAAATATAGGGTGGCCCAGTGCGCCAAGTCAGCGTGCGCCCCGACCAATGAAGAAGTGACGAGGGGGCTCGACGCTGACTTGGCGCACCAGGACTACCCAATATTTTCTCGGGGTTTAATCGTCTCCCGTTTCAAGGTGGCTTCCAGTTCGAGAGTTGAGCAAGTTCAAGGCTCGGAAGAAAAGGGCACGGACCAGAGTCGCAGAAGAAGACGAACAGAGTCGAGAAGAGACAGTTGGAGTTACCAGCGGGTTTTAGGTTCCACCCGACGGACGACGAGTTGGTGAACCATTACCTGATTCGCAAGTGCGCTTCGCAATCCATCTCCGTCCCCATCATTGCGGAGATCGATCTCTACAAGTTCGACCCTTGGGACCTTCCTGGTACTTTGAGACCATTCCTCTGCTTCTCCAGGCTCTGTTGCTGACCAATTTCTGTTTCTGCTTCTGTTGGTTTTGGTGATTTTCTTGTGAAAAAATCCGTTCTTTATTTGGATTTGTTACTGAAAGGGCATGATTTCTGAACTCCAACTGCGCCCTCTTCATCTTCTCTCTCTTCTCAACTCTCTCGTCTCTGCGTTCTGCTGCGACTCTGCGGTCTCTGCTTTTCGCTTCCAAGCTTTGAACTCCTTCGACTTTCGAACTCGAATCCACGGAGAGACACGAGAAGACGTCCGGGGCGGGGGGGGGGGGGGGGGGGGGGGGGGGGGGTGGGGAGTTGCTTAGTAGAAATTCAGACACGTGGGAAGGAGGGATCCCACACAGCGACCGGTATATTAATCTTTTTCAAGTCCTACCTCTCGTAGAATCACGTCTACAATTTGTTAATTGGACTTAACTCACCCAAGTAGCATAGGGGCAAGTGCTGTCAAGTACATTAATCTTTCCAATAATATGTTCTTCCTATTTTGACGCCCTAGGAAATCGCTGGATGAGCTTGATATTCTTGTCTGATAGCAGTGGAGGAGTTGCATTTCCTGCCCTGCATTTGTCAGCACCGATTGATGTCGTTTCTCATGGGTCCTTGTTTACTCAACCAGCTGCAGTCAACTATCTCTAAGTGTCCTTTACAGCAGCTTTAAAGTGACAAACATCATAATAAATCAGAAAATATCTGCTCTTCAGTTTAGAATGAAACTTAGCATATCCGATGGATGCAGCAATGCTTCTCACTCTTTTTCAAGTCCTTATATTTGCCTTGAACCATTTCTTTACTCTTATCCCCTTTCTCCATTTGCAGTTTTCCTTTTAGGATCTGCTTGACAGATCCATAATGGTCGGTGCTTCATTCGGCTTTAATTTTATGTAGGAAGATCAAAAAGTTGTTAAGAAACGCAAAACAGAGCTTGGTGGCACACTTTCAATTGCAAGCCTGATACTCTTTACTGGGTTGTTTGCTGCGTAAGTGTGCGATAGTATGTCCTTTCTTCACCCTTGCTGACCTTTTATAAGTTAAATAGCATTTCAAAATATATTAGTTTTCATCCTAGGTGGTTTGGTCATATTGGAAGATATTGTTGATTGGGTTCTCAGTTTTTTCTCAGGTTGCTCTACCAAATTATCTGGAATAGAACCATCGACATTCATAATGTAAGGGCAACAAATGGACCTAATCTCGCTTCCTTCAACAATGACATGGAATTTAATATTACTACTGTTTCTAGTATGAGCTGTTCAAACTTGCGGGGTACGTACACCTTAGTTATGGGGAGTCCTAGCTTGGTAGACTATAGGGTTGCTCCTCTGTCAAGCTTTGCAAATTTCTCGTCATAATACCAGCGAATAGTAACTTGCAGCTGAATCGTGATGCGGCTATATTGTTTGCTCAAATTTCAATCAAATAGTAACGATTGTTAATGAGATTGTTGTTGTTGGACAACTTGACTATATGTTAGCTAAGCCCCTGCATGTCAGTCCATTCATGGTATGTACAATTCTGTTGGCTCATGTAGTTCTCTTTTCTCTGCTTTTAGTTCTTTGTGCGACCAATAGATTATTTTAGAAGGCTTGGGCAATTTATGAGGTCCCATCTTCATTCTATCAATGGAGTGGCTTATCCATATATGCTTAAATAATACCATTGACTAGACACTTTGCAAAAATCAAGAAACCAGAGCATCCATCCCACTAGGACTTAAAAGTTCTTACTTTGCCTTTGCACTTTTTGTCCTTTGCTGTCCCATATTCCTGATATTATTATGTATGCCTGATTACTTTGACATCATTATTCAGTACATGAATATTGCACTCTCAGTTAATCTATTACAAGTTGGCTTAACCATGTAGATGCGAATTTTATACAGTCAGCAATAATTATTTTGATGCTTCCAATACAATATAGTGAAAGCCTTAAACACTTGGAGAACAGTGTCAAAGTTCAAATGGTATGCACATGGCATAGAACTTGAAATTGATTACATTAGAATATGTAGACCAAGTGATGGATGACCTAAGAGAGAAGCTCTAGTGCTTAATGGAGAATGAATATGATGTCCCTTCTCATAATTGTGGTCTCCAAAGCCCGTCATGTGCCTCCCTACTAGCATGTCAAATAAAATATAGCAGATTAGAAAATTTTCCACTTATGGATGTTTTGCACTCCAGCTTGACACATATTGAATAGCTGACTTACCAGATATAACCTCACCTTTTGTTGGCTGGAAATATTTTAAAACTTTATGGAAGACCTATCCATGCCGAAATTTATGTAAGGATTTCCAACTTCTGATTATGGATACTGTCTCCCATTATATGATTGTTCTCGCTCACTTAATCTTGAAAATAGTCAAGTCAATTTAAATCTTGAAGAAGTGTCTGCAATACTTTGCTCATTATTATTACTGCAGTAGTTTGTTTCTCTATCATGACATAGCAGGAGTTTATCAAGAGGTATCAGAAATCTGCACAGTGCACAAACGTTTTCCTTGAAAAATAGCATGTACTTTCTCATTCAGTATCTTTTCTTATCTTTCGGATCTTTTAGGAAGAATAACTTATTACACTTTATCCTGCTTAAAGTAATTGCAGGACATGCTTGGGAATTGAAGTATAAAAGCAAATGCTCCCGGGGACAATCTATTTGTGGCTATTTCAGTTCAGCATCCCAAGCTTGGTAACTACTTCACAGTTACCCTGCAAGCCAAAAGAGTTTCCTCATCAACTGTGTCAAATCATGGAACATTCTTCTGGTTGATGCCCCATAAGGTGGCATTATGGATATACTAGCATGTGAGTGAAACTGTCTTTACAGTCTGCCTGTATGTTTTTTTATCGATTTGTGTTGCGAGTCTCATGCTTGTTGAGATTCTTGTGTTGGTGGTGTTTGGAAGGATGTTTGCTGGATTGTCCCTGTATCTGTTTGATTTTTTGTTATAGTTAGAAAGGTTGTTGATCAATCTATGGAGTGGATGCTCGTTGGTGCATGATCCTAGGGAGATACCCGTGTCGCGATGCTTCAATTTCATCTTATTGAAGCAAATTTTGATTGGTCGTTGCATGAACTAGGGTTAGAGATCTACTGGGAAAGAACACTAAGTCAGGACAATGTGACGGCTTGCCTTGAAGTCCTGTGTCCGGAGGTAGCATTATGATGTTTCATAATCTGTTGAATGTCTTTCAAATTCCACTTATCATGGGATTATCAAATTTGGTTGCTCTTTTCCTCATAAAGGTTGGAGTTGGAGTTCATTAATGGTTAGATTTGTTAGGTTAGAGCTGAGATAAGCAACTGCTTTTGCATACTTGATGTCAATGATTGTTTTACCCGAAAAAAATTTCGACTTGAGTCGATTTTCTAAAACACAAGGGGAAAAGTTTGAGTTGAAATGGTCCTTCACTATCCGTGAAGATATACCGTCCTTTATGTGCCATTCATTATGGTTGCTTTTGAATATTTGCAGGAGGGGCATATCGAAGTTCTATGATGGCAAGTCGAAATCTTTCACAAGCTTAGCAGATGCTTCTGCTTCTTCATCTGTTAAAGAGATCGTGAAACCGGAAAATGCTTACAGCAGAAGGCGCAGAAATATCTTCGCATCCAGTCCCATGTTGGACAGAAGCCGCAATTTTTCCCTGAGAAGCAACATGGTGGCGATATCTAAGAGAAAACTGCTCACCTCAAGCAACTGCGCATTGGTCTTGAAGGTTGCTGCTATGTGCAACTCAGAGAGTTTTAGTTCCGCGAGTGAAGACTCTAGTACGAGCACAGCATCACGATCTCCTCCTCAGCTTCCGCCTCTTCATCCACGTAGAAAGGGTTCTCAAGCCGAGCAGGTAAGCCTCAGCTCTGCTATTGCCCTGTTTTCAAACTAGAATGAATTACACATTCAGTGCAGGTTGATCTTTTCTTTCATGCATGTTGTGAAAAAGAATTATGTGCGAAAATAAAATTTGTCTAGATGGGAAATATTCAAACTTCATTAACGGCTCGCATTTTTTCAAAAGATTTTGTTTTAAAAAAAAAATACCCGTTGGACACTTGATAAGAAGTATTAATTTTAGTTTCAAATTCGTGTTTTATACATGACATGCTAGAAAGAGAATAAGTTTTCAACTTCAATGTCCTTTTATCCACATTCTTTCTTTCTTATTTTTAAATTGTTATCGAGTTTCGTTGGGGCATGCACTAACAATGCCTTTTTTTTTTCAACTTCAAAAGGTGAGTAATTTGCTTATTCACCCCCAATGAAATAGAAAAGTAAGGCCATATTTTTCATATTGACATCCACAATCATACTTTTATACAGAACATAACTTAAAGTACTTCACAAAACTATTCACAACTTTTTAGTCTCACTCTATCCACACATATACAGGGTTCACAAAAGATGATGAGATCTCAATCCTCATCTGGGTCGTCCTCAGGATCATCTTGATCCTCTTCTGACTCTTCTTCACTAAGCTCGTTTCCCTCAAGCTCTTCATCTTTTTCTGGCTCATCGTCCTCTTCTAGTTCCTCCTCCTCAAGCTCATTTACAGGCCTGAAATGGTTATATAATAACCATTGAGACTACGTCTCAACAAAATCTACCCTACTAAGACTCGATTAGTAAACCAATACACCACAACATTATCTCAGCACAACATGAGTCAGAAGACATATCTTGGCATCAATCCCAACCTCCAATTCAAGGTTATACACATATGCCTCATATCTTGCATCAAGCAATCAATCAAATCATGACATCAAATCAAACCATTGATCAATCGACCTAATCGATTACATATCAATCGGACCTCTTTTAGGTCATTTACATCCCACTATATAACCTCCAATTGTACACTCAGTCACAGAGCTCCATTAATACTCTCGGGTGTCGTTTTCGCCAAGGTGACATGACTTTCACTAGTATATTGAGTCACAGAGACATATAAGTCTCTCAGGCGTTGTTTTCGCCAAGTGATGTGGGTAACAAACAGTCTACGTGCATTTTTTAAGGCGCCATTTTAACCAGTGAAATTCCCAATCACCGAACCATGCCCGTCATAGGTCACCGACAGTCTACTTGTGTTCTTTAAGGCACCATTTTCGCCAATGATATTCCCAATCACCGAACCACGCCCGTCATCGGTCATCGACAATCTACGTGCATTCTTTAAGTCGCCGTTTTCGCCAGTGATATTCCCCATCGCCGAACCATGTTTGCCACAAGTCAAACAATCTACGTGCGGTCTTAAAGGCACCATTTTTGCTAGTGATATCCTTACTCACCGAACCACGCCCATCATACCTGACTGGTCTTAGCCAGGAAAATTCCCATTTCATTCTTGCAGTTCTCTCTACTTTAGCCCATCAACGCATTATTGGAGCTAAAATGAATATACTCGGCCATCTACTAGTTAATCACTCAATTCCCATTCAATTCCAATCAATTTAGTAATAATTCTTCAAATTGCACAATTAATTAAATTCCACACAACATAGAGCTCAAATAAATAAATGGACTACACCATGATGATCAGCGTGAAATTTCCGGTCACCACCATCCCGATTGAATTTTTGGAAAATTAATTATTTATTTATTTATTTTGGAAAATTAATAATTAATTACTAAAAGTCCAATTTAGGCTAGTATTGCCTAATTGAAGCCCAATAAAGGTCGGGAAAAATTCCGAGATACATTCAATAAATAGTGGACTATATGTACTTGCTAATTGCACAATCAAAATGTCTAATATGCATCACAATTAATTAATAATCACTAATCTACTATAATCTAACCACATAATCCTACTTAATTAACAGTAATCAACCGTTAAGTATAATTAATCTACTAAACAAGGATTAGTGGGATTACTCACTTGTCAAAGCAAAGACTGGAACACCTCGACGACGACACGACGGCCGTTGAAATCCGAGTTTTTGGCGGCAGCGACAAACACTTGGGCCAGGCCCAAAAGCCTTGCAAGCCCACAGAAATTTCTGGGCTTAGACTTGGGCTTGGGCTTGCTGAATTTCTGGGCTGATCTCACTTGGGCTTCAAATAATGGGCTAAATGGACTTATTTCACTAGTCCCGCGAGACTGAATTAGAGCTGCAATTTTGTGGACTTCAATTTGCGGGCTGCTTGATTGACCTTTGCGGAGCTTCTGGGCTCACTTGAGCTGAGATGGCTAAAGACTTGGGCTACTTGACTCTTAAAGACTGCTGGGCCGAGGAATAGGTGAAGCTGGGCTTCATGCATTGCTACTGGGCCGAACAAAGGATGCAGCAAGGGAAATGAATGTTGGTGGCATCGTGGATGGCGTGGACACGTGGATGGGGCAGGCGTCACTGACGAAATGAAGATGCTGAAGCTGAGTGTTGACTAACGCGCACGAAGGAAAATGGAGGGCGACGCAGGCGTTGTTGCTGCGCTATTGAAGACGCGTGGCTTCGGGGGAGATGCTGGTCTCGCAACAGCTGGATGAAGACACGAAGGAAAGTTGGGCCGAGTGTGGGGCGGCACTGCTTCAGTGAAGTGGGGCAGCTGGCGTGAGGATATGCGGTCAAATGAAAGGGCTTCTGTGGAGAGAGTGTTGAACAAAGAGCAGCAAGTGTTGGACGTCTTCAACTAGGGAACTCAGCGGAATATGGGCTGTCCGAAGGAGGGAAACGAAGGAGAGCAGGAACAACTCGTCCAAGAGAGGAAAGAAAATTTTAAAAGCAAAAGCAGAAGACCAAGGTTGTGAAAGAGAGAGGAAGAGATAGAGACGGAGGGAGCAAGAGACAACAACGGGAGGCTAGCTAGTTTTGCTTTATGAAAAAAAATAGGATTAAGGGGTAAAGTCAATGGATACCAAGTTCCCTAATACTTTCCCAATATAATTTCCACCAATTACCCAAGTTTTGATGCAATTAATGCACCCTCTCATCCTAGGCTCCGAATTTCATATTTTAGTCTTCAAGTTCTTCAACAAATTCCCAAATTCAAAGTCCAATTTTGGTGTAGAAAAAGTCCACATAAATTCTGCAAATCCCCTTCATCATATAGCTCGGTTTGCAAGTTGAAAATCTCTTCAATTCGACCAATCCGAATTTTCGTTAATTTTCCACAACGTCCAAATCAATTTTTTGTAAAAATCTCGAAATCTCTGAAAAAAAAATTTGAGACTGATTTGACGTTCTTATAATTTATTGTGACATGACAAATTTTTCAATTTCTAAAATAGGACTTAAATTCATGGTTAATTTACATTCGGTGCGTTTTTAGCGTGACCTAGACTACCGAGTAGTTTTCAGAGATTTTTAGTGCAAAATACCTGTGGTCGATTTTCTTCGAGCCACAATGAACCCACTCGACACAATGACAACTCTCGGTTGTCGTGAAAATCTCGAGCATTCAAATACAAACACAGGGTACCAAAACGATAGTAAAATCAAACTAGTGCCGGTCGATGAGAATTTGCAATTTAGTGGGATCACCCAAGTTTAACCACTCATCTTAGTCGAACTGACCTATCTTTGATCTCTAATCGACTCATATCTGTGTTGTAATGATCTTGGCAGATGAGCACTATCGAGCGGTCGATTCTTGGTCGAATTCTCAAGTCTATTACATTAAAATTCCTTAATGGCTTCCCCGGATAGTCTAGTTATCTCGAAAGTGATTAACTCTGAGAACAGCCCTATAGGCGTATCAATGAAATGCACGATTTATTCAGTAAAAAACAGGACTGAAAATCTGAGATGTCATACCCCCGTCGTGTGCTGTCTGGCCATCCACCTCTAACCCGTTGTGCCGCGTGTTAAGCCTATCCCCTAAGCCTCCTCAGGCCCAATCGAGCTCCTGTCCAGCTGCCTGAGCCGTCTCCATTGCCTTTCAACCACCGTTGATCATCGCCATCGCTCGCTACAGTCGTCCGCCAACCACCTTGGCCTTTCTAGCTCAGCCCGTCACCCAGCTCACCTTTCAACCCAACAACCAAAAGCTCAGACCAGCAAACCTCCATGGGCTTCGAGGCCCATTTAGGATCGCTTCCGGGCCTCGTAATGTGCCGCTGCTTCGGAGTTTGTTGCCCGTCTCTGCTTTGCCATCATCATGGACTCATTGGATTTCAAAACCGATGAGTTTACTTACAAAACTCTGCTTAGGGAGTTAATTATGCTTAAGAGTTTATTAGTTTAAGTTAAGTATGGTTTATGTGGTTAATTAGAACAGTTTAGCAATTTAGGGCGTGCATGGAAACGTTCCAAAGAAACGTTTCTGGAACACTTCTGTACGGATTTTGTTCCCGGGAACAAAAAAAGAACAGAAACGCGTTTGGTTGCATTTCTGTTCTTTTTTTGTTTTTTTGTTCCCAGAACAAAATAGGAACAAAAAAAAGAAAGAACAAATTCTTGTTTCTGGCCTTGAGAAACACTTCTTGGACGCCCGAAAGGAACAAAAATCAAAAGAACAAAAAAACAAAACGGGAACACTTCTCCTTCGTTCGTCCTCCTTCGTTCGTCTCCTTTGTTCGTCCTCCTTACCGGCGACTCCTCACTCGGCCAACTCTCCGGCGACTCCTCACTCCGCCGACGCACCGGCTGTCTCCGGCAACTTTCCGGCGTGTCTCCCTTCTCTCCGGCGCCTCCCACTCAGCCAACTCTCCGGCGACTCCTCACTCCGCTGACGCACTGGCTGAAGCTTCCGAATCCAGGTACGTTTTCTGGTGCTCCTCCTTCTCCGGTCGACGAGGGCTTCGGTGACAGCTCGGTGGAGGCTCAAGTGCGCGTCGCTCGCCTAGATCTACGGCAGATCTAGGCGACGGCGGCTCGCTCGAGCTGCTTTGCCGAGCTCGAGCTGCTGTGTTCGCTCGGCAGAGCAGCAAGATTGCTGAAATTAAGTTCCTAATCGAACGACATAGAAAACCCTCGTCCAGAAATTTATGCTTCGATCTTGACAAGGAGGCACAATGAGGTTGGAAAAGTGCTGGTTCTGTTCCTCCACCGTGTACCCTGGCCATGGTATTCAGTTTGTTCGAAACGATGCTAAGGTATGTCGTAGCAGCTTATACTTCGAAATCTTCGTTAGGTGTATCATGAGAAATTCCCCGCCTTTTGCTGGGTTACTGCAAATTCTGTAAATTACTAAGTGCATGCTGTTATCTTTTTGTGTTCTGTTGCAACTGGCATTATGTTTTTGCTTCTTTGGATGCATTCGATGAAACTGGCGTTGGTTCGTTGTTATTGGGCTTCTAGTGGGGTTGAACACGGGGAATTCAGGTGTGCTCCCTGATCGTGGCGTGTATCTGTACAAGTATTCCAGTTTTGTAGATCCAAATGCCACAAGAACTTTAAGATGAAGAGAAATCCTCGGAAGGTAAAATGGACCAAGGCCTATAGGAGATTGCATGGGAACTATATGACCCAAGTAAGCAAAGTGGCTTGAGCTTTTGATCTTTCTTTGTTATCTCATTTATCAATTACTTCTTTTCTTGGCTGTACATAAGTCTTGTTGCTTTGTCGGACAAGAGAGTCTGTAGAGTATTCTGTTTAACTGATTTCGAATCCCTCTATGCCCTGTTCCTCTTCAAGGATTCGACTTTTGAATTTGAGAGGAAGCGAAATCGGCCAGAGAGGTATGATAGGAATCTGGCAGAGAACACATTAAAGGCCATTAAGAAGATAGCCAAGGTTAGGGAAGATAGGGCAGCCTGGCACCACGCGCTCAGGTATTAGCTCTTTCCTTTTAAACTTTGTTTAGAAGTGGAGTAGTTCTTGCTCTCTTTTTTTTCTTTTTTTTTAAGTTCTGCCATGTGACAACAAAGTAATTTGTGTCCCGGTTAAATGGCAGAATGAAGGGCAAGAAAGCAGAGAAGCAAAGAGAGGAAGCGAAGGAGTTGGAGCAAGGAATCACCCTGGTCAAAGCTCCATCAATACTTCAAGAGGAGCCATCTCTCACTTTGCCCAAGATCAAGGTCAAGGTTTTTCATCAAGAATCTCAGGAAAACCGAGCTATGGAAGAATGATTTCATGGTCGGAACCAATCTCAAATACATTTGTTTCATCATTAGAATTGAGGTCATCAATTTTCCCCTCTTCTGTTCCTTGTAAGGGTGTTATAAACTTATCTGGTTTTGAGTTGAAAACTCCACTCTATTTGTATGTGATGTTTAATGATTGTGACTTATGACCAGTGCGGGTTGCTAGTTCTTTTCCTTTTTCAGTCAGTATGTTAACAAGACCCCCGTCAAGAGGAATGTAGCATGTCTGGATTGGATGTTCATAAGTTGAAAGTTTTGGAGCCTTCATGAATGCTAAAGTCTATTTTTTTTTTCAATTGTTCAGTTGCATTCGTTCTCTCTTTTGCTTTCTAGCGAAATATATAAGGCAGTACATATATTACCATCAGGAGAGTAAGATTACTTTTTTGTTCCTTTTGTGGCAAGTTTAAGTTTTCTCAAGTAAATTGTATAATGCAATAGATCTTTTGGCTGTATCTTTTGTGGCTGCTGTATTTCATTGCTTGTTGGAAGCAGATGATTCATTGCTGACAATCTAATTTTCAGTGAGTTTGCTGGAGGTAATTCCTGAATTAAAGCCGACAATGCTTTGTATACCTTTTTTCTCCTTATCCTGAGACAGAGGAGGTATGCAAGAACCTGGTTTCGGAACTCCTGTTAGTGGGGTGTCTAGTGTTATAACGAGATAAGCTAAACCTCTTCACAAACAGTGATGGATTAACTGACTGGTTGATGAAACTAATTCATGGTCATTGGTAAGGAAGGAAGATGCTTACAAGGATAAATCTGTGGGGGTTTGATTATCATGGCCTTAAGGGCTGATGTTGGTGACCAGTGGATCTATATGGTTGAACAGCATTACTCCAGTTTAATTTGTCCTACAGTTCTCTTGACATTCTCTGTCGACTTATGGAGTGCTACGGTCATAACTTAGAAGACGTGAAGTTGCTAAGGTAGAGATGTTTGGGGAACTGCTTTAGTCGTGCTCAGCAGTCTGGAATTCTTTAAGATAGTTTTAAATACTTATTTCCAGTCAAGATTAGTTGGAAGGATTAAATTGGCATTAAATCAAAAGGTTTAGAATTAAATTAGCACAAATAAAATGTTTAAGATTAAATTAACACAAATATAATAGGTTTAGGACTTTTATGACACTTTTCCCTATGCAAAATGATAGTGGAAATCTTAATTTGGTCAAATATTTATGTCCCTATCCGCATGAAAGTGCCCGTTATAATTTTCATTTTGCCTAATCTTTAAAGGGTTTTCTATGTCGTTGATTAGGAACTTAATTTCAGCAATCTTGCTGGAAACTAGAATTGCCCGGATAAGCATTTAATGAGAATGAGAAATCAATATCAAGTTTATATGTTTTAAAAATAAAAAATAAAAAAGTACTTGAAAAAATTTGATACAAACTTTAATTACAAAATTTTCTACGAAATATGCCATATGATCATGCTAAAAATGTTTGTCTTCACTAACCATGAACAAAATAAAATTAATGAGCATTTCATAAGAATGAGAATTCAATATCAATTTTAAACTTTATTAAAAAATGTTTTTTTTAAATTAAAACAGAATTTTTTTGTCGTTTACCAAACGTATTTCTGTTCTTTTTCTATTCTAGAAACAGAAATTGACTGCGATTACCAAACGTGTTTCTGTTCTTTTTTTTATTCCAAGAACAGTTTTTTTTTACACTTACCAAACGCGTTCTTTTGTTCAAAAACTGTTCCCCGGAACAGAAACACTTTTTTTTTATTTATGTTCCCAGGAACAAGAAAAGAACAGAAGTGTTTCCATGCGCGCCCTTAATTACTCGTTATTGCATGTTAGTTGGCTAGATCAGCTTAATTAGCAACTAGTTAGGTTGTATTATATATCTACATAGGTTCGGAAATTTTCCGAGCCCTTTTTGATATTTAATCAGGCCTTTTGGACCTAAGTCTCTATTTATGGCATTTATTTGTATTTATTTAATTAATTTTAGTATTTATTTACTTATTTATTAATTTTCGAAAATTATATCGAGATAGCCGGTGATCAGAATTTCGTGTCGATTGCAATGGTATGCTTGGTTTATTTAATTGAATGCTAGATTGTGCAAATTAAGTGAGAATTATAATTTTGGGTATTTATTCCTAAATTAGGTAATTTCAATATTTAATTTGAAAAATACTGGGCATCGGTTTACAGCGCCAAAAATGTGTTTATGGACTATTTTAATTAGTGGGATTTCTAAAAGAAAGATATTGAAATTTTGGCACATGTCAACCTTGTATCCACACACGATTATTTGATCGAGTATTTTCAATGTGGTGATTTATCAGCTTGAGTAAGCCAAGATCATTTTATCAGCTTGAGTGAGCATGATCTATATATACATCAGCCTATGATCATTTTATCAACTTGAGCGAGCACGATCAATATATCTATATCAACTTGAGTGAGCTAAGATCATTTTATCAGCTTGAGTGAGCACGATCTATATATATTTATCAGCTAGAGCGAGATATATATATATATATATATATATATATATATATATATATATATATATATATATATATATATATATATTAGCTTGAGTGAACTATAACCATATATTGCAACTATTGTGAGTAGTGATGGTATTAAAGGATTGATATATGGTATTGAATTGATAGGTAATAATGTTGGTTTGGAATTGAGCTAATTCACTAGTTGATCGATGGTTCGATTTGAATTGAATGGATTGGTTGAGATCATGAACTGTATTGACTTGCAGGAAGGAACTGTAGTGAGGTAAGTCCGCTATCTTGTGTGTATATAAATAACTTTTAGGTGTATTTCCTTCCTAGTCGGAGTTTAGGGGACAAACTTGTTAAGACATCGTTTCACCTCATCGTGGACTAACATTTACAGGTCATTAGATGGTTATTCCTCCTAAGCATTTTGGCCAATTGAAGAAGGTCACTGAACAGATCTCTTAGATTCCCCTTCCTAGGAGCCAAGGAGACTAGGTCTACGAACTCATGAGATCCATTGTATGGGATGATGCGGGTCTATCCGGAGGGTACCGGATCAATTTAGATCGTGGTATCGTTACGGGCGAGATGGACCTAGAGAAGGTCTCCTATTGGAATCTGAGATTCTTATGTCAGTGCTAGAGATCATTTTTCGCAAGTGTACAGTTGACTCTCCGGGTGGTTCAGTGGTAGACTCAAGTTCCCCAGAGCTAGAGACCCTGGAGCCTTCAGTTGACAATTCGAACACTTAGAGGACTAGTAGTTCTTTCATGTTTGGTAGACGTGTGAATATAAACTAATGTTGTATATAACTTAGTTTGCAGTGTATATAAAAGTGTGTTGTGATTTTCAAAATTATGGCCCTACTTTTCTATCCCATCTTCGTGTTGTCAGGAGATTTATTTATTCGCTTCTGCATGTACATTAAAATAAATGGATCGGCGACGTGTTCTGGGATGTCACAATTTAATTGACCACCAAGGGATGGGCACGCATTCAAGGCTCAAGGTGTGACATAGCTCATTGCCCATTCTATACCCTTTAAAAAAAAATTCAATTGGTATAGATGTCAAAGGTTTAATAACTCTATACTAATCACTTCATATATGGACACTTGTAATGCTGCTTTTTTCTCACATAGATGTTATGAATTACAAAAATAGTAATCGTGTATTGCCTAATTAATTAAAGAAGGGTAATCTTGTTATCAATCCTCCCAAGAAAAAGACTTCATCGAACCTCGGAGCAATAGCATGGCGACTATGAAGCTCTATGATATCATGCTACCATATGGATGTAGAGTAGCTCATTGCCATTTTATACCCTTTTTTAAGAAAAATTGAATTGGCATAGATGTCAAAGGTTTAACAACTTTCTACTAATCACTCCATATATGGACACTCGTAATGCTGCTTTTTTCTCACATGGAGGTTATGAATTACAAACATAGTAATCTTGTATTGGCCAATTAATTAAAGAAGGGTAATCTTGTGATCAACCCTCCCAAGAAAAAGAATTCATTAAACCTCGAAACAATAGCATGGTGGGCTATCAAGCTCTATCATATCATGCTACCATATGGATGTAAAGTAGCTCATTGCCCATTTTATACCCTTTTAAAAAAAATGAATTGGTATAGATGTCAAAGGTTTAATAACTTTCTACTAATCACTCCACATATGGACACTCGTAATGCTGCTTTTTTCTCACATAGAGGTTATGAATTACAAAGATAGTAATCTTGTATTGCCCAATTAATTAAAGAAGGGTAATCTTGTGATCAACCCTTTCAAGAAAAAGAATTCATTGAACCTCGAAACAATAGCATGGCGGCTATCAAGCTCTATGATATCATGCTACCATATGGATGTAGAGTAGCTCATTGCCCATTTTATACCCCTGTCTTTGTCATATGATAAAAGTCAACATAAAAAAGTAGTTTGGACTAGTTCCTTATCAATTGCGATTACTTAAATTCATAGCACCATCAAAATTAAATTTTCTTGTTTGTTTGCTAAGTTAAGTATTTTATTTCTCAAGAATTTAAATAATCACTTAAATGAAACAAAATCGTTATCTTCCGTCTATTTTCCCACTTTCCATGTACCCTTTTTTCTAGTAAAGGATAACCTCAACAAGAAAAATTATTTCAATGATAAGACGATTACACCCTTCCAGAATCATCCAATGACACTCCGTCCCATCGAGAAGATAAGAACCCCCGCCTTTTAGCTCTCTCTCTCTCTCTCTCTCTCTATCTCCAGATACAGCAAAGTCACGTCAGAGACCGATCAAGTTCGTCAGAAAACACCACGCCCGCTGTGAAAAAACCCTCCAAGATGGCAGAGATGAGCAAAGTCTTGGTGATCGGAGGCGCCGGATACATCGGAAAGTTCATCATGAAAGCATGTGCGAAGTCCGGTCACCCTACCTTTGTTCTAGAGACGGAGTCCACCCTCTCCAACCCCGCCAACGCTGAAATAATCAAAGGTTTCAAGAGCTTAGGCGTGAACCTAGTCCATGTGAGTAGTTATTCCCGTGTGATTCCGTTAGTTTCCCACGTTCGGTGCTGCTTCGAGGAATTGAAGCATCCCTTGCCATTTGATCTTGCTAGAAATTCCGAGAAATGTCTTTAATTTTGGGGAGAACCCGAGGACACAATTCACCATGGCCAAACGCAATCCAGGATCAATTTCTCCCCCGATACTTAATCAACTTAAAATCTCTTAGCCCCCAACCAGCAATGTATAGCCTCACAATATGCAAATATAACGCCGAAATAATAAGCAGACAAAGCAAATAACGACACCAAGGATTTAACGTGGAAAACCCAATGCGGGAAAAACGAGGGACCACCCAAAAAATCCACTAATCACCAAGAATATACACAAAGTATTCTTCTCTAGTCACATACTAGAGGCTCAACATCAACATTACAATCATCTTTTTCTCACCACATAAGTAGACAAGCAAGTTGGGAGCAAGAAAACCTTAACCGCAACTGGAGAATTCTGGGATGGTTCTCGACGAATAAAAACCATCAACTTGTAGCCCTCAGTCTCACGAACAACATACTGAAATTTGAGCCGATTTCGTCAATATTTGGCTTTTGAATCAAAGCCGCAAAGTTGCAGCCCTCTTCCTTTCTTCTCTTCTCCCTTGCTTGCAGTTTTTTGTTTCTCTCTCCTCTATTTTCTTTTTCAACGGATGCACACCTCGATGCAAGACACTCCACTTCTTTTTGTTTTGTTTTTTTTTTTATTTAATGCTGGCTGGGCCTCACATGAAGGTGGACCTAGTCAACAAATCTCCCCCTCCACCTCATGTGGAAAGGTTCGTCATGCCCGCTTTTCTTCTACAAGTGTCAAGCTTCACCACGGGCAAGGCTTTGGTCATCATGTCGAACTTATTGTTGTCGGTATGAGCTTTCTCAAGTAGGAAGAGTTTCTCTTCTAGCTTTTCTCGGATCCAATGATACTTCACATCAACATGCTTCAATCTTGAATGAAACACTGGATTCTTGCTAAGATGGATGGCACTCATGCTATCGCAATATAGAACAAACTTCTCTCGCTTCAAGCCCAACTCTTGTAGGAATTTTTGCATCCATAAAAGTTCTTTACCTCCTTCAGTAATACCAATATACTCCACTTCAGTTGTAGACAAAGCGTTACATTTTTGCAATCTCGATTGCCATGAAACAGCTCTCCCTAAAAAGATTATTATAAAACCCGATGTTGATTTTCGGGAATCAACATCACCGGCATAGTACGCATCCGAGTAGCCACTCAACTCAAGCTTTACATTTCCATAACACAAGCAAAGTGTAGAAGTGCCTCTAAGATATCTCATAATCCATTTAACAGCGATCCAATGCTCCTTACCTGGATTAGATAGAAATCTAGTCACAACACCAACTGCATGAGCAATATCGGGTCTTGTACAAACCATGGCGTACATCAAACTACCCACGGCCGATGCATAAGGAATTTTCATCATCTCAACCTTCTCTTTCTCACTTGAAGGACACTCATTACTACTTAACTTGAAATGTCCTGCAAGTGAAGTACTCACTAGTTTACATGTGCTCATATTGAATCTTTCAAGCACCTTCTTAATATACTTCTCTTGAGATAACAACAATTTCTTATTCTTCCTATCACGAGTAATTCTCATGCCTAAGATTTGCTTAGCTGGGCCTAGGCTTCCATTGCAAAAGCTTTACTTAACTCATTTTTCAAGCTCTTGATTTTCTTGACATCATGCCCAACAATCAACATATCATCCACATAAAGTAGGAGAATAAGCAAATCATTATCTGATTATCTTTTCATAAAGACACAAGAATCAGAGTTTGTCTTACTGTATCCTTGTTCTTTCATGAATAATTCAAACTTCATACACAAGAAGCGGGGAAACAATTCACCACGGCCAAACGCAATCTAGGATCAATTTCTCCCCCAATACTAAATCAACTTAAAATCTCTTAGCCCCCAACAACAATCAGCAATGTATAGCCTCACAATATGCAAATATAACGCCGAAATAATAAGTAGACAAAGCACATAACGACATCAAGGATTTAACGTGGAAAATCCAATGCAAGAAAAAACCACGGACCGCCCAAAAACATCCACTAATCACCAATAATAGCAGGATACACAAAGTATTCTTCTCTAGTCACACACTAGAGGCTCAACATCAACATTACAATCATCTTTTTCTCACTACATAGGTAGACAAACAAGTTTGGAGCAAGAAAACCTTAACCGCAACTGGAAAATTCGGGGATGGTTCTCCATGAACAAAAACCATCAACTTGTAGCCCTCGGTCTCAGAAACAACATACTGAAATTTGAGCTGATTCCATCAATATTTGGCCTTCGAATCAATGCCGCAAAGTTGCAGCCCTCTTCCTTTCTTGTCTTCTCCCTTGCTTGCAGTTTTCTGTTTCTCTCTCCTCTCTTTTCTTTTTCAACGGATCCACACCTCCATGCATGAAACTCCACTTCTTTATGTTTTGTTTTGTTTTCTTTTTTTTCTTTTTATTTAATGCTGGCTGGGCCTCACATGAAGGTGGACCCAGCCAACATTTAATCAGTAGTATCGGAGTCAATTTTCATCTTAGTCTTTCACAAGATCGAGTTGATGGAGTCACGTTACAATTCAGCGTGCTTTTTCTCTTCTCTGATATTTCGGCCTCGTAAGTTGGCGAAACCAGAAACAATCTCCCTCTCTTTTTTCACACTAATTGACGAATCTCCTCAGCTTCGCATGCGGAAACGAACGAGTAAATTTTTAGACGAGTCTTATGAAAATTTCCATATGTTTCGTACTGTGTAGATGAATTTTTATACAGAAGTACATGTCGCTGATCTATAATTCAGATGTCATTGCAAATACCTTTCAAAAGATTGGTAGGTAATGCATGGACCAGAATTCTGTGGATAGCGGCTTTTTAAAATATATATATATTTCTCACAACAGTTTTTCTCGTCTGGTGAATGTATTGAAGTTCTATCTGCATTAGATTTCGTATTTCTCCTTTTTCATAGTCTTCCTACTGGCCAAAATTAGATCGGTTGATGGTTGCTGACTTTATTGATTGTTGGTCCATGTTCTTGGTTATTTGATTCTCAGGGAGACATATACGATCAAAAGAGTCTGTTGAGTGCGATTAAGCAGGTTGATGTGGTAATCTCTACTGTGGGGATAGCACAGCTAGAAGACCAAGACAGGATTGTTGCAGCCATCAAAGCAGCCGGGAATATCAAGGTTGTGCCGTGTCTAGTAATTTCATTTCCAGTTATTATTCTTTGTTTAGCATTTGATTGACAATATACGTTGGTGTTAGTTGTTAGCTTAAGTATTTTCTTCTAGTATGAGCGCATCACGTTCATGTTGTGGGCTCTGCTTTGATGAAATGGGGTTGATTCATTTTTTATTTGTAGACTTCACTTCTTTCCTTTTTAAATGGTCATGACTTTGTGTAGAAGTCGTCGGTGAAATTTGAGGCTAACTATGTCAAATTCAAGTACCGGACAATGCCGGCTTCACTGTGGTTATGTTTTTTCCTCTAGGTCATCGAAAAAGTCAAAAGGTTTTAAAAACTCAATATGGATTACAGTCATGTACCCTGCTCTTTGATCGATAATGAGAAACATGAACTAAATCCTTCAAATGTGTTTTTGTTCTATTTCTACGCTGAGGAACCAAAAAAAAAAAAAAACAAACAAACAAACAAAAAGAAAGTTTCCCGTAGAGTTACCAAACAACACCTTAATTGGTAGTCTTGATTCACTTACGATAATTTTTACTCTGTTATAGTCACATATTGCAAAAAAATAAAAATGAAATATAGTCTCATATAAGTTTGTTTTTATTGTTGCTCTGTTAGAGTCACATATTGAAGAAAAAAGTGAAATTCAGTCTCATATAAGTTTGGTTTGTCTTTTTGCCATAACTCATGTAAATTTGTTGGATGAGGGGAATGCACTCTAGTTTTTTGTTGATTTCTCTTCTGAATCAATTATTTTCTATTTAGAGATTCTTGCCTTCAGATTTTGGAAATGATGCGGATCGTAACGATGCTGTGGAGCCCGCAAAAACTGGATATGCTATCAAGGCCAAGATTCGCCGCCTTGTTGAGGCTGAGGGAATCCCTTATACATTTGTGGCTTCTAACTCTTTTGGAAATTTCCACCTTCGGACATTGTCACAGCCCGGGGCTACAGCTCCCCCTAGAGATAAAGTTGTCATCTTCGGGGATGGAAATGCAAAAAGTAAGAAGCAATTCGTTGAAATGCATATTCTAATTAGTTAAGTTTTTTTTTTTTTTTTTTTTTGTGTACATTAACAACGAATTAATTACAGTAGTGATCAGAGTGAGAGGCGATTCTTGAAGCTTGATAATTTTAGGGTAACGTCCTTGTCTAGAGATAATGGGGCTCTTACATCCATTAGTCTTCAATTTTAGAGACTAATATATGATATGATTCTGTTGTGGTTTATCTTGGCATAATACCACCTAGCGGGCAGATCATGAAGGTTCTCTTTATGTATTTGTTTGGGAAAAGAACATATGAATGCATTTGTCTGCATGTTGTCTAATGAATCAGTTTGATAAGATCATTCTTCTTCAAAGTGAGCTGAAAGTAACCCTAGGAAGATAGATGGCTCTGTGATTTATTTATTAGCCAAATTGTAAAACTCTCCCCGTCAATATGCAGCGGTGTTTAACAATGAGGATGACATCGGCACCTATACCATCAAAGCTGTGGATGACCCAAGGACCTTAAACAAAATTTTGTATATCAAACCTCCAGCCAACACCTACTCAATGAATGAGCTCGTGTCTTTGTGGGAGAGAAAGATCGGCAAGACCCTAGAGAGGGTGTATGTTCCAGAGGAGCAGGTTCTAAAGAACATTCAAGGTTAGAGATGTATTTCTATTGGATTTAAGTGCTTGAAATCCTCTCTATTCTCTCTGACATTTAAAGCTTGTCCGATCATATTGCAGAGGCAGTGGCTCCGCGCAACCTGTTCTTGGCATTATACCATTCTATCTTCGTGAAAGGAGACCAAACGAACTTCGAGATTGAGCCATCATTCGGAGTGGAAGCTTCGGAGCTCTACCCCGATGTCAAATACATGACTGTGGATCAATGCCTCGATCAGTTTGTTTGATTATCAAAACCGAACATGCTTATAAATTTCTCACATCTCCGTGCAGTAATAAATAATATAGGATGCTGCTTCACAGGATCCTAGTGTGAAATGTCGCTTCTGTTTATCATCACATGGCATGTACAACCCCCAAGTCTGAGGACACACTATAAAGTATGAATGTTCAATGTGGCGCGTCTCTGCAGTGCTTGGAGAAGTTGCTTCTGTTTTGGAGTTTGATATGGGTTCATGGGCCAATCCAAGCTAACACCAAGACACGGGTTTCTCTATTTTTGTATGTCATATTATCTTTCACGTCTAAAAGAATAACAAGTTAAAACAAGCGTAAACCGACTGTCAAACTTGTCGCAATTTTGAATTATTGTTAATGTTTTGGGGGATTCTTAGAGGCTGCGAGGGAACAAACATGTAGAGAAAGAGGCATGCGCGATGGGTCTCGTAAATCTCTAGCCAAATTCTTATTCCAAAACCTGATATACTGTGGATTGTTGTCTAACTAAGCATTCGTTTGGTTCAGTCCTCCTAAACCAATCATAAGTCAGGAATTTCCAATGAAAAACATATTAAGTAACGTATTTTTTGAGAAAGTAACAGTCAACAACATCTGGTTTTGCGCTTTCTTCCCCACCGAGGGGGGAGGGGTTCGAAGTCCCGCATCCCCATTGCGCGACTCACCCATGGCTAGGTCTGTGGTGGTGGCCTAGTTCGCTTCGGGTTTACCCTGCTGGCTGCCGGCTGTTCGGAGGTTCCCAGATCACCCAAAAAAAAAAAAAATTCTGTTTCTAACAAGAGAGTTATCATTTTTGAATTTTGTAAAGAACACGCAGCCTATCATAAATCAGAACTGTTGATTTCTTTTCTATCTCAATGGAGGTTTGGTCGACACAATAATCAATTTTCTCGATCAAATTTAGACAACTTTTGGTAAGTCAAGTTGTTATTTCAAAAAATTTCACGTCATGTACTCATTCTCCACCGTAAATTTCTTCCGCCTTTCGTTGTCCACTTTTGTGTGCACTCATTTTCTGAGCGAAGGACGATGGTGGTGGGAAAGTCAATTCACCGAAAAGACAATTATGCCCTTTTGGAATAAAAATAAAATGACGATTCATCTCGATGCGTGCCACCAGGCAACAACAGTTGCAGCATGAGACAAAGCAAGTTCGCCGGGAAGAACCGTGCCTCCGCCGTAAAAGAACCCTCCGAGATGGCCGAGAAGAGCAAAGTGCTGGTGATTGGAGGCACTAGATACATCGGAAAGTTCGTCGTGAAGGTGAGTGCTAAGTCCGGTCACCCTACCTTCACTCTCGTGAGGGAGTCTGCTCTCTCCGACCCCACCAAGGCTGAAATGGTCGAAGATTTCAATAGCTCAAGCATCAATATATTCCAGGTGAGTAGTTATTCCCATGCGGTTGCGTTCGTTCGCCGTTCTGAGAAATGTTTTTATCAGTAGGATCGGAGTTGATTTTTATATCTATCTCTCACTTGATCGAGTTGATGGAGTCACATTACAATATGGCGTTGTTCTTTCCCTTCTCTGATATTTTGTCTTTGTGCATGGTTGAAATCAGAAATCACGTTCCTCTCCTCTTTCAAATGCCTAACGAAATTTCAGCTTTGCATGATGATGTGAACGTGCACATTTTCAGAAAAAATCTTGTGGAAACTTCGATATGCTTTAGCTGTTTCTGAGACAACTATAGCTACGTGGCTGCGCTTTGCTGCGTAGACAAATCTTGCAGATGATTGCCAACTTCATTGATCGTTTGTCCATGCTTTTAGTTATTTGATTCTTAGGGAGACATATACAATCAAGAGAGTATTGTGATTAAGCAAGTAGATGTGGTTGTCACGCCCCGATCCTCAGGCACGCACACATCCGTCTCACTTGGTCGATTTTATAATGCGATATCCCAAGACAATGTATCGCCGACCCTTTCATTTTTAAGCACATGCGGAAGCAGTTAAAATCCCCAGACAATAAAACGATGAGATAAAAAAGCAGGGCCATATTTTTCATATTGAAATTTATAACCAAACTTTTATACAAACCACAAACCCATTCATAACTATTCACATCAAAACGGAGATCTCAAAAGAAGATAGAAACTTAGACGAACTGGGCCGTACTCAAGGCCTCTCTCAGGATTGTCTTCTTCTTCCAAAAATCTTTCTCCTTAAGATTCACCTCCGAGTTCTCCTTCTCGGATTCCTCCTCCTCAGATCTTCAGCGGGGTCCTGAAATGGTTTTCCCCAAACTGGGATGAGATTACGTCTCAGCGAGTTCTACCCCACTAAGCCCGATTAGTAAACCATTATACTAAAGGCTACCTAAACACACACAGGGCAAAGGACTTACCTTGGCCTCTGATCCCACCTGCAAGTCAATACAATTCACAATAGACACCCATTCACTTCAACAAATCGAACCAGTCGATTACATGTCATACAATTCAATCCCCACTGTGGGATATTTAAAAGCTAGGCCACGTGCATTCTCCAGGACGACCTTCCAAGTCTCCAAGTTCACGTGCCTCGAACCTTGGGCCCACGTGCATTCTCTAAGGCGACCTCTTCGCCAAAGTGATACATCAAGTCACTGAGCCCACGTGCCCTTTTAGATGCTATTCTCAAATGCTGGACCTACGTGCATTCTCTAAGGCACTCAATTGTCAAGATGACGCATCAGATCACCGAGCCCACGTGTCCTTTTTACGATGCCCGGGCCCACGTGCATTCTCTTAGGTGCTATCTCACCAAAGTGATGCATCAATTCACCGAGCCCACGTGCCCTTTTAGATGCCTGGGCCCACGTGCATTCTCTTAGGTGCTATCTCACCAAAGTGATGCATCAATTCACCGAGCCCACGTGCCCTTTTAGATGCCAAACTCCGTCACCGAGCCACGTGCATTCTCCAGGACGACATACCGAGTCTCCGAGTCACGTGCATTCTCTCAGGCGACCTTTTCACCAAGGTGACATATTCAACCACTGAACTCACGTGCATTCTCCAGGTGACATTCCAATTCACCGAGCCACGTGCCTCTTTCAAGTGGTTACCAATCTACTTTCAATACCGACAACCAATGCCAACGATTTCTCAATCAAATAATTAAATCAACTCAACAAAGCATTATAAATACTGAATAACATACTTGGCCATTTACCGATCAATAATTCAATCTCAATCAATTCCAATCAATTTAGGGTAAATCCCTAAAATATCACCATTTACTCAATTCCATACAACGTGGAGCTCAAATAAATAAACGGACTGCGCCACGACGATCAGCACGAGATTTCGGTCGTCGGCCATCAAAATCTTAATTTCCGAAAAATAATTAATTAATTAATTAATTTCGAAAATTAATTATTAATTACTAAAAATTCAATTCAACTCAAGTTACTGCCCGATTAAATAAACGGACTTCGCCACGGTCATCAACATAATTTTCCGGTTCCAGGCCATCTCAGTTGAATTTTCGGAAAATAAATAATTATTTAATTTAATTCCGAAAATTAATATTTAAATACAAAAAAAATCCACTTAGGCCCGAAAAGCCTAATTGGAGCCCACTAAGGGTCGGGAAAAATCCCGAGACACTTCCAATAATTAGTAGACCACGTCTACTTGCTAATTACACATTCAATTTATTTAATTTGCATCACAATTGGCTAATAATTGCTAATTTAATATAATCTAACAACCTAAACATAATTAATTAAATCTAAATCAATCTTAAGCATAATTAGCCACTAATCCTGGATTAGTGAGATTACTCACCAAATCGCGCGCAAATCGGATCAATCCGACGGCGGCAATGCGAGGAACGATTGTTCCCAAAGCACGGCTCGGGTTCGGGGCCGGGAAACGGCCCAAAAGCGGGCCCGAAGATGCTGAAACCCACTCCGTGGGTCTGCTGGACGGGCCGATTGGGGCTGCTCCAGCGGCTAGGGCGGCGAGGGGAAGCCGGCGGAGGCCGAGGGGGTCGCGGGGGTGGTCCGGCAGGGCTAGGCGGTGGCCAGAGGTGGCCGGACGGGGCTTGGTCGGTGCGGAACAGGGGCTGGGTCGGCTGGATCGCGCGGAGGGAGGAGCGGACGGTGGGACGGCGACGGGCGCGCGGGCGCGGGCGCGACGCGGGTGGCGGTGCGGCGGCGGGATGAGCGACTCCGTCGAGCTGCAGCCGTGTGGCTTCTTCTTCCTCGTTTCTGGTTTTCACGAGCGAGAAACGAAGGGAAGGGGAAGCCTTCGGTCACGTGGGGGAAAAAGTGGGAGAGAAGAGAGAGGAGAGAGAGGGAAGAGATAAGGGAGAGAAAAGTGAGCGGTGGGGGGAATCGCACGAAGGGGGAGGGAAAAAGGAGAGAGGAGAGAAAAAGAGAAAAAGGAAAGGAAAAAGGGAGAGAAAGAAAAAAAGGGGGAGAGAGAGAAAAGGGAAAATAAAATATGCATAATGCCTTTATGCAATTTTCCTTTTCTCTTTTCCTTTTCCTTTCTATTTTCTTTTGGGCTTTAATTTTCTTCCGATAATTTCTTTATTGAAATTTCGGACCCGTCAATAAATTGACGAGCGATGAGACAGGATCTTAAAAATAAGAATTATGACGCGCTTAAAATTCGATTCCCAAAATCGAGTTCAATTTCGTGGTTAAAAATCGATCAGACGTGATTTTAGCTCAATCCAACCAATTAGGTAGCTTTTAGGAATTTTACAGCTGATACATCCCTTAATGGCTTCACCCAATAGGTTAGTTAACTCATGAGTGATCAGCTCAGAGAAAAAGGCCATAGGCACGCCGACGAAATGTCCATTTCATTTTATCGAAATTGGGTCGAATTTCAGGATGTCACAGTGGTAATCTCTGCTATGGGGTGAGCACAAGTGAAGGACCAAGACATGATTGTTGCTGCTATTAAAGCAGCTGCGAATATCAAGGTGGTGTTGTGCCTAGTAATTTCATTTCAAGTTCTTATTGTTGGTTTTGTTAGGGAAATCCCTTATGATGTTTTGAAGATGACAAAATAAATCAAAGGCTACTAACATGTTTAATGGTTAAGTAATAGACCATACAGATGATAGAACATGTAAAGGATATTGTCAAAGTGTGAAGACGGCCAGAAGATTGAACGTAACATATGTCCAAAGTATATTATGAAGATTTCTAGACTTCTGTGTCAAAGTCTGAAGACTACCAGACTTCTGTGTCAAAGTATGTTCTACATCAGAAGTCTGTCAACTCTGACTAATTCCAGACTGAACGTGAATGCTGAACCAGAAGACAGACTCTATGCTAAAGCTGAACCAAAATATAGACTCTATTCTAAAGTTGAACTGGGTACAGACCTTAAAGCTAAATCTGTTCAGAAGCAAATATGTTCAGACTCAGATTGTAAAGTCTATTGCTCTCAGACTTTACATCCAGATTTGACAGAACGTAACTCAAGCCCAATCATATAACGGCTAGTGATCTGGTTTGGATTCTACATCAAGATTGATTTGATTGACTCAATCTATTTTATTGACGATTGGATCTTGAAGACAAGAACTTTCTATACGAAGAAGCTTTACTTATGGAAACTAAGATTTCGTTTGTATGGGCGATCGGAATCAATTTGGGATTCTACCTTTGTCACTCAACGGCTACCAAATCTTCTAGATACAGAGCTATCCAATGAGTATATTGGAAGACGATTCTCCGAGATACTGTCCAACTGGTAGTTTGGAAGTTGAGGAGTATTTAAGGAGATGAAGGACCGATGAGCAAGAAAGAGATAAAGCGTAGAATTTATAATTCCAAAGTCTGAGCGACCTTCGATCATACACTTGTCTTTGGAGAGCTTAAATGTTTGTGATCGTGAGAGAAATACCAAAGGAGTGACTTAGTGAGATAGTGTGATCTACTACTAAGTGTTTGCACTCGAAGTTGTAATCTCTTATTGATTGCATAGTGGAATCCAGCCAAGAAGGCTGTTAGCGTGGGAGAGTGGACATAGGCTTGGATTAAGCCGAACCACTATAAATCTTGTATTCTTATTCTCTTCCCTAACTCCTTTGTTTTACTCGAAGTTTATTTTATTCCGCATATATTTGCCAAGATTTATTTTTACACATATTCACCCCCTCTAAGTGTTCATACTAGCAATCTCAATTGGTATCAGAGCCAAGTGCTCGGTTTATAAAAGTTTTTTTACTTTTGAGCTAAAGATTCTTTATGGCTAGTATGTTGGCACCAGGACTTATGGAAGGGCAAAGCAACACAATGCCACCATATCTGATGGAAAGGAATATGACGTGTGTAAGAACAAAATGAAAGCATTCCTAAGATCCAGAGATCCCTAGCAATGGGATGTTGTGGAAAGAGGAATCAACCCCATTGCTGCGTCTACATCAAATAAGAATAGCAAAGATAAAGAAACCAAACTCCCCGCTCCTATGTCTCGGACGGAGATGTCCAAAAGAGAAGCTCTTGATGCGAAAGCAATTTATTCTTTATATTACGCTTTGTCTCCTACTGAATATAACAGAATCTCTTCATGTGAAACAGCAAAAGAAGTTTGGGATAAACTTCATGTTACATATGAAGGGACCGATCGTGTAAAAGAGACAAAAGTAAACTTCTTACTCGGCAAATATGGATCCTTTAAGATGAAGCAAGGAGAGTCGATTGGAGATATGTTTAATCGTTTTACAGAAATTGTAAATGGTTTGGCATATCAAGGTCATCCAATTTCTTCCCAAATGAAAGTCAACAAACTCTTGCGAGGTCTCTCAAAAGATTGGAATCATGTCAAGATCTCAATCCGGGAGACTCAAAGGATTATGTCACTCACCGTTAATGAATTGATTGGCACTCTTCAATCCTATGAAGTGGAACAAATCAACAATGAAGATCCCGAAGGAAAGAAGTCCATTGCTTTAATATCTAATGCTGTTTTTGATAAAACAGACTTAGAAAATGACATGGACGATGAAGAACTTGCCTTTATGGTCAAGAAATTCAAAAAGCCAAGTAGAAAATGAAGGAAATTCAATGGAAGAAAATACAAGCAGAATGGCCAGAAAAGAACAATAAAAGAAGATGATGAGCAAGGAAATTTATGATTGATGGCACATTCATAATCTGAGTCTGACTCAGACACAGACTCAGAATCAAAGTCTGACTTAAACACAGACTCAGAATCCGATGAGGAAATCGAGATTATAAAGGAAGAGAAGAATGAGAGTTTGGTAAGGAATGCATATTTTTTTTATTCTCAATTTAATTTGGGCAATAATTTTCATTATACTTGATATTCGATATATCCTTGGTTGATTGAGATTTTATAATGATCATATTTTGCTTTATTGAAGGAAGAATAGTATGATTTGTTTTTGTGATTTGTAAATTGAGATTTGATTATTTGAGATAATTCAGATTATTTTGTCTAATTTTATACTTCGGATTTAATCATATTTTGCAAAGTGAAAATCTGTTTTACGTGATGGTGCAAGATATTCTTAGATATTCAAAGATTTCATTCTCCCTGATTTTATTGTGCTTTGACTAAGTGAGAATTTATTTTTCAAAATATCATTGTGCATAATATTCTTTCTTTGAATACTCTGTTATGATGAATTAAGAAAGAATATTTGATTATGGAGATTTTCTATTTTGCTCTAACGTCAAGGAAGGATCCAAATTAATGGATACCAAAAAGGGAAATGAGTTGATTGCAGGAAATTCAATAAGGCAAGAATGATTACAAATCTACGCGGATTTTGGAGCAATAAAAAAAGAATTTCAGGCGAAGATTGGTAATATTTTTATTAATCAATGGTATATTTGAAACATATACGCAGGTAAGAGAAATTTTTTCCCACCTTGCAAATTTCTACGTGCATTTATCATGATTTTGGATGATTGTTTATTGCGAATATCTTTTGTTATAATTATAAGGTATTGTAATTTTGGCACGTGACAGAAATATCTATTTTCCTTTCGCAAAATGCATGTCTGAAATTTCTGCTCAGGGAAATCTCTTTGATCTTGAAAGATATTACTGCATATTCATGGATATTCTTGCTATATTCTTAGAAGATATATTCGATCTAGCAAGTTTGATATGCAAATCAAAGGAATATATTACGTGACATTTTTGCAAAGATGGTTATCCATTATACAAGATTTTGCAGGTGACAAAAGAATATTCCATGTGAATTTTGGAAAGCTCGATTAGATAATCATGGTGATTCTATTCTATCTTCTGGAGGTTCAAAAATTCTATTCCTTGTGCAAAATTTTTGCTTGTTAAGGAAATCCCTTATGTGTTGTACGTAAGGTTGAATACTTCTGAATTTTAATATTTGATAATTTTATATATGCTATTCAATTTATTTATTTGAAGAAAGGGCATTATATATTATGTGGATATTATTTGTGGAAAAAGTTTGTTAAGTTGATGCAGGTTGAATTCGAGAAGAGCTTGATTGAAGAAAATAAATTTTTGCATCGAATTTCAAAATGCAAGTGATCGTTGCAGATGTTGTTGCTACAAAGAAATTACTGGAAAAATATTATGTTCAATGTGCACAAGCAACAATTGTTTCTATTCGCAAATATTGTCATGATGATAGGGGGAGAAATCAAATCCAAAAGAAAAGGAAAAGAATCGTAATCATCTCAAAAATGCAACAAATTGAGGGGGGGCTTTGATCAATTTTGGAAAAATCTTTTTGAATTGATCGTGATCTTATTATGGATGGAATGAAAGGTAAATGTGTCAGAATTTGTTCAAAAAATCCGGTTAGTGCATCTTTTATTACCTTTTATCATTAACAAATCCCTTGCTGATATTATTATTTTATTATAACAAAAAGGGTACGTGAATTTCATGATGCATCTGTGATTTTTATTGGATATTTGCTGATATATATGATCGAAGTAAGCTATATTGTATATCTTTAATATTCTACTTGTTTTATAAAAGCTTATCTTTTTGGAAATTATATGTCATTTTATATTCTCTACGTGAATTTATTGTTATCGCTTTTTGATTATGACAAAAAGGGGGAGAATATATGAATATGCATATGTGTTGATTGGTTGATATTATTGCATAATATTGAGCTGTGATTATTTTTCTATATATTGTTATGCTCGATCTATTTGCTATCTTATGATATCATTTGATTTAAATTAATATTTTTAAAAGCATGTTTACAGATCTGCATATTCAGATACAGAGATTGTTTTGCCATCATCAAAAAATGGGAGATTGTTAGGGAAATCCCATATGATGTTTTGAATATGACAAAATAAATCAAAGGCTACTAACATGTTTAATGGTTAAGTAATAGACCATGCAGATGATAGAACATGTAAAGGATATTGTCAAAGTGTGAAGACGGCCAGAAGACTGAACGTAACATATGTTCAAAGTATATTATGAAGATTTCTAGACTTCTGTGTCAAAGTCTGAAGACTGCCAGGCTTTAGTGTCAAAGTATGTTCTACATCAGAAGTCTGTCAACTCTGACTAATTCCAGACTGAACGTGAATGCTGAACCAGAAGACAGACTCTATGCTAAAGCTGAACCAAAAGATAGACTCTATTCTAAAGTTGAACTGGGTACAGACCTTAAAGCTAAATCTGTTCAGAAGCAAATATGTTCAGACTCAGATTGTAAAGTCTATTGCTCTTAGACTTTACATCCAGATTCGACAAAACGTAACTCAAGCCCAATCATATAACGGCTAGTTATCTGGTTTGGATTCCACATCAAGATTGATTTGATTGACTCAATCTATTTTATTGACGATTGGATCTTGAAGACAAGAACTTTATATACGAAGAAACTTTACTTATGGAAACTAAGATTTCGTTTGTATGGGCAATTGGAATCAATTTGGGATTCTACCTTTGTCACTCAACGGCTACCAAATCTTCTAGATACAGAGCTGTCCAATGGGTATATTGGAAGACGATTCTCCGGGATACTGTCCAACGGGTAGTTTGGAAGTTGAGGAGTATTTAAAGAGATGAAGGACCGATGAGCAAGAAAGAGATAAAGCGTAGAATTTATAATTCCAAAGTCTGAGCGACCTTCGATCATACACTTGTCTTTGGAGAGCTTAAACGTTTGTGATCGTGAGAGAAATACCAAAGGAGTGACTTAGTGAGATAGTGTGATTTACTACTAAGTGTTTGCACTCGAAGTTGTAATCTCTTATTGATTGCATAGTGGAATCCAGCCAAGAAGGCTGTTAGTGTGGGAAAGTGGACGTAGGCTTGGATTAAGCCGAACCACTATAAATCTTGTGTTCTTATTCTCTTCCCTAACTCATTTGCTTTACTCGAAGTTTATTTTATTCCGCATATATTTGCCAAGATTTATTTTTACACCTATTCACCCCCTCTAGGTGTTCATACTAGCACTCTCAGGTTTAGTATTTGACTAATGGGTGTTAGCTTGATTCTTGTCTTACTGGTTTAGGTGCATCGCGATCTCCTTGCGAGCTTTGCTTTAATGAAATGGGATGGATGGGCTTATCTATCTGTAGACTTCAACTTCTTTCTTTTTAAAATGGTCATAACCTTGTGTAGAAGTCATCAGTGAAATTCAAGAGTAACTATTTTGAATTCAACTATAGGAGAGCGTGGGAAACGTGAACTAGTTAATCCTTGCAATGGTACTTAGTAGTTGTCGCTGCTTTGGGTGGTCGACAGTCAATGGCGAGTGGAACTCAGCATGCTCACAAAAGGCATTCGTCTTACCTGATATCTTGTTACTTGTGAAAGTGTCCAAGCAAGTAGAATGTCTGCCTATTCTATACTTGACAGAGTTATTTGGCTACTGCTCTATTTCTTCTATTTTTCTTATAGCACTTGGGGTCGACTTTGCTGAATTGCTGAATTTATTGATTCACTTATGATCACTTTCTACTATGTTATAGTAACTTATTGAAACAACTCAAATTCAGTCTCATATAAGTCTGTCTTCCTTTTTTCGTGGGAACTCATACATGTTTTTTGGTTAAGGGGAATATGCTCTAAATTTATTCTGCTTTCTAACAAAAATGTTTCTTCTAATTTCGTTGTGTTTATTTTTAGAGATTCTTGCCTTCAAAGTTTGTAAATGACTTGGATCGCGTCCATGCTATGGAGCCAGCAAAAGCTATTCTTGCCATCAAGGGCAAGATCCGCCGCATTGTCAAGGCCGAGGGAATCCCTTGATAGGGCTAGTAAGAGCACCTAGAGGGGAGTGAATGGGTGATCAAAAAAGTTTTTGCAAAACTTAACAGATTAATTCGTCTTTTGAGAATAATAAACTGAAGATGTAAAAGACTATAAACAGTTATATAAAAATATGAATTAAAATAAAGAGATTAGGGAGAGAGAGTCGAAACACAAGGTTTATAGTGGTTCGGCTCAGACCAAGCCTACGTCCACTCTCCCGCACTGATAGCCTACTGGCTGGATTCCACTAAGAACCAAAAGAGATTTTACAGCCTCACCTCCTTGATTCCATAGTATAGAAACTCTGCTACACTTCCTCAAGATCTCACAAGTATTTAATCTCTCTTTTGAGTACAATTTGAGCTCAACGATTAAAACAGCAAAGACTAGGAGCTTCAGACTTTGGAATTTTTCTTTCACGCACACACTCGAATACCTTAAGTTTCTTCCTTATATATTCCTCCATGCCTTCATAACCGTTGGCACCTTCCAAAGGAGTTTTTCCAATCTACCCATTACACAAAATCAATTAACAAGATCTCAAGTTATTAAAGGAATGTGATGATAGCCCAACAATCCTACTCACCCATACAATCACTAGGTTTCCATAAGTAGAACCTTCAAGTATACTTCGCTAATCAACAGATCTAATTATCCGAATTGATTTCAATAAGAATAACTGATCACGAGATGCTCTCTCCAGCCGTGAGATCTTTCTCAACTGTACGAACCAAATCCTTAAAGATATACTCACATCTGGATAAGTCTTCTTTGTCGAATAAAATTTTTTCTTTGTCGGTCTAGAAACTATCAGTTTTGGTAGATTTTAAATCTTGAGTCTGGAGATCTTCAGACTTTGACAATAAAGTCTACAAGTTTTTAGACTAAACTGATGGAAATGTTTTGTCAACTTCAAAACAAATAAGGAAGTTTTCTCCAACATCCCTCATACCTATGTGTGTTGTAATAGTTTTGCAGGCTACATCCTATCGACATTGGCACAGCTTGGGGCTATAGCTCCGCCTAGAGATAAAGTTGTCATCTCAAGAGATGGAAAATGTGAAAGGTAAGAAGCAATCTATTGAAATGTTTCGCATTTTAAGCCGTTGAGATTTCTATACATCTTTCACGATTCAATTATGATAGCAATCAGAGTGAGGAGCAGTTCTTGTAGCTTGAGAATTCCAAGCAACTTCCTTGTCTGGAGATCTTGGGCCTTTTGCATCCATTAGTCTTCAATTTAGGGTGCCTAACCCCTCACTTCAGCAATTTTGAGTAGGTTTTCTTATGATCCTTAGAGCGGAAAACACTCGCTCCCTCACCATGAACATTTGTAACCACTCCCATCCTAGGCTGAAAATGTGTGAACATATCACGCTCCAATCCTCAGGCACGCACATATCCTTCTACTTGATCGATTTTAGAATGCAATATCCCAGAACTAAGTATCGTCAACCCTTTCATTGGTTAAGCACATGTTGAAACAGTTATAAATCCCTAGACAATAAAATAATGGGATAGAATAGCAATGCCATATTTTTCATATTGAAACTCATAACCAAACTTTTATACATAACACAATCCAGAGTACTTCACAACTATTCACAACTTTTAAGCTTCATTATATCCACACATAGAGAGGGTTCACAAAAAGAGGATAGGCTCTCAATCCTCATCTGGGTGGTAATCAAGATCATCATCGGGGTTCTCCTCCTAGTACTCTCCTTTGGGTTCTTTCTCCTCAGGCTCCTCATTAGGGTCCTGAAATGTTGTCCTATAACTGGGATGAGACTACGTCTCAGCAAGTTCTACCCCACTAAGACTCGATTAGGAAACCAATACACCACATGGTTGCTTAAGCACAGCACGAGTCAGAAGACTTACCTTGGCATTAGTCCCAACCTACCATTTAAGGTTATACACATATGCTTCATATTTCACATCAAACAATCAATCAAATCACAACATCAGATCAAATCATTGATCAATCGATCTAGTCGATTATGTGTTAGACATACTACTTCGGGGTAATTTCACCCCACTCCGCATAACCTCCAATGGTGCACTTAGTCACAGAGTTTCATCAATGCTCTCGAGCGTCGTTTTCGCCAAGGTGACATATGCAATGGACAGCACTCGTGCGTTCTTTAAGGCACCGTCTTCACTAGTAATATTCTTATCATCGAACCATGTATGTCCATAATGATGCATATAATAAACAGCACTCATGCATTCTTTAAGGCGCTGCTTTCACCAGTAATTTCCTTATCGCCAAACCATGTATGTCTATACTGATGCAGGTAATAGATAGCACTCATGCGTTCTTTAAGGCACCATTTTCACTAGTAATATTCTCATCACCGAACCATGTATGTCAATAATGATGCATATAGTAGACAGCACTCATGCGTTCTTTAAGGCACCGTTTTCACCAGTAATTTCCTTATCACCGAACCAGGTATGTCTGTACTGATGCAGGTAATAGACAGCACTTGTGCATTCTTTAATGCGCCACTTTCACTAGTGATATCCTTATCACCGAACCACGTATGTCTATACCTCGTACTTGATCGGTCTCAGCCAAGAGTATTCCCAATTTACTCTCACGATTCTTTCCACTTTACAACTCATCAAGGCATTATCAATGCTAAATAATCATACTCGGCCATCTACCAATCAATCACTCAATTTCACTCAATTTCAATCGATTTAGGAATGAATCCTCAAATTGCACCAATCAATTAAATTCAGTTCAATGTAGAGCTCAAATAAATAAATGGACTGCACCACGATAATCAGCATGAAATTCTGATCACCGGCCATCCCAAGTGAATTTTCGGAAAATAAATAATTTAATTAATTTCAAAAATTAATAATTAATTACTAAAAATTCAATTTAGGCTTGTAATGCCTTATTGAAGCCCGAAACGGGCCGGGAAAATTCCTGAGATGCATTCAATAAATAGTATAGGAAATTCTCTAGCTAAGTACACTAACCACCTAGCTAATATGCAATGCAATTAACTAATAATCACTAATCCATTCTAATCTAACCACCTAACCCTACTTAATTAACACTAATCAACCCTTAAGCATAATTAGTCTACTAAGCAAGGATTAGTGAGATTACTCACTTGATTAAAAGCGAGGACTGGGACACCGCAATGGCGACATGACAGCGGCCGAAATTCACGACAATTGTATTTAACGATGACATTAGATATTTGACACTGATTTCTTACCATGTTTTCATGCACACAGACAGTTCATGCAAGGAAGGAGTGAATACAAGTTATGTCTGTATGAGACTGACATTGCAAGCTTCCACACCTGATTCATTCTTTATTGGTGGGCTGATTGTCTAGTTGCCCTTTTTTTTTCTTTCTTATCTGTGGAGACTATCAGTGCGTGTGGCCTAATTCTTGAGATCTCTCCTTCCTCGTCAGCCTAAGTTGAGTTTTGGCATTATTTGAGCGAGCCTTCAGCCTCATGTCTTTTTTGGTCTTTGTAATCCTAATATGCACCAGAAGACAAGTAATTTGGCCCCGCCTCCACGTCCTTGCAATGCTCCTCACGGTCTCTTGTCTGTTCTTCAACATTTCTCAAAAGGACAACATTTCTATATTTCGAGCTTTGCAACATACTGCTCTATATTCCTTATCTTCATAGAGAAGTTAAATCTGACCAAACAAATGCTTTTGGAGTCCACTTATCTATGTCATTTCCCCATGCCGAGGTCTACAGTGAAAATACTAAAAAGGAATTTTGTCTGGAACAGGAAGGAATTTTTTGTGCTGAGTCTCTGTTTCCTAAATTTAGCCGACTTTCAGTGTATCAGGATCTCCAAAATATTAAATCTAATCAAAATAATGCATTTGCAGTCTACTTATCCTTGATGTTTCCCCCTCCCAAGGTCGAAAGTGAAAATACCGAAAATGAATTTTTTAGGGAACACGAGGGAATTTTCTGTGCCGAGTCTCCGTTTCCTAAATTCAGCTGACTATCAGGGTATCGGGATATCCAAAATATTAAATATGACCGGAATAATGCTTTTGGAGTCCATTTATCCATGACATTTCTCCATGTCGAGGTCTACAGTGAAAATACCGAAAATGAATTTTTTGTGGAACACGAGGGAATTCTCTGTGCCGAGTCTCCGTTTCCTGAATTCAGCCAACTCTCAGGGTATCAAGATCTCCAAAATATTAAATCTGACTGAACTAATGCTTTTGGAGTCCACTTATCCATGCCATTTCCCCTTCCCAAGGTTGATACTAAAAATATCGAAAATGAATTTTTTGTGGAACACGAGGGAATTCTCTGTGCCGAGTCTCCGTTTCCTGAATTCAGCCAACTCTCAGGGTATCAGGATCTCCAAAATATTAAATCTGACCGAACTAATGCTTTTGGAGTCCACTTATCCATGCCATTTCCCCTTCCCAAGGTTGATAGTGAAAATATCGAAAATGAATTTTTTGTGGAACACAAGGGAATTTTCTATGCCAAGTCTCTGTTTCCTGAATTCAGCCGACTTTCAGGATATCGGGATCTCCAAAATATTAAATCTAACCAAACTAACGCTTTTGGAGTCCACTTATCCATGTCATTTGCCCATGCCAAGGTCTACAGTGAAAATACCTAAAGGGAATTCTTTATGGAACATGAGAGAATTTTCTGTGCTGAGTCTTCGTTTCCTAAATTCTGCCGACTTTCAGGATATCAGGATCTCCAAAATATTAAATATGAGTGGAATAATACTTTTGGAGTCCACTTATCCATGCCATTTCCCCATGCCGAGGTCTATAGTGAAAATACCAAAAATGAATTTTTTATGGAATACGAGTGAATTTTCTGTGCCGAGTCTCCGTTTCCTGAATTCAACCGACTTTCAGGGTATCGGGATTGCCAAAATATTAAATCTGACCACACTAATACTTTTGGAGTCCACTTATCCATTCCATTCCCCATGCCGAGGTCTATAGTGAAAATACTGAAAAAGGAATTTTTTAAGGAACACGAGGGAATTTTCTATGCCGAGTTTGCATTTCCTAAATTCAGCCGACATTCAGGGTATCGGGATCTCCAAAATATTAAATCTGACCAGAATAATGCTTTTGGAGTCCACTTATGCATGCCATTTCCCCATGCCGAGGTCTATAATGAAAATACCGAAAATGAATTTTTTACGGAACAAAAGGGAATTTTCTGTGCCGAGTCTGCATTTCCTAAATTTAGCCGACTTTCAGGGTATCGGGTGTGGCATCCCGGAAATTCAAAGCCGAGTCTTAAGGTGTGTTAAATGTCTTTAATTAGGTAATAGAATTTTATGGCTTATGCTTTAGCCAATTTGTCTTTTAATTTGATGAATTATGCTTGTGATTGTGGAAATTTAAATTTAAATGCTTGGCCATATGATTTAAATTTCAATAATTAAAATATCCCAAGACTTTGGCCAAGATGAAATTTGAATTTAGAAATATTTATAGAAAGGAATTCAAAAAAAAAAAAAAAAAAAAGAGAAAAAGGGATCGAAAATTCGAAATGGGCCTTGGGCCCATTAGCCTAAAGCTTGGTGGGCCAAGCTAGTCGGCCCATTGGGCCCAAGAGGGGAGTTCGACCAGCCCAAGAAGGATTTTCGACCAGCCCAAGGGGGATGGCCGGTTGGGCCTAAGCCCAAGCCCAAGCCCAAATTGAATTCAAAAAAATTGAAATTACAAGTGGCCAAAGGAAGAGCATGCATTGGCCATGGGTGTGGTGGATCAATCATTACCTATGATGAGCCTAGGGGAGTATAAGAGGGATGAAGAGAGAGAGAGAGAGTGAGCGGTTTTTCTTCATTTGGCCGAGAAAGGAGAGAGTGAGGGAGAGAATTCGAGAGAGAGAGGAGGTGGAGCCGAGAGGGAGGAGCCGCCCGTCCGCCGTCGCCGCCTTGTCCGACCGTCCTACGCCGCCTTGTGCTTGCTGTTCGTTCATCTTGGAGGCAAGTGGGGGGTCCTTTACTTCTCTTGCATGTTTTTTTGATGGTTGCATGTTCGGTTTTAGGGGTGATTTGGGCGAAATACCGAAGTGAGGGTTGAATGTGTTCATGTTATGTGGTTGTTTCCGTTCGGTTGGTGGTAGACAGTATCTTATTCGAGCTTGCATGTGTACTTGGAGTGCGATTTTGGCTTCGGTGTCTTCATGAAAGTTGAAGCTAACATCTTTTAGTATGACATACTCGAATTTCATGGAAAACTATTGTGATATGTGGGGTCAAAATCTTTGTTATACGGAGACCTCAGATCTGCGAATTTCCTACTGCCCTTTTGTTGATTTCTTGGTTGCATGTTGATTTCGGTTGGAGATCTCACTTTGTTGTCTTCTTGAAAGTTGTAGGAAACACCTTGAGATACAACATATTCAAATTTGAGGATAAACCAATGAGTATAGCCTAGTTAACCAGTTAGATATTTGAGACGGATAGTTCTGTTGAAGTGAACCGAGACACCCGAGACTTCAAGGACTTAAAAGAGGATTATACTTTGGTTATTTAACCTAGAACTCTTCATGAAACTTGTAAAGGACACATTGATATATAACATACTCGAATTTCAGAAGAAACGAAAGAGATTTGATGGGTCAAACCTAAGTTTTTCGGTGATGTTCGTTCTGGACGAAACGGTAGAGGTTCCAGAAGCTTCGTGGAGTTATATAAATTAATCTATAAAGAATTTGGCTTAGAGTTCTTCATCAAAAAAATGCACGAAAATATGTTGGCTATCATCCTGTAAAATTTGGGAATTTTCGGAGGTCATATGAGTATTTTAATTGAATTAATTCGAAAACTGTGCAATCTGGCCATGATCCGAATGTTGTGTGTATTTTGTGGAAATTTGGGAAATTATGTAAAATGCAAATTAGCCATGGATTTTATGTGAAATTTGATTCTAATTGTTTGTTTAATGATTGATTGAAGATTATGATTTTTGGAAAATCATAAATATTAAAGATAATATTTATTTATGAAAATAAATAAATATAATAATATAATAATATAATAATATAATAATATAATAATAAAATAAGAGGTGGATTATTTTATTGGCCATGAGTCCTATTGAATTATGATGCATTGCTATATGACATTGATGCATGTATGATCATTAATTATGATGTATTGTTATATGGCACGATGTATGAATGATCATGAATTATGATGCATTGCTATATGACATTGATGCATGTATGATCATTAATTATGATGTATTGTTATATGGCATTGATGCATGAATGATCATGAATTGTGATGCATGTATGTAAATCATATGCCATGAAATAACAAGATAAAAAGGATGATAAAAAGTGGAAAATGGTATGTGAGTAAGAGGTTGTGGCGGAGGATGATATCTGGTGGCCGAGTGGCATAATTCCAGAGATTCCCTGGGAGTTTCAGGATGCCCGGAATGTGGGGGGCCGGAAGCCCTGTCGGAGGTTTCTGCCCGAAGGGAGTGACTCGCGATGCTAGGATTAGGGTGCGAGATCCCCGGTTAGAAGGGTAAAGGCCGGAAGCCCTGTCGGAGGTTTCTGCCCGAAGGGAATGCCTCGTGATGCTAGTTGAGATGCGAGATGCCCGGAATGTGGGGGGCCGGAAGCCCAGTGGCCATGAGATGGCTGGGATACTGGGATCCCTGTCGGAGGTTTCTGCCCGAAGGGATGGTGATGATGGTGAATTTGATGATTTGAGAAAAGATAATGTGGGGATCAATTGATAAATAAAAGTGGAAATTGATCTATGATGATGATATGATGTGATATGCATGGTGATGCATGGTTAATGATGATGTGATATGCATGGTGATGCATGGTTAATGGTGATATGATGGTGATATGCATGGTGATGCATGGTTAATGATGATGTGATATGCATGGTGATGCATGGTTAATGATGATATGATGTGATATGCATGGTGATGCATGGTTAATGATGATGTGATATGCATGGTGATGCATGGTTAATGATGATATGATATGATATGCATAGTGATGCATGGTTAATGGTGATGTGATATGCATGGTGATGCATGGTTAATGATGATATGATATGATATGCATAGTGATGCATGGTTAATGGTGATGTGATATGCATGGTGATGCATGGCTAATGATGATATGATGTGATATGCATGGTGATGCATGGTTAATGATGATGTGATGATAATGATATATGAGACGCCATGATGATGATATATATGCTATGATGACACATGAATACGCTTGACATCAAAAAGGTAAGCAATGCCTGCATTGTATGATGGTATGCATGGTGCACTGAGTTGTTATTGGATTTCCCTATCTGCTGAGTGGCTGTACTCACCCCTTTTGGGGATAACATTTCAGATTAGCACTATGCCGCTACCTGCTGTTTCGCGTGGGGTATTTTACGGTCTACCGTCTGATGTTGAGGTGGAGTGTACGGAGTTAGATTGTCCCTCTGTGCCCGGATTGACGTTCATCCGAGTGCTATGCTTAGTTATGTATGATATCGGCTTGGCTGGGGGCCCTGTCATACAAGAGTTCATTTCTGTTCACGTCCGTCGAGATTGTGCTATGCGAGGGATGCTGCCGCCGCCACCACCTGATGCACCGGGTTAGGTGTGAGACTCACGCGCGACGAGTAGGAGCCGAGCTTTTTGATGTAGATAATCGACACCTTTGATGGGAGCTTGTGCGCTTGATGTAGAGGGTTGATAGTTTCTTTTTGAGATTTTAGGCAGGACATAGCAGAGTCCTCGCTTTTCTTGTTTTGTATCGACCCGAGAAAGGAGGAGTCCCACCTTAAAAGAATATGTAAATAAAGTGTCGATGTTCGTATATAAAATCCTGATGTGTAGCTGGTGTGTATTTGTATCATGGGTTAGAAGGGAGATAGATGACGATGTGAATTTTGCTTCCGCTATGAGTCGCGCATGGGACCGCTTTAAAAAAAAAAAATGCCTGTAATCTGGCAAGGCTTAATTTAGCCAAGAGATAGAGATGGTAAAAGATGTAACACCGGCGCTGGTGACGACCTGCGAAGGGTTCGGGGTGTCACGAGAAGTATTATTCCAGTCAGATTTAATATTTTGGAGATCCCGATACCCTGAAAGTCGGCTGAATTCAGGAAACGGAGATTCGACATAGAAAATTCCCTCGTGTTCCACAAAAAATTTCTTTTTGTTATTTTCACTGTAGACCTCGGCATGGGGAAACGGGATGGATAAGTGGACTCCAAAAGCATTATTCCGGTTAGATTTAATTTTTTGGAGATTCGGATACCTTGAAAGTCGGCTGAATTCAGGAAACGGAGACTTGGCACAGAAAATTCCTTCGTGTTCGATAAAAAAATCCTTTTCGGTATTTTCACTGTAGACTTTAGTGGACTCCAAAAGCATTAGTTCTGTCAGATTTAATATTTTGGAGATCTCGATACCCTGAAAGTCGGCTAAATTCAAGAAATGGATACTCGGCACAGAAAATTTTCTCGTGTTCCATAAAATATTCATTTTCGATATTTTCACTATCGACCTTGGGAGGGGAAAACGGCATGGATAAGTGGACTCCAAAAGCATTAGTTCAGTTCGATTTAATATTTTAGAGATCGCGATACGCTGAAAGTCGGCTGAATTTAGGAAACGGAGGCTTGGCACAGAAAATTCCCTCATGTTCCATAAAAAATTCATTTTCGGTATTTTCACTGTTGAACTTGGGAGGGTGAAAGGGCATGGATAAATGGACTCCAAAAGCATTATTCCAGTTAGATTTAATATTTTGGAGATCCCGATACCCTGAAAGTCGGCTGAATTCACGAAACGGAGACGCATCACATAAAATTTCCTCGTGTTCCATAAAAAATTCCTTCTCGGTATTTTCACTGTCGACCTTGGGAGGGAGAAACGGCATTTATAAGTGGACTCCAAAAGCATTATTCTGGTAAGATTTAATATTTTGGAGATCTCGATACGCTGAAAGCCGGCTGAATTCAGGAAAAGGAAATTCGGCACAAAAAATTCCCTCATGTTCCATAAAAAAAATCATTTTCGGAATTTTCACTGTAGGCCCTGGGAGGGTGAAACGGCATGGATAAGTGGACTCCAAAAGCATTATTCCCATCAAATTTAATATTTTGGAGATCCCGATACCCTGAAAGTCGGTTGAATTCACGAAACGGAGACACGGCATAGAAGATTCCCTCGTGTTCCATAAAAAATTCCTTTTCGGTATTTTGACTGTCAAACTTGAGAGGGTGAAAGGGCATGGATAAGTGGACTCCAAAAGCATTATGCCGATCATATTTAATATTTTGGTGATCCCGATACCCTGAAAATCGGTTGAATTTAGGAAACGCATACTCGGCACAGAAATTTCCCTCGTGTTCCATAAAAAATTCATTTTCGGTATTTTCACTGTCGACCTTGGGAGGGGGAAACGGCATGGATAAGTCGACTCCAAAAGCATTATTCCGGTCAGATTTAATATTTTGGAGATCTCGATACCTTGAAAGTTGGCTGAATTTAGGAAACGGAGACTCGGCATAGAAAATTCCCTCGTGTTCCATTAATAATTCTTTTTCGGTATTTTCACTGTAGATCTCGGCAGAGGGAAACAACATAGATAAGTGGACTCCAAAAGCATTATTTCGGTCAGATTTAATATTTTAGAGATCCCGATACCCTGAAAGTCGGTTGAATTCATGAAACGGAGACCCGGCACATAAAATTCCCTTGTGTTCCATAAAAAAATTCATTTTCGGTATTTTGACTGTTGAAGTTGAGAGGGTGAAAGGGCATGGATAAGTGGACTCCAAAAACATTATTTCGGTCAGATTTAATATTTTGGAAATCCCGATATCCTAAAAGTCGGTTGAATTCACGAAACGGAGACGCGGCACAAAAAATTCCCTCGTGTTCCATAAAAAATTCATTTTTGGTATTTTCACTTTAGACCCCGGGAGGGTGAAACGGCATGGATAAGTGGACTCCAGAATCATTATTTCGGTCGGATTTAATACTTTAGAGATCCCAATACGCTAAAAGTCGACTGAAATCGGGAAACGGAGAATCGGCATAAAAAATTCCCTAGTGTTCCATTAAAAATTCATTTTCTGTATTTTCACTGTAGACCCCGGGAGGGGTAAATGGCATGAATAAGTGGACTCAAAAAGCATTATTTCGGTCAGATTAAATATTTTGGAGATCCTGATACCCTGAAAGTCGACGGAAATCAGGAAACAGCGACTGGGCATCGAAAATTCGCTCGTGTTACATTAAAAATTCCTTTCGGTATTTTCATTGAAGATCTCGAGAGGGGTAAACAACATGGATAAGTGGACTCTAAAAGCATTATTTTGGCCAGATTTCATATTTTGGAGATCCGGATACCTTAAAAGTCGGCTGAAATCAGGAAACGGAGACTCAGCAATGAAAATTCCCTCGAGTTACATTAGAAATTCATTTTTGGTATTTTTACTATAGACCCCGGGAGGGTGAAACGGGATGGATAAGTGGACTCTAAAAGCAATATTCCGGTTAGATTTAGTATTTTGGAGATCCCGATACCCTGAAAGTTGGCTGAATTCTGGAAACGGAGACTCAGCACAGAAAATTCCTTTGTATTCCATAAAATAATCATTTTCAGTATTTTCAAGGTAAATGTCAGCATGGGCAAATGGCTTGGATAAGTGGATTCCAAAAGCATTAGTTCGGTCAGATTTAATATTTTGGAGATCCTGATACCCTTAAAGTCGACTGAATTCAGGAAACGGATACCCGGCACAGAAAATTCCCTCGTGTTCCATAAAAATTTCATTTTCGGTATTTTCACTGTCGAGCTTGGGAGGGGGAAACGGCAAGGAAAAGTGGACTCCAAAAGCATTAGTTCGGTTAGATTTAATATTTTGGAGATCCCGATACCCTGAAAGTCGGCTGAATTCGGTAAACAGAGACTCGGCAAAGAAAATTCCCTTATGTTCCACAAAAAAATCATTTTCGGTATTTTCATTGTCGAAAATGGGAAGGGGAAATGGCATGGATAAGTGGACTACAAAAGCGTTATTCCCATCAAATTTAATATTTTGGAGATCCCGATACCCTGAAAGTCGGCTGAATTTAGCAAATGCAGGATCGGCACAGAACATTCCCTCGGTTCCAAAAAAAATTCATTTTCGATATTTTCATTGGAGACCTCGGCATGGCGAAATGACATGGATAAGTGGACTCTAAAAGCATTATTCCGATCAGATTTAATATTTTCGAGATCCCGATACCCTGAAAGTTGGCTGAATTTAGGAAATGCAGACTTGGCACAGAAAATTCTCTCGTGTTCTGTAAAAAATTTCTTTTTGGTATTTTCACTGTAGACCTCGGCATGGGGAAATGGCATGGATAAGTGGACTCCAAAAGAATTAGTGTGGTCAGATTTAATATTTTGGAGTTCACGATACCCTGAAAGTCGGTTGAATTTAGGAAATGCAGACTCGGCACAGAAAATTCCCTCGTGTTCCGTAAAAAATTCATTTTCGGTATTTTCATTATAGACCTCGGCACGGGGAAATGACATGCATAAGTGGTCTCCAAAAGCATTAGTGCGGTCAGATTTTATATTTTGGCGATCCTGATACCCTAAAAGTCGGCTGAATTCAGGAAACGGAGACTTGGCACAGAAAATTCACTCATGTTCCCTAAAAAATTCCTTTTTGGTATTTTCAATGTAGACCTCGGCATGGGGAAATGGCATGGATAAGTGGACTCCAAAGGCATTATTCTAGTCAGATTTAATATTATGGAGATCCTGATACCTTGATAGTCGGCTAAATTTAGGAAACAGAGACTCGGCACAAAAAATTCCCTCGTGTTCCATAAACAATTCATTTTCGGTATTTTCACTGTAGACCTCGGCATGGGGAAATGGCATGGATAAGCGGACTCCAAAAGTATTAGTGCGGTCAGATTTAATATTTTGGAGTTCCCGATACCCTGAAAGTCAGCTGAATTTAGGAAATGCAGACTGGGCATAGAAAATTCCCTTGTGTTCCGTAAAAAATTCATTTTCGGTATTTTCATTATAGACCTCGGCATGGGGAAATGCCATGCATAAGTGAACTCCAAAAGCATTATTCCAGTCAGATTTAATATTTTGGAGTTCCCGATACCCTGAAAGTCGGCTGAATTTAGGAAATGCAGACTGGGCATAGAAAACTCCCTTGTGTTCCGTAAAAAATTCCTTTTCGGTATTTTCACTGTAGACCTCGGCATGGGGAAATGGCATGGATAAGTGGACTCCAAAAGCATTATTCCAATCGGATTTAATATGTTGGAGATCTCGATACCCCTGAAAGTCGGTTGAATTTAGGAAACGAAGACTCGGCATAGAAAATTCTCTCGTGTTCCATAAAAAATTCCCTTTCGGTATTTTCACTTTAGACCTCGGCATGGGGAAATAACATGGATAAGTGGACTCCAAAAGCATTAGTTCGGTCAGATTTAATATTTTGGAGATCCCGATACCTTGAAAGTTGGCTGAATTCAGGAAACGGAGACTCGGCACAGAAAATTCACTCGTTTTCCATAAAAAATTCATTTTTGGTATTTTCATTATAGACCTCGGCATGGGGAAATGACATCCATAAGTGGACTCCAAAAGCATTAGTGTGGTGAGATTTAATATTTTTTCGATCCTAATACCCTGAAAGTCAGATGAATTCAGGAAATGGAGACTCGGCATAGAAAATTCACTTGTGTTCCATAAAATATTCCTTTTTGGTATTTTCACTTTAGACCTCGGCATGGGTAAATGGCATGGATAAGTGGACTCCAAAGGCATTATTCCAGTCAGATTTAATATTATGGAGATCCCGATACCTTGATAGTTGGCTAAATTTAGAAAAAGGAGACTCGGTACAGAAAATTCTCTCGTGTTCCATAAAACATTCCTTTTTGGTATTTTCACTGTACACCTCGGCATGGGGAATGGCATGGATAAGTGGACTCCAAAAGCATTAGTGCGGTCAGATTTAATATTTTGGCGATCCCGATACCTTGAAAGTCGGCTGAATTCAGGAAACGGAGACTCGGCACAGAAAATTCACTCGTGTTCCCTAAAAAATTCCTTTTTGGTATTTTCAATGTAGACCTCGGCATGGGGAAATGGCATGGATAAGTGGACTCCAAAGGCAATATTCTAGTAAGATTTAATATTATGGAGATCCCGATACCTTGATAGTCGGCTAAATTTAGGAAACGGAGACTCGGCACAGAAAATTCCCTCGTGTTCCATAAAAAATTCATTTTCGGTATTTTCACTGTAGACTTCGGCATGGGGAAATGGCATGGATAAGTGGACTCCAAAAGCATTAGTGCGGTCAGATTTAATATTTTGGAGATCCCGATACCTTGAAGTTGGCTGAATTTAGGAAATGCAGACTCAGCACAGAAAATTCCCTCGTGATCCGTAAAAAAATTCATTTTTGGTATTTTCACTGTTGACCTCGGCATGGGGAAATGGCATGGATAAGTGGACTCCAAAAGTATTAGTTCGGTCAGATTTAATATTTTGGAGATCCCGATACCCTAAAAGTCGGCTGAATTCAGGAAACAGAGACTCGGCATAGAAAATTCCCTCGTGTTCCACAAAATATTCCTTTTCGATATTTTCACTGTCGACCTTGGGAAGGGGAAATGGCATGGATAAGTGGACTCCAAAAGTATTATTCCAGTCAGATTTACTATTTCCGAGATCCCGATACCTTGAGAGTCGGCTGAATTTGGGAAATGCAGACTCTGCACGGTAAATTCCCTCGTGTTCCATAAAAAATTCCTTTTTGGTATTTTCAATGTAGACCTCGGCATGGGGAAATGGCATGGATAAGTGGACTCCAAAGGCATTATTCTAGTCAGATTTAATATTATGGAGATCCCGATACCTTGATAGTCGGCTAAATTTAGGGAACGAAGACTCGGCACAGAAAATTCCCTTGTGTTCCATAAAAAATTCATTTTTGGTATTTTCACTGTAGACCTCGGCATGGGGAAATGGCATGGATAAGTTGACTCCAAAAGTATTAGTGCGATCAGATTTAATATTTTGGAGTTCTCGATACCCTGAAAGTCGGCTGAATTTAGGAAATGCAGACTGGGCATAGAAAATTCCCTTGTGTTCCGTATAAAATTCATTTTCGGTATTTTCATTATAGACCTTGGCATGGGGAAATGCCATGCATAAGTGAACTCCAAAAACATTATTCCGGTCAGATTTAATATTTTGGAGATCTCGATACCCTGAAAGTCGGTTGAATTTAGGAAACGGAGACTCGGCACAGAAAATTCCCTCGTGTTCCATAAAAAATTCCATTTCGGTATTTTCACTGACGACCTTGGGAGGCGGAAATGGCATGGATAATTGGACTCCAAAGGCATTATTCTAGTCAGATTTAATATTTGGGAGATCCCGATATCATGAAAGTCGGTTGAATTTACGAAATGCAGACTTGGCCTAGAAAATTCCCTTGTGTTCCATAAAAAATTCCTTTTCGGTATTTTGCTTGTAGACCTCAGCATGGGGAAATGGCATGGATTGGTGGACTCCAAAAGCATTAGTGCGGTTAGATTTAATATTTTGGGGATCTCGATATCTTGAAAGTCGTCTGAATTCAGGAAACGGAGACTAGGCAAAGAAAATTCTCTCGTGTTCCATAAAAAATTCCTTTTCAGTATTTTCACTGTAGACCTCAGCAAGGGGAAATGACATGGATAAGTGGACTCCAATAGCATTATGCCAATCAGATTTAATATTTTGGAGATCTTGATACCATGAAAGTCGGTTGAATTTAGGAAACGGAGACTCGGCATCGAAAATTCCCTCTTGTTCCATAAAAAATTCCCTTTAGGTATTTTCACTGTAGACCTCAGCATGGGGAAATGACGTGGATAAGTGGACTCTAAAAGCATTAGTTCGTTCAAATTTAATATTTTGGGTATCCCGATACCCTGAAAGTTGGCTGAATTCAGGAAACGAACGCTGGGGACAGAAAATTCCCTCGTGTTCCATAAAAAATTCCCTTTCGGTATTTTCACTGTAGACCTCGGCATGGGGAAATGGCATGGATAAGTGGACTCCAAAAGCATTATTCCAATCGGATTTAATATGTTGGAGATCTCGATACCCTGAAAGTCGGTTGAATTTAGGAAACGAAGACTCGGCATAGAAAATTCTCTCGTGTTCCATAAAAAATTCCCTTTCGGTATTTTCACTTTAGACCTCGGCATGGGGAAATAACATGGATAAGTGGACTCCAAAAGCATTAGTTCGGTCAGATTTAATATTTTGGAGATCCCGATACCTTGAAAGTTGGCTGAATTCAGGAAACGGAGACTCGGCACAGAAAATTCACTCGTTTTCCATAAAAAATTCATTTTCGGTATTTTCACTGACGACCTTGGGACGGGGAAATGGCATGGATAAGTGGACTCCAAAGGCATTATTCTAGTCAGATTTAATATTTTGGAGATCCCGAAATCATGAAAGGCGGTTGAATTTAGGAAATGCAAACTCGGCATAGAAAATTCCCTCGTGTTCCATAAAAAATTCCTTTTTGGTATTTTCCTTGTAGACCTCAGCATGGGGAAATGGCATGGATAGGTGGACTCCAAAAGCATTAGTGCGGTCAGATTTAATATTTTGGCGATTCCGATACCCTGAAAGTCGGCTGAATTCAGGAAATGGAGACTGGGCACAGAAAATTCGCTCGTGTTCCACAAAAAATTCCCTTTTGGAATTTTCACTATAGACCTCGGCATGGGGAAATAACATGGATAAGTGGACTCCAAAGGCATTATTCCAGTCAGATTCAATATTATGGAGATCCCGATACCTTGATAGTCGGCTGAATTTAGGAAACGGAGACTTGGCACTAAAAATTCTATCGTGTTCCATAAAAAAATCATTTTCGGTATTTTCACTGTAGACCTCAGCATGGGGAAATGGCATGGATAAGTGGACTCCAAAAGCATTAGTGCGGTCAGATTTAATATTTTGGCGATCTCGATACCTTGAAAGTTGGCTGAATTCAGGAAACGGAGACTCGGCACAGAAAATTCACTGGTGTTCCATAAAAAATTCCTTTTTGGTATTTTCACTATAGACCTCCGCATGGGGAAATGGCATGGATAAGTGGACTCCAAATGCATTATTCCAGTCAGATTTAATATTATGGAGATCTCGATACCTTGATAGTCGGCAGAATTTAGGAAACGGAGACTCGGCACAGGAAATTCCCTCGTGTTCCATAAAAAATACATTTTCGGTATTTTCACTGTAGACCTCGGCATGGGGAAATGGCTTGGATAAGTGGACTCCAAAAGCATTAGTGCGGTCAGATTTAATATTTTGGCGATCCCGATACTCTGAAAGTCGTTTGAATTCAGGAAACAGAGACTCGGCACGGAAAATTCACTCGTGTTCCATAAAAAATTCCTTTTCGGTGTTTTCCTTGTAGACCTTAGCATGGGGAAATGGCATGGATAGGTGGACTCCAAAAGCATTAGTGCGGTTAGATTTAATATTTTGGGGTTCCCGATACCCTGAAAGTCGGCTGAATTCAGGAAACGGAGACTGGGCAAAGAAAATTCCCTCCTGTTCCATAAAAAATTCCTTTTTGGTATTTTCACTGTAGACCTCGGCAAGGGGAAATGGCATGGATAAGTGGACTCCAGAAGAATTATTCCAATTAGATTTAATATTTTGGAGATCTCGATACCCTGAAAGTCGGCTGAATTTGGGAAATGCAGACTCGGCACAGAAAATTCCCTCGTGTTCCATAAAAAATTCCTTTTCGGTATTTTCATTGTAGACCTCGGCATGGGGAAATGGCACAGATAAATGGACTCCAAAAGCATTAGTGCAGTCAAATTTAATATTTTGGAGTTCCCGATGTGACACCCCGAACCCTTCGCAGGTCGTCACCAGCGCCGGTGTTACATCTTTTACCATCTCTATCTCTTGGCTAAATTAAGCCTTGCCAGATTACAGGCATTTTTTTTTTTTAAAGCGGTCCCATGCGCGACTCATAGCGGAAGCAAAATTCACATCGTCATCTATCTCCCTTCTAACCCATGATACAAATACACACCAGCTACACATCAGGATTTTATATACGAACATCGACACTTTATTTACATATTCTTTTAAGGTGGGACTCCTCCTTTCTCGAGTCGATACAAAACAAGAAAAGCGAGGACTCTGCTATGTCCTGCCTAAAATCTCAAAAAGAAACTATCAACCCTCTACATCAAGCGCACAAGCTCCCATCAAAGGTGTCGATTATCTACATCAAAAAGCTCGGCTCCTACTCGTCGCGCGTGAGTCTCACACCCAACCCGGTGCATCAGGTGGTGGCGGCGGCGGCATCCCTCGCATAGCACCATCTCGACGGACGTGAACAGAAATGAACTCTTGTATGACAGGGCCCCCAGCTAGGCCGATATCATACATAACTAAGCATCGCACTCGGATGAACGTCAATCCGGGCACGAGGACAATCTAACTCCGTACACTCCACCTCAACATCAGACGGTAGACCGTAAAATACCCCACGCGAAACAGCAGGTAGCGGCATAGTGCTAATCTGAAATGTTATCCCCAAAAGGGGTGAGTACAGCCACTCAGCAGATAGGGAAATCCAATAACAACTCAGTGCACCATGCATACCATCATACAATGCAGGCATTGCTTACCTTTTTTATGTCAAGCATATTCATGCGTCATCATAGCATATATATCATCATCATGGCGTCTCATATATCATTATCATCACATCATCATTAACCATGCATCACCATGCATATCACATCACCATTAACCATGCATCACCATGCATATCATATCATATCATCATTAACCATGCATCACCATGCATATCACATCATCTTTAACCATGCATCACCATGCATATCACATCATATCATCATTAACCATGCATCACCATGCATATCACATCATCATTAACCATGCATCACCATGCATATCACATCATCATTAACCATGCATCACCATGCATATCACATCATATCATCATTAACCATGCATCACCATGCATATCACATCATATCATCATTAACCATGCATCACCATGCATATCACATCATCATTAACCATGCATCACCATGCATATCACATCATATCATCATCATAGATCAATTTCCACTTTTATTTATCAATTGATCCCCACATTATCTTTTCTCAAATCATCAAATTCACCATCATCACCATCCCTTCGGGCAGAAACCTCCGACAGGGATCCCAGTATCCCAGCCATCTCATGGCCACTGGGCTTCCGGCCCCCCACATTCCGGGCATCTCGCATCTCAACTAGCATCACGAGGCATTCCCTTCGGCAGAAACCTCCGACGGGGCTTCCGGCCTTTACCCTTCTAACCGGGATCTCGCACCTAATCCGGCATCGCGAGTCACTCCCTTCGGGCAGAAACCTCCGACAGGACTTCCGGCCCCCCACATTCCGGGCATCCTGAAACTCCCAGGGAATCTCTGGAATTATGCCACTCGGCCACCAGATATCATCCTCCGCCACAACCTCTTACTCACATACCATTTTCCACTTTTTATCATCCTTTTTATCTTGTTATTTCATGGCATATGATTTACATACATGCATCACAATTCATGATCATTCATGCATCAATGCCATATAACAATACATCATAATTAATGATCATACATGCATCAATGTCATATAGCAATGCATCATAATTCATGATCATTCATACATCAGTGCCATATAACAATACATCATAATTAATGATCATACATGCATCAATGTCATATAGCAATGCATCATAATTCAATAGGACTCATGGCCAATAAAATAATCCACCTCTTATTTTATTATTATTATATTATTATATTATTATTTTATTATTTTATTTATTTATTTATTTTCATAAATAAATATTATCTTTAACATTTATGATTTTCCAAAAATCATAATCTTCAATCAATCATTAAACAAACAATTAGAATCAAATTTCACATAGAATCCATGGCTAATTTGCATTTTACATAATTTCCCAAATTTCCATAAAATACACACAACATTCGGATCATGGCCAGATTGCACAGTTTTCGAATTAATTCAATTAAAATACTCATATGACCTCCGAAAATTCCCAAATTTTACAGAATGATAGCCAACACATTTTCGTGCATTTTGCATGAAGAACTCTAAGCCAAATTCGTTATATATTAATTTATATAACTCCATGAAGCTTCTGGAACCTCTACCGTTTCGTCCAGAACGAACATCACAGAAAAACTTAGGTTTGACCCATCAAATCTCTTTCGTTTCTTCTGAAATTCGAGTATGTTACATATCAATGTGTCCTTTACAAGTTTCATGAAGAGTTCTAGGTTAAATAACCAAATTATAATCCTCTTTTAAGTCCTTGAAGTCTCGGGTGTCTCGGTTCACTTCAACAGAACTATCCGTCTCAAAGATCTAACTGGTTAACTAGGCTATACTCATTGGTTTATCCTCAAATTTGAATATGTTGTAGCTCAAGGTGTTTCCTACAACGTTCAAGAAGACAACAAAGTGAGATCTCCAACCGAAATCAACATGCAACCAAGAAATCAACAAAAGGTCAGTAGGAAATTCGCAGATCTGAGGTCTCCGTATAACAAAGCTTTTGACCCCACATATCACAATCGTTTTCCATGAAATTCGAGTATGTCATACTACAAGATGTTAGCTTCAACTTTCATGAAGACACCGGAGCCAAAATCGCACTCCAAGTACACATGCAAGCTCGAATAAGATACTGTCTACCACCAACCGAACGGAAACAACCACATAACATGAACACATTCAACCCTCACTTCGGTATTTCGCCCAAATCACCCCTAAAACCGAACATGCAACCATCAAAACAACATGCAAGAGAAGTAAAGGACCCCCCACTTGCCTCCAAGATGAACGAACAGCAAGCACAAGGCGGCGTAGGACGGTCGGACAAGGCGGCGACGGCGGACGGGCGGCTCCTCCCTCTCGGCTCCGCCTCCTCTCTCTCTCGAATTCTCTCCCTCACTCTCTCCTTTCTCGGCCAAATGAAGAAAAACCGCTCACTCTCTCTCTCTTCATCCCTCTTATACTCCCCTAGGCTCATCATAGGTAATGATTGATCCACCACACCCATGGCCAATGCATGCTCTTCCTTTGGCCACTTGTAATTTCAATTTTTTTTTAATTCAATTTGGGCTTGGGCTTGGGCTTAGGCCCAACCGGCCATCCCCCTTGGGCTGGTCGAAAATCCTTCTTGGGCTGGTCGAACTCCCCTCTTGGGCCCAATGGGCCGACTAGCTTGGCCCACCAAGCTTTAGGCTAATGGGCCCAAGGCCCATTTCGAATTTTCGATCCCTTTTTCTCTTTTTTTTTTTTTGAATTCCTTTCTATAAATATTTCTAAATTCAAATTTCATCTTGGCCAAAGTCTTGGGATATTTTAATTATTGAAATTTAAATCATATGGCCAAGCATTTAAATTTAAATTTCCACAATCACAAGCATAATTCATCAAATTAAAAGACAAATTGGCTAAAGCATAAGCCATAAAATTCTATTACCTAATTAAAGACATTTAACACACCTTAAGACTCGGCTTTGAATTTCCGGGATGCCACACTTCTGGAGTCCACTTATCCTTGCCGTTTCACCCTCCCAAGGTCTACAGTAAAAATACCGAAAATGAATTTCTAATGTAACATGAGGGAATTTTCATTGCCGAGTCTCCGTTTCTTGATTTCAACCGACTTTTAAGGTATCGGGATCTCCAAAATATGAAATCTAACCGAAATAATACTTTTAGAGTCCACTTATCCATGTTGTTTACCCCTCCCGGGGTCTTCAATGAAAATACCGGAAGGAATTTTTAATGGAACACGAGGGAATTTTCTATGCCGAGTCGCTGTTTCCTGATTTCCGCTGACTTTCAAGGTATCGGGATCTCCAAAATATTTAATCTAACAGAAATAATGCTTTTGGAGTCCACTTAATGCCGTTTACCCCTCCTAGGGTCTACAGTGAAAATACCGAAAATGAATTTTTAATGGAACACGAGGGAATTTTTTATGCCGATTCTCCATTTCCCGATTTCAGTCGAATTTCAGCGTATTGAGATCTCTAAAATAGTAAATCTAACTGAAATAATGATTTTGGAGTCCACTTATCCTTGTCATTTCACCCTCCCGAGGTCTACAGTGAAAATACCGAAAATGAATTTTTAATGTAACACGAGGGAATTTTCATTGCTGAGTCTCCGTTTCTTGATTTGAGCCGAATTTAAGGCTATCAAGATCTCCAAAATATTAAATCTGACCGAAATAATGCTTTTGGAGTCCACTTATCCATGCTGTTTCACCTTCCTGGGGTCTACAGTGAAAATACCGAAAAGGATTTTTTTATGGAACACGAGAGAATTTTCTGTGTGGAGTTTCCTTTTCCTGAATTCAGCAGACTTTCAATGTATCGGGATCTCCAAAATAATAAATCTGACCGGAATAATGCTTTTGGAGTCCACTTATCCATGATGTTTCTCCCTCCCAAGGTCGATAGTGAAAATACCGAAAAGGAATTTTTCATGGAACAAGAGGGAATTTTCTGTGCCGAGTCTCCGTTTCTTGAATTCAGCCGACTTTCAAGGTATCACGATCTCCAAAATATTAAATCTGACTGGAATAATGCTTTTGGAGTCCACTTATACATGCTGTTTCACCCTCCCAAGTTCGACAGTCAAAATACCAAAAAGGAATTTTTTATGGAACGCGAGGGAATTTTCTATGCCACATCTCCGTTTCGTGAATTCAGCCAACTTTCAAGATATCAGGATCTCCAAAATATTAAATCTGACCGGAATAGTGCTTTTGGAGTCCACTTATCCATGCCCTTTCACCCTCCTAAGTTCGACAGTGAAAATACCGAAAATGAATTTTTTTTGGAACACTAGGGAATTTTCTGTGCCGAGTCTTCGTTTCCTGAATTCAGCCGACTTTCAGGGTATCGGGATCTCCAAGATATTAAATCTAACCAAACTAATGCTTTTGGAGTCCACTTATCCATGCCGTTTCCCCCTCCCAAGGTCGACAGTGAAATTACCAAAAAGGAATTTTTTTATGGAACCCGAGGGAAATTTATGTGCCGAGTATCCGTTTCCTGAATTCAGCCGACTTTCAGGGTATCGAGATCTCCAAAATATTAAATCTAGCCGAACTAATGCTTTTGGAGTCCACTTATCCATGCCATTTCCCCATGCTGACGTCTACCGTGAAAATACCGAAAAAGGATTTTTTATGGAACACGAAGGAATTTTCTGTGCCGAGTCTCCATTTCATGTATTCAGCGCACTTTCAGGGTATCAGGATCTCTAAAATATATTAAATCTGACTGAACTAATGCTTTTGGAGTCCACTTATCCATCCCATTTCCCCATGCCGAGGTCTACAGTGAAAATAACGAAAAAGATTTTTTTATGGAACATGAGGGAATTTTCTATGCCGAGTCTCCGTTTCCTGAATTCAGCCGACTTTTAGGGTATCGGGATCTCCAAAATATTAAATCTGACCAGAATAATGCTTCTGGAGTCCACTTATCCATGTCGTTTCACCCTCCCGAGGTCTATAGTAAAAATACCGAAAATGAATTTCTAACGTAACATGAGGGAATTTTCATTGCCGAGTCTCCGTTTCCTGATTTCAGGCGACTTTTAGGGTATCGGGATCTCCAAAATATGAAATCTGACCGAAATAATGCTTTTAGAGTCCACTTATCCATGTTGTTTACCCCTCCCGAGGTCTTCAAAGAAAAAACCGAAAGGAATTTTTAATGGAACATGAGGGAATTTTCTGTGCCGAGTCGCTGTTTACTGATTTCCGCCAACTTTCAGGGTATCGGGATCTCCAAAATATTTAATCTGACCGAAATAATTCTTTTGGAGTCCACTTATTCATGCCGTTTACCCCTCCTGGGGTCTATATTGAAAATACCGAAAATGAATTTTTAATCGAACACGAGGGAATTTTTTATGCCGATTCTCCGTTTCCCGATTTCAGTCGACTTTCAGCATATTGGGATCTCTAAAATATTAAATCTAACCGAAATAATAATTTTGGAGTCCATTTATCCATGCCATTTCACCCTCCCGGGGTCTATAGTGAAAATCCCGAAAATGAATATTTAATGTAACACGAGGGAATTTTCATTGCTGAGTCTCCGTTTCTTGATTTGAGCCGAATTTAAGGCTATCGAGATCTCCAAAATATTAAATCTAACCAAAATAATGCTTTTAGAGTCCACTTATCCATGCCGTTTCACCCTCTCGGGGTCTACAGTGAAAATACCGGAAAGGATTTTTTTATGGAACACGAGGGAATTTTTAGTGCTGAGTTTCCTTTTCCTGAATTCAGCCGACTTTCAGCATATCGGGATCTCCAAAATATTAAATATGACCGAAATAATGCTTTTTGAGTCCACTTATCCATGTCGTTTCCCAATGCCGAGGTCTACAGTGAAAATACCGAAAATGAATTTTTAATGGAACACGAGGGAATTTTCTATGCCGAGTTTCCATTTCCTGATTTTAGCCAACTTTCAGTGTATTAGAATCTCCAAAATATTAAATCGGACCAAAATAATGCTTTTTGAGTCCACTTATCCATGAAGTTTACCCTCCCGGTAGTGAAAATACCGAAAATGAATTTTTAATGGAACATGAGGGAATTTTCTGTGCAGAGTCTCTGTTTACTGATTTCAGCCGACTTTCAGGGTATTGGGATATCCAAAATATTAAATATGACCGAAATAATGCTTTTGGAGTCCACTTATACATGCCGTTTCACCCTCCCGGGGTCTATAGTGAAAATACCGAAAATGAATTTTTAATGGAACATGAGGGAATTTTCTATACCAAGTCTCTGTTTCCTGATTTCAGCCGACTTTAAGGGTATCGGGATCTCCAAAATATTAATTCTGACCAAAATTATCTACTTATCTATGTTGTTTCCCTCTGCCGAGATCTACAGTGAAAATACCGAAAAAAAAATTATTAATGGAACACGAGGTAATTTTTTGTGCCAAATCTCCGCTTCCTAATTTCAGCCGACTTTAAGGGAATGGGATCTCCAAAATATTAAATCTAACCGAAATAATGCTTTTGGAGTCCATTTATCCATGTCATTTCCTCCTCCCGAGATCTGCAATGAAAATACCGAAAATGAAATTTTAATGGAACACGAGGGAATTTTATATGCCGAGTCTCCGTTTCCTGATTTCAGCCGACTTTCAAGGTATTAGGATCTCCAAAATGTTAAATCTGACTAAAATAATGCTTTTGGAGTCCATTTATCCATGTTGTTTACCCCTCCCTAGATCTACAGTGAAAATATTGAAGATGAATTTTTAATGGAAAACGAGGGAATTTTCAGTGCCGAGTCTCCATTTCCTGATTTCAGCCCACTTTCAGTGTATCGAGATCTCCAAAATATTAAATGTGATAGAAATAATGCTTTTGGAGTCCACTTATCCATGTTGTTTCACCCTCCCAAGGTCTACAGTGAAAACACCGAAAATGAATTTTTAATGGAACATGAGAGAATTTTCTATGCCGAGTCTCCGTTTCCTGATTTCAGCTGACTTTTAGGGTATTGGGATCTCCAAAATATTAAATCTAACCGAAATAATACTTTTGGAGTCCACTTATGCATGCCGTTTCCCCCTCCTGGGTTCTACAAATAAAATACTTGAAAATGAATTTTTAATGGAACACGAGGGAATTTTCTGTGCCGAATCTTCGTTTCCTAATTTCAGCCAACTTTAAGGGTATCGGGATCTCTAGAATATTAAATCTGACCGAAATAATACTTTTGGAGTCCACTTATCCATGTCGTTTCCCCCTCCCGGGGTCTATAGTGAAAATACCGAAAATGAATTTTTAATGGAACACGAGGGAATTTTCTGTGCCGAGTCTCCGTTTCCTAATTTCAGCCGATTTTAAGGGTATCGAGATCTGCAAAATATTAAATCTGACCGAAATATTGCATTTGGAGTCCACTTATCCATGTCGTTTCCCCCTCCGGGGGTTTACAATGAAAATACCAAAAATGAATTTTTAATTGAACATGAGGGAATTTTCTGTGCTGAGTATCTGTTTCCTGATTTCAGCCGACTTTCAGGGTATCGGGGTCTCCAAAATTTTAAATCTAACCGAAATAATGCTTTTGGAGTCCACTTATCCATGACGTTTCCCACTGCCAGAGTCTACAGTGAAAATACCGAAAATGAAATTTTAATGGAACACAAGGGAATTTTCAGTGCCGAGTCTCGGTTTCCTGATTTCAGCCGACTTTAAGGGTATCGAGATCTCAAAAATATCAAAATAATGCTTTTAGAGTCCACTTATCCATGCCGTTTCCCCCTCCCGGGGTGTACAGTGAAAATACCGAAAATGAATTTTTAATGTAACACGAGGGAATTTTCTTTGCCAAGTCTTTGTTTCCTGATTTCAACCGACTTTAAGGATATCGAGATCTCCAAAATGTTAAATCTAACCGATATAATGCTTTTGGAGTCCACTTATCCATGTTGTTTCCCCATCCCGAGGTCTACAGTGAATATACCGAAAATGAATTTTTAATTGAATATGAGGGAATTTTCTATGCCGAGTCTCCTTTTCCTGATTTCAGCCGACTTTCAGGGTATTGGAATTTCCAAAATATTAAATCTGACTGAAATAATGCTTTTGGAGTCCTCTTATCAATGTCGTTTGTCCCTACTGAGGTCTACAGTGAAAATACCGAAAATGAATTTTTTTATTGAATACGAGGGAATTTTCTGTGCCGAGTCTCCGTTTCCTGATTTCAGCCGACTTTCAAGGTATTGGGATTTCCAAAATACTAAATCTGACCGAAATAATACTTTTGGAGTCCACTTATCCACGCCGTTTCCCCCTGCCAGGGTCTACCGTGAAAATACCGAAAAGGAATATTAAGAAAAAAAAAGTGAATTTGTCAATGAAGTAAATAAAGAGACTTTATGTAATTTTAGACTAATGAAATTAAAAAATATAAAGTTCACCAAGAAAGTGAGCTTTTGAGATGAGATGGACAAAAAATATATAAGTTGTTATATGATCAATAATGAACAAGTGACATTTCAATTTTTTATTATATGAATAATGTCTTTTTTTCTTTACTATTGGTGATATAATTTTATACAAAACACGTAAAACATTGTAGGAATATTTAAGAATGCAAATTTTATTTAATTTTCTAAAAACAAAACATGTGAAATGCTTAATTATGGTCACTAGATCATAAATAGAAAAAGGAAACATAGAAAAAAGAGGGAGTGGAGCCATCACTTTAAATTGCAAATTGAAGATTGATGGTGTTTTATCTTTTGGTCGTTTGGATTTTTAATCGGAATAAGACTAGATAAGATGAAATATTAAATATATGGATATCCTTCCTATCCACTATGCGGTAAATCATAATAATAAAATCGGATATATTCACATCATATTATCTATGTTGTTTGGTATAAATGATATATTAGTATAAATAAACCTAAAAGTTTACAAATGAAAATAATAAAAATCTCTCGCAATACTCTTACCTACTTTATTTTTATTTTTATTTTTATTTTTCCTCTCTTTTTAAAAATATCTTTATTTCCTTTTTACCCTTTCCATGTTAAATAGTAAATTGTACTTATATACCTAAAATACTAAAATGCTTAAAATATGTAATAAATATAAATATATAGTTATATTTATATATCCAATTTCTATTATTGGTTAGAATTAAATTTGAAATATAAATAAAAATAACATTAGATAAAAAAAAAATAAGTTTTTATTTCTTGTTATTTTGAATCTCTTATATAAGAATTCAAATATTTTTTATATTGAAATATTATTTTATTTTATTTTTAATTTAAGAAGTTTTTATTCAAGAAAATAAATTTCCTATAATGGATATTACAAATCCTAATTACTTTTATCCCACCACCCATGGAATAATTTTATCTGGCATATATCTTATTTATATCTGACTTTATCCAATCTTACCCAAGTACCAAATACAAAATAGAATAAATTTTATTTTATTCTGAATTTTATCTTGACTGTCAAGTGCAGCCTTAATATAAAAAGGGTGGATTTAGTTATTTAGAGGGTAGAAATAATGCACAACATGCTTAAAGCACTTATTTTCCCACTTTTGGTAGAAATCTTTAGCTGTATATTATTATAAAAGGGTTAAATCAAGTTTAATATTGGGTCGGGACTATCATAGGCTCGTGCTACTCACTGTCCAAGCTAGGAGAGTGGTGGGAAGAGTGAGAAAAAGGAAAGTAAAAACTATATGAATTTAAGGACCACAAATCACTAGTAGTATTTGGAAAGATTATATAAATTTATTTAAGGACCACAAATATAGTTCATATGGGCCATGCCATTTGATTGTGCCAGGATAATTATGTTGTGCCTAACTTGGGGTGCGCACTTGAAAAGAGAAGTTTTATTGCAACTCTATTGTATGGCCAGTCTCGACTTTTAACTAAATTTTTGGCACCTCAATTACCCAAAAAAAAAAAAAAAAGAGTTGGCGTGAGAAGATATCTTATGATGAATATGCATTATTCTGTGACTTTGAACAAGGTCCATAAGTCAATAAGTTATGTCACCTTTAAAGTCACGAAAATGGCCACAAAAATAGCATGATTATCGCTTATTAGGTATGTGTCGTGTGGATCTTGGTAGCGTGTAGCCTTTAATCAATGTGGTGTATATGTAACAAGTCATAAAAATTTCCGAATGTTAGCTTGGGGCTGTCCGGATTTGAAAGTGAGGAACGGTTAAGCTAAATAAACAGAGTATCATTCTACATTCATCAATCATTATTTTTTCTATAGTTTTGACAATCATTTGCTTGTCAATCATCTGCTTTGGCCGAGAGAATCAAATATCAGGACATATATGGAAAATTGGGGGTAATCGCACTCATGGCCAACTCAGAATCCCGTCATCGCACTCGTCTCCTCTTAGAAATAGACCCTTCGTACGACATACAGTTATTTAAAAAAGATTTTTCTGGATCAAAGGCTGTATCATCGATAATTCTTCAATAAACATCTGAAAATGATGAATTCATTAATTTGTTGTTTGGACTTAACCATTTAGTGTCCACATCGGAAAAAGACTCATACAAATTTGTGGTATTGATGATACCAAAAAAAAAAAAAAGCTTGAGGTATTGGTGTTACATTAAACATAGTTTAGGATTTTTGGTGATAAAATAAAAATTTTGGGCTATTATTATCATCACAATGGACATAATTTAAGCTTTTTTGGTGATCTTAAACCAAATTACTAAAAATAAAATCGTTTTTTTATAACTTGAAATAGACCCCCACACAGCGTTTTCAACGTAAAGTGAGTAAAAAATCTTTGTAATGATCAAAGCATATTAAGTTAAAATGTTAATTTTGCAAATTAAAAAAAGATGAAAATAGCAATCCTTCCGGACGTCGGTTACTTCCAATAACCCTCACTTTCAACCCACAATTAGTATTGAAGTACTATTTTGGATATAGGAGTTATTTCAAGGGTAGGGTTTTTTTTTAGGATATTTGGATTCTGAGGTTAATTAGAGGTCAAGAGATTACTCAAGGTGTATTTACTAATCACGGATTACTTATGATATCGAGATGATTTGAGAGTTTCATTGAGGATCATTCGGATTAAGGAGTTAGTAAGGGTTTAGGTATCATAATCAAGATTATTCGAGCTCATTTTGAAATTAGTTAGGGTCTCTTTCAAATTTAGAGGTTAATTCAGAAGTGGAGATTTTCATAGGTTAATTATCTCCTAGCGTTTTGAGGTTTTTTTTTTTTTTTTTTTTTTTTTTTTTTTTTTTGAAGTTCAGGATTTTATTCGGTGCTCCTAGGGGGGTAATTGGTATTTAGGGAATAATTGAAAAACATGTGGATTTTAGGGATAATTTCCCTGCCCTGCATGCGGGGTGGGGGGTGTACATGGTTATGGTTGCCCCCATCGCTATAAAAACACGCCTCAACGCAATCATACCTTTAAAATTTGCAAATCTCTTTGCATGAATTGTATGACTTTAGTAACATACAGTTTCTCATTTTCTCCGCACTCTTCTGTATTAATAATTTAAAAAAAAAATGCTCAAATTAATTTAATCCCCTTTTATCATTAATTAACCATTGAGAATTTTGTTTTCTAAATTGAATTCTTGCATCTCAATTATTTGTTCCTTTCTTCTTCTAATTTTCAAAGGGAGTAATTTTACTCTTCTCGCGATACGGACTTATTTGAAGAGGAAAATGTCTCGTTTCCACCGCACGGACTTCATTAGGTTAAGGTTACAGATCCTAGAGTCACCGACTTCTTTTTCTTAGCCCCCCCGCGGGTCACCGTCTCCGCTGCCGCCGTCCTCCGTCTCAACAGGGGGTCCGGTTTGCTGTCACAAATTCTCTCGTACGCGGCGAACCCATTTCTACAGTGATAAAGAACTCGGGCGATGTTTCAGCATCCGGTGGGGGCATCGGCTATCTGAAACAGTAGAGAAGCAAGCAGCTCGTATAACTTGGAAAAACCCCGGTGGCGTGAAGTGATGTCGCCTCGCCCTTGGTAATAAAGGTGGAAGGGCGAGGCATATTTTGGGCATTGCCACCCCCCGGGCTAAACAGATGATGATATTGAGCTGGTCGGCTGCGAGTAATAGTTGCACACCATGCTAACTTGAAAATCACAGCAGGAACGGTTGGCCTCTCCAATTCCTTGAAGCCCATTGCAGTTCTTAATTCCAACTCTGTAGAGATCTAACAACACATCTGCTATGAACTTGCTGCCGTACTTCTTTAGATAACACACATTCCATAATTGATGGCCACTTGACTCAAAGTGAGATTCATAAAGAGCACAACACTCATTCATAGAAGAAAATACTTTCTTATCCTATCCTTTGTGGATAGTGTGCGTTCAAAGTAGCCAGTCAGCATATGAGGCTATGCTTTGGTACGTTAGTGGAGAACAAATCAGCTTGTACCATTCCACTTTCTTTGCTTCTTTGAAGATGACATAGTCTAATGGACCTTATCAGGCTGCCTTGATAGATAGAGTCACACAAAGATGATTGAATCAATACCGAATCATCTGATCTTGCGATGGGCTAGTTCCATATGCTATCTTCAATAACATCAGCAACTTTAGCTTGGAGAGGGAGATCAGAATCACGCACAATCCTTCTTCTGAAGATTTCCAACAAAGCGCCCAACGAATGCCGTGGACCCTATGACAGAAAAGTGCTCTTTCCACCCCAATTTACATATTGATAAAAGGTCTAAACTTATGTCTAAGCTTAAGCAATTTCCTCCAAACATAAGAGGAATTAGCAGAAGAAGCAACCTGTCATATGCTATTATTCTTCAAGAAATAAGCTTTAACACAAGCTATCCAAAGGGATCCGGATTCAATCAATAGCAACCAAATTAACTTTGGCTACAGCTTTATTTCAGTGGTATATTTGCTTCAATCCCGATCCCCTTCTTTCGTTGGTAGATAAACAACCTCCCATTTCACTTTCAGTCCTCTCAACTAATCATCAGTACCAGTCCAAAGAAAGAAATTACAACACCTGTCTATTGTTTTGATGACTTTTTTGGGCAAAATAAAGATAACACACCAATAGGACACAGTGCCGTATAGGACTGAGCTTATGAGTTGTAACCTGCCAGCAAAAGACAACCTCCTAGCAGGCCAGCTTCTTAACTAAAAAGTCTCTCAATTAAGATCTTGCAATCAGCTTCAGATAGCTTCCATGGTATTAAAGGAAGCCCTAAATACTTAACAGGTGGAGAACCTCTTTTAAAACCACTCAGCTGAACCATCTCCTGCGGATACATTGCAGTTTTCATTGGATTCAAAATTATGCTCGAAAGGTTATAGAAGCACTGAAATGTTTCCAATGTCTCCTTTGGAGCCCCAACAACTCCATCAGTTAGTATCAAAATATCATCAGCAAAACAAGGATGAGTGAACTTTATTTTTAGCACAAATGATGAAACTTAAGATTTCCTTGCTTAGCAGCCTTACATAACACTTCAATCACCATAAGAAAAATTTGGGTCACCTAGCCTGAGATCCTTACCACCTCGAAATCAACAGTTAAGGCCACCATTTATAGTAACAGAGAAGCATGCAGAAGCAATGCAAAATTTTTAGGGTTTAGGAAACCCAACGCGGCCATGACATTGAAAATAAAAGGCTAATGCACTTAAGCAAAGGCCTTCATAAGATATGCCTTTATAACACCCTTAGAAGACAACTTCTTTCTTGTGATAGTGCTTAACATCTTCAAGAGCAAGCAAGATATTACCAGCGATTTTCCTACCCTCGCCTCAATGAAAGCTCATTGGTTCTTGACAAAATAACGGAGCACTATCTTCAATCAATTTGCCAGGATTTTAGTTATGCATCTGAAGACAACGTCCAGCGGGAGATAGGCTTATAATCAGCCATCTCAGAGGCATTGTGGACTTTAGGGACCAAAGTGGTACCAGTAATTCACCCATTGATTATCCTGAAAGAAGCTAAGTATAGCAGCACTAAAATCCCTACCAGTGTTAGGCCGAGAATCTTTAAAAAAAAATGAGGAATACTCATCAGGTTTCAGACCAAAGAGATGCTTGGATTTCCTCAGCTGTAATAAGAACACCCACGAGATCCTGTAGATCATGAGAAAGTTAATATTCAAGTAATCAGAAAACATACATTTACCATAACAACTTCCCTTTACTTTACTCCATGAAAAATTCTATTTCGGTATTTTGCCTTAAAACTTCCGACAGCTTGAAATATGCAGGGACAAATATGCAGAGACAAATGTGTTCAAGAAGCTTTATTTCCATACGATTTAATGTATTGGAGATCACAACACTTTCAAAGTCGTGTGAAATCAAAAAAAAAAATTCCCTTTTGCTCTACGAAAAATTCCATTTCGGTATTTTGCCTATTAACTTTCGACAATTGGAAATGTGTAGGGACAAATGTGTTCAAAAAGCTTTATTTCCATATGATTTAATGTATTTGAGATCACAACACCCTCAAAGTCCCGTAAAATCATAAAATGAAGACTTACCAAAAAAAATTCCATTTTACTCCATGAAAAATTCCCTTTCAATATTTTGCCTAAAAACTTCCCGTGGTGACAAATCTATCAAGGCAAATGTATTCAAGTACCTTTATTATCGTATCATTTAATGCATTGGAGATCACAACACCTTTAAAGTCGTGTGAAATCAGAAAACTAATATTTGCCAGAAAAAATTCCCTTTGATCTTAGAAAAATTCCCTTTCGGTATTTTGACTAAAAACCTTCGACAATTGGAAATCTGCAGGGACAAATGTGTTAGAAAAACTTTATTTTCCATATGATTTAATATATTAGAGATCACAACACCTTCAAAAGTCACGTGAAATCAGAAAATGAATACTTGCCAAAAAAATTCTCTTTTGCCCCACGAAGAATTCATTTTCGGTATTTTGCCTAAAAACCTCCTGTAGTGCCAAATCTATCGGGGCAAATGTGTTCGAGTAGCTTTATTACCATATCTTTTAATGTATTGGAAGTCATAATACCTTTAAAGTCGTGAACTCAAAAAACGAGCATTTGCTAGAAAAAAATTTCCTTTACTCCAAAAAAAATTTCCAAAAAAAATTTCCTTTAGTCTAGAAAAATTTTCTTTTAGTATTTTGCCTAAAAACCTTCGAAAGTTGGAAAGCTATAGGAACAAATGTATTTAAAAAAAACTTTATTTTCATATGATTTAATGTATTGGAGATCACAACACCCTCAAAGTCCTGTGAAATCAAAAAACGAAGACTTGCTAGAAAAAATTCCCTTTTGCTCCACAAAAAATTCCCTTCCGGTATTTTGCCCAAAAACCTATCATAGTAGCAAATCTATCTGGGCAAATGTGTTCGAGTAGCTTTATTACCATATCATTTCATATATTGGAGGTCGCAACACCTTTAAAGTAGTGTTGCAACATCATTAAAATCGCGTGAAATCGGAAAATGAACATTTACTAGAAAAAAATTCCCTTTACTCCACGAAAAATTCACTTTCGGCATTTTGCCTAAAAACCTCCGACGGTTAGAATTCTGCAGGGACAAATGTGTTCAAGAAGCTTTATTTCCATATGATTTAATGTATTGAAGATCACAACACCCTCAAAGTCACATGAAATCAAAAAACAAAGACTTGGCAGAAAAAATTTCCTTTCGATATTTTACTTAAAAACCTCACGTAATAGCAAATCTATCAAGACAAATGTGTTCAAGTAACTTTATTATCGTATCATTTAATGTATTAGTGTTGCAACATCATTAAAATCGCGTGAAATCGGAAAACGAACAATTGCCAAAAAGAAATTCCTTTTATCCCATGAAAAATTCCCTTTCGGCATTTTACCTAAAAATCTTCTACAATTGGAAATTCACAGAGACAAATATGTTCAAAAAACTTTATTTCCATATGATTTAATATATTGGAGATCATAATACCCTCAAAGTCACGTTGCGATCTACTCGCCGTGAACCAAATCGCACGACCAGATCTGCACATGATTTGGGTCGCCGAAGGTCGCGCGGTCCAGATTTGGGACGCCACGACTCCTTTTTGCAAAATTCTTTAGAATACCATAATGTCACGCGAGGAGCGACGGGCAGTGTGTACAAAGAGCAGAGACGTGGTCAACGCGAGTTGAAAGCAGAAAATGAAGACTTGCTAGAAAATATTCCCTTTTGCTCCGCGAAAAAATTCCCTTTTGCTCTACGAAAAATTCAGTTTCGCTATTTTTCCTAAAAACCTCTGCCTAAAAACCTCCGATATTGAGATAGTAGCAAATCTATCGGGGCAAATGTGTTCAAGTAGCTTTATTACCGTATCATTTCATGTATTGGAGGTCACAACCAGGAACCAAACCGAAAACTAAAGCGAACTAAAAAAAATTGATTTTTTCGGTTTGATTTTCATTAAAAACTAATATTTATTTATTGGTTTGATTTTTATCGGTTAACAAAACCAAACCAATCCACAAACCGCTAAAATCTGTAAAAGTTTCGAGTACACTTCACCTAGGAAAAAGAGATGAACTTGGTGACGCCATGGAAGCTGAGACCGACGCCCCCGCTCGCTCCTGTTCCCTCCGGCCTCGAAGCGACGCCTTCTGCCCACCTTCTCGCCATACCCACGATTGCTCATCCTCTTTCCGCGCGTGCCCGTCTCCGAAAAGGGCATTCGCGTCCACAAAATCAATAACCTCACCGCCAAATGCATACAGAGGTCTCTGGCAAGCAGATCGGCGGAAGCAAAACAAGAAAAAAGCAAGGAGCGGGAACCCAATTACCTCCTGAGCCAGATGAGAAGGGAATCCCAGAGACCCATCTCCTCAAAATCTGAAATTGGATCGGAGGGGGCGATCACTGTGTTCTCTCGCCGGGGGGGACTGCAAGAAGGACGAGAAAAGCCCTAATTTTTTGTTGGGGGAGGAAACAGGGCGAGCGAGAAGAAGTGCGATCGGGGGAATCTTCGCCGACCTAGCGATGAAGCGAAGGTATATCTGTCGACGTAGCGGAGGAGTCTTGCGTCGCTGCTCTGCTTTGCTTGCTTCGTCTGTTGTCCTGCTCTGCTACTTTGTTCTAATAACCGCCGTCCAGGTTCTTGACGGGGACGAGCACAAACGCGACCACCACCTCCTCACCGCCGTCTCAGTCCACCACCTCACCGCCGTCTCAGTCCTCCGTCGTCGAGCTCGAGCTCGGCCGGCGAACTTGAGCCTCAGATTTTGGATCTAAGTCGAGCGAGCCTTAGATTTGTGATCTAGAGCTCAGCTCGACATCAGATCTGGGTTCGTTCAAGGTTGCCAAGGTTGGGTTAGGCAACAGCGAGGTGAAGGCAACAGCGTGGTTCGTCAACGGGCATAGGACCTCGATCTCCTGGTCGACACGGATGCAAACGCAGACGACGCGGGAGGAGTTGAACGGGAGGCGCTGGCGCTGGAGGTCAGAGAAGAAGCGGGCGAAGATGGAGGCATAGATGGGGGCAGTGTGCCGGAAGCAATGGCGGTGTGTTTGAGGTCGGGCTTAAGGTTCAGGTCGAAGAAGGGAAAATGGGTTACGCGTAGGAGAGAGAGAAAGACGTGTAGAGAGAGAAGAGAGGGTGAGGGAACGAGGGCAAAAAAAATCGAAAATCAAAAGTTGAAAATCAAAAATCAAAAAATCAAATCGAACTGAAATTTCAATTGGATTCGCATTTGACTCGAGTATCATTCGGTTTAGTTCTGAAGTTTTTTTAAATAGTTCAGTTCGGTTCGATTTTTCAAAAACATTGAATCGTTGAACCGTTGAACCGAGCTGAACCATTGATACCTCTAGTCGCAATACCTTTAAACTCACATGAAATCAAAAAACGAACATTTGCCAGAAAAAATTTCCTTTAAAAATTCCCTTTTGGTATTTTGTCTAAAAGCCTATGACAAATATGTTCAAAAACTTTATTTCCATGTGATTTAATGTATTGAAAATCACAAGACCCTCAAAGTCCCGTGAAATCAGAAAACACGAATTCACCATGATAACACATCTCCCGTTTTTGTGGTCTTTCAAAGATTTTTCGCTGACTAAAACTTGAGGATGGTGTAAATTATTGGATGGCGTCCGTCAGGAGTGATTCTTCGTCTCATTTGACCGAAATTTCCGAGGTCAATCTAATTGAGACTAATAAATTACAAGAAAATAGAGTGAAAAGGCCTTTACATGGCCGCACTTATTTTCGCGTCTTTTCAAATACTGTAAATTTCGGGATGGTGTAAGTCACTCGTCCGGTCCCCTTCCCAGCTGATTTATTATTATTATTATTATTATTATTATTATTATTATTATGCCAAATTTTCTGTGGGAAATCAATTCAAAACAAATAAATTGCCAGAAAACCACGGCGAATTGGCCATAACAACACATCTCCCGTTTTTGCGCATTTTCAAAGATTTCTAGATGAGTAAAACTTGAGGATAGTGGAAATTATTTGGCTGGCATCTGTCAGGAGTGATTCCTCATTTCATTCGGCAAAAATTTCCGAGGTCAATCTTATTTAAATTAATAAATTAAAAGAAAATAGAGTGAAAGGGCCTTTACAACGCCACATATGTGAAGAAAGTTTAACCATCCCATATAGTTGCCTTTTGATTCTGCAAGGTTAAATAACACGTAACTTACCGTTGGGAATTAGATTTTTGAGGCTTTTGGTCCTGTTGAGCTGGTGCAATTGCCTCTTGATCCAGAGACCGGACACGGCTCAAAACTAGAGAATATTATAGCTGCGGAAATCCAAGCCTCTCTTTGGTCTGGTCCTGATGGGTATTCCTCTCATTTCTTTAAAGATTCTTGGCCTATTACCGGATGGGATTTTAGTGCTGCTATACTTAGCTTCTTTCAGGATAATCAATGGGTCAAAGCAACTGAGTTTACCGGTATCACTTTGGTCCCTAAAGTCCACAATGCCTCTAAAATGGCTGATCATAAGCCTGTCTCCTGATGGATGTCGTCTACAAATGCATCACTAAAATCATGGCCAATAATTTGAAGATAGTGCTCCCTTATTTTGTCAGAAAGAGCTTTTATGGAGGGTAGGAAAATTGCTGATGATATCTTGCTTGCTCATGAGGATGTTAAGCATTATCACAAGAAAGAAGTTGTCTTCTAGGAGTGTTACAAAGGCAGATCTTATGAGGACCTTTGCTTAAGTGCATTGGCCTTTTATTTTCAATTTCATGTTCGGATTATGCTTCCCTAAAAATTTTACATAACTTTTGGATGCTTCTCCGTTACTATGGCTTTGAGGGTTATTTTCAAGGTGGTAAGGATCTCAGGCAAGGTGACCCAGATTTTTCTTTGTTATGTAAGGCGGCTGAGCAAGGAAAGCTGAAGTTTCATCCTTGTGCTTAAAATAAAGCTCACTCATCTTTGTTTCACAGATGACATTTTGATGTAAGAGTATTCCTGATGTGGATTATAGATATTGTAATTTACCATTTTACGGGATTAGTCTAAGGTAAGATAGAAGCTTTCTTAATGAATCTAATATGAGATTGGCTAGTGTGGGCCGAATTGAGCCTGGCCCATATTGAGAAGGTTTAATTGGAAACTCTATAAATAGTACTCAAGCTTAATAGTCAATCCTAACCAATGGGAGTGTTGGGGCTCCAAAGGAGACATTGGAAACATTTAAGTGCTTCTTTCAAGCTGAAAGTTGAATCCAATTAAAACTGCGATGTATACATGTGACCAGGCATTGAAGCCAAGCGCCAACTCCTCATCATCCAGAGAGTTTGTACCAGAGGTAGAGCAAGAAGAGACAAATCAATGCAAATATAATGATGTGGATGACATTGTTTCAGCCGTAGGGACGATGCTCTTGTTCAGTGTCTTGACATTGTTCTTCACCCCTGCTCGAGCTTTGATCAGAATCAACTACTGTTCAATATCACCTCCTCTTGCCCAACACAGATGTAGTAATTGCCACTGTTAGATTATGTCTCAAGTTTGAATCCATTATACGATACCCGATACGTAAAACATTTACATGTTGAAATGAGAAAGAACGTGTGCGGAGCATTTGATGAAAAAAAAATGGTGCAAGATACAAGCCGAAGGAATCCCGCCCTCGCTCCTTTACGCACGCTGGAAATGGAGGCCACAAATGCGTGTGTTGATTTTTGTGGCCCTGCTCAGATGTCATCATGATTCCTGAAGATTTGTTTGTCCAATTTCTTCTACGCTATTAAATGCATGCACATGGCCATGCACGTAGAAAACTTGGTCAACACTTGTGGCTTCTGAAGCTATCTCGTAGGCGCCAAATTGTCTTCTCTTCTTGGTCATCTTTGTGGACTTCTTTCGTCTTGTTGCGGATAAAGAAGGAGAGAGGGCAGAAGCTCTTCTACGTGTGTAGTACATGCTGCTCAACTCACACGCTAACATTAAATGCATGGAAGCACATGTTTGAAGATTGGTGCCTCCTGACAACTCTGAAGCACAATATTATTTTGTTTCCTTCCCTTCACCGATAAAAAGGGGAAGACGTCTAGAGCTCGGCAAGCTGCAAAAAGGAAAACCAGCTTTGCAGTGAGCGAGAAAAAGAGAGTTCGAGAGAGAGTGAGAGGCTTGAGCTAGAGAGGTTTTGTGCTGAGTTGAGTCCATTGAGTGTGAGTTGTTAAACACCGTGGGTATCGGGTATAAAGTAGGGTTGGAAAATACTTGAGTGCATATGTGTGATTGTAATCCTGTAATTCTCCGATTTATAGTGGATTGATTTGCTGGCTCTCCCCGTGGACGTAGGTTCCGATATTCGGACCGAATCACGTAAATTTCTGGTGTCCTTTATTTTTATTGTTCCTCGTTTTATTTCGATCGATTTCTATAGCTCTCGACATAATTGCAAAATTACGATCCGCTTCCGCTGCGACGCCGATTAACAACAGCCACAACTCGGAAGCAATTTGTAAGTTGGCCAGACTAAAATTGACAGCACCGACTTTCTTCATAATGCTTGTTTTGACTTTCCTTTCCACCTTCATTTTTTCCAATTGGTTGGGAGTACCATCAAAATGGTGACATTGATTGTACGCGTTACAAATAATCCATAATCATTGAATTTTACCCTTCCAATTTCTTTAAGTGACCCCAGGAAATATCCTCTTCTTTTCAAAACACAAGTTCAATAATGAAATTCATGCATCCCACGATGCAAGTACCTGTAATTCTGCAAGACGTTCATACCCGCATTGACGTCATCCATGAGGACCTCCAGTAGTTAGCATTTATTAGTAATTCAAATATGGCATTCAGTTTGCCTTTCTAATCTTCTTTCACGTCCTATAATAGTCTCAGCAGACTCAGTTTTGGGACATTATAATAGTTTGAGATATCTGGCTATTCCCCGCACTGCCACCTCTTGCGCATAATGAAATAGAGCATGGTTCCCAACTGATATTACATCTGCAGTCACAATGACCAAGTATCAGACTCAAAGAAAGGCTTCTCATATCACCTACAACATTCAAAGTTCGGCATAGACATCCCTCATAGCTTTTATTCAAACACGAGTTCTCGATTATCCTATCTAACAAAAACTTACTGCTGATAAAAGAAGTCAGCAGCCTCTAGTGGAATGTGGAAGAATACAAACCTGGGAAAGAATAACAAGTTGTTCGCTAGCATTTTCTAGAAGTTCCCTTAGTGCATGTTCACATCACTGCTGAGGCGATGTGTTATACCAATCTTCACCATATTCATGTAGGTAGGGTTGGGTGAGTGGAACAAATATCAGACCTGCAAATATATAATAACTTGGAAGCTTGTCAAACTGATGTACTGAAACTAACTATTACAACTGCAAAATCCATTATTTTTCAAATGTTAACAACTGTACCAGTCTTCCTAAATTCTCTCTTTGCTGACAAAGCAATCACATATATACAAAGATCACTCAACATGTACTTAGTACACAAACAGGTGGTAAGTATAGGGGCTGCTGAGTACATCTGTTGCTCCATGCTATGCAGTTAGAATGGACTCATGTGAAATGCAAAGAATGACAGAATTATCCCATGAGGGTGAGTCTAGGAGGGTAGCAAGTTATTTTGATCATTCTCATGCTCTACTTCAGTTAGAGATTGTGAAGTTAATTCCAAGAAGTCTTCCAAGTACTTCTGGACAGATCATGAGGAGTATAAGGGAATTGTGGATTCCAATTGGAATAAAGTGGTGACTGAATATCCAATGTATTGCTCATTGCTCATTAATAAGAGGTTTTTTGGTGCTTTGCCTAACTAATAAAAAAAAAAACTTGAGCTTGTTGTTGTCCAGCATGCTCTTAGGAATAATCACTCCAAGAGTTTAACTGATGAAGAGCAGAAAATCAGACTTGAATTCGGGCATCTGCAGCAAGTTGACAAAGCTTTCTGTAAACAAAAATCTTGAATTACCTGGCTAAAGCTTGGTGATACAAATACAGGTTTTTTTTGTTAATTGGTGAAAGTGAGAACTTTGGGGAACGCTATTGGATCTCTAGTGGCAAATTATGGAAGTATCCTAGAAGAAGCATGATGAAATTGTGGGACAACATGCGGGCTTTTATAAAGACTCATTGGGTGCTCCAAATGTAAATGCTTGACTATCAACTTTCTGATAATCTACAGGATGTCATGGGTGCTCATATTATAGCTAAGGGCTGATGGGTATTCCTCTCATTTCTTTAAAGATTCTTGGCCTATCACTGGATGGGACTCTGGTGCTACTATACTTAGCTTTTATCAGGATAATCAATGGGTCTACTAAGTTTACCAGTATCACCTTTGTCCCTAAAGTCCACAATACCTCTAAAATGGCTGATCATAAGCTTGTCCCCTGCAGGATGTTGTCTATAAATGCATAACTGAAGTCATGGCCAATAGATTGAAGATAGTGCTCCCTTATTTCGTCAGTAAAGGATCAATGAGCTTTCAAAATTGCTGATGATATCTTGCTTGCTCATGAGGATGTTAAGCTCTATCACAAGAAAGAAGTTGTCTTCTAGGAGTGTTATAAAGGCAGATCTTATGAAGACCTTTGCTTAAGTGCATTGGCCTTTTATTTTCAATGTCATGGCTGCATTGGGTTTCCCTAAAATTTTACATTACTTCTGTATGCTTCTCCGTCGCCATTAATGACTTTCGAGGGTTATTTTCAAGGTGGCAAGGATCTCAGTAAGGTGACCTAGATTTTTCTTATGGTGATTGAAGTGTTATGTAAGGCTGCTGAGCAAGGAAAGCTGAAGTTTCATCCTTTGTGCTTAAAATAAAGCTCACTCATCTGTTTTGCAGATGACATTTTGATACACACTGATGGGAGTGTTGCGGCTCCAAAGGGGATATTGGGAACTTTTCAGTGCTTCTTTCAAGCTTAAAGTTGAATCCAGTGAAAACTGCAATGTGTACATGTAACCAAGCTTTGAAGCCAAAGCCAAATGCCATCTCTTCATCATCCAGAGAGTTTGGGCATACACCAAGAAGAAACAGATCAATGCTAATACAATGTCATGGATGACATTGTTTGAGCCATACGGGATGATGATTGGAGCCAAGTGCCATCTCCTCATCATCCAGAGATCATGGACTTGTTTTGAATACATAACATCAGCCATTGTCATAATAGCCTCTTTCTTTAGCTCCTCTAAATGTCTGTTTTGCGTCTCTGATGTTACCGAAAAATGAAATGAAAGAAACAGATGTTGGAGCAACTAGTTTTGTGTTTTTCTCTGTTTTTTTTTTTTTTCCCATTGCTCTTATATATTCTTCCGTTCGAGTGCAGAATGAGACCGAAGAAATATTGGAGGACATTCAAAGTCCTCCAACAGCGATGGAGGAAGGCAAAGGGGATTTTGAAAGTCCACTGCCCACTTTGGAGGCAAGTCCATTATCCACAATACCGGAGATTCCAAAGGCAGAACATGCAGGATTGGACATTTCAAGTGAAACTGAGGTATAGAACCAGCCCCTGTTCCCCTTCTTCAAAATATGAAGTCAAATGCCGTACCATATCACCTCCTCTTGCCCAGTGCAGCTGCAGCAATTACCACAGCTACCATCAGCATAGTTGCTGTGCGAGTAAAATGGCTTCCCCATCTCATCATCCCCCACATTGGAAGAATTTCCCTAATATGACCAGCACTGCAGCCAAACCCAAGCAGATTATATACACCATACTGAGCCAATCTAGGAAACTATGCTGATTCACCCCAAAAAAAGGCTGGCATTAAGAACAAAGTCAGGCAGGGAAAGGAATATCCTACATTCCCATTTATGATGCTTTCTGATAAGCGGCCCACAACAAAATTAAATTGGATAACCAAAACAACCTGCCCCACCTGCTAATTCTCTTACAATAGAAGTCCAACTGTGAAAGTACAGAGTCTTTAAACAGCTAGTGATGATTTACAAAAGAAAACTTACACTTTTCGGATGACTTCCTATCATGTTAAAATGTAAATTCACCACGTAGAGTGTCCTCTCTGTGGCTCCATATGCTCTGGCAGTACATGAAGCACCAGTTTCCGTAGACTAAACAAGATTCTTCTCAGCCTCCGAAGGTTTAACCATCACAAGTTGCCTAAGAAGTTGCTGTCCAGAGAGTACTATTGCCATTGGTTCTCACATTGCCTCAATGTACCTGCAGCATCCCAAGGCTCCTCTAAGTTGGTCAGGACATGTATGCCACCGGAAATTGTGATCAAAACTTACAAAGCATGGCAAATTGAACCAGGGAAACAAAAACTCTCGTGAAATGAGCTCATGCTGAGGTTCATTTGATGAATTTGACACCTCGTATGAAAAGAAAAAGTTAACAAAAATGATAGAATACCATGCTATATATAGCCGTGCCTAATATTAATTTCACTGGTATCTAGTACCAGCACTGAGTACGAAACAGGAAGAGGTGAATAAAATAGTCAAAACCACCACCTATAGGCAATTCAATTATATTAACCACCCGTAGTTATTTTGATTGGATCAGAATCGGCCAAAGATCAATAACCGTCCACGCAAGAAAATGCGAATACCTCGTTTATCCCTCCTAAGTATGGGGTACAACATTCAATCCAACAATTTAATGGCTTCCGCAGGTGGTTCGCTGCTCTGTATAACAAGAAATAGACATGGCGAAAATAAAAGGAGCTCAAGGTCATGTCATCTACCTTGGCAACGCAGCATGGATTGATAAAACATGAGTGCAAGGTATTCCCATCATCCGTCATCATTATCGCATTGCTAGTGAATTTAAGAATATAATTAAACTTGATCCTACGAATAAGATAATCTTAAATACTCTACGGGCATGTAAATGTCATAAAGTTTTTTTATGGTGAAGCACATACCCAACACCTTTTGAACGTCTTGAATTCCTGTCGATGATCAACCTGACGTCCCTTACCTGTAGACAAGGAAATTACAACCTATGAAACCAGGATCCATATGTGCTGTCAAGAAATAGAACAGTTATATCGGAAAAGAGAAGTGGATGTGGATGTTTTGTCCTTACAAGCTGTAATTTATATCTGTTTCTTTTCGTTGGTTTGTTTTTTTTTTTCCCCTTTAGAGCATTCGATTGATCTACCTTGTCGGGACAGGTGTATTGAGTGCGGATGTGTTTGCTCAATATTGCCGCCTTAGAGTTTACAACACAGTACATGTTTGTGGGACTGATGAGTATGGGAGTGCAACAGAGACTAAAGCCTTGGAGGAGAAGTGCACACTGCAGCAGATTTGCGACAAGTAATTATAATTTATCATGATTTCTTTATATCAACGCCGTGTCAAAAGAATGGAAGATGCTGTGAAATGCGTGAAAAGCATAATGAGTTTCTTCTTCTTAATTGGACATGTCTTCGGTAAAAAGATGGTATGTGTTCTTTTAAAGGCATCCCGGGTTTTTTATGTTCTTGTTTGTGTACATGGTTTTGACAGCGGTGTTATCTTGGAAATATGGTGCAGTGGGTAACGGCATTCATCTCTGTAGGAGTGCTGTTGACGTGAAAATTCTTTTGTTTACATTCATTTTTTTTCCCATAAAATTGATTTCTTATGAGATTTTCGGTTCTATCTTCTCTCCTGTCACGCCTCAGATACCATGCTGTGCATAAGCAAGTCTGGTTGGTTCAACATAAGCTTTGATAAGTTTGGACGTCCATCAACCCCACAGCAGACTGAAGTCTGCCAAGCTATTTCAAGAAATTGTTTGAGAACAATTGGCTTCTAAAGAGCAATCAATGTGAGAAGTGTTGAAAGCTTTTGAATCCGAGTTAATTGATCCTAGGTGTAAGGAACCACACATTTTCACTAGGTTTTAATTTTTTAGTTTGTTCAGTATAGGCCATGCTTGTACAAGAGGCCATCTGCTATGCACTTTAATGAACTGTGAACGAGACACAGGTTACTACTATTCAAGACGATATCAATGCCTAGCTAGAATGCAGAAATTATGGACTTGTTTTCAACATATAACATCAGCCATCATCATAAGAACCTCTTTCTCTAGCTCCTCTGAATGTCTGTTTTGCGTCTTTGACATTACTGAGAAATGAAATGAAAGAAACAGATGCTGGAGCAACTACATTTTCATGCATGCTTTAAGTGACTTTTAACACATTGTCCTGTTTTTAGGTGCAATTTATCTTATTGCTGCTTGTTTACAGGTTTGTCAGGCACCTCCAAGAATCCGAGATACAAACCACTTGTTCCTCGAGCTCCCTCTGCTGAAGGATTAATTGGTGGAATATATTAATGAGATGTCGGAAGCTGGATCTTGGAGCCAGAATGAAATTCAAGCAACTAATGCATGGATAAAAGGACTGAAACCTTGATGTATTACAAGGGATCCGAAGTGGGGAGTTCCTGTACCCCATGAGAAGTTTAGTTCAAATATTTTGAACTCTCGTGCTTCTACAACTGAAATTCTGGGTGGTGTCGTGACAGGGTTAAAGATATCACAACTTTTATTTGTTTTCTTTCTAGTCTCCATTCCTTTGAAAAATGATCTTGGCATGTGCATTTGCTTCTGTTGATGCAATGAGTAAGGTATTCTATGTTTGGTTCGATGCACCAATTGGCTACGTCTCAACAACTTCATGTTACACGCCAGAATGTGAGCAGTGGTGGAAGACTCTTGAGAATGTGAAGTAGTTTCAGTTTATGGACAAGCATAACGCGCCATTTCACATCGTATGTGTCGGACTTTTCTAGTTTTTCTTTACGTCAACAGCCTTTAAGGTCTTATTAATCCTTTGATCCCTTCTTGTTTCTCTTTATCAACAATCTTGAATGTCCTATCTCTGCTCTGTTGGCTGATGCTATTACCTCTCCTCACTGATATTTGCCTAAACCTGTGGACGTTGACATTAGTCGCATGCTATTGTTAACTCGATGCAAATCTTGGTTTATATTAGAGTGCGAAATCACCTTGTGGAATGTCTTTCCTGAATGACCCATTCGGCAGTTTGCTAAATTTAATTGTGATGTTGGGATGACGAAAATCGCAATTGCTTATTTTTGTTGACCTTATTATGTGACTGATAGAAATTTCTAGTCTAAACAGTGCGCAACCAATTCTATAGAATAGTCCATCGGAGAGTTTTGATTTTTAAGTTATGCCTTGGTGTGTGTATAACATTAACTCGAAGCGATATTTCTTTAGTTTCCAAGACAAGGTCCATTTTGTAGTGGGTGTTTTATTAGTTTCCATTGTGAATTCTCCTGTTATTTCAGCATGTTATGGCGCACGTTTTGATTGCTTAATCACGATGGTGGTTGTCCATGATTTTCTTTTGGCTCTCTAATACAACAATTAGTAGCTCTTTCTTATGCTGAGATCCTTCGAAAAGAAAACATGGAATTTATCAATAAGCAGCTGCACTGTCCATTCTTCTCTTTAAATAATCTCCATGTATGGGGATATTCAAAATGGGAAATAAGAATAATTGGTAAAACGACAAAAAGGTATTTAGGTATACTTCGATCAATAGGATTCATTGTGTAGTATTTCATTTAAAGATTTTGAAGAATCTTCTTGCTCTAGACACATTCCATTGTCCCAATATCATTCCTAAATGGAGCTCTTTGACCAGACCTGAATTTTCCCAAGGTTGAATTAGGTTTTTATTTCTCTTCCACCTTTCTTGGGCTCACTTCCGCAAAATTTTTATCAAATTTACCTAAACATCAAAGAAGAAAGTTGTCGTGTGGTCCAGAAAGGATCACTTTGGATATACTCTACATTTTTGCCTGTAATTTGAAGATATCGAATAAAATCTCTAGGCAGGGCAGCCTCTAACCGGAAGAACTCAACATATGGGTTTCCGTCATTTTTTTTTTAGGTGACCAACATATGGGTTTCCGTGATTCATTTCTTGTAATCCATGAAATTAAGACATGCGAACCCCTGAAGTGCCATAACTTTGCATAAAGGGACACTTAAGTGCCATAACTTATGAAAAGTACACTTAGGCTGCGCATGACAACGCTTCTGTTCCCGGGAAGAGTTTTTTTTCAGAAATAGTTCTTTTCTATTTCTGCTCCGGAGAACAATTTCTGAGTAAAAGAACCCGTTTGGTAACGCGACAATTTCTTTTTTGTATTTATTCATTTTTTATTCTTGCCGATGGATCGCCGCCGCCGCCGCCCGCCGGCCCGCCAGCCGCCGCCACTGCACGACCGCCAACCGACGACCGATGGACTTCCGACGGCGATCGGCAGTGACGGTCGGCGGCTGGCCGTCGTGCAGCGGCGGTGGCTGGCGAGTCGGCGACGGTGACGGGCGGTAGGCGACGGCGACCGTGGCCGGCGGCGGCCGGCGATCGGCGGCGGCGGGCAGCGGCCGGTGGTGACGGTGGCGGCGGCCAGCGGTGACGGTGACGGCGGCGGCGGCGGCGGCCGGCGGCCGACGGCGGTGGGCGGTGGGCGGTGGCTCCGGGCGGTTGACGGTGGCCGCAGCAAGAAAATGAAATAAAAGAAAATCAGCTTATTTCTAGAAATTGTTCCCGGGAACAAGAAGCAATTTTTTTTTGCTTCTCAAAACTGTTCCCAAAAACAAAAAATTAGAGAAATTGTTCCCGGGAACAAATGTTTTACCAAACAGGTTTTTATTCTTTTTTTGTTCCGGGGAACAAAAGAACAGAAATTTTGAGGAAGAGAAACGTTGTCATGCAGCCCCTTAAGTGCCAAAATCGGAGTAAAATGGATCACTTGAGTGCCAATCCGGCCAAAGTCCAGCCTAAACGCCGGCGTGGCATTTTTCCGGCGAGCCGAGCCCAAAACAACGCCATTTTGCACGTTGACGTGGCCAAATAATGCAAAAACGGCGTCGTTTTGGTCAAGTGGTAAAAAAAAATAAAAAAATTAATTAAATTATATTTAGTTAAAATATTAAAAAATAATAATTTTAAAATTAAATTTAGTTAAAATATTTTTAAAAATAATAATTTAAAAAATTTAAAAAAAAAAAAAAAAAAAAAAAAAAAAAGGAAAGTGGGGGAGGCGGTTAAGGGATCAGCCCTCAGCCGCTGCCGCCACTGCCCCGCCACCGCCGGGAAGGGCCGGCGACGACGGGGGAAGGCAAGGCCCGGCGACCCCAGTCGACCAGCGACGAGGGCTCGCCCCAGATCGAGGCGAGGATCACAGCCCTCGCCCAGATCCGGCGAGGGTCGCCCCGGCGGGCGGCGGCCCTTGGCCCGACCGAGCGAAGGCCGCCGACCCTCGCCGAATCTGGAGAAGGGCCGCCGACCCTCGCCAGATCTGGAGAAGGGCCGCAAGCCCTCGCCACCGGCCACAGATCTGGGGAGGGTCGCGGCCCTCGGCGAGGGCCGCGACCCTCACCCTAGATCGGGGCGAGGGCACATGAGCCCTCGCTGCCGGTTTGCCGGGGTCGCCGGGCCCTGGCCGTCGCCGGCCCTTCCCGACGGCGGCGGGGCGGCGGTGGCCTTGGCGAGGGCTAATCCCTCGCCCACCTCCCCCTTTCCTTTTTTTTTTAATTTTTTTAATTTTTTTATTTTAAAATTATTATTTTTATTATTTTAACTAAATGTAATTTTAATATTATTATTTTTAAATATTTTAACTAAATTTAATTTTTTATTTTTTTTACCACGTCAGCCTAAAATGACGTCATTTTTGCATTATTTGGTCACGTTAGCGTGCAAAACGGCGTTGTTTTAGGCGCGCTTTACCGGAAAAATACCACGTCAACGTTTTGGCCAAACTTTGGCCGGAGTGACACTCAAGTGATCCGTTTTTCTTTGAATATGGCACTTAAGTGTACCTTTCGTAAGTTATGACACTTAAGTGTCTCTTTGTGCAAAGTTATGGCACTTGAAGCGTTCTTTTGCCATGAAATTAATGTTCAAAACCGATTCGATTTTAACGGCTAATACACAACATTTCAATCGATCCATTTGCCCGATATTTGATAGTCAAATATACCCTATAGATGGTCAAAACCTTCCCGCTGTGTGAAACCCTTTGCCACCAATCGGGCTTTGTACCTTTCAATCGATCCATTTGCCCGATATTTGATTTTATACACCCATTTGCATCCAATTGCCTTGCAATGCGAGGGTAGGGTAACAAGATCCCATGTGTGATTATCTATTAAGGCCTTCAATTCTGCTTCCATAGCTTTCTGTCATCGCGGATCACTGCTTGCTTCATCAAAATTGGACAGCTCTCACTCTTCAGAGATACGAGCGATGCAACATCTATGTTCGGGAGATAATTGATCGAAGGAAACATAAGAGGAAATGGGGAAAAGAATACCTGGTGAATTTCCAACAACACATATGTAGTCTTTGGTCCAAGTAGGTGGACACGTGGCACGTCCGGAACGTCTCAATGGATCATTCTCTGGGGGTAAATGAATATCTGGATCTCCCATGGGAGGCGAATGTTGAGGAACCACATCATCCTGGATTTGATCTGCAGCTTCCATTAAGGGTGTCAGGTTGGTAGTTGATGTAGAGGAGTTCCTCGTATCTACTGATGAGGGAAGTAAGACGTATCTGGGATCTGCGATGGTTTCCTCGATATGAGAAATATGAGAATTTCCGGTGCTATCTATGCTTGATTTCTAAGAAGCAAATGGAAAAACATTTTCCTGGAATAAAATGTCTTTGCTGACTGAAAATTCCCCTATAGATGGATCAAATATCCGGTATCCCTTTTGTAAGTTGGGATATCCCATAAATATGCAACTGCGAGCTCGGGGACCCATCTTATCCCTAGGTCCCACAGTTGTGGCATAGCATAGACAACCGAACACTTTCAAGTGATCCAAGTCTGGCTTCTTCCCAAAAAGCAACTCAAAAGGAGTTCGTCCATCAAGTATCTTAGACGGCATACGATTTATCAAATAAGTTGCAGTCAATACACAATCCCCCCAAAAAAATTTTGGAATATAGGCTTGAAATTTCAAAGCCCTTGCAACTTTCAACAAGTGACGATGCTTCCGTTCCACCACTCCATTTTGTTGTGGTATATATACACATGAGCTCTCATGTAATATCCCTTGTAATGAAAATAGATCAGCACATTCATAATTGAAAAATTCTCTTCCATTATCTGTCCTTATTCTTTGGACAGTTTTCCCGAACTGGGTTTTTGACAGAGAAAGGAAGGTCTTTAATTGGGACAAAACTTGACCCTTAGATTGCATGAGAAAAATCCATATGGCTCTAAAATGATCATCCACAATGGTAAGAAAGAACCGAGACCCATTATGGTTCGGTGTGTGATATGGTCCCCAGACATCAATATGTAGCAAGGAAAAAATATTGTTTGAACGACTTTTGCTCAAAGGAAAAGGACTACGCGACTGTTTTGCAAGCGGACAAATATGACACTGAGGATAAGGAAATTAAGAACTATGACCCAATCTGGAATGTAAAAGGAATTTTCTATCATTGGTAATCAAATTACACAATGATTTATTACAAGGAAAATGATCAAGATTGTTGGGCAAGCTTTTCCAGAAAAATAATCATTCAGAGAGATTACTCCAGCCCATCAATTTCTCAGTCGAAAAGGCCTGAAATAAACAAGTATAAGCATTGAAAAGTACTTGACATGAATTTTCCTTACAAGCTCTAGACATAGAAATAAGATTAAATTGGAAGTTCAGGACATAAAGGACGTGGCTGAGAACAAGCTAGGAGTTAAGAGTGAATGTCCTTGTTGTAGTAACATGGGTAATGTTCCCATTTGGTAATTGCACAGTAATAGGATCATCTAATTCTTCATGAATAATAGAAAATAATCATTTATCACATGCTATATGGTCACTGGCTCCGGAATCAATAATCCAGGCATTTCTTGATATAAAATTTATCAAGCAACAAGAAATACCTATGAAGCTGCTTCCCCTATTTTAAACGTCCAATTTTTGTAACGCCTACATTAATTGCTAATATTCCCCATGTGTGATAGGCTGGTCCGCCGATCCTGTAATTTGATAGGCGGTTGCTGATATTTCCTTTCCCTTTCTTTCCTTTTCTCCAGGTCTGCCATGTAATTTCCAACAATTTTGAATTGTGTGTTGGGGCCACTTGTAAAAATCACAAAATAATTTCCCCTTATTCTTAAAATTCTACCCATATGTTTTCAAAAAATGGGCACCCTTGGATCCCTTGGATCCATATGCATCTCCACCGTCCAGATCAGTCGGGTACCGCGCGCCTTGGGAACTGTCAGATCGTTACGCTCAATCCTGGCCATCCACTATAGATCCCTTAAAGCCTCACTTCTTGGCAAACCCTAGCAACAAGTCATTCCTTTTTTCTAGGGTTTTCTCCCCTCTCTCGATTCTTGCCACCAGCACCAAGGTTTCGGTGGCCTTGCTGTCCGATGAGGTGAGTCGCTAGCTCTCCTCTTGCACAGCCAACTAGAAGGTCCGGCCAAGAGTGGATGCTGGCTCCATAGCCAAGATCTACGACCTGAAGGTAAGATAGGATTTGTTAAGAATCAGTAAAAATCGAGTAGCTTTCTCCCTATCTTTCATCTCCTTGTATTGCTGAAGGGTTGTCTCGGGCCCTTCAAGTTTTTCTTCGGCGGCTTCTAGCTCGTTCCAGAGGGCTGAAAGCTTGTTGAAGCATGTCGTTACGGACATGTTTCCCTACTTCAGTTCACTGAGAGCTTGATGCAACGAAAAAATCTTTGCCTGATCCAATTTCCCATACATTTCTCTAATGTTGTCCCAAATGATTTTTGAATCTTCTGTCGAAGGTAAACCGGCGGCAATTTCTAGGCTAATGCAGTTCCCTTTCCACATTCTAACCAATTGATTGCACTTTTTCCATTGTCTCCCCATTTTTTCGTCGATCAGGATCAAAACAGTCCCGTCGACAAAGCCTTCCTTGTCCTTCGTGACGAGTGCTCGCCGAAACTCCTGTGCCCAACTAGAATAATTTTCCGGTCCTATGAGAGGGTGGCTGATGAGCCACAACTCCGGCCCGTTGGCAGTAGAGACGTAGATCGCGTCGCCAGGTTCTGGGCAACCCATGGCGGCCACGAAGGGAAACGGCAGAAACCCAAGCAAAATTCCCAAGTAGGGATTTGCTGATTGACCCAGATTGAGCTCACCCGGAATTCCCGCATTCGAATCACCTAACTCGTTAGGGTTCTCACCCACATGAGAGGATCCGGTAGTTTCTGAGTGGCCCGCCCTGCTTATGGATGGTGGGCCTTCACAAATTTGGCCCCCTGAAAAAGGAATATTTGGGCTTGGCCCATAAAACATAGGTATGGTAGCCCAGAAGTGGGCTGCCCCAAATTGGGTTGCCAGGGAACAAAAGGGCCCACAATGGGCTAATCTACTCGACTGATCGTGTTTTGCACGAAATCTTGTGCTCCTGAGGTAGGTGTTTCTACAGGAGTTTGATCATCGGCCATGGTGGTAAAGCTCTCTTTTCCTCCCTTCGTCTAGTTTCTTTGACAATTTTCAAGGTACTGATTCCTATACCGGAGTGCTAACGCCTTTTTGCAGGTTAGCTTGTTTCTTCCAGCAAGCAATTAGAGAACAGAAGGTCAAGCAGAAGAGATAAATAAAAAATAAAAAAAGGAGACATGCATACAACCTACTCTGATACCATGAAAGAAGTCGAAAGAGGAAAAACGAGAGAGAAGAATTGGGGAAATTTTATATATATTTCTATGTGTTTACTCAATGTACAAAATTGATATTATAGTAGAAAGTATGTGTAAAGAAAAGGCAATAAAATAATCTACAAATCCGATATTGAATGATCTTGATTGATTCAATAATATCCGGATGATTGATTCTTGCATATCTTCCAATATTCCTACGTATATTCCAACAAATTTAGAAATAACGCGGATGAATGTAAGCCAAAGATCCTCATACTATATCATCTCCCAATTTCATCAGAGATTTTCTATACGACCCATAGACTTGGAATGGAAACCTCAATCACCTCTGGTGGTCCAATAGTATCGGGTAACTTTCTTATAGATGAGCTGTCCATCCTAATTAATTTCAATGCCTTTAAATCTCCAGTTGAATTAGGTAGATCAACTATCTTTAAACGTTGCGAATCCAACTCAATCAACTATTCTAATTTTCCCAACTAAGTATGGAAGCTCCTTTCTTTTGTTGCAGAGGGCTTACGTGAACAAAGTCGTACGAAGCTCAATTGACCCTCCAGTAGAGTATGAAAGCTCCTATATGTCCTGATACGGCTTGCAAAGACAAATGTGAAAGTTTCACTGGCCCCCCAACAAAACATGGGAGTTTCACTGATATTCTCGTTTAAACAGGTACACTGACCTTGTAATAATGCCCCAAAGGATTAGAATTGTGAACTGATTTCCTTACAAAATGAAAAATACAGATTCTCTAAAGAGTCGAAACAGAATGCAATTGTACAGAATTTTATGACATAGAAAGCAAATCCATTATTTTTCTCTTTCACATCGAACCAAAAGAAGCCTTGAGGAGTCCGTCTTATAATTGCCTTGCTCTCAATAGCCTCGGCAATAACCTTCTGAACTTTTTCTTCAGGGCTGCGAACAGGCACAGGTAAGGGCGGTTTATTTTAGTCCGACAAACAGAAACAAAAAGGATATCAAAATGACGTTCTCATTGTTGATTTGATGCCTTAAACAAACTGTAATTTGAAGATCTTTAACTCACTGCACGAAGAACTGAAAAAAGTATATTGTATCTTGGTTGTTGAGAACATAAATAAAAAGGTTAATACTCTGAAAAATCTCAAATTTGTATATGTGACAAATTTACACCCAAACCATTTTTTTTACCATGAAAAACTCCAAACTGGTATACCTGTAACAAATTTACCTCGACTGACCATAAAAAACCCTAAACTTGTATATTTATGACAAATTTACCCCAAACTAATTCATTCGACCGCAAAAAAACCCCACATAGGTAAATTTGTGACAAATATACCCTCCGCTAAATTGGATTAATACCACAAAAAAATCATAAAAATTGTAAACTGTGACAAATGGAGCGTAAAATCCCAAATTGGTATACCAATCAACTGTCACGTGTCATTTAACTTAATAATTTGACTGTAAAATTTAACAAAAGCTAACAGAGGGTAAATTTGTTACAAGTGTACCAGTTTAGGGTAAATTTGTCAAAGGTATACCAGTTTGAGGTTTTTGGTGGTCAAAAAAATAGTTTTGGGTAAATTTGTCACATGTGTACCGGTTTGGGGTTTTTCAGAATATTAACCCTAAATAAAATAGCTATTTGCATAAAAAAATCGTGCACATGCCGACATTTTGACAAAAAATCACTGGACATTCAAATTATAAAGATGAGCTCGTGGAGTGGAACTAGAAAAGGAAAGCAGGCAAAGCTATGTACATGTTGGCCGACGATGCAAGAACAGAAAGACGAATGGGACGCGCCGATAACTCTCGTTGCTTAGGGAAATGATGCAAAGCTCCAGAAGCAGAAGAACGACCTTTTACCCATCATGCACCAAAATTATAATCACGAGCCAACATTTTGTGAATGTTCTGCTGACAATCTTGTAATTGGATCCACAAAAGCCAATCTTAGAAACAAGGACGGGCGAGGAGGATCGCTACTACATGGTCTGAAAGCAGAATGTAATGGTCTCATTACGAGGACACGCGTACGGGCCACCCGATCGAATCCCAAGTGCGCTAATGCAGCGTTAATAGGATATTGAGGTAAATCATGTGAATGGAAGGGAGATTGGAAGTAAATCCTAGGGAGAATAGAAGGGCGATGCAATAGAAGATCCAAGCCTTGTCGCAGAACGAGACACGGGATTATGTGAAGAAACCTAGAGAGGTGAAAGCCATATCATGTTAATGGATTTAATGCTGAAGAGTCACCCAGATGGTTTGATCTAAGTGAAACAAGGCTCCATTGGTGGCTTGATTAGAAAACTCCCGACTTCTTAATAGTAATTCATCAGAGCCAACGTATCTATTACAAACATCACTCTCATTTCTTGAAAATTTCTAGGAGATTTCTCCGGTGGTCACTGAATTTTAGTAGATTTTGTAATCAATGTCATGAATTTTGACTTCTACCACTCAAAGTGCTGTACTTTCCCTTTTTCTTTTACAATTGATACACTTTCAACTGCAACGATCATTTTTTCGGATGCCATGTCACTACCATATGTTGGCCCATCACTAGATAAAAAAGTGCAGTTAAATCCATCCAATGAATAAGCTAAAGTTCAGTAAAAGTCGATAAAATTTACCTTGAAATTCCTGAAGATATTTTGTGCTAGAAAAGTCTAATAACTTTCTAGAGGAGATCCAGCATCTACAGCGTGTATCAGCTATCACCGTTCTTCAACTAAACATCAGTCAAATTCTGGCGTTGACATCCATCAGATGACTAGTGGTGAGGTAAGAGTGTTCATCTAAACTTCAGTCAAAACCTCTGCAATAATCAAATTCAACCACTTCTTCAGGGCTGCTGCATTGCACAAATACAGAAAGGTTCAGATTAGTGACTCGAACAAACGTAACCCAAAGATCTTTTAACTTGTACACCAAAGAAGAGAATTTAACCAAAAAACAAAAACTAGAGGTCTATTTTCCCCCGCACAATTCCTCTCGCTATGATGAAATACAGGGACTGCTTGAGATCATTTGTCATTAGCTCTTTGATGCACAAACATTCAAAATCCTTGGATCTATTCGAAATAACTTGACGGTCGTGACAAAACATGAACTTTCAGATAAGCAAATTGGACACGAGGTACAAGAAAAATTTTGAGAAATCAGGAAATTTCATCCATCCAACTTGTATACTAGCCACATAACTTTCTCATTACTGAAAAGTTTGTTCTAATTACTTTTAATTTCTTTGAAATTCCAATTGAATCAGGTAGGTTGACCATCTTTAATATTTCATTCTAATCTTCTAAACAACTTACCAAGCATGAGATTCTTAATCCATCTTCACTTTAAAATGAAGTTTCTAGTACCTCCACAATTAGAAAATAAATGCAGTTCTAGAGAACATCATCTCGTGGAATGGATCGGCAAAACACCATTTCTTTTTCTTCGTCAATGAACCTAACGAAGGCTCGAGAAACAGTTTCCTTACGGCAGGTATCAGCTATCACCAAGCTTCAGCTAAACGTCAGTCAAATTGTGGGACTGACATCCATCGGATGATTCAAAATCTCTGCAATAATCAATTCAACCGCTTCTCCTGGGCTGCAGCAATACTTAGAGACAGAAAAAAGTTCATATATTACTCCGATGGAAACAAAGTGATGCAAAATGACAACCTAACTGTTGATTCAATGTCTCAAACAATACGATAGAAGAGAACCAAAAATAAATAAAATAAAACAACAACAACAACAAATAGAACAAAACCTTAGTACCGTTTTGCAACTCTGTTTCCCCACACAATGGTCTCTATGGATTTACTTCTGTGGAAATATCTAGGGCAGGGGCCATGTAGTGAAATAAATAAATAACTTCCATGAATCTTATTGAAATTACGTGTTCGGGTTCGAAATGAAATCTTGAGAAACCTGAAAAGAGGTTTTCCTATTGTACATTTTCTTTGTCGTCACATTCAAACTAGTAGAATACCCGTGAGACACAGAATTTAAAAGTCCTTTTTGTTACAGCTGTTAATCCAATCAATTTTTTCCATCAGCATGTGTCCTGTACATAACTTTTAAAGGTATTCAATGCATTTTCACCTAAAGTTTCTCTATTCAATGCCTATTCTGCCCTCATTTCAAATTCAAATAGACAATAAGCTAAAGTACAGAAAAGGAAGTTTGCCACTATTATTTAATCTTTTTATTGATGGAAAAGATATAGAAACCTAGAACATAATGAAAACTACTGGGGTAGCATAAGCGACAACAAAAGAATGACTTCAGATGAAAATTATGAGAATCTAAAAATTTCAAGAAACCCAAAAGTAATACTACAAAGATAAAGAGTGATTTGAAGGAATATGAATGCTTTGTTCATTTTTTTCTTCTATTAAATTTGTAAAATAATTACCAATACTGCTAACAAGCCACATTAGACAATTTACGAACATATTAAACAGTTGAATTTTTTTCTTCTTATGTATTTTATTTATTTTTTATTTGAATTGCGAAAAACAAAGGGGCATTTGTTACAAAATTCAATAAAAAGTCGGCACTTTAAACCAACCGAACATCCCCTCCATGGGAAAAGGGGTGGCGGGATGAAATATTACTCTTGGAAGTTTTACTCTTGGAAGCTAGGAGTTTAATATGCACCATCTCAAAAGTTCAATGAGTAAAATCGAATTTTCCTTAATTTTTTAACTTAAGAAAAAATTGCTGCGACTCCGCATCCTACAACTTCCAGCCAACACAAAGAATATCTTTTCTTTACCCCAAATTTTTGCACCCAGCCAAAAAATTCTTCCAAACATAGCGTAAGAATCAACTTGAGTGTTCTTAAATATTTTTAAGCAAAAGTTTGCATTGCAGTGACTTTGAAAGTCTACAGTGGTAAAATTCAGTTGAATGACATATTGCCTCATAATTTAGTCAAAATAGTGGCATTACCTGTTAGTTTTCAGTCGAACCCCCTGATATCCAACCTCTTCCCATTCCTCCACTTTGTTGCTAAATTTGATTCTGTGCTCATCCAGGGCATTATGTATAAATTAGTTTGAAGCTTATCGTCATCAATCTCCACATAGCAGAAAATGGGTCCGATTCTTTTTTTCTCATTTGTCATTGATGTGCGGTTTTCCATGTGGCCTAGTCCACGGAACCACCACTTACTAGAAGCATAGCTTTAAGATGAGATAGGTATGTAGATATGGCAGTCGTCTAACACTGGCAGAAGCTGCTCAACAATTGCATCACCACATCTCAGTCCGTTGGACATTGTTCGCAAAAAGACGAATTACACTGCCAATCAGGTTTCCGTGAAGGAAATTGACGATGTTATGATAAGTGTCCGGTGGCCTAAAAGTCAGGAACACCTTGTACTAAGGGGCATTGCGGGAACGCCAGGTCCATCTCTTGCCATCCACCAATCTTTCGAGAACATTGCAGCCATGATTATCCAACTCCAAGCTTTCTAAGCCCTCGAGACCTTCGATGGCTCTTATCTTTGGACAATCTTCTATCTCAATCTTCTGTAACTTATCTAACTTTGATAAGTTGGGTAACCTTTCTATCCTACAACAATGGGAAATATGAAAGCACCGCAAGGATTCCAGTTCTGACAAACCATGAATCTCAACCAAACTTTCTAATCTGTCCAGATCCAAGCACCGTAGACTTTTCAAGAGTGACATGCCATTTATTTCCACGAGCAATTTGCATTCACTTAGTTTCAATTTCGTCAGATTTATTAGGTCTAGAGAGACGGAGAAGCATGACATTTGAGATTCTATGACACACAAATCCGCCAATTTTTTTGAGTCGGAAAAGTGTGGCAGTAGATTGATGCCCCTAACTTTCAAGGTTGACAAACTAGATGGAAGTGGATGGATCAATTGCTCTTCTGGCAAATTGTTCGTCCAAGTTGGGCTAGGTTCCTCTGTTGAAGCGGTTAATCTATAAAATTCTAGATAATCTAAATTGAGGAGACTTGAGAGGTCAATGATAGATGGGAAGTGATATGATTGCATGTGAAGGCGTGTCAAACTTAAGGGAAGATCAAGTATTTCTTGAAGTTGACTTGAACCAAATTCAAGTGTTTGGAGACGAGAGAGACAACATAGTGCTAAAGGGAATCTAGATAAAACAGTATAGGATAAGTCCAATATCCTCAAATGGGATAACTTCCTGATTTCCTCCAGATTTTCATCTCCCAAGTACCGACATTTGTTGGCATGTAACTCTTCAAGCATCTTTAGCTGTCCAATAGTATGAGGAAACTTTTTTATCTCTGTATAACTTACCCAAATCACTTCTAGTTTCTCTAGACATCCAATGGAATCCGGTAGTTCGACTATTCCTGAATGTGTTAAATCCAACTTAACCAACATTTCCATTTCTCCAATAGATGACGGAAGCTCTTTTAGACCCACACACCCACGTAAAGATAAATGTGTAAGTTTCACCAACCCTCCAATAGAGTTCGGAAGTTGGATGATTCCAGGGTGCTCATCTAATATAAAAGTCGACAAAGATTTGAGGTCACCGAATGTCTTGGGAAACTTGAAGGGCTGAAAATTTTGAGGCATGATAATCTCCGTTAAAGATTGTAGAGAACCGATTTCTACTGGCAAACTACGAAGCAACTTGCATCCCCTGATATTTAAAGTTTGTAGGCGTTTTAGCTTGCCAATGGACCTGCGAATTCCAGTTAGCTTGACACACTGAGCAAGAATTAACATCTCCAAGGACACGAAATTAGAGAAGTCAGGTGTCCTTTTTAATTGTATGCAACCCCTCAAATTTAGAACCTTCAATTGAATCATCTGTAGAAAAAAATTGAAGTAAAAGAATAAATGAGAAACATCAGTGTATATGGCAATAAGAATAAATGAGAATTATCTGTAGAATAAAAGATGTTGCAAATGACCCTCGTACTTTAAACTTCTCAGAAAAATCGCCAACTTAATTTTTTTTTAAAAAAATGGAGAAAGGTCCCTTGAGGAGTCAAAAATATCTCGCGAGAAAAATACGAAGAACCGTTCCACCCTTTTCGTCACGTCTTCTATTCCAAAACCCACGGTGTGCAGCTTAGAACAAAAATCTATTTAAACATAAACTGAAAAACTAAATTAGGCCAGTGAGCCGCTTGAATCAATATTGTCAAATAAACTTGTGATCCTTTACCCAATATAAGTTGAGTGTTACCAATCTCGAACTTTATGTCATTCAAAGCATACATGATGCATACTGAAGCAAAATGGAACTTACTTCTGTTGAAATACACCATTTTCAAAGCCTAAACAACTTGCAGAACTGCGAAATCAAGGTTGTAAAGAACAGAGTTTTTTTAGGTGGGACATAATTGTGCTTTACTTACGTGTATGACAAGACACAGAATGGTACTAATGCAAGATATATTCTACAAGCAGATAAGGTAATGATAGAGAGAAGTAAGCTATATATATATATATATATATAGCTTCTATCATCGCCTCATTCATCATGAATGAGGTAATGAAAGAAAGAAGTACATTAAGTAAGGTATATCATACCTTCATTTGGCTCCACCCACCCCAACCATCTTTAATATTGCTATCTGAAAGGTCAAGCATGACCAAATTATGGAAGTGAAAGTCATTTGCACTGAAAATCGTTTGCCACCTTTGCGGAAAAAGCCATCTTTGCTTCAAAAGAAGATTGTCAAAGTTGCCAAAACTATCAATGCCTTTCACTCGAAGGAACCTTAGATTTGGTAGTGTAGCCAATTTTTTTGATGTAATGCTGCAGTTGCGGCCATTGGAAGTCAAGCTTAGTGCTTCTACATCGTTTCTCTGCCAATACAGACTCAATATTAATTGAGAGCACGACTCTCAACACTATTCCGGAGTTATAAAGAAAAGAAGCACATGAACACTAGTAAATAATTTCTCCAACAAAATACCTATCATGACGCACGCCTTTTCCCAACAAGTAGACTTATATGTTTCATTCACACCATTAACGAAAATTTTCAGCTTCTATTGGAAGACATCTTATAAATCATTTCTCCACTTCCCAAATTCAACTTTTCAGGAAATATAATTAGCATATCAATTCAAATCTTCATATTTTTTTTTCATTTTCACCGTAATTGTGTTTGGAAGTAATTTAAAATTTTTCATACGGCTAGTTTTCTGCTGACTTCACTTGTATGGCACGTGAAACGGTGCTTTGTTGTTTCAGAATTTCCAAAAAACTATTTTGCGTTCCACAAAATCTAGACAATAAAGCTAACTATCAAACAATCTATTGATCTGGTCTCACAAGACCGATAAAAAGTTAAACAAAGCTAACTATAGAATAAAAGGGAAAATTCAAGAGGTTTCTTTTTCCAGATTAAAATTATGGGTCATGCTCTTTCATTTTACCTCTTTACACTCGAGTAGTTTTACAACATCCTCATGAATCCACGCCCTACTATATTTGCGAGGACATTCTTTGCGAGGATATTCTTCAAGGATGATATACCTTCCCAAATCTCGAACTTGGTCATGCATCCAAAACTTATTATCATCTCCAATTTTTATCAAGGACCGTTGGAGGAGGATAGATATTGCAATGTGAGGACTATAATTACAATTATCCCACATGATAATTGGATATGTCTTGTCCTCATTGGTGAAAAAGCAAGCAATATCCAGAAATACTTCTTTTTGCTCATTCTCCAATCCTTCATAACTTATCATTAATACATCACGAACATCCTTAAAAGGACCTCTATCTAACTTCTTCAATGTGTCTTCCCATAGGTTTCTCTTATCAAAATATGGCTCCAGGGTAGAGCCACAGCAACAGAGAAATGAACCAATCACCTCGACAGCCAACGGAAGCCTATCCACTTTATTAACAATAGTATATGAGAGAGCAACATAGTCTTTTACAGGAGAGTCACTTCCAAAAGTATGCTTAGAAAACAACCGAAATGCTTGGTCAAATTCCATTGCATGAACTTCAAAGTCCAAAATTCCTTTGGGTTGACTTAAGTCCTCTTTACTGGATGATTCCATTTGAGTCATCAAGATACCTTTGTCTCTAGTTGTAATAATGATCCTACTACCAAGACCAAACCAATCACAATTCCCAGCTAGCTTTTCGAGTTGCTCTTTCTTGTCTAGATTATCGAGGACAATGAGGACTTTTCTAGTACAACAAACTCTCTGGATCATTTCCATCCCATGTCTGATGTCTTTAATTTGTATAGCATTCCTAAAATGTACAATACTTGATAATAACTTTTTCTGAAATTCTATAAGACCATGTCCTGTTGCTCCCCGAATGTCATTCAGGAAACAAACGCGATCAAAGTCAGAATATAGTTTGTTGAACACAACCTTCGCAAGTGTTGTTTTACCGATACCCCCCATTCCATGTATCCCAATGAAACGTACATCATCAGAGTAAATATCCAACTTCTCTATTATGGCTTTTATCTGATGATGATCTTCAACCAAATTTTTAGGCACATCCACATGTTTGTCACCAATCTTATGCATGACCTCGTCAACAATAGATTTTACCATTTCTGCTTCGCTGCAGCAAAGCAGGAAGAAGTTGTTTCAGTCAAAGGCAAGAAAGAAAGTGCATAGATAATGTCCTTCGGCTTGGTACAGTATGGTTAAATTGATGCATACGTGGAAATTTGTGTATTTATGTCACTGATCAGTTTGACGAATTTGAGATGTTTGCCAATGCATTAGCCGACATGAAGGAGATATTCTTAATGAAATGAACGGAATAAGATTCATAAATCTGGACCCGGTGATTTGTTTTCCTAATGCTAGAAACTAAAACAATGCAGTGACATAAAATCCAAAAAGAAATTAGCACAATACAAAGATATGTCCGTGGCTCCAGCAAAGTGGGAAAGATATTGTTTCAGTCAAAGATATGGTTAAATGAGCTGACTATTCCAATGACCTCTCATCCATTGAAATTTATATTTTATGGAAAGGCCCTCAATTTGAAGAATTAAGAAGAGAAACTAACTTTTTAATGCATCCACAAATAGAAAAGGTGATGGCTTCAAAGTAGACTCATGACACACACGACATTCCATCTCTTGTCGTAATTTAAACTTTTCCAATAGTTCTAAGCTTTTTTTTTTTTTTACATAGCAAGTAAGGTTTGACTGAATCATCAATTATTTTTGTTAACAAAATAATAAAATAATGTAGAAAATAACAAAATAACATAAGTGATATCATTTTAAATAAATGCGGTATGTAATATTGGATAATAACATCTAAGGGTGAATATGATTCTAGGGTAGAACTTGGAATTTGAAAACTAAACCGGCGAAGACATGTAGGTTTCAAGTTTCAAAGAATGAGGAACATGTTTTAACGGGTAGGTTCTAAGTTCTTAGTTGAAGAAACTTGGAATTTGTAACCTGTAACCTAGAACCTGAAATAAGTTTTAATATTTTTCTTGGTCCATGTCTTCAAAGGATCCTGCAATATTCCACACTATTTGATGATGAGTATATAATTTGAAAGCACCAGTCTAAGCTTCCATTTTATAATTCAGACTTTTATTTCATTAATGTTCATATTTTTCGTGTATATAAATATAAGTTATGGTCAGTGAATTATAACAATAAGTGATGGTCATTAAAGGTTTTAATTTATTGCAACCGTTTAATTAATTATATAGGTAGAACCTGCGTAGACTCTAGAGCCGACCGTGGAACCCGTGATAGGATATGTTCCAAGTTTTAGGGTATGTAAGATAGGTTCCAATTTCTAAAAAATGAGGAACTTGTTCTAATGGGTAGGGTTTCAGGTTCTAGGTGGAACCTGTACGGAATTTGAAACCACTCACCTCTAATAACATCAAAGTAGAAACATATATTATCTGAGTGAGAAAAGTACAAAATTGTACTATAAGTAAATTTTTTTAAGGGTTAATTGAAAAAATTAAAGTGGAAAAGAAACTTTAAGCTTATAAATGGACACGCTAGTCTAGGTGGATTCTCAGGCTCTCTTTTTGTATCCCCCATCATGCTTTTAAAGATGAACCGATGTGAAGAAGATATTTTATGGAATGGACGGAATAAAATTCGCAAATTAAATTATTTGGGAAGGAATACACTTTTTTTATAGTAATGCCGAGGTTGACTAACTAATTAAAATGTAAAGTCATAAAATTCAAATTGGATTGTCATAAACTTATACTATTGTTGCTGTGGAAGTTCGGTTGAGTTCTTTTATAAAACTACAATATATGGGGTCTAGTGCAAGAGCAAAAGAAGCACGATTCGTGCGAGGTAAAAGTATTTTCTCATTTCAGGAAAAAAAAAAACGGTATATTTTCTCGATTTCTAAGTAAGATCAAAAGAAGCAACATATTTTTATCACAATAGGGTGATTTTTTCCATGTAAGTATTTTAAATATTAAAAAATTTAAAAAAACAATTGTACATATCTGAGTAAATTAAGAATACATTTATTTTATCTAAATAGTAAACAAAATAAATTATGGAAAGATTAAAATGATATAACTTCTTTCAATATAACTCAACTAGTCTTAGGTTGCTGTACATACTTCTTGTTATTCAAGTTGTTTAATAATGAAGAAACTAGATAAAAGTCTAACCTCCGCAATATAAAAATGTAAGGGCGGTTCCGCTCTTTTAGTGATATGGTTTGTAGCTCTGTCCTTTTTCCAAAACAAATAAACTTCAACCTATTTGCTCTCGACCGCTTTCAAATCAGCAAACGACTCTTTCCAAATAAGCATCTTTCGACTTCGTGTAGCATATCCACTTTGCAAGGACCAACAATATATTTGCACATTCTGTTGATTTTCTAACACTAGCAAAAAATCTTATTGTAATAACTAATTTTCTCTGAAGCATTATGGGATGCTTTTTACAATGGTTGACACGGTGAGTAACTTAAAATAAGAGAAGTGAATAAGAGAAGTGAACAGTGAGTGGTTTATATGCTCTGTAGCTTCATCAGCTTTTTCCAAATGGTTAAAATGGTGATTTCCCATGTATGCCTATGTAGAATAAAATAAAATAAATCATACACAAGTCCAATACAATTAAAGATACATGCATTTAATCTAATTATATAAAATTGACAACTACAATATTGTAATTATAAATATAAGCTGCCTTATTTCTTAGTTTGTCAATTTGTTTACTTAATATAAATACATGAACAATTGAAAACATTGAATAACGATCCAACTTGTTCAACGAAATTTAAATCTATTTTTAATACATTTCATTGCATATTTTGTAACTGCACTTAATCATAAACGTACCCACATAAATATATTTAGCTAGAAAATGATAAGTAATTCATTATCCAAATAAAATTTGGCTATAAAGAGAAACAAAAGATGAAAATAATTAGTGATAACTTATAATATATCATATTAACTCAAGCAATTTAACATAAATTTCTATATACCAACTTATCAACTGAATAATTTCTATTTAATTGACCATCATGTAGTTTCACTAGTAAAAATTACTGAAGTGGCATCTGATTCTATATGTAAATTATTTATTGTCTCGAGTTTTACAACCTTGCTTTGGTGTGCTTATTATAAATACACAAGAAGATTCAAATGTCAACTTATAATCTTATATATCAATTTAGATTTTAAATTTCTAGATACATATTTGATTTAATGTTTTGGAACTCATTTAATTTTAGCATAAGTTTTTTTAAGCAACTTATCTAATTTACTAAGAATAATGTAGTGACTAAATTTATTTGATATAAAGTTAAGTAAAACTTGTGCTTATTAATTTAAAGTTCGCACGTCTTTGCCAAGATAAGTTCGTATGAAATTCTAATTTTGGGCTCTAGCCCGATACTGCCACCACAAAAATTTGTTAAAGATTAGTAAGTAGATTGCTAATATGTAATTTTTCTTTCTCTTAGAAATTTCGTCTACCATATTTCACTTAATGGCCAGAATGTCGATTTGCATGCAGCCGTACAAATGAGATCATATGTGTACTACAAAATTAGGATTAAGGTGTGTTTTGCTTTTGTTGCACATAAGTCTAGAGCATATTTCTTAGTGTTTTTAGGCCTTTACAATGAAAAAAATTACTAAAATGACAATATTAAATCTAACCAAGTTCTTCACTTAAGGAAAAAAATATACAAGTACAGAGTGAAAGTAAATGCATAGAGACTGTCGTTGCTTTTGTTTATGCCAAAGAAAACATTCCGTGTGCGTCTATTTCATGGAAAATAAGTGTTTTGAAAATTATTTTTCAAAAAAATGATTGCTTATATTGTTTGGAAAAATATTTCCATCATCGATAACAAGCTATGTCTAAATATTTTCGTGGGTAATAATAAAGTTTTTCATTCATTTATTTTTCTAAACGATATAAACAATCATTTTTCAAAAAATATTTCCAAATCACTCATTTTTCGCGGAATAAACGCATCCTTTTATTTTAATGGATTTCCTCCTTATTTTGATAAGGGTTGTCTATTACGATGTAATGGAGAAAAACAAAATTTTGACCCAAAACTTAAGGATAACACCTTTGTGAGTGGTAGCTAAAGCCCAATATCACCAGGTCAGGTGCAACGCACGTGGTCCAACAGTCGTACAATTAAACAAAATCCCACCAACAATACAAAAAATAAAAAATAAAAAGAAAACAGAAAGGGGCAAAACTGATATTTCGGGAGGACTTTAACAGAATATCCACGTTTTAACGGCGATAGAGGGACATTGGCTAGATTTGTTTTAAATTTGAAAGCACTTGCCTTTTTTTCTGACTTATAAGTAAACGGTAAAATGGTTTGGTTTTTTTCTTCTTTTGACCTATTGATGCTTTTCAGTGGGACTTTGGCACGAAAAAGTGCACGAGCTAGAAGACAGAGAAAACAAAGGTTTTTTGTTTTCCTTTTTGCAACAAAAGAATCACCTTAAGTAATGTGGTTGGATAAGTCCGACCGAAAAAAAATGTGGTTGGATAATGAATGTTGTTTTTTTGGTCCACTAATTGGCTTGTCCATCTTAACTTTCATCTTTTACATTTTTCTTCCCAATTGTGCGAGGGAAATTTTGATTTTCTTTTCAATCCTTCCTAAAATTTTAGGTTATACTAATATAGACGTGAATTTAAATTTTAATGATTGAAAAAACTTCAGTTTATAGCGAGAAAGTGAAAAAAATATGATATTTTCCTTTTTAAGCCAAAATGAACAGATTCATGTGAGTTTTTTACTTTTCCTCTAGAAAGAGTTTTAAGAAAATAGGCACGCCCTATCCATTTTGATCAACTCACAATTGCAAAGGAAACATTTGTTGTAATTTTTATTGGTATTGTCAGGATATAATCGATAATCTTATCTATATTATTGTATAAATCAAAGAGGTCCAACTTGATTGTAATTATTTTTACTTCCCTAAAAAAATCTTCAATTAGTTGTTTCATCTATGTTCTATTAATAGACAAATACCTAAGTTAATAATTCTATTTTATTAATAACGTATTTCAATATAAAATTTAAATAGTTTCTATTGTCAAATAACTTTACTAGAGAAAAGTTTAAATCTTGAAATATTTTTCTCTTCACAAATGTGTTCGATTTCTTCATATTATGTCAAAATTTATTTTCATTTAATTAATAATTCTAACATTTTATGATAATGAAATTTTGTAATATCTTTTTAAACGTCCATTTTTTGCATACAAGCATCGTGCATGCACTTTTGCAATGTTTAATCATGCAATTTTCAGGGAAAAAAAAATCTAACCATGCACTTTTGCAATACTCCTATTGACTCAACACTTTAACACAAGTTACAGACCCAAAAAAAAAAAAAAAAAACAATTTAACACGAGTTTGTTATTGTACAATATTTTCTGATGACCATTGCACTACATAGAATCGCATGATTGCACTATAATTTTATTGTGATAACATGATTACGTAAAATAGTCGATTAAGTAAAAGATTTTATTAAGTATGAAATTGGTTTTAGCTGTCGAGTCATATTGGGTGAACCCAACATGAATTAGAAAATGCCTTGCTGGGTTGGGTTTGACGGTTCGTTGTGCTTTTAAAAAAAGTCGGCCGTATTCTATTTTCTAATGTGGGTTATCGGGTGTTCGGTTTAGCTTTCGTTAACTCCTAATGCAAATCTTAACCAAAAAAATAGCCAAAATGTTTGGAAATTTCTAGGGACTAACTTTCGTCCAGTGAACTGTAAATATTGTACTTGCTAACCAAAAAAGTCGAGGAAAATTACCTTTGATTTCTTCTTAACTCCCATCCCTTTATACGTGCAACCTCAACAAGGGCATTTTCCCACCGCTTCAATTCCTCGGAGGAAAACTTCTTTTTGTGTTTGGCTATAGCTTTATTGTACAATTGGGATTTGAGCTTCAGGTCATCAGGGTACACATGATAAAAGACCGGGAGTATCTCTTTCTTCCCATTTGATTTTGATGTGCATTCTACCATGTGTGCGACCTCACGGAGACACCATGAACTGGCAGCGAAGTCTGTAGAGAAGATGGGTATGTAGATTCGAGACCTCTCGAGCGCTTTCAAAAGCTCTCCGCCAATTTCTTTTCCGACGTGGAGTTCATTATCATCTCTGAAAACATCGATTCCAGCATCTAGTAAATAGCTGTAAAGGTGATCAGTGAATCCATGACGTGTGTCTAGTCCCCTGAAACTCAAAAACACTTGATACTCTACTCGCTCAATTTCCATACTTAGGGTTGCCGCCGAGCTCTTCTTCATCTTGATTAGGGTCAGTCGTTTCAAAAACCTGCCAATAATGAGACTTGGGAATAGGAATTCCATAAAAAAAAGCACAACCAATTACATCAAACATCTATAGGTGTGCAACTTTCTTTCCCGTGCCTCGAGGTCTGTCAAGATTTGGACATATACTCAACAGTTATTTAAATTTGAAGTCAAGAGATAACGAACTTACCGTCCCCCTGGCACGACGAAGCTCAGGATTTGATTAAAGCGGCGCCTCGATGGAGTCCAATTTGCAGCCGATCATCTACTATTACAGTCACCAACAATATAACCACGGTGTGTAGAAAGAGCTAGCTGCAACAAGACTTAGTGAAAGAAGATCCGAGTAACACTTCTCAAGGACAATTATTTTTTTTGGCTCTGCGATTGCTCTTAGAATGAAGAAAACGTCAAGAAAGGTGGGGAGGGAAGAGAACAATATTAATTGGGTAATTGGGTACTTTAAAAAAAAAATGAGCTTTTAGGGTGCATTTGATAATATTTTTGTTTCCAGGAACAATTTCTGTTCAAAAACAATTTTATTTCATTTAGGATTTGTTTGGTAGAACGCTCTTTTTTTTTATTAGTGAACGAAAAAAAAAAAAAGTGTTTGTTAAACACTTTTTGAAAAAAAGATGCGTTTGGTAAATTTGTTCGGAAATAAAAAATGAATAGAAACACGTTTGGTAAATTTTGTTCTTTTTTTGTTTCTTTTAATTTTTTAATATTTTTATTTTTATTTTTATTTTTTTCCTTTCTTTTTACTTTTTCTTCTTTCGGCCGGTCGCCGGAGGCCGGCGACCGGCCGTCGGGGCCGGCAGCCTCGCCCAGCCACAGCGAGGCTCGCCAACCCCTGGCGAGGCCGAGCCTCGCCGTCGTTGGGGGAGGCCGAGCCACGCCTTGGCTGGGCGAGCTCGAGCTCGCCCAGATCCGGCGAGGCCGAGCCTCGCCTTGGCTGAGCGAGCTCGGGCTCGCCCAGATACGGCGAGTCCGAGCGTCGCCGGCCCCTGGCAAGCGAGCCTCGCCCAGCCATGGCGAGGTCACGCCTCGCCGGATCTGGGCGAGCCCGAGCTCGCCCAACCAAGGCGAGGCGAGGCGTCGTCGGCGCAGGCGAGGCGCGGCCTCGCCGGATCTGGGCAAGCCCGAGCTCACCCAACCAAGGCGAGGGCTCGCCCAGATCCAGCGAGGCTCGGGCTCACCGGATCTAGCGACAGTCCAGCGAGGTCGCCGACCCTCGACGGCGTCGCCAGCCCTCGACGGCCGGCCATGGCTGAGGCCAACGACCGGCCAAAGAGAAAGAAGAAGAAAAGAGGAAGAGAAGAGAAGAGAGAGAAGAAGAAACAAGAAACAAAAAATTGTTTCTTCAAAAATTGTTTCTGGAACGAGAAACAATTTTTTTTTGTTTCTCGTTTCTGTTCTTTTTTGGTATGCATGGAAACGTTCACTTCTGTACGGATTTTGTTCCCGGGAACAAAAAAGAACAGAAACGCGTTTGGTTACGTTTTTGTTCTTTTTTTGTTTTTTTGTTCCCGGAACCAAATAAGAACAAAAACAAAAAACAACAATTTGTTGTTTCTTGTTCCAGAAACAAAAATGAAAGAAACGTTTCTCTCTCTCTTCTTCTTCTCTTCTTCTTTTCTTCTTCTTTTTCTTCTTTTTTCTTTCGCCAGTAGCCGACCTCGGCCATGGCCGGCGACCATCTGTCAAGGGTCGGCGACCTCGCCGGAGCCTCGCCGGCCCCCGATGAGGCCGAGCCTCGCCCGTGCCGGCGAGGCCGAGCCACGCCCAACCACGGCGAGGCCAGCCTCGCCGGGGGCCGGCGAGCCTCGCCGTGGCTGGGCCGGCCGAAAGAAGAAAGAAATAAAAAAGAAAGAAAATGGAAAATAAAATAAAAATATTAAAAAATTAAAAGAAACAAAAAAAGAATAAAATTTACCAAACGTGTTTTCTACTCATTTTTTATTCCGAACAAACGTTACCAAACGCGTTCTTTTGTTCAAAAACCGTTCCCGAACAAACACTTTTTTTTTGTTTCTCAAGCCTCAGAATAAAAAAAAAAGAAGTAAACGTTATCATTCGCACCATTTGAGTTTCGGGAACAAAAAATCAAAAAAAGAACAGAAACGCAACCAAACGCGCGTTTCGTTTTTTTTTGTTCCTGAACAAAGAACAGAATTTCTGTTTATAAACACAAAAAAAGAGTGAAAACATGCAGCCCCTTATGTTCTCGAGAACAATTTCTTGACAAAAAAACGCGTTTGGTAACTGCAAAAAATTTCTATTCCCGAAACAAAAAAGAAAAAAAAAGAAACGCGTTTGGTACAAGAATAAAAATTTCTATTCCCAAAAAAATTTTATTCCCAATTTTTTCATTTAATTTATAAAATGTCAATTATAGTTGATCATATAAAGTTCTTGAAGAGGAAGGTGGAATTGGAATCACAAAGTCATGTTTTTTAAATTTAAAAAAAAAAAATATATATATATATATATATATATATGCTGTCATTGGCTAATTGGAATCATAAACTCGAATGAGGCCTAATATGTTAGATAACTATCGCCATTGATAATTCCTACAGTGTTTTGAACTAAAGCCAATCGGCAGAGATTAGGCTAATTGCACAAGGAGCCTTAAAAAGGAAAAACTGCATAGAAATATTCTCATTATTCTCTTTCCTATACTTCAAATAAGTCCTCATTGTCATTATTCAATCAAAAGAAATCACACTGTAACCAACTTATAGACAATAACACAATAGTAAAACCTCACTCAACGCAGAACCAGAGTAATCAATAAATCGAATGAACCACAACACCTTGCAAGCTCTACCCCTCTCATAACCATCTGCTTCTCCCCTCCCACATTCGTCATGCATTTTCAGCGCATCCATCATTTCGAAACCACCGACCTCCTCGAGCAAGCGAAACAGACAGAAATTAAAAAAGGTTGTAAAAAGAGGCCACTCCACGCATATACATGCTCATTTCCACATAAGCCACCAACACAGTTCCAAAAATTAAAACTTTGCATATCTGATTGCGGGTGAAAGTTTTCATGATCATACCTGCTTTGAGTCAAAAAATGCTACTTTATCTCCTGGTCTTTCGACTCCAAAATCCAAACTTCAAGTGCGCTTCTGAAACACAACCACCTAACAAAAAGAAGCAAAACACCAAAAAAAAAGCCCAACTTTTATTCGTCACATAATAAATCTCAAAGCAAATTTAAAACAATCAAAACATGAAGAGCTCATCATGAAATTGCTAGAACCCAGAGAACTGTGAACAAAAATACGTTGCTTCTAAATCTTTCAATTCAAAGAACCTCGTACAAAGAGAATAGAAAGGCATGAAAATTCAAGAATGGATACTGGAAAATGTATATTCGAGAAAAAGCCCAGCCAAAACTCTACTGGGGACAGACAGGTATAAATGCATAGATAAGGTAAGGGGAGCATTTCAAGCGAGTTCGAGAATGTTCAAGGATTTGACGGCACTATTTGAGAACCCACCGCTTTGTGACACTGGTAATCTTCTCAAGCAACCGCTTCTACCACACTTGTGAAACACACGAACCATCGACCCCAAAGTCTCATTTTTCCTGTTACCCACTACTTCGATTCCGCAAAGGGGGAGAAACCCACGAGGAAAGAAGAATTGCAGGGAACCCCAAATTGCAGATTTGTTGTTAAGAAGAACGGGAAGCGAGAGCACGAGTGGGTCCATACGTCGATGGCGAAAGTGAGAGCACCTCCAAAAACGACACGAGACGAGCTACAACAGGAAGAAATCGAACGAACAGCAAAACGCAAACGATATACGACTAAGCCTCTCGCTCAATCGAACGACAAATCAAACCCTAATAAAAAAGGCAAAGGGGAGCAATGAAAAACAAAGCGAGAATCGCCAAAAAGAGAGAGCAAGAATTGTTAAGGAGAGAGACGCCTACCGTTTCTCAAGACTAGTTGCGGCAACAAAGGAGGAGGAAAAATGTCGCGACTCTGTCTTCTCCGGCGAACGATGCGAAGAGGAGGAGGAGAAACAAACTTCATGAGAGAGAAAAGAGAGACAAAAAGACGTTCCCAGGAGCAGAAATAATTTATTCTGTTTTTTATTTTTTTTCTAGAGAAAGAAATAAAAAAATTTTATTTCTGTTTCATATCTATTCTAAAAATACATTTATTCTCGAAAAAAAAAAAAAAAACTACCAAACACATTTAAGTTTCATTTCTACTTTCCAGAAAAATAAAAACAAAAACAAGTGTTCTCGGGAGCGACCAAACGCATTCTTAATATCTGCTGGTAAGTTTCTGCGAAACAGAGGACCCGCAGAATAGCAAAAGTAGGTTAGGCAATCAAATATTCAATCCACTATAGTCAAAAAAGGCTGCACCGACTACCCAGCTGGTGGTCGGGGCGTCGTCGGGAGCTATGGGGTTGGTTGGAAAGAGGGGCATCCACAGTTTCCTTTTTGACCGGTTGGTAGATGCCGTTTGCTTCTAAGGAAATCCTCCTCCACTTTCCCGTTCACACCAAACTAATTTTTTTTTTTTTGAACAAAACACCAAACTGGTTTGATGAATTTACAGCTGAAACTGGCTAATTTTACTTTAAAAGAAAAAACAAAACTGCGGGTTCAGAGTTTTACTCAACTAAAAACACGCCATTGAGCGAAAACGAAAGTTGATGGTTGCAGATTCTTTTTTTAGATATCTCTTATGCTAACGACTAATAGAACATAATCAGCTCATCTCAACCTTCTCGAAATCTCACACTCCAATCTCATATTCACTCGCCCTAACCCTGCTCCAGATAACCTCTGATGTAACGCTAGGCTGAGGCTTGTCCCGAGAGGATCAAACCAAAAACCAGTGTTCACGGACATGCCATATGAACGGACAATTCTCCTTTCCTCTACTACTCTGAATCAAAAGTTGGCTTGACTTGGCTTTTTTACAGTCCTTCATTTTCAGTTGCGTCTCCGCACTAACGCACTATCGCTCGGTGAAGGGAGCGCATCGAACTTTACTAAGTTGAGGTCCAACTCGTACCATCCTTGGGCTCTGCTAATTAGTTCAAGCCATGTTTTCTTTTTCCTTTTCTTTTCTTTTATTTTTTTCCTCATTTAACCATCCGGTGCGCATCAAGGGGATGTAAGGGCTTTCAACTAAAGTCAGGCGCATGTCCAATCCCCTTAAACTCAAAAACACCTCATGCTTGTCTTTTGGCACAATATCCATGTTTAGGATTGCCTTCAAGTTCCTCTTCCTCTTGATTTTGATCAGTCTTCTCAGAATTCGGCCATTAATTATAAACTACGGCCTAATGAGACTTGGAAATAGGAAGATCATTAAACAAGCACAACTAATTGCATTAATTATATGTGCAAGTTTCTTTGTTGTGCCTCCAAGGTCTGTCAAGATTTGGACATATACTTAGCACTTATTTAAATTTGAAGTCAAGTGGATTACGTCCTTACAATCCGCCTACTACCACATAGACTTTATCACCTTTCGATCTCAATAAATATACTGTCACCATTGATTATCTTAGCTAGTTGTTTTCAACGAATCATAATTACTACCATTTCCCAAAAAGTATTACAGCTTAATTAATAAAGGCAACTGATTTCGATTTTTACTTTTGTATCTTCAAGCTTTGTGGTTTGTTTACATGGCACGAGATTATTTTGGTTTTGTCCAAATATTCGATTATCCTGATTGTTTATTCATAAAAGATATTAGATTCAGATTATTACGTTTAGGTATTATTGATTACGGAATTTTTTAAACTACTATACATTAGAAGGATGAGTGAGGCACAAGTTTCGTGGTACTCAATGACTTGGTCCACCTACGATATTTTTTGATAAATAAATCTTTCCTTATAAACAAACAAAAAGACTTTGCAAAAGACTTCGCAAGTCCACGCAATTTCTTGTGCATGAAACTCATCGGTGACTAGACAAGCCATGTGAACACACGAATTTCGCTCCTCTGCAGGTCTAAATCGAAAGTTTTTCCCAGTCCTTTGTGTCAGTTGTGTCCTGCGCACTGACTCGCTATTAATTTACCGAGTCAAGGTAGAACTCACGAAGCGAGTTCTTCTCTGTTTTCCTTGCTAATTGAGTCCAACCCACGCTCATCATCATCAGTAGTGCATGTAATGGAGTCATTTGTGATGTAATAAAGCTATTAACACAATATTTAGAGAAAAAAAATTCGGTTCGAGTCCCTAATAAAACATATGTGAGGGGATTAAATGAATGGGTTAGATTCAATTTTTTGTATCATCAAAATTTGACATGCGATGTCTTGACAACTATAGTATTAACACATGCAATAAGTTTAGAGAAGCCTTTCAAATCAAGTATCACTAAGTTTGAGCTTGATTAATTCCATACTTCAATTGCCTAAACTTGAGCCTCTCATGGCCATTGGTTTGTATCAATGTTCAATTCTAATCTATTTGAATTAGTAGTTCCATACTTTAGTGCATTTTTAAGGTTTTTGCTCTCGGGCCACATTCAGCCCAAAGCTATAAGTGCTACTTGCACCTGGTGCTCCTCTTCTTAAGCAATGTCTGATATTAAAATGTGGGTACGTTATTCTTATGACATCATCGATCGTGTTTGTTTTTCCCCAAAAAATTAACAAGTTAAATAGAGAACAGAAGAGAGAGAGAGAGAGAGAGAGAACTTGTAAGATGCCTAGAATGGTTTGTAATCCTCTCAGCTAAGTTGGTGCTGAGCAGAATGTCTTCCAATTAGTAGCCCAACTCATTAAAAAACAAACTTAGCCCAAACCAAATCATACTAAGCCAAGCCCAAGCTCACTTAAGACTGTTCAAGCCCAAAGTCCATTCAACCAAATTAAGCTCATCGTGAAGGACGACTATACAAAGCGGATGATGGATGAAGCCCTGAACCCACTCTAATTCTATTTTCCAATATAAAGCCCATCTTCTTATTCTCTATTCTTCCCCTTCGTTTTCTCCTTTACACTCGATTAGTTCACAAAATCATTCCTAGGACATGAAGATATTATCTATTATTGATCAAACACGCGCATAATCTAAGGTGACAACTGTGAGCAACCATGATTGCCAGAACCATTCATATACTACCAGCAACCGCCATTGACCGCCTTCCGGAATACCACTGCCATCTCCATTCACTGGCCTTCCAAGATAAGGGCCCCCGATGAACGTACTCAATATGTTGAGAAGACCAAGGCCAATCCAAGCACTGAATGTACATTATTAGCGATTCGACAATATACATATCCGCGACTCTTGCTCATTTTCCTCGCCAATAATAATCCCTTGTTAATGGAACGAAACAAAACTGTGATTGGTAACTGTATCAGAAGCTTTAGTTGTTGTTGAGGATCAAAGTCACGGCCAACGAAAAGATTTGACTTTCAGCAATGAACCCAAGCAGAGCGCGTTGGGCACCCTTTTGAAACAGCAAAATTGTCTAAAAAGTTATAAACCTATTGCACTTTTGCTAATTCAATTATAAACCTTTTAACTTTGTCAATTCAGTTCTAAACATTTTCAACTTCTTGTCAATTGAGTCCATTCGGCCAATTTTGGCCGGAAAATGCTAATGTGGACACTGATGGTGCAACATAGGATCACCAGCGCTAATGTAGACAATTTTTAATAATATTTTAATATTTTTTTGAATTTTTATTATTGTTTTCTTTTTTTCCCTTTTATTTTTCCTTTCTTTTCTTTCTTTTATTTTTGGCTTTCTTCTTTGCCTTTTTCGATCGGTCGGCCACTAGCCACAACCGACCGACTGGCCTTGCCCGCCACAGGTGAGGCTCGGGGGGAGCCCTCACCCAAGCCAAGCGAGGCCAACTTGTGCCTAAGCCAAGGCGGCCTCACCGAGTGTTGGCCGGCCGGCACTCGCCTAGGGCCATCACCCAACCAATGCTTGGTGGCCTGGGTGAGGGCCGACCTTGCCTAGGCAACCTTTGCTGGGCCGCGCCTGGGCAAAGGCTCTCCTCATCGGGGCTCCCCCTTGCCTGTGACTAGCTAGCCACTGAAAAAGGCCAAGAAGAAAAAAAAAAGGAAAAAGAAAGGGAAAATTTTAAAATTAAAATATTATTAAATAAATATCCACGTCAGCATCAGTAATCCTACATGGCACCCCTAGCGTCCACGTCATCATTTTCCGATCAAAATTGACCGGAAGGGCTCAATTTGCAAGAAGTGAATATATTTATGATTAAATCGATAAAATTAAAATGTTTAAAACTAAATTGGCAAAATTATAATAGATTTAGAACTTTTTAGACAATTCTATCTCATAGACAGAGAGAGGACGTCGAGCACTGGTTTTGAGGAGGATTTCTCACGTGCTCTGAGAAAAGGTCTCACTTGGTTCTGTATTGGCCAGTGACTAGAGGCGTGTTGATCGGGGATGATGAACGGTGTACGGTGGCGTCGTTAAGGGCGCGTTTGTTTGTGTTTCTGTTTAAAAATTGTTCGGGAGAACGAGAAATAGAAAAAAGTATTTGGGGAACAATTTTTGAACAAAAATACGCGTTTGAGTAAACTTGTTCGGGAATAAAAAAGAAACAGAAACATGTTTGGTAAATTTAGATAATTTTTTTATTTCTTTTATTTTTTATATTTTTTTTCTTATTTTTCCTTTTTTTTTCTTTTTTTTTTTATTTTTTTTTCTTCTTTTGGCCGGTCGCCGGCCAAGGCCTTGGCGCCGACCGGCCGGGCGAGGGCCGAGCTCTCCCGGCGGCGGGCGAGGCGCGGCCTCGCCGGCCATCGCTTGCGAGGCCGAGGCTCGCCGCCGGCCGGGCGAGCTCGGCCTCGCCGGCCGGGCGAGCTCGAGGCCGGATCCGGGCGAGATCGAGCTCGCCCGGGTCGGCGCGAGGTCGGCCTCGCCATGGCCGGGCGAGCTCGAGCTCGCCCAGACGGCGAGGCCGACTCGCCCGGTGGTCGGCGAGCCTCGGCCTCGCCGGGGACGGCGAGCATCGGTCTCGCCGGGGCCGGCGAGCCTCGCCGTGGCCGGGCGAGGCCGCCGGCCCTCGTCGGCCGGTCGCCGGCCATGGCCGAGGCCGCGACCGGCCAAAAGAAAGAAGAACAAGAAAATAAGAGAAAAAAGAAAAAAGAAAAAAAGTGTTTCGATTTGTGTTCCGTAAAAAAGAAACACAAAATTTGTGTTTTTTTTGTTTGCTTTTTTATTCCCTAAACAAAAGAACAAAAAGAACGAATGTAAACGCACCCAAACGTTTGTTGCTGTTCTTTTTGTTCCTGCGAACAGAACAAAAACAAAAAACTGTTTAAAAAAAAAAAAAAGAAACGCAAACAAAAACGCCTAAGTGGCTAACCCAAGGGAGGGAACTTTTTAGATGGGATTTATTCTCACTTTTCTCTCTGAAAAAAAAAATGGCCTATTCGCCCACATGCTCATAAGAACCTCGACCAATAAAAGAGGGGGTTGTTTACTTGTTTCTTCTTTAACACGTGCAGCTACCCCTCCAAAATGGGAAGAATGGATACATTTTATTTTTTCTTTAGGGTTTGGTGTGATCACATCCAGTGATTTGGAGTGTGAGATAATGGACATAATTTAAGTTTTTCCGGTGATATTAGACCCCCACACAGCGCTTTCAACTTAAAGTGAAAGTAAAAAATCTCTGTAATAATCAAAGCATGTTTAGTTAAAATGTTAATTTCACAAACTCAAAAAAATGAAAATAGCAGTCCTTCCGTACGTCGGTTACTTCTTTATTCACCAACCATGTTCAGTAACCCTCACTTTCAACCCACAATTACTATTGAAGTACTATTTTGGATATAGGGGTTATTTCAAGTGTAGTGTTTTTTTTTTTTTTTAGGGTATTTGGATTTTGAGGTTAATTAGAGGTTAAGAGATTACTCAAGGTGTATTTACTAATCACGAATTACTTATGATATTGAGATTATTTAAGAGTTTCGTTGAGGACAATTCGGTGTCAATGAGTTATTAAGGGTTTTAGGTATCATAATCGAGATTATTCAAGCTCATTTTTAAATCAATCAGGGTCTCTTTCAACTTTAGAGGTTAATTCAAAAATGGAGATTTTCATAGGTTAATTATCTCCTACCGTTTTTAGGTCATATTTTTATTTTTTATTTCTTGAAGTTCAGGATTTTATTTGGTGCTCCTAGGCGGTATTTTGTATTTAGGGAATAATTGAAAATTATGTGGATTTTAGGGATAATTTCCCTACCGGCATGCGGGTTGGGGCATGTACGTGGTTATGGTTGGCCCCCGTCGCTATAAACACATGCCTCTACGCCATCGTACCTTTAAAAGTTGCAAATTTCTTTGTATGAATTGTTTGACTTTAGTAACATAGTGTCTCATTTTCTCCGCACTCTTCTATATTAATAATTAAAATAATACTCAAAATGTTTTATTCCCCTTTTATCATTAATTAACCACTGGGAATTTTTTTTTCTAAATTGAATTCTTGCATTCGATTCTTCGTTCCTTGCTTCCTCTAATTTTCAGAGGAGTAATTTTACTCTTTTTGCGAAAAGGACTTTTTGGGAAAATGCTTCATTTCCACCGCACGGACTTCATTAGGTTAAGGTTACATGTCCTAAAGTACCCGACTCTTTTCTTACCCCACCGCGGGTCGCCGCCTCCGCCGCCGCCGCCGCCCGCCCTCTCAACGCGAGGTCCGGTCGCCGTTTCTTCTCACCGTCCGGTTTGCTGTGGCAAATTCTCGTACTCTGAGAACCCATTTCTACGGTGATAAAGAACTCGCGCCATCCGAAACAGTAGAAGCAAGCGGCTCGTAGAACTCGGTAAAAACCGCGGTGGTGTGTGAAGTGATGTCGCCTCGCCCTCGGTAGTAAAGTGGAAGGGCGAGGCATATTTTTGGCATTGCCACCCCCGGGCTAAACAGATGATGATACTGAGCTGGTCGGCTGCGAGTGCAAGGGTTCGCAGGCTTTCCTTGTCGCTGCTGAGTCTCAGTCGTCTTCCTCTGTCCGACGGCGATGCCGGCTGTTGCAGGAGGTTCTTGTCTCCTCCTCCTCCTCCTTCTTCTAGTTCCGACCCTTATAGCTATTACCTCCGTGGTGTCGCCAACGCTGCCGATACCGCTTCGGGTCGGTTTTCTGCCTCGCGGTCCTTCTCGAGTGTTGCCAGTGTAGACGAGAGCACCGCATATTCGGGGATAGAAACGGCATTGGACTCGGTGGTCAAGATTTTCACTGTCTCCAGCAGCCCCAACTACTTGCTTCCCTGGCAGAACAAGCCCCCTCGCGATACTTGGGGTTCTGGTGGGTACCCCTCCTCATGTTCCCAATTGACCATTTTTTTTTTTTTTTTTTTTTTTTTTTTGTAAAGTTCCCAATTGACCGTGGTTGTCTCCCCTATCTAAAAATCTAATCTATTTCCCTGCTGACTGAACTGAAGGATTTGTCATTCCTGGCAGAAGAATTGTCACCAACGCTCATGTAGTTGCAGACCATACATTCGTTCTCGTGAGAAAGCACGGTTCGCCTAACAAGTATAGGGCACATGTCCTGTCTGTTGGTCATGAATGTGACTTGGCCATTCTGAGGGTGGACAGTGAAGAATTCTGGGCGGGCATGCGTTTCTTGGAGCTCGGAGACATTCCATTTCTACAAGAAGCTATAGCTGTTGTCGGGTATCCTCAAGGTACTTGCCGCTCAATGCCCAACCTATATTACACAATTAGTGAGTGACAAATTAACGCTTATTTCTCTGTAGGTGGGGACAATATTTCCATAACCAAGGGCGTTGTCTCCAGAGTTGAGCCTACTCAATATGCACATGGTGCGACTCAACTTATGGCAATCCAAATTGATGCAGCTATAAACCCAGGAAATAGTGGGGGCCCTGCTCTCATGGGTGATAAAGTTGTCGGTGTAGCTTTCCAGAACCTAACTGGTTCTGAGAATATTGGGTGAGTTCTTCTGTTCCTTTTATGATGAGAACATTGGTCACGCTCTACATACCAGACTTCTATTGCGCTGACCTTGCTTTATTCCCTCCTTTCTCATGTAGGCACTTATTCTGTTAGAACTTCCTCATACACTTAGAACTTAAAAATTATGCTAAACCTTTTTATCTTGTTAAATTCCAATCGACTCACTTTGTGTTCTCTGTAGAGCTATCATACATGAATAATTTCTTTTTGGACTTCCCCCTAGACACTTTCAATTTAAGTTGAGTAGAATCAGCTGTTTGCTTATCGATGGATGTACTTACTCAAACCGGTCATTCCTCTTTGTCCAATTTGATTGTTATCTAGCATGCATCAAGAATCCTAGTCAAAATGTGCTCGAGTTGTTGATTCAAGCTATTTTCTATCTTCAACGATCATTTGCATATCTTTCCTGTTTCGTGGATGGAGAAAGCTATCACCTCAACAGCAATCATCAACCTTCTTGTATCCTGCCAGTGTTCCTGTGGCTACTGTTCTGGCCAAAAAACCCTTCTCGGACTTCACTTAAGCAAAAAGTTCTAGTACTGAGGCTTGGCTAGTAGATCACTCTTTGCAACATTAAGGATGGTGCAACTTCTTAGCATGAGCTTCTTATAATATACCTGAGTGTTCAGATTTGCATTATATAGTTGCCTTGGCCATTGCACTCCTTTTCGCTTCATATGCATGGTTGTGTACCTAGAAAGGCATCACGTGGATACTTAATGAATTCCTTTCTTTTAATTGCCGTCACAAAACTATATCACTATCAGTACTTCATGCAGATCATCATCACTATATCCCATAGAATAAAGTATGCATATCTTCAAAATCGCATATTTATAGATTTCAACAATTGAATATGAGCGTGTTCAACAGATAATTCTTTCTGGCTTGGATTCATTTTGAAGTCACCATACTTCTAGAAGTCAATATAGTTAATTAAGGTGGTTGGAATTGCTAAGAAGTTGTAATCATTATTTGGAGGTATTTGCTCTTGTAATTCTCATAAATTATTTCTCTTAATTCTCCACTAATTTTTTATATATGGTTTGTAGATATATAATTCCGGTTCCAGTAATCAAACACTTCATATCTGGTGTTGAAGAAAGTGGAGAATACACAGGATTTGGCTCCCTTGGCTTGTCATGCCAGCCAACTGAAAATTCTCAACTGAGAAACCACTTCGGGATGCTACCAGAAATGACTGGAGTTCTTGTAAACAAAATCAACCCTCTTTCAGAGGCTTATAGGATCCTCAAGAAGGATGATATCATCCTTGCATTTGATGGTGTGCCCGTGGCAAATGATGGAACAAGTATGTTTATACAATTATAGCATTCAGCCGTAGTTTGCCATCATAACAATAGCAGTGAATATATTCGTGTAAATATAATTCTTGCTAGTCAAAATACATGGATAGTACTAATTTCATAACCACCATGGCTTTACTCGTAGCCACTCTCGATGGGTCATGCATTTTTTTGTCTTTGGCATCTCAGCAATTTCAGTGTTTTTGAGTTTGTAATAGTTAGGCACAAGTACCTGGCTTTCTGTCTTTGTGATGCTGGAATTTTCTAACGGTTTTGTTTATGAGTTTTGTGTTTGTACTTTTTCTGGCTTGTGTTTTGTTGAAACTAATGCTCTTTCTACGCTATGCATATTGCAGTTCCTTTCCGGAACAGAGAGCGCATTACATTTGATCATTTGGCATCCATGAAGAAGCCGAATGAAACGGCCCTAATCCGAGTCCTTCGGGATGGAGAAGTGAAAGAATTTAGCATAGCCCTCCGACCTGTGAGTCATTCTGACGTTGTTCTCTCTGATTTATGTCTCAGTTATGTTTGTATGATACCATAAATTTGTTAGCAGATATTGTTCTTGAATGGCAAAGAAGTTGCAATATCTCCTAACATGTAAAGCCAAATTGAAATATTTAATAGTTTCTTCACCTTAGAAGATTTCTCCAGCGAGAAATGACAAGCGGATTGATGATCCCCTATTTCATCTTTTGGATTGATGATTTTGAGTTGAGGATGGAGATCTAGTTTCTTTGATTGGCTAGGAGGTACAATTGTTAATGCTTATGATGGAATCATATCATTAACAAGTTTTATAAATAGAAATCATTCTTATGCAAATACTGAAAGGCAACTGTGAACGACAAGAGCACTATGCTTGGAACTAGAACATCAACAGATCTGGTACTTGCAAAATTTGTTACACTGCTGTTTAAAATGACCTTGGAGCATAGGCATGAATATGTTTAGTCGCATTATGGCATAATAAATAGCAAAGCTTTTACCACTGATGTGGTTGACTGAGGGGGACATGGCTTCCTTCTCCCAACTTGTCCTGTGGTGCACAGATGACGGCCTCACTCAAAATGAGCGAGAGTTATGACTCGCACTGAAAATTCTGATGGTGTTTTTCATGTTAAAACCTCGTGATCTCTCTCTCCCCCTCTCTCTCTCTCTCCCTCTCTCACAGTGACAAAGGGTAGATGTTTGTTAAGCAACTATACTTGCATGTAGCATTTCCATTTTTCCTGTATTGATAAGGAAAGCTTTTGATATACAGCAGAAACCATTCGAAATAGAGTCAATCTCTTATTGGCTTGTATATTTGTGTTATGGGTCTTAGTAACGAGAGATTCAAAGGCACTAGTTAAGACCACTAAAAATAGTTATTATGTGTAAAAACACTTTAAAATTGAGTATGTTTCCCAAGCACAACTGATGGCCTTAAGCAAGTGCCTTAGGGGCACTTTTAAACATTTTCCTTATGTTGTTATATTGGCTGATTTTTCTTGCTCTAGAAATACATAGATGCTATTTTATCCTGGCAGCCTTAATGCTTATAGTTTATGAAGTTCGTGTTTCCATTCTTCTATAAAATTATATAATGTCACCCTGTGGATGGGTTTCACTATCCAGTTGCTCGACTGATTCAAAGCAGTTGCTTGTTGAAGAATTTTTAAGTTCTAGCCCTCATGCACCTTCAGGGTCACTTAAAACTTTGCACAAATATTTTGTTCTCACTTTCATGATCAATGTTTATAACAATTTGTGATCGGACATCAGTGAACTTGCATTTAACATCATCCTCTTTGATGTTTGAGAAGGATTCAATGTCAAGCCTGTTAATGGCGATTTGAACTCATCTAACTTTGGCCAAAAAAAAATCATCAAACAATTGTCTGTAGAGTCTAGGGGAACTTATTTTCTTACTTGAAGCAAAAGATTAGGTACCCAATTCCCACAATTATTATCCGGTGATAAACCAGATGAGGCACAAACAACCATTTTCCTACCTCCTTTTTAGGTGGGGGTAAATATGAGCCTACCTTCAACTAGATTCTAAAGTGTTTTACTGAGGACTTTTCTGGCTGGAAATTATGATAGGGCAAGCAAAGAATCTAGCTGTCACAAATTCTGAGTTGGTCAGAGAAAAAGATCAACTACCTTAATAAACAAAAAAGAAAAAATATATGAGCCATGTCTATTTTTGTTGAGTAAGCGAGCATTCTTATTCACAAAATAGATTAGGGCAGTATGGCATTAGCTCGAACACAGCAACAACAAAATTACAACAACCTCCATCTACAATATAGTTGAGAGAAAGCAGCAGTATCAATTAGTCTCTTATCACCCCATACATGACATCATGCTAAACAATAAAAAAAAAATATAACTATTTGAAACAACGTAAGAGTCTTCATGTATCTATTAATTCCTCACAGCCCATATGTGAGTAATTGTTGCACACCATGCTAACTTGAAAATCACAGCAGGAACAGTTGGCCTCTCCAATTCCTTTAAGCCCATTGCAGTTCTTAATTCCAACTCTGTAGAGATCTAACAACACATCTGCTATGAACTTGCTGCCGTTTAGATAACACACGTTCCATAATCGATGACCACTTGACTCAAAGTGAGATTCCTAAAGAGCACAACACTCATTAATAGAAGAAAACACTTTCTTATCCTATCCTTTGTGGATAGTGTGTGTTCAAAATGGCCAGTCAGCATATGAGGCTATGCTTTGGTACGTTAGTGGAGAACAAATCAGCTTGTACCATTCCACTTTCTTTGCTTCTTTGAAGATGACATAGTCTAATGGACCTTATCAGGCTGCCTTGATAGATAGAGTCACACAAAGATGATTGAATCAATAACGAATCATCTAATCTTGCAATAGGCTAGTTCCATATGCTATCTTCAATAACATCAGCAACTTTGGCTTGGAGAGGGAGACCAGAATCACGCACAATCCTTCTTCTGAAGATTTCCAACAAAGAGCCCAACGAATGCCATGGATCCTGTGACAGAAAAGTGCTCTTTCCACCCCAAATTACATATTGAATAAAAGGTCTAAACTTATGTCTAAGCTTAAGCAATTTCCTCCAAACATAAGAGGAATTAGCAGAAGAAGCAACCTGTCATATGCTATTATTCTTCAAGAAATAAGCTTCAGCACAAGCTATCCAAAGGGATCCGGATTCAATCAATAGCAACTAAATTAACCTTGGCTACTGCTTTATTCCAGTGGTATATTTGCTTCAATCCCGATCCCCTTCTTTCGTTGGTAGATAAACAACCTCCCATTTCACTTTCAGTCCTCTCAACTTATCATCAGTACCAGTCCAAAGAACGAAATTACAATACCTGTCTATTGTTTTGATGACTTTTTTGGGCAAAATAAAGATAACACACCAATAAGAGACTGTGTCATATGGGACTGAGTTTATGAGTTGTAACCTGCCAGCAAAAGACAACCTCCTAGCAGGCCAGCTTCTTAACTAAAAAGTCTCTCAATTAAGATCTCGCAATCACCTTCAGATAGCTTCCATGGTATTAAAGGAAGCCCTAAATACTTAACAGGTGGAGAACCTCTTTTAAAACCACTCAGCTGAACCATCCCCTGCGGATACATTGCAGTTTTCATTGGATTCAAAATTATGCTTGAAAGGTTATAGAAGCACTAAAATGTTTCCAATGTCTCCTTTGGAGCCCCAACAAGTCCATCAGTTAGTGTCAAAATATCATCAGCAAAACAACGATGAGTGAGCTTTATTTTTAGCACAAATGATGAAACTTCAGATTTCCTTGCTTAGCAGCCTTACATAACACTTAAATCACCATAAGAAAAATTTGGGTCACCTTGCCTGAGATCCTTACCACCTTGAAATCAACAGTTAAGGCCACCATTAATAGTAACAGAGAAGCATGCAGAAGCAATGCAAAATTTTTAGGGTTTAGGAAACCCAACGCGGCCATGACATTGAAAATAAAAGGCTAATGCACTTACGCAAAGGCCTTCATAAGATATGCCTTTATAACACCCTTAGAAGACAACTTCTTTCTTGTGATAGTGCTTAACATCTTCAAGAGCAAGCAAGATATTATCAGCGATTTTCCTACCCTCGCCTCAATGAAATCTCATTGGTTCTTACTGACAAAATAACGGAGCACTATCTTCAATCAATTTGCCAGGATTTTAGTTATGCATCTGAAGATAACGTCCAGTGGGAGATAGGCTTATAATCAGCCATCTCAGAGGCATTGTAGACTTTAGGGACCAAAGTGATACCAGTAATTCACCCATTCATTATCCTGAAAGAAGCTAAGTATAGCAACACTAAAATCCCTGCTACTGTTAGGCCGAGAATCTTTAAAAAAAAAAAAAAAATGAGAGGAATACTCATCAGGTTTCAGACCAAAGAGATGCTTGGATTTCCTCAGCTGTAATATGAACACCCACGAGATCCTTTAGATCATGAGAAAGTTAATATTCAGGTAATCACTTCAGCTGAGAGATGATTCCACTGGAGCAATTAACATCTGGAGCACCCAATAAGTCTTAATGAAAGCCCACAGTTTCTGCCACAATTTCATCATGCTTCTTATAAGATACTTCCATTACTTGCCACCGGAGATCGAATAGTGTTCCCCAAAGTTCTCACTTTCTCCACTTAATGAGAAAACAAGTATTTGGATCACCAAGCTTTAGCCAGGTAACTCTAGATTTTTGTTTATAGAAAGCTTCTCAGCTTGCTGCAGATGCCCCACTTCAAGTCTAATTGTCCGCTCTTCCTCAGTTAAACTCTCTGAGTGATTGCTCCTGAGAGCATGCTGGACAGCAGCAAGCTGAAGTTTTTTTATTTCCACTTTCTCAGGCGAAGCACCCAAAAACCTCTTATATAATGAGCAATGAGCAATACATTGGATTTTCAGTCACTGCTTCGTTTCAATCAGAATGCACAATTCCCTTATACTCATCATGATCTGTCCAGAAGTACTTCAAATACTTCTTGCATTTAACTTCATCGATCTCTAGCTGAAGTAAAGCTTAAGAATGATCAAAATAACTTGCTACTGCCCAGGGCTCGCTTTCATGGGATAATTCTGTCATTCTTTGCCTTTCGCTTGAGCCCGTTCTAACTGCATAGCATGGAGCAATGAAGGATGTATTCAGTAGCCCCTACGTTTACCACCTGTTTGTGTACCAAGTATATGTTGTTTGATCTTAGTATATATGTGATTGCCTTGTCAGCAAAGAGAGAATTTTGGAAGACTGTTACCATTGTTAACATTTGAAAAATAATGGATTTTGCAGTTGCAACAGTTAGTTCCAGTACATCAGTTTGACAAGCTTCCTAGTTATTACATATTTGCGGGTCTGATATTCGTTCCACTCACCCAACCCTACCTTCATGAATATGGTGAAGACTGGTATAACACATCGCCTCGGCGGTTGTGTGAACGTGCACTAAGGGAACTCCCAAAAAATGCTGGCGAAGAACTCGTTATTCTTTCACAGGTTTGTATTCTTCCACATTCTACTAGAGACTATTGACTTCTTGTATCAGCAGTAAGTTTTTGTTGGATAGGATGATCAAGAACCTGTGTTTGATTAAAAGCTATGAGGGAGGTGTATGCTGAACTTAATGAATGTTGTAAGTGATATGAGAAGCCTTTCTTTGAGCCTGATACTTGGTCATTGTGACTGCAAGATGTGATATTGGTTGGGAACCATGCTCCTTTTCATCATGCGCAAGAGGTGTCAGAATAGCCAGATATCTCTAACTATTATGATGTCCCCAAAACTGAATCAGTTGAGATTATTATAGGACGTGAAAGAAGACAAAAGGTAAATCTAAAGGCTATATTCAAATTACTAACCAATTCTGACTGCTACAGGTCCTGATGGATGACATCAATGCGGGGTACGAACGTCTTGCAGAATTACAGGTACCTGCATTGCGGGATGGATGAATTTCATTATTGAACTTGTGTTTCAAAAAACAAAGAAAATTTCCAGGGGTCACTTCAAGAAATTGGAAGGATAGAATTCAACTATTATGGTTTCTTTGTAACGCATACAATCAATCTTGCCATTTTAATAGTGCTACTGATGAATTGGAAAAAAATAAAGGTAGAAAGGAAAATCAAAACAAGCATTATGAAGTCAGTGCTGTCAATTTTTAGTCTGGCCAACTTACAAACTGTCCCCGGCTATTAATTTTAAGCCAATATGCATCTGATCTCAGTGGGTTATGGCCGCTGGGTCTTTCTCCACTAGGAAGTTGTCCTGTTTTTTTGTGAAACTAGAGTAATTAACTACTGCTCTTATTTTGTGATTGACAGGTGAGGAAGGTGAATGGAATTGAAATTGAAAATTTGAGGCATTTGTACCGGCTTGTGGAGCACTGCACTAGTGAAAGCATACGATTTGATTTGGACGATGAAAGGGTAATTGTATTCAACTATCATACGGCTAAAATTGCCACCTCCACAATTTTGAAGCGCCATAGGATACCCTCTGTCGCATCGACTGATCTCATTGATGAACAGAACAGCCAGGAAGACTTGGCTTGCCCTGTCTAAACATTCTTTTAAGGCTTTATATAAGGCGGTAAAAGGCCTTCTGAGTCCTTTTATCCGAAAGCATTCACTTATGGTCCTGCTTGATATGTGATGAGCTAGTCAATTATTGAGTAAGTTAAAACTTTCCATTGCTTTCTTGTTTTTTGGCACATGGACTGTTGATTGAATCACTTGAAAAGTTTAAAACTCAATTACATTCCTTGTGCAAATTTCCATCACTTTTCAAGATTACTAACTACTTGGCCAATAATTATTTATGAAGTTTAAGTTGTCAACTCCCATTTGAAATTACCAAATCTTATAGAAGTCCGTTATTGTCATTTATTTGATTATTTTGGAATCATCAATTTCAAATTAAAAGGTTCAAATGTTGAAATATCTATCTTTATTTGGGATAATTGTAAAAAATAATGTTGAATTTCGTTCTTCTTATCAATTTCCTCTTCACTATTTGACATCCTTATTCGTGCTTCTTTCCAATTTAAAAAGACCAATTTGCTCCCATGCGCACCAAATTTTACACCCAAAAAGTGAAATGCAAGTTTGAGGATGGGATAATTTGCAAATAATTAGTGACTTATAAATTATCTATGGATGAGAAATGCAATTTGAAATCTACTGCATAAAAGTGAGGACGGTCATTATGAATTTTGAAATATGGAGAAGGGAATTCATATGCAACAAAAGTGAGGACAGTAGCTATAAGTTTCGAAACGTGGAGAAGGGAATTGATAGGGGGAGCAAAGTTATGGGTCATGTTTGTAATTTTCCCTATATAATTTCTTTGTTATGTTGTTTTATCAACATTATCTCTTCATCAAGCGTGTCTTGGTTTTATTTAATTGGTCAAATGTAAATTGTATTAATGCAACACGTGCGAATTTGCCAATTATTTCATAAATGAATCGAAAAATATAAGTTAATCATAGACTGGAATAATGTACACAATCTATCTTAGATAATTAAAAAGATAAAAATATCTCCACTACCACAATTTAAACAACTTTGTGCATTCACCGATCATTTTAAAAATTGATCGGTGAGATAAAATAAAAAAATTGCCATTTCATTCTCATTTTGCGATATTCATGTAATAAACCCACAAATTAGCAACACTCATATTGGGAATCAAATTTTCAGTAAATGTAGGTAGAAAATAAAAGAACACTTGCTTCTCCAGTTAAAGGCACCGCTAAAGGCTCTCTACTGCTTTTATAAATCGCTTTTTGATTTATTTGCCAATAAAGTGTTAAATTAATTTCATTCCTTGATATTGTAAAGGTTAAAGCTGCCTTCTGAGCATTTTATAAATGCAGTCATATGCTATCATTAGTTGGATGGGAATGGTGGAATTTTTGGTGGCAAGCAATTGACAGATATATCTTAAGGTGATACCATGTGCTTGTGATGTGTCTTATGCCTTCTCTTGGAAAATGTCACCAGCAACTCCGAGCCTGCGAAAGACATGACGAGCCTTTTTTATAGCTGCTAGACTTCATCAGATCTTAACACTTTCCCGTCTACTTCTAAATTTGAGGATACACTGCTATCGAGTTCAACTTTTTTTAAGACTATTTAGCTAATCTGTGGAGATCTTAATTCTTTGCCAAATATAGTAGTTTTGTCAATAACTCGAAGGCTTTAATAGCTGACTTGGACAAGGAGAGTGAAATGAGTATTAGACAACCTGGAGGGGACACTCTCATATCTGTAGTTCAAAAACTAGCTCCTGCAGATGATACTTCGAATAGGTTCAAATCTTCTATGTATGTCCTCTAATTCCAATGATTAAATTCAATGAAGTTACAATGCACCAAACTAAAAAGCAAATGGCAAGTATTACGATATTTAAAGATCAGCAATATTCTTCTCCATCTCCTCCAGCCTTATAAAATTTCTCTTGATCAAACCTTTATTTTGTGATCGTCCAAATGAAAACTCCACTAAAAATATAAGTAATGTCTTTATTTGTAACTCCTCAATTAAAGGTATGGTTGGAAAAAGTTTCTTTCAACTAGGAACGAAGGAAAGTGGGCCTGTTATTAGAGTGAATGAGGTGTATACTTCATATATTTTAGTTTCTCAATCATATATTTCTATACTTTGGTCTTAGGCAAAATTCAATCTATACATTGAGGAGAATGTTACAATATCTAAAAGTATTAAATTGCACCCATTTTTAGCAATTTGAACTTTTAGAACAATTAATGGTAGTCCCACAAAATTTCATAAAGTCAAATTTCGTTCCTTTCATTTCTTGCTAACAACCTAGTTGTGATCCTAACCTATATACATTGGAATATTTCATGTTCCACATTTGATAAGCAAGACCATGCGATAATACTCATAAGTAAAAGTCCCATCCAAATGGTCATTGCATTGGATGGTTATCTAAATACTCCCTTTGGGGGCTTAAACCATGTATGCAAGTACAATTAGCATCAAAGCAGAAACCCCTTCTAATAAATGTACAGTTCAAGGATAGGTTAAGCTCAAGCCAATTTCTTGAGGTTGCAGACTAAAGCACAAGAGCTTGGTCAAGGTGCGACTCACAACAAGCTTCTAGGAGGGCAAAGAGGTGGGAATTGATCAAATGACCCATCCATTGCGGATTGATCTTAATGAATTGATCTATGGAGACTTAGCATGACTTTTTAAAAAGTGAACCTATGAAGGTCATGATGAATCTAGAGTAGAGAAGACCCTAGGAACCTTATGTAGATGCCTTCGGCTTGGAAAATAAGAGAATGACGACAAATGGTTGATATGAAACCCCTTTGATACACACAAAAGAAAATAAAAAGGTGGCCTTTGATATAACACAAAGAAACTTTATTATGCTATCTTCCAATTCAAAATAATGTCATCGAATCTCGCGATTTTTACATTTCCTTCTTCTTTCGCTAGTAATCTTCTTCAACCTTCGAACCAAAGCTCGGACACCAATTGCTATGAAACCAAGCTAACTGAACACAGTAAATAGGAAAAAAGAAAGGAAATTGACCAGACAGATACAATATTTGATCATTTTGACATACGTCTATGAGAAGAATGAGAAAACACCTCACTAAAAATCAGGTGATACAAAAGATAATAAAACCACTGTAATTACTCGAGCACAGTGTAATTGCATCTGATGAACTCATTTACAAGCTTTTCAGGCAATTCTCAAGAAACCTCCACTCTAGTCTCTTGAAGAGCCATCACAGACCCTCAACACAACTTAATCTCAATGTCATCTTTATCTTACATTATCCCGACACACAGCATCTATAATTATATAAGCCAAGCAGAAAACCATCACTTACACTAATGTCCTGCCCTCAGTCAGACTTGAACTCGGGACATATTGATAACAGAACTAATATGATAACTATTCAACTAGAATCTAAGAATAAGATAACCTGCGTGAAGAGTAAACATCATTGTTTCTGACTTTGCGCATGTTTAACTTACAATTAGTTATACCAATAAGCCAAAAGTATCGGAGAAAAATTACATAAAGCAATGTAAATAATCTATATACAACGCACATCAATCTCCTAATTGAATTGCTCGCATATTCATAATCGACCGTAAGCTAAAGTACAACCCCATGGCTTGGTGAAACATTCTGTATAGAACAGGGAAAAAAACAGACAGGAACCTACAAATCCGTATCTGCCTCTTCATCAGGTAATATCACGGTCAAAAGAGAATACTTGACTCGAAGTGATATCTTCCCTTTATCCACTTGGAGCCTTGCTCCTGATACAACCCAGTACCCGGGCGAATCCTGTGGCCCTCTGGTCATCTCTGTAGTGTCAACGAACCTCAACAATTTAGGCGTTTGAGCTGGCACAGGAGGACCTCCAGGATAGACTGCAGAGTTAATGTTCACATCAGATGGTTTGGGGGGAGGTTGTTTCTGACCATTCGAGAAACGAGTGCTAATCAAAGTCGAGATAATGCCAGATTTTTGGTGTGAGGCAGGGGAATCAGCCCATTCTGCTTGTCTCACAACTGTGGCACCGACAACTTTTGAGAAATGAAGCCTCAGGAACAAAACTTTCTTCAAGCCAGAATCTCCCACTTCAAAATGGGCCCCTGTGACGATGGAGAGATCTTCATCGGACTGAACAGGAGCTGTGCAAACATGTGAGAAGCTCTTCCATTGAACTTTCTCATAGTATCTACGGTCCGATGAAGGATTGGAGAAGTGACCGTTTGACTCATCCACTAGTTGGAAGGTCTGCGGCAACGATGAAAGGTGCTGCAAGTGGATCGCCAAGCAGTTGCCTCTTTTCCCCTCAAGATATAACCGAAGGCCAGTGACTGGCTTCTTGCCTACGTCAACCTGCACACACATCATATAGGATGGCATTACTTATTCGGCATTGATATTTGACACTCAGCTGGAACTGGGAAGATACGACTGCTGTGTAATAGAAGATTTGAAAGCAGCCACAGAAAGTGTAATTGTAGCTAAATCATCTATGCTGAATCTTCGATGAGTCGTCTGTCTATTGTATGAAGGATATCAAAGTCAATCTGCATCCCAAGCTCACCATTCTAGAATAAGATTTAGATGTTATTTCCAATCATTTTCTAATACAACAGAATTACTGTTCAGCTCTTATTCATTTCTTGCTGTGAATGAATTTTGAATAAGGACACTGATAAGCAAACAAAAATAAAAAGATTGCCCACTGCAACTTCGTTTACAGTGTCACATGAGCTCAGGAAGAAAGCTTGAAACTGGCATTTTCATCCCTTTGGTCCTACCATTGCATGCAATATCAGCAGCACCTGTCATCATGCTAAGGTGTTGCCGATTTGACAATAATCATTGACAACTTTCAATTTGTTACCATATGATGTTCAGTGAGCTTGTTTTGAGGCAACTCTGCTATGATTAATGTGAGAAGACACTCTCAGCCAAAATTCCAAATGGGACCAAAAAGATGGAGTTGCAAACTTCTAATGAGCCGATCAACGCTGCTTTTCCTAATAACTGATTGCATTTGCATATCGTAATTATATTTTGTTGAAATATTATCTCACATCGATTGACAATAGGTCCTAAAATTCATGTGGTCTCCCTCCACCTATTAGCCTGAACTTTTGGGTCGGACTTTCTAACACAGTATCAAAGCCATTTATCCCTTACACGAAGGTGCATGGTAAAAAATCCCACGTGAATGTGCATAGTCAAAATTCCACATGCAGCTCGTAATCTAATTTGCACGTGAGGGAGTTTTGAAATATTATTCCACATCAATTGAAAATGGGTCCTAAATGTTCTTTCTATTCATATGATCTCCCTCTATCTATTACCTTAAGCTTTTGGGTTGGACTTTCTAATATATTTACTTCAAAGCATCCAGTGCAAAGACATGTAAAAGCCTACTTCTTGAGGGTGTATTAATGATAAGAGATTCCCTAGGAAATATCGATCCTGAAACAAGAAAAATCAAGTGGTAGTTTCAAAACAACTAGCGATTAAGCAACTATTCTCATCACTGGGCATTACCGGAGTTGTGTTAACATAGAGCTTTGGACCCATAAAGCTCAACTGAAGAGATGCACTGCTCTGTTGATTCTTTTCAGGACCAAGGGCAAGCTCCCCAAATACAGGTGCCCACTGCTTCGGAAGTTGAAACTCTAAAAACTGATGTAGCTCGTCCATGGGTGGTTTATCTGCACTTAGAAGCACAAAGAGGATGATTTTTCTGCTCCTATCACAGACCAATTTCAGAGTACAGAGCATCAATAGTTTAGAAACTTCATCATAAAGAACTGCACAATAATTGGTTACAGAACGGACACTTAATTTCCAGTGACTCAGGTCATTCTAAAAGTGGTGCTTTAATAACATTTATGTGTCATAACTTTCATTGATCACTTGAATGCCATAACTTGTTAATAGCGAGTACCCAAGTGCCAAAAATTTGATGTTAAATGGCACTTCTGGTAATTGATTTAAAAATTTATGGCACTCAAGTGATCAATTGAAAAGTTATATGACACTTTGGTGATCAGAAAAAAAAAATTATGGCACTCGAGTGAGCTCCATACATATATTATAGTATTCAAGTGATGAAAGAAAAAGTTATGATACTCAAGTGAGCATCATACGAAAGTTATGGCACTTGTAGTGTCCTTTTTCCCAAAAACGCGTAACCAAGATTCATTGACAACGACAAGAGAAAAGCAAACCTTTGAGCAAAAAGGCATAAGTAAGCCAAACCACGAAGCTGCATAAATATTAAGTGTCACTAGACAGGCAGCTCTTTTTCATCAAAATTCCACATTTTTCTAAGACGAGAATTTATCCTCTGATTGTGATTGTTAGGTAGAGACCAGCCTTTCCACATCTTAATAGCATTGACACCATGTAGATCAGTGGATTAGGCCTTTAAAAGATTCTTGCTTGTTCATAATTTACTAGGCTTAGATTGCCGTCCACCAAGTATCACATGGCCCAAGTTGTTCTCTGGACTGGGTCAAGTAGTTATGATTCAACCCGCGCATTTTGCAACAGATGTGGAACTCCTATGGTCCCTCCCCACCCTTCATCTCAAACCCCCATATGAAAAGGACTCTGTGTGGACCCTACACTGGTCTTATTTCCACATCTTCAGATTTCAGAAGTTAAGGTTGATTCTGTCAACCATGTCAATGATATGTTAAGATCACAAGAATTTCCCCTATTTTGAGGCTTGTTTATTCATATTGTGGTTTGCCTTGTCATGGACACATGGTCATCAGAAGTGCACTAATACCATAATAACGAGTAATAGAAGCAATGCCAAAACTTGCGCTGCTAAATATTATTGAAGCATGTATCCTCTCATATTAATATAGCAACGAACGCACTGCAAATCCGAAATCTCAAGGTCCCTCCAAATCAACATACCTCTTTCCCTACTCCATTTGACCTGAACCCCTACCATTAAGTCATGTGTTTTAACTAGAGCATTGCAGGCATTTAATATGTCAACCACCTTCAAGAGGTCACACAAACATCTTCTTGAACCTAACAAATTTGTCCATGTAGATTGAATACATGCAGAAAAGATAAAAGGAAAAGTAGAAATGATCTCTAATTTTTCCTAGACCTTGCACACATCTATCCAAGCATTCATATATTAACTATAATGGCATTTTACAAAATTTGGTATTGAGCTACTCAGCCTCCAGCCAATAAAATGCCAACCTTACGACAGTGCCCTTCTCCAAATTCATGCATCCAAATAATATCCTCTCAGATGGCATCTCAATCTACTTCAATATGCAATGCAATATACAAAATTGCTAGCTTTTCATATTTCATTATCCAAAACTCCCACAAACATTTCCTTCATGCTTAGTCCTTCATTAATCTTGCACTACACCGGCTCCATCTTTTACCCAGTACAATGCATTTTCACCACCCATAAACTCAATTTAGAAGTTCCAACCCACTTTCCAATAAGTCCAACCTAAAAGTCACTCAGGAGTAGAGAACCAATGGGAGATATTAAAGACTAGTACACACCATTGACATCAGTTTGTTTTTTTGGTAAAGCCATTGACATCAGTTTTTATCACTAAAATTCCAAGCAATTCCTAATTACTGAGATTGTCCTTTTGCTATGCTTCACTCAGCCATGTTTAAGGTGGTGGTTGGCAAATGTGTGTTTTCCACCAAAGAATTCTATAGGATGAGACTTAAAGTACCGAAAGGTAGTATAAGGACAACATCCTCCTTAGAAAAAGGCAAAATAAATTTTAGAAAAGTGGTTAACTAAGACATACGCCATTGACATCAGTTTTTATCACTAAAATTCCAAGCAATTCCTAATTACTGAGATTGTCCTTTTGCTATGCTTCACTCAGCCATGTTTAAGGTGGTGGTTGGCAAATGTGTGTTTTCCACCAAAGAATTCTATAGGATGAGACTTAAAGTACCGAAAGGTAGTATAAGGACAACATCCTCCTTAGAAAAAGGCAAAATAAATTTTAGAAAAGTGGTTAACTAAGACATACGCCTCTCAAGAAAGCACCAAGACAATTCTGTGTCAAGGAGGAGATGTCAAATATCTATCTTAAATTGTCATGGTAAGGGAGGTCGGCATTAGCTAGGGAGAATTTGGAAATTCGATCATGAGACAATTTCTTATTGAAGCATGACATGCAATCGGCAGAAATTAGCTAATATATATCCTCTGGCATGTGGTTAGCTTGGAAATATTCAAATAGGCAACTCTAAAGAGCATGCTGTTTCTGAATGCATCAATGTTTCAACAAAATGCAAGCTTAAAGAATAGAGGCAGGTCAATCCTTACAACGCAGATAGAGGTTAATCGCATGACTCAAATATCCGCTTCCATGAATACCACTTAGCATTGATGCGATTGGGATCAATGTCATTGAGACAACATCAGGTTCGTATATAACAGTTTGACTCCACTCGCCATGAGGTAGATTTTTCTTAGTGCTTCCACCTCTACGTTTGCAATCAAATACGATGTCCTGCACCTGGACATGACAAAGATTTTGGTGGCTCGAATTAATATCGTATTTGACTTTATCAGAAGTGCCAGCCCACAAACTTCAGAGGAAAAACTACATATTGGCCAGATACAAGGATGGACGCAAAGCTACTGCTAGCAACTATGCAGAACAGATATGACATGATTATGATAGGTTTAATAACTTAAAACTGACTTAGAGAGCTCCACAAAGGAGTTAAGAACATCACTGCCAACAAAAGCAGATGACACTTCTCGCATTCATGCTTCAAGTCAAAAACACTGATCTGTACCTCCATTTGAGAGTAAGAACTGGATGGAAATGTATCCATGAGGTTTAGCCCACGTCCCTAGACAAAAAATCAAGATATATGAATAAAAGTTAGTATCATTTGACAGGACACTTCTTTTTCGACACTTTAAGGTTTCAAGAAGAACAATATGACTTAGCAATCAAAGCCTGCAAACAGATATATGAATTTTCAACTGAAGAAATCTGGCGTCTCAAGACCACGAAAAGAGCGGGAGGAACTTAGTTCACTTCTTCAAACAGCAGTTACTGCATCACATGCAAGAGGAATCCAAACTGCGCATCACCATAAAGTCTCCAACTTTACATAGAAATCAAGGGATGCACAAACAGCATAATTTTCAGACATCCCCATAAAATTTATACCTTAAGCGAATCAGGATTCTAGATCAAGATGATAGTGATAAATTCTTAAAAAGAAGAAATCTCTAATTAACAAGCCAAAAAACCAAGAAGGCTCAATATCCCTCTCATCTATCAAAAAAGATTGAATCTCCTTCTGATTGATCAAATGTTCTGCTTCAAATAGAGGTATCTTTTCCTTGATATCTTAAACTATACTTCTCCCAGTCTTTTCTGCACTGTTCTATTTCAAGTGATAGAATACCCAAAATTCGGCTCCAGACATATGGAGAATCAAGTACTGTAATTGACAGTCAAAATTATGTAGAAAGACATTCAAAGAGAGATTTCATCTGTGACTGAGAAGGAGGGAGCAGGGCCAGAATGGGAGATAGGCCATAGGTCATGCTGCAGTACGTGATGGCAATGGGTCCAGAAGATGCATAATTTATGTAAATGACATTCATCAATGAGGCCCTTTAATTATCACTTAATCATTCAAATGACATTGGGTCGGCATTTTCTACAACCATCAGGCTGAGTTGTCAACAGGTTTGATATTCTCACGAGTACCACTGTATTTCCATATGGAAGCGAATAAAATGGATCTCACTTTTTTGTCTTTTTTCCAATGACTATAAATCTCAGTGGAAAATCATCATCTCATCAATGTAGATCACTAATTGAAAGGTACCACAATTGCAGAACAATCCCCCCCCCCCCCCCCCCCCCCCCCCAACCTTAAAGATGAAGAAAAACCTCCCTCTTCAGGTCTAGTAAAATTATGCATATCAATGAAAAAGCATATCAGAATAATTGTCAAACCTTTTCCCTGTGCTGCACAGCTCCATCAATAAAAAGTTTGTCTGCCATTTCCTTCAATTTTTTTTGCACATCTGCAGGTTGAAGAGGGGATGCATGCTGCTGCTTGGCATAAATTACATCCTTCCCACCCATTTTTACACCGACAATAACATGGGTACCATACTTTCGAATAAACCTGACAATTAACCATCAATGAGAAACAATACCCTAAACATTACATATTGTCTCCAATAGTTTCAAATATATGCATCATACTTTAGATGATATCAGAAATAGTAAATAACCAATAACCTTCCATTTTTGTAAGGTCACAAGAATAAGTGTCATGTTACTTACCCAGAATAACAAGCTTTTCTCCAGAACAATTCTCCTAAGCTAAAAGGAAAGTTGCAGAAACAGCACACAAAACTCAATGCAAATGAGTCAACTCACCATTATCAATTATCACTTGATGTTTCCATTGCCTTCTATATCAATCAACCAGACTAGCAAATTCAAAGGTAGAAATCCCACATTCCTACTGTGAAATATTTGCCGCATCTGAAATATCATTACTTCTACAGTTCAAATAATTCACAATATTACTTTGTCTAATCAAGTGTTTCTAGATACATCACTTGATGTTTGCATTGCCTTCTTAACTAATCAACCAAACCAGCACATTTGAAGGTAGAAATCCCATATTCCTACTGTGAAATAGTTGCCGTATCTGAAATATCATTGCCTCTACAGTCCAAATAAGTCACAGAATATCACTATATCACTACATTATTTTGTCTAATAAGTTGTGGGTGATCTTTGGGGGTTTTAGCATAGGGAATACATGGGAAGTACTTCCATAAGCATTTGAAGCTCAAATGTCAGAATGGATTGATATTCCCAGCTCTCTTCCTCCTAGCAGAGAAGATGGCCTGAGAGGTGATGTATTGGAACAACTAGACTAGATGGCAGACTAATCTGTAAGCTAACTTTTTGAGGAACTCCCTGGCCTGGAAAGAGGAGTTTTTGGAATAATAAGCCAAATGAATACCTTCGATTCAAAGTTTTATTAAATTTACCAACAGTTTGGGCCAAAACAGAACGAAGAAAACACAAAGAAAGTGAAGATGAATTCAGCTTGCTTTGATCCGACAAACCAAAATTTCTTATCTTTCTTACCAATTGTGACAATATTAGTTTGGCTGATGTGTATAGATTGCAACAACATTTCCTTTATTATGCACTTTGCATATGGACTAAGCGAAAGTTGTAGAAGAAGAATATCTTCCTCTGCAGATGTAGAAATAGCAAATTAGCTTTTTTGGCCAAACAAATTGATGTAAGATGAGATTATCCACCTCTTCTGGGGTTCTCATTCAGAGGTTATTCGGCAAAGGGAATTGGAGGATGGGAGCATTGCCTAAGTTTACCTCCTGAGTGATTACGTCAACAGCCACTAGCAGTTGGATCCAACGACGGAAAGACTCATCGAATGCACTTGATGGTCATTATAGATGCAGCCGATGATGCAAATATCACTATCAACTTTGGTTTTTGTGGTAACTATACAAAAGTTGCTAGGTCTCAGTTTGTTAAAATTAGTACCAGAGAAACCCACCCGTTTCTTCCAGTCAAGACTTTTTAGAATACCACTCTTCATCACACGACGAGGTGTGGAGAGATAGAGGAAGTCCAAATTTGAGTTCCGGAAGTTACGACATTGTCTGCAAAGCGTATAAAAATGTGCAGAAGTTCCCCCTTTCTCATCCTTATTTTTTTTTTCTGTACAAACCAAATTGATATTTTCTTGCATATTGTCCAGATACCTCCTAATAACAAAATGCACATACACTAATGGGACATGAAGACGGTGAGGGAAGGAACCAAATAACTGGAAAAACCTGACAAGCTAAGCGAGTCATAGATCCACAGGAACAAATTAAGCTGCCGTCTATAGACATCCGACGCAATAATAATCCAAGAATTATGTGAGCTAAGGCTAATAAGGGAATGGGTACCGGGCGAGAGCTGCAGGATCCCAAGAAGAGGGGACGGCCTGTTTGACATGATCGGCGAGGAGGAGCTGAGACTTGCGTAACTGGATGTTGTAAAGGGTGATGAACACCCCATCGAAGGCCAGCGTCTTGGTGTTGGCCGCGTCTTTCTGCCATCCCTGCCTGAAGTCAAAGGCCGCGTTGAAATGGCCGGTGGGTATCTTCCCGGTCAGCGACAGCCCTTGGTTGAACTGCTCCGACATCTGCAAAGAAGATGTAGGCGGTGTTTCTCGGACGATCTCGATGGCGATGACTTTGTGAAGATCATCAGTAAAGAAGCACACGACCACACAGAAGAAGAACAAGTACCTGCTGGAACGAGAGGACGTCGGAGCTGAAGCGCATGCGCTCGCCCTTGTCGCAGTGGACGGTGGTGGGGACGTTGGGGATGGAGATGCCGACGCCGGGGATGGAGATGGTGTGGCGGCGGGCGGGGTCGTCGGTGATGCTGACCAGCCTCGACTTCTTGCAGTACCTGAGCCTGAGGTCGACGGCCAAGTCGCACCCCTGCCCCATCGCCTCCACGGCGGCGCGTGCGGCCTCCCTCGCCCCATCCAGCGCCTTGCTCCCCATCGCCTTACCCTATCAGGTGGTGGGACGCTTCTCGCTTCTCGCTTCTGGGTAATCTCTGTTTCTCCGTCTCTCTCTGCCTCTCTCTGTTTTCGGCCTGCCCGCGTCAGTTGGTCATGTGCGAAAGCAAGAAAAGAAAGGCTTCAAAAAAGTCGCCGAGAAGAACGAGTCCAGCCTCCGCCTCTCTCGATGGATCAAAGTCAGCAGTCTCAATATCAAACGCTCAAATGCGGTGGTAAGCAGTAGAACCCTCCATTCTTTCTGCCCCTGCCTCGTCTTCTCCTTCTCCTTCTCCTTCTTCTTCTTCTTCTTCTTATGCTGCTGTTATTTTATATTTTTTCTCGCATTAAAGAAAACGAAATTCTAGCTAACTGATGAGATGGGAGGAGGTGTCCTCGCAATTAATTAGAATAGAAACCTTGGAAGGCCACCGGATGAGAATTATAAAGCAGAAGTGGGTGGAGGGCGGATGACAGATGGAAGAAGGGTCAAAACGTTTGACGGTCTTCGATTGGATGCTGCTCTCCGCCCATTTATACAAGTCGTCCTTTTCCTCTCTTAAAAAAAAGGTATCCGAATTCAAAGCCCGGACCAATTGATGATGTGAGACGTAAGGAAGATGGGAGAGAGAGAGGGGGTTAGGTGGGAAGTGGGTCAGACTGGGTGGGAGCAACAGGAGGAGAGGACCGGGTGGGAACGAGGGAAGTCAAAGCTTTGGTGCTCCTGCTTTGTTTCACGTTTCTCGGAAAGAACATACCAAACGTGATTTGCAAACCCCACCTCCGCCTCCCCTCCCCTGTTTCTTTTCCCGCTCTCAACTCGAATCAAACAGATCCCGCCGGTCCCCCGCTGCGATCCATTCCGAGATCTCCAAAAATTTGAACCAGCAAAGATGTTTTTCAACGCGTCATCGTCAACTTTCTTGATGGCGATGGCTTTGCATCCTCCGCGGCAGCCGGGCAGAAGAACGGGCTCGGTCTTGCGTTGCCACCATCATGCAAATGGCTATGGTGTGTGTCTTGCGTCTTTTCCATCAATACGACACGACCCAACTACTCAGTACTTTAAATTTGTCGCTTCTTTGTTTTTACCTCTCTCTCTCTCCCTCTCTCTCTCTCTCCACCCAAGCTGCCGTGATGCCATGGATGGATGCGCTTCCATATCTTTCACGTTTCTTCAGAGTCTCTTGAAGGTAGGAATTTGCAGTCATCCGACTCCTCTCAGCTGATCCTACACCGTATGCTATGCACCTATCATCAGGCAACCCTTGCTTCCTCCCAAAATGAAAGCAACATTGACATGTGCAGATGGATCACCCGTGAAGCACGATGGCATTGTTGTTCCAACCAAGAAGGGTCTTCCCTCCAAAAATTAGAGAGAAATTTTACTAAAACAACAACATCATGTTATGCCCTATGGCCTACAACCTTTACTCCCATCGAAAGGGTACCAACAACATTAGTCAATTTATGATTCACATAATGTTATGCCCTATGGCCTACAACCTTTACTCCCATCGAAATGGTACCAACAACATTAGTCAATTTCTGATTCACATAATGTTATGCCCTATGGCCTACAACCTTTACTCCCATCAAAAGGGTACCAACAACATTAGTCAATTTCTGATTCACATAGCTAATTTCGTCAACAAGATTTGAGTTCTGCCCATGCATCAACATGTATAAATGTATGGCATGAACAACATGTAGACATATTGGATGGAAAGTGTCGTGAAAGAATTAAAAGTGAAGGATGTGGGAAAATGATTGATTCGAAAAATATTTTTATAAGAAATGATCGCTCATATTATTTGGAATAACGAATCGATGAAAAATATTTTCATTACCAACACTAGTTTATGTTTAATCATTTTTGTTTAAGTGATTATTTTCTAGGAAAACAATATTCGAATCGGCTATTTTTCATGAAACAAACAGAAGGGTGCTGTTCTTTGCAGGCCCCAAGCAGGGCCAGACTGCAAAGCAGAGCCCAAATGAAGTTTGGAAAGTAGGAAGCCCAAAGCGGATGCAAATTCCCATAATTTATTAGTCCTTCCCCCAAGGCAGGAGGGGACGCAAGGAAGAGCGAGCGAAGAGAGAGAACGTGAGAACCTTCTCTCTCTCTCTCTCTCTCCTCTCCCCTTCTCTTTCGAAACAACACAACTCACCGCTCTCCTCTCCCACCCCCCCTCTCTCTCTCTCTCTTACTCTGCCCGCCGTCCTCTCCTCCTTCTCCATCTCGCTCCTGCGTCGGCTCCTCCCCAGATTTCAACACCTCCACGCATTTCCGGCCGCCCCAGGTACCGCCCTCTCGCTTCGGCTCCCACTGCAACCTCCTCGCGTTTTTTTGGACTCCCATTCTGGCGGGAACGCCACGTTCTCGGACCGCCCCTCCCCTCGCCTTTTGCGCCCGCTCCACCCGCCCCTCGCGCCTCGATCCTTCTCTTTTCGAATCTCTCCGCCCGGTTCGATGGGCCGCCGGCCGTTCCGATGCCCGATTCTCTGATTCCATGCCCGGTCGTCGGTTACGTGGCGCCGTCAATCACGTGGTCTTGGGTCCAAAGTCTTCCGCTTTCGGGTTCCTCTCCCAAAAGGGGCGCCGCCTAGGGTTTCCGCCGTGGTCCTCCGTTTCTCGTCGTTGCTGGGTCTTTTCTTGATTGCGTCCATTGCGAACAAGTTTCCGTCTTTCGCCATTGCTTCTCTCGGGCGATCATCGAACTGGACATTGTTGGAAATGCTCTCCCAGTGGCGTTCTTGAAGCCGAACCCGCCGTTTCGCTCGTATATTGTTTCCCGGGTTCGAGTCCATTGTGAAATGTGTAGACAACTTAGCGTGACTTGTGGGAGACCGATATAGACTCCTGAAAGAACGTGGTTACGAGATTGTTACCACTTCTTGCATTGGAGATTTTTTTTTCCTTGCTTGCTTGCTTGCTTGATGATGGTCGAGCAGATCTTTCTTTTGGGTCATATGGAACTCTCTGAGTTTTCTTTGACTGAATAATTTCATGAATTCAGCATCTCGCGGAAGTACCCTGTTATTCCTCTCCCGTTCGCGTGTTTTCATACCTGCAATTGAAGTGAAAGCATTGGGGCTGATTTTTTTGCATTTTCATCCCTGGGTTTTGTTAACTATTGTAATTACCCCTTTGCAGCGGTTTAAACTCGTCTTCACTAAATTTCCTTATGTTTTATTTGTTGCAGGATTCAATTTGCTTCCTTAATCGTTGCCGTTTCTGCTTCTTGTCACTATACTGGTGGACTTGAATTCAAGAATGCCCCTCTACAAGAGAAAGCCTTTTTCCCTTGTAGAAGTGCCAAATGATTTGGATCCTAAGGAACTCGTATTCCAAATCCGTTTTACAAAGGAGATATTTCGTGATTATCAGTATCCTTCTTGGGAAATTTTTAGGAGTCCCTAGTTTTCTTAATATTTTATGGCAGAGATTTTAGTCTATGAAATGGCCAATGAAAGGAACCTGTTTGTGTGCCTGCTCTTCTTTTTTTCATGCGGGTAGAGTGAATTGTTTATAATTTCCATCAACCAGGTTACTAGAATGTCTTTTCTTCTTTCCTTAACCTGATCAAGACAGTATTTGAACCGCATCAATTTGTATCGCCAAAGACTATGGAACTGTAAAGTCAGCGGAAAATCTAACTTGACCTACGAAGAGGCTCTGGTGTCCGAGAAACGTGCAATTGAGAGGGTTCAACAGTTCCCGCAAGAGCTAATGGCACCTATGCTGACGACCATTCAATACAGTAAGTATTAGATCAGCATCCGGTTTTTAGGGCAACTGTCTTCCAGTTTAGAATGGCATCCTACTATTTATCTTGGAGACCTTGTAAACTTCTTGTTTCAAATACAAGGTTGTCTAGGAAACAAAGATGATGGTACAGTTGAGCTGTGTATGTGCTCAATGGGCAAAATTTTTTGGAGTAGTGACTTATAAATTATGTCGAGTGGAGGGCCCTGGCGGTAGGTTGCTAGGCCAGTCTCCCCTGAGGTATAGTCGGTGCTGTGCTCCCGTAAGATGAGCTAGGCTGGATCCTCGGTATCGAAAAAATAAAAGAAAAAAAACAATTATGTCGATGTATTGCTTTTTTATTTTTAACTGATTCTATCTTGTCATCATATAAAGGTGAAACATTAGAGAAGCTTTTAATCTTCTAATTGGGCAGAGTCCTCTTGTTTCTTCTTTCTCGATGAACATCAAATTGGATGGATGGGTGTTGTGGGCCAGAGGGGAAGAGTGTACAAGCGATGGGTAGTTTTTCTATGGATCTGGGTTTGATAGTTTGAATGTGCATGTAATACAAATTATTATGAAAGTACGTACAATTTATGGGTGGTTTTTTTTATGAATCTGGATTGGAATTTTGAATGGGCATGTGCTGCAAATTATTCTAAAAGTTGGCTTCTTTTTCTTCATTCTAGCATTGATCGAAAAGTTTGCTCCTTACTCTTAGCTTGTGATAGATTCAATGTTTATCCAGCCTTTGGTGTGAAAGAATGAAACCTTGTTTTATTTTTTTTATTTTTTATTTTTTTTGTGGTGGGGGTGGGAAGAGGGGGAGCTAGAGATTTGAGATAAGGAAAACAGAAAAGCTAAACATTACTCCTTTTGTAATAAAAGTTGGTGTGATTATCATAACTTGATTCGTGCTTGATTGCTTGAGTTTAAAAGGAAAATGATTGACAAAGAGAAGCATGCCATGGATGTGGGAAAAACCCTGCTTATCAATCCCTTTCTATTCCCCTGCACTAGGAGAATTTATTGCCATCTTGAAGGTTTAGTGCTCACAATTAGTTCAAAACATTGCTTCTATAGCCCTCCACTAAAAGATTGATTCTCAATGAGATTGATCTCTAATGCACTAGGGTCTTTTATTTACACTAGGAATCAATTTGGCATATATCTGAAAGTTTCTTTAGTTATAATTTTTGCACACTCCTTTTGTTTGGGACCTTAGCATGTGCTGGAGTTCCATTATAAATTTATTTAGGAATTGATATATAAATGTATATGTATATAACCGGGCATTGATATTGAAAATATGACATTCAATGCTACATTGTTCTACTCTTTGGAGAATTAATCAAGATCATTGATAGATTGTAGTGAGTTAGGTTGTTAACATGGCCCGATTAGCAAAAAGTAAAAGTATAACTCAAATGTAAAACCCTATTGATTATGCCTTTATAGGTCATACATTATGTATTGATCTTCTCACTCCAGGTAAATCTCAAGTAAATTTCTTTCTAGTATGAAATGTTCAAGCAATGAAGGAGATCCCTGTATTTAGTAGAAATTGCAAGATATTATCGAATGGCTCAAAACCTTTGCCTATATCGCCGATAGTTTCATAAATTTTATATTCCATTGCTTAGTGTTTACAATTCTTGTGATAAAATATGCTCCCTAAAAGATGCTTGTTGCTATGAAATTGCTGTAGTTCATTACATTTGTTACAATCACGCCATACCTCATCTAATAACTTAAACTTATATAAACGGTCGGCAAGTGGTCCCATAAATAAAGCTCTACGTGGTATTAGAATAGGTGAGTGTAAGTGATATTCCAACCTATGCATATCAAACTATATATTTGTTTAATAGCTTAAACTTTCAAAACAATGGGTAGTGATCCTATTAAATATTACATTTTTATTGGTCGTTGCTATGATGCAGCATCAGGTGCCTGAAGAAACCCAAAAGACCATTGATAATGAGGGAACTCAAACAATGTTTAAACAATAAAACTGCTGGTCAATGGTAAAAAATTAAGTAAGAATGCATTAGCAAACAAGAGAACAAGGCAGAGCTCAACAGAAAGAATGTACCATGTTTTGTGACCGTCCCTGGATCAAAGTATAACATTATCAGTCTGGCGACATTGCAAAGTTGACATTTGTTCAAGCCTGTTTGCTTTTTATCTTTTACAAATTTCAGGTCTCATTTGAAGCTAATTCGGGATGACATTGGGCTATGCTTACTTTTGATCCCTTCATATGATGGGAAAACTGTTTACATAGGGCAAACTGCAGCACTCCATGGTCATTGTTTTCTAGTTGCTGATGTTAACTAGATAGAGAAGCTGCAGTATGATTGAATCGCAACATCGTACGCTGAGAATATTGAGATTTGCAAAATTAGAGTGGTGTGCACTGAAATGTTGATGTTTGATTTCTCTAAATTTTTTCACGACTTCTTGTAGACATAATGCTGTTCCATGGTGGTCAGTTGTATTGTACCATCTTGGCTTGTTGACTTTGATATAGACAATTGAAAAGAGTTGCCTTGTGTGTCTTTAGTACTGCGCACAATATAGGTGCTCTTGATGAGGTTACTACTTTTTTTTTTTTTTTTTTTATGTGGCTTTTACTTATTACAACGTTTTGATCAGGCAGTAAATCTCCAGTTTGCATAATAACATTTACATTGGCAGGCATGCTTCCACTGAGAGATCTTGCAGACAAGATTGCTCTGAAATTGCAAGAGTGTTTATTTGCTGGACAGGAATTATATGGACGAAAAGGAAATGAAGTGTTTCTATGCAGAATAATAAAGACGTTGCATGATTCTACTGGCAAAAAACAATACAAGATTGCTTGGTTGGGCAAAGATAAGGAAGTAGTGGGATGTGATGTAGTATATGATGAGGATCTAATTAACAGAAAACCCCCATTTAGTAGAAACATGGTGAAGTCTTTTATTCGAGAATCTACATACCGTAATGCACCTTGGGTGCTCCATGATAGGCTTGCAGAAAAGCATGGGATCTCGACCCATCTTCCAGATGAGTTGAAAAGCAAGTTTTACTTTCAGAATGGCACTCTCATCAGCTACAGGAAGAAAAGAAAAAATGGGGAAGAAGAAAAGGTAATTATCTAGTTTCGTATGGTCCTTCTTTGTCTGGATCCAGTAATGTCCTCCATATATTCACAACTCTTACATTCAGGAAGGGGAAGATGAATCTGGCAAGAACAAAGGAAAGAAGAGAACAGAGAGGGAGAAAGTCGGAGCGTCAGAGATGGAGGAGAGAATTGAGAAAGGTAGTTTTAAGTACTGACGATTTACTTTTTCCTGATCATTTAATAACATATTCCCCTCAACATTTATCTGAGTTTGCAGAAGATGACCTAAAAAGGTTAGAAGCTATCAAGTATCCCATTGAAGACCTCTTAGTACAGCCTTGTCCAGACGATCCAGTATTTACCGAGAGACCTTCTCCATCAAGAGACTTTAAAGTTCCAATGGACTGTGTAGGGGAACTTTTGATGATTTGGGACTTCTGTTCATCCTTTAGCAGGCTGTTGCATTTGTCACCATTTTCTCTTGAGGATTTTGAAAATGCTGTCTGTCATAAAGACAGCAATTTGATTCTTATTGTTGAGTGTCATTCAGCCCTTCTTCGGTTGCTTATAAAAGACAATGATGAATATGCTTCAGTGATAGAAAAAAGAAAGGGCAAGTCAAAGGTCAGTTCTGTGTGTCACATCTACTCCTTGTTTTAACCAGAAATTTTTTTTCTTTTGGTTTTATGGGATATTTTCTGCTGCTTCCATTTTAGCATTTTATTGATACAAATTTCCTTGCTTTTCTACTGCAGATAACATTAATCACTTGGACAGAGTACTTGTGTTCTTTCTTAGACTGGACTAACAGTTCCAAATTTCGCCCTTATATGGCTACGATTAAGCGAGGACACTATGGCCTTTTGGAAACGCGTGCTAAATTGGAAATCTTAGGGGAATTGCTGAATTGTGCCCTTGAGACTGATCTGGTCAGGGAGCAACTTGATGAGTTCATTGAACAGTGGCAGAAACTAGGAGCAACAAGAAGGGGCGAAGCATTGGAAGAAGCCAAGAGAAGGAGAGAAGAAAAGGAACGGTTGAAAGCTGAGTCTGACGTAAATGGATTCGTAAATGGCAACGGCTTGAACAGCTCAGGAAACAACCTAGGTGTGCAACAGAATGGCACTCACAATGAGCAGAATGGTGAAGCGGAATCGGAGAAAACAGACCATGTCTCAAAGAAAAGGTTTGATTTAAGGACACTAGAAGCTTAGATCTTATTTTTCCAAATTACATGTGGTCTTTATTGTATTCTTTCCATTAGAGAGAGTAGCCAAACTGATGGTTCTTTCAGAAAGAGAACCAAGAAGCATAAGGGGGAAGATGAACACAAGCCCAAGGATGTACAGCGTGTATCTAAGAAGGAAGCACAGAAGCTTGCCCTAAAACATGCGGAAACGGTTGAAAGGGAAGAAATTGAAAAGAGCAGCAAAGAACAAAGGGTTTGATCTCTCCTACTACTCTTTCAGTATTTGTTCATTAGTTGTATACTGTTGTTTCATAATAAGAGTCAATAAAAGGATCCTTTTGGCACCTGCAGAAACGATATTATGAGACTGAAATGGAGAAAAGATTTATACGCACAAATCCGTTGGGGAAGGATAGGCATCATAATAGATACTGGTGGTTTCGGCGCGATGGGAGGATTTTTATTGAGAGCTTGGACCACAAAATTTGGGGCTACTATAGTACCAAGGAAGAGGTATTTGAGTCATCATGCTTCTTATAAAAATTATAACTGGACGTGGTTGTGATCCCAGTTAATTTCTTGAGCAGCTTGATGCATTGATGGGTTCACTGAATCGCAAGGGTGAGAGGGAAAGGGCTCTTCAAACAGAGCTAGACAAATTTTATGGCAAAATCTGGTAACTTGTTGAATCATTATCTTCTTTAAGGAATGAATGACTCTGGGAAACCTTCAGTGGTATATCCCTTGATAGCTTTTGGGAAATTTGCTTTGTTTTTTGTTATGCTTGGTTTGTGTAGATGTGACAACTGATAGGCATGACTTGTCTTTATATTTTTTGGAATTCTCTGATACTCTTTTTATCGAGACTTGACTGGCTAATACAATTTCACAGTTCTTGAGGTATCACCATGGTATGTTGAAATGCATGCGCACCTTCTGTGCATTAACTTGCATGGTTGGTATGTTTAAAAATGGATACAGAAATCAACATGCCATTTCTATTTTCCTTTTCTGTAGTTCCCTGTTGGAAAGACAATCAGAAGGATTTCCTTTTCAACGTGGTAAATTGGAAATAAGTGTTGAGTCCATATCAAGTTGACTTTAGGAAACTTAATTTACACATTGCATACAGAAAGGGTTTCTTGTAAATATCAGGACTCTTTATAGGACAGCCTCAAGCCTAATCAGCTTAACTATTTTGCATGTATTTCATTTACCAGCATGGGGCTACAAAAAAGATCTAAGCTTTCAGCAGAGATTGCAATGGAAGAGGCAGTGCTTCGAAGATCAACACGTGTGCGGGCACCTCCTAGGGATAATCCTGCGGATGCTTTCCTTCGATACGTTAACAAATGGAAAGAAGATTAGTTGGTCTTAGTTTGCAATTGGAGGCTACCATAGAATTCTATTCATTATAGCTTCAGGCTTAGTCCTGCTATTTGCAGGTTTTTGGTGTATCCTTGATATTCTCAATGTCCTACCTTCATTTTGTTCTTCGGAGTTGGTGGGACCTGACTTATGGGTGGCAGCAAGGATGAGGTACAGAATTATACGGCAACGGTGATGGTACATGATCTTTTCTTTCCGTTTAATTCATTAAAAGGCCAAGCATTTGATTTGCTTGCTTTCTTGTAAATGACTAGGCATTTCCTGCCTCCGACAATTTATCCCATTTAGGGTCAATGACGCACTGTAAGTTTCAAGATAGCTGTGAATGAAATGTTCTCCCATTATTCTGTTTCTTTGGCTGTGTTTCGGAGGTTCCGTTCCATCTTTTGTCTGAAGACATGGCATGCAACTGTCTCAGTCTCCCTGGGGGTCACTCCCTTCTTGCACCCAATTTTCATTAGGTTTTTGAGGGAATCACGATCGCTCTACATGGAGGAATGGTTATGTTCCTCAATATCTGAAGTTCAACAATAAATCACTAAGACCAAAGTATTGACCTCATTTATACATGTTCCAAGATATAGGATAGAAATTTCTTTTTGCATGAGATTTTACAGACAATATCACAAAATCCTACTCTTCTTCTTCGATAAGAATCGGGTATGGTGAAGAAGAAGCAATAAATTGTGATTTCTCAAGATCAAAGTATATGAGATCCGCTAAAAGGTTTTTTTAAGGTCGATAATGTCAAGATGGAACATTTTGTTGATTCTGATGTTCAGTTTGCAAAATTTGGAACATTATAGCATTGGTGGATATCAAAATATGTTAGACAATAAAATTTTTGCCAGCTACTTTGTTAGTCGATAATTTGTTGGTAACTTACCAACACTTTTAGGTAATTACCAACAAGGACTTATTTACTTATATTACTAACTATTTCAATAATTCACCAATATTTATTTACATAACTTTCTATAAGTTAAATTAAATAATGTTTATAGAAAAGTATCAACCCTTATCTAAGTTCATTTACCAACGGTTTTATGATCATTTTTTAAATTACTAATTATTTCAACCGTATACCAATATTTATTTGTTAAAGTCACTAACGCATTAAAGTTACTAAGTCATACGAAATCATCAGCCTTGATTTGAGTGATTTAACAATTTTCACGGTTTAAACTATCAATTATTTTTAATTTTACTAACCCATATTTGAGTGTGTTATCAACATTTATATGATGGTTCCGACATTACCAACGAATATAATACTTTACCAATATTTTCTTGTGTACTATGATAAGCTATTGATACTTCAAAGAAATAGTAATGTAAAACCGTCAAATAAATTTTGGTACTTCCACAAAACTAGCAGTAACTTATTAAAATATGATGTATTGAATAACCGTCCATAACTAAAAACCTGTTGCAGGTTAAATAACTTACCGGTCAAAAATTTAGTCACCATCAGACTTTTGAAGTTTACTTTGCGTTTTTTAGGAAATACCAACACTAACAGCATTTTCACACGCAGGATGCCAGAAATCTATCCATACTAAAGATATAAAAAGGGCGGAACATGTCATTGATTTTGTTTTTTATTTGAATCAGTAGCCAACCCAAGTTTCATGTGCGTTTTGGAAGAGTGAAGTTGCTCTGATCATTTAACTGCAAAAACCACAATTTGTAACAAGCATGGAGACCTGAGTGTAGAAGGGGTGGACTACACTATCTCAACAACTGCTCTGCTGATGATTTTTCCTTGGTCAAGGTCTTGAAATGCTTTTGCAGCCTCTTCAAATGCGTATTTCCTTGATACTGCACTGGTGAGATTGAAGATCCCTGATTCCGCCAACTTGACCAACTTAGGAAGGTCCTGCCTTGCTCTTGCCCCGTATGAGCCAATGACTTTAATCTGATCGAGAACACATTGCTCAGAGTTAAATCGTCTCAATCTTCATGCAGCAAGTTGATACAAGACCATATTAATCCCTAATCATTCTTCACAGTAGCCTAGGAATTAGAATAAATAGCTCTAGGTGCCACTTCAAAATTCATGATGATAAGAACATCTGAACTTCGGTGTTGATGAGTGTGCCTAAAGCACTTGTTGAGCAAGATGCAAGTATACTACAAGACTTCATTCCATTATAAGATGGGGGAATCACATCGATGCACTGTGTTTAGAGTGCCTTCAAATTCAAACATGCAGTTCAGAGATGATTACTTTAAGTAGTCCCGCCAACTTGGTCCAAAAGGGATGAAGGAACAGTCTGCTGTTACTTGCAAAACGTGTTTTACAGCCTGTGCTCTTAAAACCATTTCTTCAGGAAGATTGAAGTCCCTAAAACTCAATAGCTTTAGAGTACAATGGCTGAACAAGTAAAACAGCTATTGTCCTTCAGCATACCTTCCCAATTTCCTAACTCTTTGACAAGAAAGTTTCAGTTAATGACAAGGGAACAGCAACTCAGAATGTCATTTAGTGACCACAAGATAACTCTGTAGTTACTGTCATGCAAATGGAAACATATACACACATATCAGAAGTAGACTCAGATATTCACCTTTCTGCGGACAAGTCGATTTATGTCTACCTCCCCCACGGCACCAGATTTTGCAAGTCCTATCATCACAGCTTTTCCACCATCCCTAACACTTTGTACGCACTGCAGGAACGTTTGTGGTTTTCCTAGGGCTTCTACAGCAATATCAACACCCATCCCCCCAGTTATTGTCTGCCAAGAGATGGGCAAAGCGCTTCGTCAAGAAAATAGTATAATGATAATAACAATAATAGTAATAAGAAGAAAAGGAAGAAGAGATTGCACAGAGCAAATTGAGCCAATTCAAAAAACACACTGAAAGTCAGTCACTAGATGAGCATGTCAAGGTCAAAGCAAAGAGCGGAAAGTGAAAATTGACAGGTATAAAGCATAAATTCATCCATGGGTTCAATGGCAATTTGCCTGCCAATCTATATCAAGTCATCTAAAACACACTATTTATCCATGTTAACCTCTTCCAGTAACCAAGTGCCAATAAATCTTCTTCCCCCTCCCCCCAGGATTAAGATGGTGTAGCCATGCAAAATAACAATCTAAAGTGCTGTAAAGAGGAGATGGTATGTCCAGGGCTGGTTTAAAGGATGGGTTACCCAAGAGACCATGGACAGACCTCTAAAAACGAATGTTGATTCTTTGAATAAATGGATCTTGCGGGCAGTGTATGAAATGAGCAATTATTACATGCTCCCAAATATTGCTCCTCGTGCAGTCGAACCATTGAATCTTGAGGATGCAATTAATGCATACCATGATTGTGCATCCAACTACTCAGATGCAATTTTCCTAGAGCACCAATAAGAAACCATATCAAATAGGACAACATGATGTGGAAAGATTCATATGGCAAACTTCATAGAGGGAGAAGACATATATGCGACTCATGCTTTTACAGCTCACTGTGATCTTGAAAGGGATAAGCACATACCTTAATCTTTTCAATAGCATCCTCTTTGATTGCATTCACGGTATGGGTGGCCCCAAAATTTTTAGCTTTCTCTAACTTTTCGTCACTGATATCCACAGCAATAATATCGGAGGCACCAAAAGCCTTAGCTATCTGCAAACAACTGAAACATCCAAAAGATCATACTTATGTAGGGAGACAGGACTGTGGTATCAAAGGAGGTAAAGCATCAAGGATAGGATCAAACACCCAGCAGACCTCCCCTCATACCAAAATGACAAGTTCAGGTGACATAAATCTTGGTTGTTCTCACAATGCATAAAATGTCAGCCAAATAGGTTGAAGATATTGCACGATTGAACCATACCAGCTGAAGGAATATCTTTTATTTGTTAAAGAAGCTCCACTTTTCTTGGTTAGATTACATCTTAGAATGATACCTGGAAACCTTGTCTATAGAAATCTTAAACATGGTATTTACGGACTTTAGATGATGCCCAGAAAAATAATGTTGTTTGAAGTTATTGTTTGCAACAAGGAAGTTCCCCAAACAAAAAATGTCAGTTCAATTGTGTTTTGAATCTGAGCATATTCAGATACTAAGATTGGTTTCTTTATGGGGCATATGCAGGGTCATCTAGGGACCCTTCAACAAGATTCAACAACAGCTGACAAGGGAAGAAATTCAGAGAAAAGGGAAAGTATTTATTGTCCCAATTCCTCAATTCTATCTACTGATTGATGCCAAAAAGAAGAGATCAGAGAGCTCTCAAGGGCGAGAGATGAAAGTTTTTGAAATCAAATAAGAATGGCAAGAAAAGGTGAACTGTAGAAATTTCACAGATAGATATAACTGCCGTGGAGTTCATCAATTACATTTCTAGCGCATGATTGAAGGGCGAAACTTTTTGCACAAAACAATGGAAAATATCATTCACCTTAGCTCCCAGGAGAGTTCAGATGATTCCATTCTACTAGTGCATATTCACCAGAAAAAAACATGTCCATATTCAAGTGCAGTCGTATGCCATCCCAGCTAAACTTATAGTTGGATCACTGTGCATTTCTCCATGCCATAACAAAATTCATGTTTATTTAGGCAAAGTCTATTCGGATGTGCATAAGCGAAATACTAGATATCCATATGCATCATCAGCTGCAGCTTAGATGATGTGGGAGTGAGGTACCTTGATCCAACACCTCCAACACCAATAACGGCAATGGAATCCCCAGCACGCACCTCAGCCGCGTGGGTCATGGCACCATATGCAGTGAAAACCGCACAGCCCAGAATGGCAGATTCCGAGTAGGGCAACGAGCCAGGTAATACAGCTAATGCATTCGCGGGCACAACGCAGTATTCAGCCATCCCTCCCATACTATACATATACACGGGTTCACCTGCAAACACATCCGAGATTCAGGCAGAGAGCATCGTGCAAAAGAAGGAGAACCATCAAGCCAACAATACATGGCGAATTCGATATCAGAGTAACTCGCGCAACCATCAGGACATGAAACAGCATCGATAAGAAGGGGCAAGGCCCAAGTGTGACATGCATCTCTAGCAATATGGGGGAGGGCAGAAGAGAAGAACTTGCCGGTGCCGTGCAGGAAAAGGCGAGTCTTGCCGTCGTAAAGAGTGCCCTGCGCGCGGTTATAAGCGAAGAAATCCTCGCACAGATCATCATGACCCTGAAAAGTCAAATCAGCAAAAAAGCGAAGAATCGTCTTACGTGATCTCGAAAAGGACACGGTCCGAGGAAAGGCGCGGCAACAAGAAAAGAAGAAGAAGAGAAAAGGGAAGGGAAGGACCGACAGACCTTAGAGCAGTGGAAGCAGGAACCGCAGGGCATGATGAAGGCCCCGACGACGGGCGACCCGAGGGGGAATCGGCGGACGACCTTGGGGTCGGAGAGGGGGTGGTGGTCGACGACCTCGCCGGTGATCTCGTGGCCGACGACGCAGGGGGAGGCGAAGGGGAGCTCGCCCTTGAGGACGTGGAGGTCGGAGTGGCAGACCCCGCAGGCCTTGGTGCGGATGAGGACCTCCCCGGGCTCGGGGCGGGGGATCTGGAGGAGCTCCAGGGAGAGGGGGCGGGCGGGGTCCCGGAACACCGCCCCCTTCATGGACGACGACGGGCTGACGTGGTACCCGGCGGCGGAGGAGGAGGATGAGTAGCGTCGCCTGCCGATCTCCGCATCGGGGCGGGCGGGTTCAACGACGGGATGATGAGATAGCCATCTCCCGGAGGAGGAGGGACGAGGAGGAGGAGCGGCGGCAGCAGAATACGACCGGGGGAGCAACGCCACCCTCTTTGCCAGTCTGCTCATTCCTGCTTTCTTGCTTTGCAATTCGAGAGTTTACGCAGCTTAAAGAACTGATCCTTCGGATTTCTCAGACGAGGACGAGGACGACCAGCTCCCACTCAGACCAAGTAGTAGCACTGGATTACTAAAATACTAAATAGAACACCACGACACGACCGGCGTCGAGGATGATGAGGGTGACGCCTGACTGACTCTTTGTCCCCATCCATCCCGGCTGCGCCTCTCATCTCATCCCTGCCGTTGATTCTGGATTTACATTGCGGGGCCCACCCCCCTCTCTCTCTCTCTCTCTCTCTCTCTGACAGAGGGAGTGTAGCCAGTTCATTCATTGCATCGTGTAAGCTCTTCTTTGTTTATTCAATTTCGACTGGAGCCAACGATTCTCTCTTCTTTGCTTGTTATTTTATGAAGGACGGGTGGAGACTCTTGACGTTAGGATAACGATCACCTCGGAAATCTTTACAAAACACTGAGGCTTACCAGCCGCCGCCGTCGCTTCATGGCATATTAAAATTCAGGAAATCTGTCCATAATGACAGAATGTATCCAGGGAGGGCTCGACCCACGTAAAATGATTGAGAGTCAATAGGTCCGAGCACAGGCCTAAAGTGGATGGTGGGAGCGCGAGGAGTAAATCACGGTGCAAATGAAGTGTGCTGGATGCAATGCGCATGGCCTAGTCCCGCCACGTGGTTCTTTATACAGACATAAGCATAATCAAACTCACAAAGCCTCTGTTCTAAGCATCGACCACCACCTCGATGCCTATCCAACCCGGCCATGCATTTGACTTAGTTACTCTTCGATGTTGCTAATGATGCCTTTTGATCTTATTCTGATAACGCTATTCGTTTCCTTATATTTCCCCCTATGAAGTTGGAGAGACTACTCCCTTTTGATCAGTATATTTTCCTTTCATTTTTATTTAGCTCTATGTTGAAATCTAAAAGTAGATAAAAAGTAATATCAGTCATCTTAAGAGAGATTGATTTTGTGATACATTGATTATATTAAATTATAAAAAACTTTTACTTCTCAATGTATTGTTTTATTGGGTACGTGAAATTGATGTCTTTGATCTTGTACCTCAATCCATAAGGGCTTAACCTCCACACCAAGACCAAGGACCTTGGAGCTTAAACTTGAACCTTGAGGTGGCCGCTATTGGGCTTAGGGTGTACAGTTATGATAAAATATAATTGCTTTTAAATACTTATTGATATCGTGCAGTGCAATGAAAGTTATATTGAAGGATTAGATTAGTACTCGACAAAGAAAATCTATATTTATTAAAGGGTATGACATGTATGATTTAGACACTTCAACCCAGAGATTATGCGACCTATGTATTTCACAATTTTATGATATACCTATTTGACAAAGACTTTTCATTCATACGAAAAGTCGAATTCTACTATAAAACCATTTTTTAAGAATAATTTGCTGGCACATTCACTTCACGAATAATTGATGATCTAGAAAATATACTTATATAAAGAATGGTTTGAATCTTCTAGAAGAATTGATCAACAAAAATTATATATATCCATTATAAATACGTCAAAATGTTTTCATCGACAAGGAAAATATTATTTGTTAGATATTGTTTTTATAAGGAGAATGAACGATAAAACTCAGGAAAATTTATTTTTCACGAGAAAAATCGGCCCGACTTTAAGGAGTGAGCATACACATCCATCAAAAGGACGATCTCTCTCTACTCTCTGCCTCCACTGATACTCGAAGATCGGAGGATTCCTGAATCTAACTTCTGCAAATCGATTTGATAGCAGCGGTGCAAACAACGAGGCTCCACGATTGCGTGGGAACTAAGGGGGGGAAGGAACGGGAGGGAAATGGGATTTGCCCATAATCATCAAATCATTTGGTACGTCGGCGGAGCCTCCTGAGGTTCCATGCCCAACTTTACCTTTCTCTTCGTCTTCCATGGCGGGCGTTCAGATTGAGTACCCACTTTCCGCACTTTTGTCCTGACCCCGAACTCTCTCAGTGGCGAACTGGGTATCCGTGATTGATGGGTTTTGTCAAAGCCTTAATGAAAAGTTCTCGTTTTTTTCGCTCTCGTTTCAGAGTAGAAGCTGCACAGGGGAGTGTGCTGCTGCCGTAGCGTCCGCGAAGACGAAGTCTTCTTTCGGGTTCGTGCTTCCTTTCCCTTTTGCTTTTCCGAGAATGGGCATGTCGTGTTTGGCCTGATTCTTCGGGTGTTTGCGATTACATCTCTATGAACCAATGTGATTTTGTACGATTTCGTGTCCTGAAATTGTACACCAATGGAGTACTGATTTCCCCTGATCAAACGCTAGTTTCTTTCTGGCTTTCCAAAGGATTATTATGCTTTTGTGAGCATAAGAGAAGTAGAAATCTACCCTCTTGCTGTAAGTTATGTCGCATGATCCGCCAGCTTGATTTTTTTTTTTCTTGTTTCCCCCGTGGGTATCATTCTAGTTGTTATGAATTGGTGAACATTTTAAAGCTGTACTTTATGTGGGTTGCATAACTTTTGACGATTTCTATGGCACTTAGGAGGATCGGCAGCTGCCTGCTGTGGTCTTCCTCGTCTCTGAAACCCACGTAATGCTTTGTCAGTAGTTGTCTCTGTTTGCCCTACCGATCCTTGAGTGCAACTTTGGGTGTTTTCATAGTGAAGTGGAGAAGCCATGCAGTCATAATTGAAAAGCAACCAATCTTGGCAATTCAAACAAATTTGAACATTGTAAGTAAAATCTTCATCTTCTTATGTGATATTCTTGGGTGGTTCTGTTGCTGCAAAATATGATCATCAATATAGCATGGTCATGGTTTCTTTTGTCTACCTGGGAGTTTGACTATATGCCCAATAATCTAGAGGGTTCTTGCAGCTCCTTCTCTATTGAAGTCAATAAATAATTGAAAGATGGCTGCTGAGCTTGTCAACACGGCAACGAGTAATAAGTTGGCAGAAATGGATTGGACAAAGAACATTGAGATCTGTGAGTTAGTTGCTCGTGATCCAGGGTAAGTTTTCTCTGGCTTGGTTTTTGAGTGAAACACTGTGATTGTGAAATTAAGATTTATCATCTGATTACTGCTGTTTAAATGGACATTTTTGTTGAATTAAATAGAAAAATGTAAATTTCGGAAATTTTGCTTTTTAATGGCAAACTTTTGGTTTAACAGAAAAATTACAACCTTTCGAGCATATCCTCACTCGACTTCATTGCTGACAAAAAATGCAATTGAATCGTGAATAATTTAGAAATGTCATCCTTGCTATGAAAACTTGCAATTTCTTGACTGTCTTTACATTTTCATCATCAGTGGGTCTAACAATTTATACTAATTCCATCTTAGTTTTTTGATTGAATGTTAAGTTTTTGCACTGAAAAATTGGTGGTGATGAGAATGCAATCCTAGCCTCACTTGGGATGTCATGGCATAGAATTTTTGCCCAAAGAAGTTGGGCAAATAGGGGATACAGGAATATTGTCATATTGTCTGAAAGTGAAGCATTATTTCGTTCATCTAGTTCTCTTAGTGCGAGCAAGCTGAATTTCTTCCACGACCATAAGTGCAAGCCACAAATAAGTTGAATCCCATAAGTGCCATCCCCACAAGGTGGTTTCTTCTGCCAAACTTACCATGTCGCTTTAATAGGTTTTTGTTATTAGTGGACTAAATTGGTTAATATACATGTTATTGCCACAATGCTCTGTATTGGCCCATTGTCACGCACATATTTCTAATTAGTCTATACCCATATTCACTTTAAAAACTTGTTCAATGACCTAGAAAACCTTTTAAATATCAAATATTTAGTAAGGGGTCTTGTTAAGCTTCAAACACTCACAGACAATGTGGGTCTAATTCCCTTTTGCTTGAACTTTTGGAAGAAAATTGGCCCCCTATCATATTACTAGAGCATCATTCAAGAGTTCAAATATTTACAAACTCTCTTCTTTCTATTTTCTCTGATATCACGTTCTTGTGTTCTTGCCTCCCTGTTCTGTTCAGTGTGGTTAGGTCCATTTCACATGTCAAGCGCCACTTACATGTGAGATGGAGTGTCAAGAAATATGCCATGCTTACATTCTGAAAACCATTTCATGACAACTCATGCATTTTCATAATTCAAAAAAAAAAAAAAAGTTTCTTCATATCACCTAGTTATCCACAGATCTTCTCAGTTTGATATAAGTACTGTCTTTCTCGTTTCCCTTTCTAGAAATATTGTACTTACCTCTTACCTTTCCATCGGATCATTCTACTATAATATGCTTTTTGGTTACATTGTGATATGGCTTTGCATTTTTAAATTTAATGAATATCGTGCCTTAATCATTCTTTTATAAATCTCAAAGGTAAATTTCCGTCCCTTGATCTTTACTTATTTATGTATTGAAAAGAAAAAAAGTCTCGAAGGTAAAAGAAGTACTCATTTTCTTGTACATCATATACATGCAACAGATAAAACATTTTGCCATCGCCCTTTTCAACTAAAATGAAGGCAGAACAGAGTGCACTAAAGCTAGAATATTGAACCAATAAGTGATAGTATAATGAAAACCTCAAGCAATTGGTTCTCATATCTCTTTTAGGAGTTCCATTCTTTCTTTAAGAGCATATTCTCAATGTAAGTTGAATGTTCAATGAAGCCATCATGTATTCTTGGAGAAACCTCTATAAAACCTATTTTGAATTAGAACAAAAGGTGGCTTTTCTGTTTCAAATTGGATACATACTCGATCTGAAGTCTTAATTAATTAGAAACACTAAAATGTATGTATTAGCTATTTTAAATTTCTAGGAACATGGACTTCACTGTAATCTTTTTAAGAAAACTTGGGCCAAGGTCGAATTTCAAGAAGTTTGTGGGTTAGGGAAAGTGCTGCCCCCCCCCCCCCCTTCCCCACCCCAAAAAATAAAAAAAATAAAAAAATAAAATCCATCCCCTGCTTGTTTCTTCCTTTGCATTTCAATTTAGGTGTTACTCATGCGGTGGTATAAGTAACCAATTCAATTGGTGCACTTCCTAATATCATGGTTCAGCTGCTGCTTACCGTCTAAGTACATCATTACTTATCAAAGCATTCAACATTGAATTAGAGCATGGTTATGCACATCCTGGTTCTAAACAGCATATGCTAATTCGGTATGCCAAATATTTGACCATATACCACATATACAGTATGTTGTCTCAGCTATAGTAAGTGATGAACACAGTATCTTCAATAACCATGCAGGGTATCGAAAGATATTATTAAGACCATCAAAAAACGACTGGGGAGTAAACATTCAAATGCACAACTCTATGCAGTCATGGTGAGTGTGATCTTTCGTTGCCATTCTGAGTTCTTCATTCTATAAAATTTCTTCACTGTTCAATACAGTTGTCTAATTCTTTATTCATGTGCTTTTTTTCCTTGAATGCTGTTCAATTTTTTTTCTGTCAATAGTTTTAGCAGCAACAGCTGCCATAGTCCCGTCCTTCGCTGTTTCTTAACAACTTTCTGAAGGAGGTCTATTGCGTTGCAGCTGTTGGAGATGCTGATGAACAATATTGGAGAACCTATTCATAAGCAAGTCATTGAATTGGGGATTCTCCCTATTCTTTCGAAGATAGTTAAGAAAAAGGTTTGCATTTGATGTCACGTATTCTAAATGATTCAACAAAATTGAAATAATGCACTTTATGGAAAATTTCTTTCAGACTGACTTGCCCGTACGAGAGAGGATATTTCTTCTTCTAGATGCCACACAGACATCCCTCGGTGGTGGCTCTGGGAAGTTTCCTCAATATTATTCTGCATTCTATGACCTTGTAGTAAGTACAAGTCTTTAAAATTGGATCTCAGTTTGGATGTTATATTGAAAGCAGTTGTATTTCCAAACTTCTGATTTGCATTGGTCGGAAACTAAGGCATTGAAAATCTATTTGAATTACACTCAGAGTTCTGGAGTTCAGTTTCCTCAGAGGTCTCTATCCATATCGTCAGATAATGCTCCTGCAAAAGTTGTGAGGAGATCCTCAGGTCATCCTGCTTCAGAAGCAATTAAAAAGAGTCCTTCTGACAGGGAGCCAGCATCTAGTAGACAGGATGGATTTTCTCAGCAATCAGACTCACATTCTGTCTCTGAATCGAGGTATGTTCCAACTTCCATCAGATAAGGTTATCTCCTCTTGGGCGATTGGCGCATCGGCTAGATGTCCTTTTCCTCCAGAAAACTCTCAAGCCATTTACATTGAGTCCCTTCAGTTATCATATTGTTAGAATATAACATAGCAATATAATAGCATTTTCCATGATCTGTGCAAGGTTTAAGGCTAATATGCTGAAAGCGTCAGGCACGTAACCTTTAAAGTTGAATTTCCTGTCAAAATCTTCCTTTCTTCTTGGCATCACAGAGCCCTCATGCCAAATTATTCTCTTGGAAGTTTTCTTACTTTTGTCAACCACTAAAGACTGTGCATTAACATACTTAGCTTTTCTATACTTTTAGGACTTCAAACTTTCTTATGTGATGTTGTTTTCCTTCCTGGATTTAAGTAGTTCAGGCAAAAAAGAAGGTATAACGCCATTAATGGGATGAAATTGATTCTTGTTCAGTCTGTGTAAAGTCATGATCATCATTGTCCATGTCACAAATCTCTACACTTGACTAAAAATCATAGATGGAGTAAACTCCGCAATTTTTGGTATTATGATGATGGGACCATCATTGACAGACAAGTTGTGATCAATTTAGGAAAGACAGGGGCCCGTCATTGTAATTTATCATTGTTATCTGTGAAAACAAGTAGTCCAAGTATCTTGTGGACTCTTTTTGCTATATTGGAAGAAATTGAAGTTTTCAGCTCTCAGGTATACAAAGCATGGCAGCTGGTGAATTTGCTATGTCATTGAGAAATTAATTGCTGGTGCAATCTATACAATAAATTGATTCATTCAGACCATCAGATTTCTTTATGTTTACAAACTGTCCACTTCTTAATAGCTAAGAGACGTGCTTCTATAAACTGATTTTGCTATAAGTCAATTAGTCAGGTCAAAAAAAAAAAAGTCAGGTCATCACAAGTATAGGAGAGTGATTTTCGGATTTTCATCGACCCTCTCTCATACTTGTGAGGAGCATGGTAGAAACATGTGACAGATCCAAGTCCTCTGATGATTAAATGTGGGATGGTCATGTGTTTTTTGTGTAGGAGGACCCAACCCTGCCTCAGTTGACACCCATGAGTGCCTCTGACAGTTGTGATCCTCCTTAGCTGATAGCAGTTGAATGCTTCTGTTGGTCATGGGATCCACACGGTTTGGAGTCAAGTTATAGATGGAATATCTGCTTCTTTTACCAAATGCATGAACTATGAATTGATGACTTCTACAGCCTCCACTGAAGGAAAGATGAGTAGTTATATAATAATAGTATACTGGACGATGGCTCAATGTATTGTTAATCGCCCCTCTTGCCCTAATTGTCTACATCTTTATCAGTGAACTTGACATGCATGGCTCCACATGGATTTGAATGAATTTGGGATAAGCATGAAAGCCTTGCTTTGCCAGGCATTAAAGCGATGGTAGAATAGCATCAGTGAGGATGACAGGTCATTTGTCTTTGATAGAATATAAGTGACTGGTGATTCGTAGTGAGTCATTTCTCTGGAGGGACACTTTGGTTGGTGGTTTTTCAACATATTAATGTGAAACATATTAGCAAACTTTTTCCTGCTTGAAATAGATAAATTGAAGTCACAGTGCAGGAAGGAGTTCTAGAATCTCATGAATGGGCTATGGAAATGAAAGAAGCTGCCCAAATTGTGGGGTTTAGATTATTGTAGCATTAGTATGACAGTATCTTTCACCTAAGTGGTTAAGAATATCGAAGCTAATAAGGCACTCCCACGTTTGATTTCTCCAAACTTGAAGCTAGAGCTGTGATCAAGCCATGCCGAGTCAAGATAGTTTTACTTAAGCCCGATTCTACGTGCATATATAAGGATCAATACTTGTTGAGTTCGATTTATTTTGATTTTTCTAGCTTGAATGTCACTTTATAAAGTTTTTCACGTGCTTGAACTGACTCAACTAAACTCTAGTGGAGCTTGAATCAAGCTCACGCAACATGCCAAAAAAAAAAGACAGTATCATATGTATGTTTCTTATTCTTTAATTTATGTAAATAAAGTTAAAACGTTGGAGAGTAGGTTGAAAATGTTAGGAGAATGCTTTTTTGTTGTTTTGGTTGGGCTTTTCAGCTACTATGTAATGTTCTCATAAATCACATATGCTCCTATGTATAAAGCAGACCTTTACATATGGAGATCCTTTGCTTTTTTTAAGGTTTCTACAAATGAGTCCCCCTCCTTGGTGCCTAAAATGAGATTTCTGTTTTAATCTTTAGAGAAAACGTCGGCCATCAACAGCCACTTTTTTCTTTTTAGTTTGATCTTCTTTGCATGTGTGGGTAAGGAAGAGGAAGTTGGTATCCTCTTTTCTGATAAGGCATTAAGCACTCGATCAATATTGTGCAGTATTGTTCAAAAGGCCCGTAATGCATTAGAGGTTCTGAAGGACGTACTTGATGCTGTTGATGCTCGACATCCTGAGGTAAGGTGAAGTCAAACTCTGGATTTTGTGATTTACATTGCACATAACACCAAGGCACTGCAGATTTGGCATATGGAAATAATGTTGTTGTGCTATTACATTAAAGCTTTGTACGCATGAAAAGACTAAACCGACATACTTTTTAATGAGATCATCCTAAGTAAAGATGAGTTACTGTAACTTGAGTTTGAATAGTATATTGCCATGTTGAAGTCCACTGATCAGAACCTGACGATGCAATGCTTTTTATTGTCAATGGCATGATAGATTGCAAAAGATGAGTTCACACTTGATCTCGTGGAGCAGTGTTCTTTCCAGAAACAACGAATAATGCAACTTGTGATGACTTCTAGGTGAGTATTTTTTCTAGTTTAAGTTTGAGTTGTATCTTTTGTCAATTATCTGTTGCACGAGGATTTCCTAATACTGTATACTGGGCCAAAGTAATGTTTTTAATACTAAGCTTACCATGATGATTGCTGACTGTAATGATGCTGTTGAAACATCCTAGACTGTACCTAAAAGAATTTGCAAACTGAAATTGATCTTATTCTTGCTTGTTTAGGTCACGAATTTTTTAGTTGGTAATCTCCTTTTCTTGAGTTAGCAGATGTATATACAATTTGTCCTGCAAAGACACTAGATTATCAATTATTATTTAGACGAAACAGGAGATTCTATGGGCACACAACTGAATTTAGTGAGCTGATGGAAAGGTATATTTGATCATTACATGGTTTCACTGGACCATGAAGAAGGAGAATGATTGGAAGTTATCCAAATATGTTGTCAAAGACCTGCCAAACCTTCTGATGAATTCAAGTTTTAAACTAGAACAAGGAGCTTTTGCATCATCATTTTTGCTGCACCAAAAAGTGTATATTTGGTGATGTTAATAGATTGAGATAGCCTCCACTCGTTTGTATAAAGGTTGCGGTACTTCTTAATAATCCAGAAATTCCACCCTTAATTCATGATTCCTGGATTTAAGGTTTATGTTGCCAGGTTGACTGGAGTAAGTTGAAGAGATCTTTTTGTACTTCCTAAAATGCGATACTAAACTGAATCAGAGATTCCTCTTGTCCAGGGATGAAAAGGTGGTTTCTCAAGCAATTGAGTTAAACGAGCAGCTTCAAAATGTTCTTACACAACATGATGCTCTGCTCTTGGGTAGGTCTGGCTCACCAGCCAGTCATGTTAATTATGAAGAGATCGAGGAAGAGGAAGATGAGCAGCTTTTTCGAAGGTTTGTTAGCAACCCTTCCTCAATTTCCCGAGTATTGCTTTAAAGAGGTTCTCCACAGGATTAATTCTCACACTGCATGGTTGGAACTAGGGAAGCAATTGAGTGAGTGAGCCCATGACTCGAAAAAATTTGAGCATACTAGTGTTCAGCTTGATTTATTTCAATTTAAAATTGAGCTTGGATTAGAGCTCAACTAATCAGAAACAAAATGGGGGTGAATAAAGGTGAGAGGCCAAGCACAGTGAAGCTGAAGAGGAAGATTGTCCCAACAAATGCGTAAAAGAATTAAACAAGAACAAAATTTACAAATTCAAACTACAACTTGTGTAAGAAATATGTGGAACAAATATTAAGCACCATTTCTAACCCTACTCATAGCACAGACTAGAATCCAGCAGAAGGAAAAAAAAATTTAAGATAAGAACCCTAGCCAACATATACTGTAGAGGAGGCAATCCCTCTCTGAAGAGTGTTGTGACTTTGACTCATAAAATTTGATTCTCTTCCGATAATCTATAACTAAATAACAGAGAGTCAACACCAGTTGGCAAAGCATAGAAACTAAACCAAACATGCTAGATAATACAGATCTCAAGGGACATCCCTCGGTAATATGTGATAGAATATTCATCTTCAGCCCAAGCTGGAAGGCATGGCTATTTTGTGTTCCTTGAGTTGCCTGTCAGATGCAAAACAACAAAGAGAGGGAGGCAGTGAATCAGGAAGGATGGAGGGGAAGATAGAGAGAGTCACACGAGTTTGAGTTGGGATGTTTGACTCCCATCGATGGCAAATGGGTAAGTGAAGGAAGGGTAAAAATACTAAAATATTATTAGCACTTTGAAGCATTAGAAGGGGTAAAAGGGTAAATTATATAGGAAATTTTAACCTGAAGTGTAATCTATTAGGTGGAGAGAGAATGCATATGAGAGCCATTGAAAGTCGGTAGACAAGCAGAGAAGGATACTTCCACAAAATAGATTAAAGGTTTCCATGTTCATGAGCTTGATGTAGAACTATGGCAACAACGTTTGAAGACTTACAAAAGATGTGCCAAATTAAGATTCATTTCTCAGATGATCATCTTATTTTATTTAGAATGTCGTGTTTCTTCTTTTATTTTAGGACAGAACATTATGTTTGCTAGTTTCTAGGATATTATGTTTCCTTTCTATGTGAAATGGAATATTATGTCTACTCGTTTTTGAAATATGAGATTTCTTAAGTTTACTATCTAAGTGTTTCCTTTGGGCAATAGGGTTTAGTAGTCTATAAATATGCTACTCCTTTGGTTTTTGAAGTATGTGGAGTGAATAAAATGTCAGCATTTCTTTGCTAAGAGTTGCACGATGCAATTCTCCCCTGGGTGAGATCCTTAGGCGCTCTGCATGAGAAGCCTAAAGGTTTTTCCTTTTCTTTCCTAACCTTTCTTCCAACATCTCCCAAACTCATCAATTTCTCTATCAA